>JARWLC010000012.1:76446223-77646223 GCA_033318265.1 Phyllotis vaccarum
CAGCATACCTTCTTAATACTGACCTTACTACTATAAGTGTATTTTTTTAAATATTTGCTTATACATATATCTCCATTAGTTATGAGTCTTGTCACTCTAACCTAGGTTAGATAAATTAGCAAAATGAAAAACTGTAAAATGTAAAGTATTGATATACACATTGTTTTGCCAGAGTATGGGTGTCTTAGCTAAGATTTCCATTGCTGTGAAGAGACTCCATGACCAAGGCATCCCTTAGAAAGAAAAGCATTTACTTGAGGTGGTGCCTTATAGTTCAGAGGTTCAGTCCATTATCATCATGTTGGGGAGCATGGCGGTGTGCAGGCAGACATGGTGCTGGGTACTTCTTTATCAGAAGGCAACAGGAAAGCCAATGTGTCACTGGGTAGTATCTTGAGCATGGAAAACCTCAAAGCCCACCCCCATAGTGACACACTTCCTCCAAGAAGGCCACACCTACCCCAAGAAAGCCACACTGTGACTTCCTTAATCTCTCTCCCCTTTATTTTTTGAGAGAGGCTCTTCTCAGGGAACCTGGAGCTCATTTGACTAGACTAATTAGCCAGTGAGCACTAGGGATCTTTGTCTCTACCTCCCCAGCACTGGGATTATAGGTGTGTTGGGCTTTTTTGCAGCTGCTGGGGATCTGAACTTGGGTCCTCATCCTTGCATGGCAGATACTTTCTTTACCCAGCTTGAGGCATATCCCTGGCCTCTAGTCATCGCTTTTTAATCTTCCCATTAATATTTTAAAAATCCACGTTTTACATATGAAAGTATTCTATTGCCCTTGGTTGGAAGTAAAATAAAACAAACTAGCTGAACGCTAGACAGTTTTAGAAATACTCTTGCAGAATCACTTGAAGAAGAGCCTTGAGCCTCAGGCTTGGCCGAGGGATGCACCCAGACTTGGACTATCTTCTAGGGAAGGAGAGAGGGAGAGACCCTGACTTTACCCCTTCCCATCAGTCTCTTGGCTCACCCAAACCGGTCAAAATCAACCAGAAGCAGTGTCTTAGTTAGAGTTTTTATGTCATTTTATGTGCATTGGTGTTTTGTCAGCATGTATGTCCATGTGAGGGTATTGGAGCCACTGGAACTGGAGTTATAGACAGTTATGAGCTGCCACGTGAATGCTAGGAATTGAACTCAGGTCCTCTGGAAAGGCAGCCAGTGATCTTAACCACTGAGCCATCTCTCCAGCCCCAGACCTCGACAACTCTTATAAAGAAAACATTTAATTGGGGTGGCTTGCTTACGGTTTCAGAGGTTCAGTCCATTATCAGCATGGCGGCATGCAGGAAGACACAGTACTGGAGAGATAGCTGAGAGTCTACATCTTGCAAGCAACAGGAATTGACAGTATCACACTGAGTGAAGTTTGAGCATATATAAGACCTCAAAGTCCGCCTCCACAGTGACACACTTTCTCCAACAAAGCCGCACCTCCCAATAATGCCACTCCTTTGGGGGGCCATTTTCTTTCAAACTGCCTCAAGCAAAGAACCTAGAGAGTCTATAAACAAGCAGGCTAGCTTCCCAGGCAGAGGACTAGATGGAGTAAGGGGACACAAAGACCACAGATAAAAGCCACAGTCAGTGTCCCAAGGTGCTGATTGTTTTGTAGGTAATAGGCAACTAGACCACCCAATGGTCAGACAGAGGACAATCAGGGTTATGGGAGTACCTATCTAACCCAGTCTGAGCATTCAGGCAGAGTGGTCAGGGACACAGTAAAAACCTGGACAATGTGATATCTGAGCAAAGGTAAAGAAAGAACAGTGACCCAGGAGAAGCCAGGGAAGAGTTGGGGTGAGGCCTATACTGGGGCACAAATGATGTGAACAAGAGGCAAAGATGAGGCAGGGTGGGAGAGTATGGTCCATTTATAGGACATCTTAGCCTGGGGCTTGAAGTTTTACTGTATCCTAGAATTAGCCAAACATGAAATTGTTGCCATACAAAGAATAACTGAGAAGGTCTTGATTGGATCACAAAGCCAGAGGAAAAATCAAAAGGCAGAGCAATCTGGAGGAAGGACTGAGGTGATTGTAACACAGCAGAGGCCTGGGCTTTCTCAGTGCTACCCGATCCCTGAAGCTCTTGAATAAATTAGTTCTTTAACACTCACGGTGATGCTTCCGAAGAGATGTTGCTACTGTCCCCACTTTATACATGAGTAACCCGAAGCACAGAGCGATTGGGGGAACGGCCTGCATCCACCCAGCCGTAACTAGGCTTGGAGCCAAGGCAGTCTGGCTTAGCATCTGTGTCAGGGGTCAAAGAGCAAAGCAGAGTGGCCAGACTAGGGTAGAGCTGACACTGGACTTCCTGTTTCCTCTGTGGAGAGCCCTCTTGGGCTGAAGCCAGGGCCGATCTCCTTTTATATCAGTCCTTCCTCCATGCTGGTTTATCTTTGCCCCATCCCTAAGCTGCCTAAACCTATGGTCTGCATTGGGGAACCCTGTCTGTCTGTCTGTCTGTCCTGAGATGTCTACCTTGCTTTTTGTGGCAGGGTCTCCCAATGGCCTGGAGCTCACTCATTAGGCCCTAAGAATCTGCCTGTTTCTATTGCTCTAGCTTCCACCATGCCTGGCTTTGAAGTTGGTTTTTTTTTTTTTTTTTAATTACTCATTTGTTTGTTTATTGGGGGAGGGAACACAAGCCAGGGCACACTTGTAGAGGTCAGAGGAACTTGCAGGAGCTGATTCTCTCCTTCTGCATCTCAGGTGATTGAGTCTCGTGCCTTTCTGCTGCCGAACCGTCCGCACGCAGCTTTTGTAAGTGGTTTCTGAGGTTGAACTCAGGTCCATAGGCTTTCCTATCCTCCAGCCCCCGTTGAGGAACCTCAGTAAGTTTTACACTGTATCTTGAATTAGCCAATAAAAACAAGGCTCAAAAAAAATGGGTGAGAGGCCTGGATTCAGGTAACAGGCTACTTCCCTGGGGTTGCTCAAGTTGCTGAACTAAGGGAGCTTGTAGAAGCAAGTTCCTTATCTTTCTGTATCACCTGATTCAAAGTGGACTTCCCAGCAAATGACACTTTTTGTGATTGGAGATGTCATTACTCTTCTCTAAGGCTCTGTTGATAGAGTTGCTTTTTCTAGTTGTCTGTTTGTGAAATGCTCCACTCCACTCTCTCTCCTCTCGCCTCTCTCTCTCTCTCTCTCTCTCTCTCTCTCTCTCTCTCTCTCTCTCTCTCTCTCTCTCTCCTCTCCTCTCCTCTCCCTCTCTCTCTCATATTTTTCAAGACAGAGTTTCTCTGTGTAGCCCTGACTGTCCTGAAACTCTGTAAACCAGGCTGTCCTCAAACTCAGAGATCTGCCTGCCTCTGCCTCCCCAGTGCTGAGACTAAAGGCGTCACCACCACTACTGCCTAGGAAATGCTCATCTCTTAACTTAAGGCACTGACTTCATATTGGTGACACAAACAAGCAGCGTGTGTGTGTGTGTGTGTGTGTGTGTGTGTGTGTGTGTCCCAAGGAACAGGCACTTCTGGCTATAGGCTGATTATTAACTCATGGTCTACTAGCAAAAGACATTCACAAGAAAACCATGTGCTGCCTCATCTCTGACAGTGGCATCTTGTGGCTTATGTTTTATGTTTTTCAGAGATCACTAGGGATTTATTTTGGTTGTTCTCAGCTAATCTTAATCCTTATGGCTTATCTAAGAATTTTTCCAAACTCACAGCCACCTACTTTAAATATAGTGAAATCCTCTAATTTGTGTAGCTGACTTTAGATTTTTAGTAGCCAAGGGCATAGGATCTGGGCTCAAATGCAGGCTCAGCACTCACAAGCTGTGAAATATACAACAGTTTACAGCCTTAGCTTCTTGGTATGTGAAATGGGGATTACCAATGGAGATAGGTGTGAAAAGTCAGCACACTCTCTAGTTCAGAAAGGCCCTCAAATATGATTATTATTCTGATTGTACATGCATTAGTGAGACAGGAAAACACTTAGAACAATAGCTGAATATCCTTGTGTTCTTATCAAGAGGCTTGTGCATTCACGTGCCCTTATTTTAGCTCAAAGCAAGGCTCTTGAACTCAGTGCACAGTTTACATCACAGCCCAAGTGTCATTTTGGCTGATGTATAAAAGTGGGCATAATGCCCTGCTTTCTATTTATTTAGTTTTAGCAGGGAAGTGCTCCGTTGGGTAGACTGCTTTCTACGCAAGCGTAAGTGTCTGTGTTTGCATCTCCAGTACCTAGTAAAAAGCTAAGCATGGTGGCACTCACTGGGAACCCCCACACTGAGGAGATGGAGACAGGATGATCCCAGAGCCTTGCTGTTCTGTCAGCCCAACCAGGATCAGTGTGAGACCAGGAAGTCAGCACAGATGCACACACACACACACACACACACACACACACACACACACACACACACACACACATGAGAAGAACATACCTCATTGGCTGAAATGAGCAATCCAACTTGGGGAAGAATAGTGAATTATCATGTTGAAATTGGAAAATAAACACCCAGGGTAGGGGTCACTGAACCAAGAAGGGTTAGTTGTTTTTGGTTGTTCTTTACTCTTTGGGGGGCCCACCACCCAGCTCCCAAATAATCACACACACACGGAGGCTTATTCTTTCTGCAATGTCCAGTCTTATCTTGGCTTGTTTCTAGCCAGCTTTTTTAACTTAAATTATCCCATCTACTGTCTGCCTCTGGGCTTTTACCTTTCTCTATCCTATAGACCTTTCATTATTTCTTACTTCGTGGCTTGCCGTGTGGCTGCGTGGCTGCGTGGCTGCCCACTGATGTCCTTTCTCCTTCCCTTCTTGTTCCTTCTTCCCCTTTGCTCTTTTTCTCCTTCTATTTATTCTCTCTGCCCACTGACCTCGCCTACCCCTTCTCTGCACAGCTATCAAGCATTCAGCTCTTTATTAGCCCAATCAGGTGTTTTAGGCAGACACAGTAACACAGCCTCACAGAGTTAAAGAAACGCAGTATTAAAGAATGCAACACATCTTTGCATCATTAAATGTTTCACAGCATAAACACGTGTGACACATCTTAAAATAATATTCTATAACAAATTAGAGTCCCTCATGGAGTTAGCCCAGCCCAGATTCTGTTCCCATAGGCACCTCTTTGAAACAAAGCCGGACTCAGGCTGTACATCTTAAGGGACCACTGCAGCTCCAGTCATCTGTGAGAGGGGAGCAGAGGACACATCTGTTTAACCAGAAAACATGCTGGAACACAGCTTGGGGCTGTGTGTACAGATGGCATGCTCAAGCTCTGAGACTGGGGGGCGTGTCCATGATAGGAGCTAGAGTTAGACTGTATCTCTGCATCATCGGCTGCTTAGAGAGTCTTTGAAAACAACAGACAAACAGTTGAAAAGTCAAGTGAACTCTTGCAATGGTAGGTGGCCAGGCTGGGCTGTGCGGCCTCTGACCCATATCTAAGGACAATGCTGTAGGCCTGAAGGCCACATTGGGAAATCCTTCCATACATGGACACACCAGGACCTGCAGAAACAGATGTGGAGGAGGGTTCTTTTGGATTGGAGCATTGACCAAGGAGTTTCCCTTAAAACTGTCTCTGAAAAGGAAGGGCTGCTGGGTTTGTTTGCTATATGAACGATGGATATTTGCTAGTTTTAGAGCAAGAAGAGAAAGTTTAATGGTTGCGAGCTAGCCTGAGCCTCAAATATTGCTTTTACTGGAGGACCAGTTTTGGAGTCCTAGGTTTGAATCCTGGCTCAGCTACTTTCCAGCTGTGTGCCCTTTAAAACATTGCTTGTCTATGCTGAGCTTTGGCTTCCTTGTCTGTAGATGGAGATAACAGCTGGTTGTGGTATAATGTTATAAACTCTTGCAGGGTGACAAAGACGAAGAAATACGGCATAGCACTCTGTCAAGTATGTTAGGCACTTGGTAAATGGTTACCCCAATAAACCTAACAGTATTTTGAGGAGATAAGTGCTTCTTGGACTCACCCGAGGGACTGAAGTATTTGCGAAGACTGATTTGTAGTTTCTGTTTTCTACAGGTACGGATTATCTCTTTGTCCCCCTCCTCCATCCGGTACCTAGCCACTTGCTCAGTGGGTCCCAGGAGACCATCATCTTCTCTGTTCTTGTTTGGGTCTGTAGCAATTGTCCCACAGCTGAGCATGACTGTCACCAAAGTACCAATGGCAGCAAGACTCCTGTCCTCAAGCTAATTACAGGGAAATTCCTGGCATCACATGACTAAAGGAAAAGGCAGGAGGATGAAAACCTTCATGCTGAACCACGGTCCAGTTGGAGGCATTCTGCGGACACATCTCTGGCCTTGCACAGCAGGAACTTCCCCATCTAGAGAGGCCCTGCTGGGGATATGAGGCACAGGAACACTGACCTCCTGAAGCAGAGGCAACTCATATCCAAGTGGCAGTGCGGGCAGCCCCTTGGGCTCTGCATTCTCTGGTGTGTCACACAGCAGTCAAAAAGACCCAGCAGAGCAAGAATCACAAACCTTAGCAGTGACAGTAAATGCAAACGGGAAATTCCACAAGGAAGAAGAAGATGGCGTTCTTCATAAAACCCAGGACACAGCTGGGGGCGGTGCTGGGGGGATGCATGGATACACTGTGGGCTTATACAAAGATGAGACAAACATGCAAAACTGGGTCAAAAGGAACTCAACAGTGGCATGCCCATCCTCAGGCAGAACACCTCACAGCTCCATGTCAATGGTTTTACCTTCTCTTGATGTAAAAAGTTATGCAAAACAGCTGAGAGGTGGAAGCAACTTGGGTGCCCAGTGATGAGTGAATAAACAGAGATGTCCACTTGCACAATGGGATATCATCTGGCCATAAAAGGGAAGAAGACTGTGACACATGCTACAGTAAGGGCAGGCCTTGAGAATGCCACGCTAAGTGTCCGCAAAAAGCCACATCCTGTATGATTCACCTTGTCTCTGGTGTTTAATCAAAGACGGAAAAATAGCAGAATGGCTTGCAGGTCAGGGAAGAGGACTCGGGGATGGTTTAGTAGGAAGTTTTAGGTTTGCATGAAGATAGTTCAAGAAACTGTCTGCATAGGACGTTTAGTACATTTTGTAATGTTGAACTGTACACTTGAAAATGGTCATAATTTAATGGTCAGCTTTCCAATCTCATGTATTTATTTGTGTGTATGGTGGGGTTTGATTGTATGGAGTGTGTACATGCATGTGCACATGCATGTGGAGGCCCCAGGTCAATGCTGAGTGTCTTTCTATATCATTCTCAACCTCTATTTTTGAGACAGGGTTTTTCATGTTATCTACTACTCATCAGTTTGGTGAGGCTGGCTGACCCATGGGCTTCAGGGATCTGTTTGTCTCCACCCCATCCCACCTCAGTACTGAAGTTACAGGCCTGGACTGCCATACCTGGCTTTTTATATGTATTCTGGGAATCCAAGTTCAGGTCCTAATGCTTGTCTAGCAGGTTCTTTACTGATTAATCTTCCATTTCAGCTTTTCAAGTTCTAGTAAAACACCTGGGATAATCACCTTAAAAAGTTAACATTCATTCTGGCTCACAGTATTGTAGATTTCAGTCGGGAAACTTCATGGAGTCAGGAAGCAGAAGGGACAGGGAAGAGAAGCCAGGGTCCCATATCTCCTTTAAGAACACACCTGCACTGGAGGAACTTCCTCTCACGAGTCCCCCATCTTAGAGTTCCATGTCTAGGAACACCACAGACTAGGGATCAGGTCTTTAACACAATGGATCTTGGGGGAACATTCAAACATATGAGCCTATGGTGGCCATGCTCACTCACACCACCATAAAATATACTAAATGTGCCTGTGTGTACCAATAATGAGATTCCATCATGAGCCAGGTAATTACATAAACCCAATTCTTTATTAGTTAAGAGGAAAAATATTCACTCTCAAAATTCTCTGCCGGAAATTATAAACAATTTAAAATTTTGCAGTAAAGCTGAAAACATCATCTCTAATAACAGTTTTCTTCTGTTATTTCCCTAAAGCCCCAGTTTTAAAGACCCTTCTGAGTCTACAGTTATAGCTTGGAGGTAAGAGTGCACACTTATCATGTTCAGTTCCAAGTACCAAGCAAACAAGCTCATAGCCCTTGCAAGAACTGTTGCATATAGAACCTGAACCAAGAAAATACATTGCACTTGTAATGCAACTTGGCACGTAGAAGATGCAAATAAATTTTGTTCCATCCTTTGAACAGGAGATGACTCCATTGGTAAAGTTCTCAGCACCGATGAAAAAGCTATGCAAGGTGTCACATGTCTGTAATCCCAGGACTGGAGAAGTGGAGACAGGCATTTTCTCCAGAGCTGCCAGGTGTTGGTACATACTGCTAGTCTCCAAGCCTTTGCCCATAGCAGACATTGCTAATCAGTCACAGTATACTATACCAGTAAGCCTGGTCTACCTTAGAATTCTTTCTAACATGATTCTTTATATAGTCACTCTACAGAAGCACAAGATGAACCCTAGTTTTACTTCCTGTTTTAGTCAGGATTCTCTAGAGAACAGAACTGATAGAATATATACTTATTATATATATTTATATATACATACATTCTTATTATCTTATTATATATATTTATACACACATATTATATATATGAGAGGGGCTTTATTAGAGTGTCTTACAGGCTGTGGTCTAGCTAGTCCAACAGCCCAACAATGCTGTGTCCTGACAGAAAGCTAAAGAATCCAGTAGTCTTGAACTTGAGGCTTGATGTGTCAATTGGTCTTCAGAATACATTGGAATCCCAAAAAGGCAAGGAAGCAATGCCTCCTCAGCAGGATGGATAAACCTGCCAGTGAGATCAAGGGCAAATAGAAAAGAAGCAACCATCTCCTTCCCTGCCTTTTATATATGCTGCCACCAGAAGGTGGCGCCCAGAACTCCAATAACCTAAATTTAGGATAGGCTCTACTGCCCTAATGATCCAGTCAAAAAAATCCCTCACAGGTGTGCCCAGCTGCTTGGGTTTTAGTTGATTCCAAGTGCAGTCAAGTTAACAGTCAAGAGTATCCCATCACACTCTTCTTGTACAGACAGAGTTTGACTCATTCAAGGTCACAAAAGAGCCAGGATTTGCCTTCATGCCTTCTAAACTCCAGCCCCATTGAGTCCACTCCTCTTCCAGGGTTGCAGGTAGAACCTGAGCCAGGGAGATCCCTGTTGTATGATGTTTTTGGCCCACACATTCCAGCCTAGCTTCCTGGCCCAGACTTTCAGACCTACAGTCCCATAGTCTTATCATCCCACAGAGACACACAGACGCTTACATTAATTTTATGCCAATTGGCCTAAGGCTCAGGCATATAACTTGTAGCTCTTTATCCTTAAACTAACCCATGGTTCTTATCCTGTTCAGCCATGTGGCTAAGTACCTTTTCTCAGAGCAGCATAGTTGTCCTCTAAATCTTCTGGCTTGTCTGGCAACTCTGTGGCATTTCTGCTCTGTTCTTCCTGTTCCCAGAGTTTTCTTAATCTGGTAGCCCCACCCATACTTCCTGTCTGCCTTCAGCCAATCAGCATTTTTATTAAACCAGTAGGCGGGACAATTGTTTACAATGTTATATAAATCCACTACAGATCTCCCTGCCATAGCTTCAGTGAGCTCTCTGGCACTTGGTGGATACAGACAAACAGAAGTCTCTTCTTCCAGGAAGCTAAAGCTTACCGTGCTTTGGGAGAACTCTAATGTATTAGTGGACTCTGGGAGTCTGCCTTTCCTCCACAATTCTACACAGACTGGATACTCTTTCCAGCACAGGAATGCCAGCCACGCTGTCTCGGTGAGCAGAACCTAGCCTCTGTGGTGCAGCCTGACTGTGGACAATGATCATCCTGGAACTTGTGCTCTCTGTCCTTCCAGTCAGGATTATTGCTGCTGCTGCTGAGGCCTTCTGTGGAGGAGAGGATAAAGCAGCCATGAAGTTTCTTCTGGCACCTCTCCCAAGCCAGACCCTTTCAGAATATATACCCCCCCCACCATCAGACCTGGGCGGGAATCTCCCTACTGACCCCAGGTCCCTTTGCCAGCCTGGCGCAGTTTTGGTGTTACTGTCTAAAGTGGCTCCTCCTACCACCTGCACCCATGAAGGGTCACGACAGTATTTTTCAGGCAAACCTACAAACTCCAAACTGTTGGAAATGAGATGAAACTGCAGGAAGGTGTAAACCAGTTCCTGTGCAGTAGCTGTGGAGGCTGAAGTGCTGATCTGTGCCTTCTGAGTCTAAGGAGGATGCTATTGGGAGTTGAGGGTGGCCAACAGAAGCTGAATATCTTTATTGCCCCAAAGCAGTAACCTTTCACCTTTAAAGGGGCATGGGAGAGGGGAAGACTGGCATCTTTTCTGAATGATGGGAGGCCACATCACAACCTCGCCAGCTGCCTAAGTTCAACCTAACATCAAGTAGCTCAGCCTCTCTTCCAAATGGAAACCGCATTCCTCTGTTGAGAGCCTCTGGGGACGGCTTGGGAAGAAACTGGTCGGGTCTCATTCTTTGTACAAGAGGAAGTAGGGCTCAGGTAACACTGGCCAAAAGCATTTAGGTAGCCAGAGCCCGCCCATGGTAGCCAAGGCCCACTGTGGTGTGTGTCAAAGATCTTCTTTAACACCCATATCAAAGTCAGTGGGCCTTGATCAGGTGCTCCCAGCAAGACAAATGCTACATAGCATGAAGACACATACAACTTGAACACTATCGTCCTGGGGACACTCTACTGCTGGTTACAAAACAAACACACAAACAAACAAAAAACAAAAAAAAAACTTACTGGAGAAGGCCTGGAACAGACAAGTGTGCTATGTGCTGGTGGCCTGGTGCTATTACCTCATAGGTGTTTCCCCGTTCTGCCTTCATAAGAAGTGAGGCAGGGGCTAGAGATATGGCCGATGGTTAAGGGCACTGGGTGCTCTTCCAGGGGTCCTTAGTTCAATTTCTAGCACTCACATGTGCTGATCACAACCTTCTAAACTGTAGGTCCACAGGATCCAATGCTTTCTTCTAATGTGCAGACAAAACACCCATACAAACAAATAAATTGTTTTAAAAAGAAAAGAAATGTGGCAATTGTACCCATTTAATGGATGATAAAGTGGAGACTTGGGAATAGTAGGTAGCTTCCTAAGATGTCCTCATTAGATGGTGTTTGTACTATTCAACCTCAGGGCTTGGGTATTTCTGCCTAAAATTCTCTCAGATCACTCCCAGGCCACGAAAGTTAAGCCACATCCACAGAAATTCTTAGGAATCTCCAATTTAGGGAGGAATATGTCTGGATACTTTCAGAAAGGTCCTGGGTAAGCAAATGCTTTTGTAGATATGCGTGGAAGACTTGATCCTGTTTTATATGCATGCTTGAGTGTGTGTATGTGCATTCTGTGTGCAATACCTGCAAAGGCCAGAAGGGGACAGAAGATCCTCTGGAACTAGAGCTATAGAGCAGTTGTGAGCCACCATTTGGGTACTGAGAACTGAACCCCAGTCCTCTGCAAGAACAGCAGTGTTCTTGCAAGTGCTCTAATCTCTAAGCCATCCCTCCAGCCCTGAGACCTGATTTTGCTAATCCTCTTAAAGAGAAGAATAAAATGTTCTTGAGCCATTAAATAGTGGCTATTTTATAGAATTATTCTATAATAAGCTATTGTGACTATATTTTTACCTACATCTTCAAAAAATGAAAAAAAAGCTTTCTGTTTTATGTTTGAAAAGGCTTATTTTTTTCTTTAAAGATTTTTATTTATTTGTTATGTATATAGGGTTCTGCTTGCATGTATGCCTGCAGGCCAGAAGAGGGCATCATATATTGTTGTAGATGGTTGTGAGCTACCATGTGATTGCTAAAATTGAACTCAGGACCTCTCGAAGAACAGCCACTGCTCTTAACCTCTGAGCTATCTCCCCAACCCCCACAGAATACTTATTTTTAAAAGCTATATTGTTTATGTCTTTGTACAAATTACAAGTATTTAGGGAACTGGGCATGCTCTGAGAACTGTAGGGCAGGAAAACCACATTTTAAACTGAAGCTGTTGGATGTAGGATCGTGACTTGTGAGGGAATGGAATACCCAATACCCTCAATGGTGACCTTGTTTGTGAATGTGTATATTTGTTGCTGTTGTCCAGGGTCCTAACGTGTCCCTCTGGGGAGGGGGCGAGAAGATGCAGTGTCAGCAGATGGGCTGGCATCAGGTGAAAAGTAAATGGCTAACTCAGTTTATTTAGCAATGGGGAGAGCCTTATATACCTTCCTCCCAGAACTCAGGCTGAATCCCAATACTACAGCATTGCTTGGCTGCCCCTTATTGGCTGGGCATGATCAGGACCTCTGACAGCACCTGTTGCTAGGCCCTCAGGCAGACTTCAGATTGACTCATAGGGAAGTACATTACATGCACGCTGTGGCAACTGGTTTGAGCCAATTTCCTTGACCCTATGCGCCTGTCCTACTTTATATATTGTTTCCATTCTTTAGACTACTGTTAACTATACTGTAACAAACATCTTCTATTTAAGGTCTCTCTGATATGAAACAATACATTATAATTAGCTACTGGTTAGATTTCATGTATTTGACTATATAGAAAGGTTGCAGAAAAAAAGTTCTTTTTCTCAAACTCTCTTGAATGTTGGACTTGCTTTTCCTTTTTATTTTTACTAGTGAAATTGAGTACCATATACACACTCGCTTCTTTATTTGTGTGTGTGAGCCATGCACATGCTACAGAGGGCACGGTGAGGTCAGAGGATAATTTTTGGTGTTTGTATTTGTCTTCCATTTTGAGACAGGGACTCTAAAGTGTTTGTTGCCCCGTATGCCAGGCTTCCTGGCCTATGAGTGCCATGGGATTCTCTTGTCTCTGCCCACCATCCTCCCATAGGAACTCTGGGATTGTGGAACTTGCATTACACATCTGGCTTTTCCCTGGGTTTGGGGATTCAGACTTAAGTCCTAATACTTGTGTAACCCACTGAACCAGTTCATCATTGCTTAGATGTGCGTGCATGTGTGTGTGTGTGTGTTGTGTGTGTAAGAGTGTGTGTGTTTATGTGTGTGTGGCTCTGTGTGTATATGTGTGTGAGTGTGTGTCTATGTGTGTGTTGTGTGTATATGAGTGTGTGTGTTTATGTGTGTGTGGCTCTGTGTGTATATGTGTGTGAGAGTGTGTGTGTCTATGTGTGTTTTGTGTGTGTGTATGTGTGTGTTTGCATTTGCTGAATTGTCCATTCCTTTTCTTGATCCAATTTTTCATTAATAGACCCATCTTCTTCCCATTGGTTGATGAGTATTTTTGTATTATAGTGGAGATATTCATACTGATATATTTCATTACATAAAATAAAAACTTCTATATGTTGTGAAAATACCGGTAAAAAGGGTAGATGAAACATTATGGCAGAAAAAAAAAACCAATATGGCAGTGGTTTAACGTTCTTTATAATGCCTGTTTTGAGTATTTAGCATAGAAATTCTCTTGTCTTCCCCAAGACCATGTAAACACTCATTTCCCCTTCTGCTGGTTGGTAATGTGTTTATAGTTTTGTCAGCTAAACCTTCACCACAGAGGCTGTTAGTCTGGGGTGTTCAGCTTAAGGCAGTGATGCATCTAACTCGATTTCCTTCCAGGCAGTCAAAGAGGCACTTAAGTAGGATGTGTTGACTCTTTTCTTCTCAAGGATCTTTTGGGGGGGAATTTGTGCATTTGTGCATGGTGCATGTGGGTATATGTGAATATGTGAAGGTAAGAGGTCAATCTTGGGTTTTATTCTTTAGGTGCAATCCATCATGGATTTCGAGAGAGGTCTCTCACTAGCCTGGAGCTCACCAATCAGGATAAGGTAGTTGGCCAGGAAGCCCTGGCACCTTGCCTGTTTCTTTTACTTTCCAGTGCTAGGATTACAACCTTGTGCCACCGCTACGGGCTTCCTATGTGTACATGTGTATTCTGAGGGCTTGAACTCGGGTCCCTGTGGGCAGCAAGCACTTTACTAAATGACTCACCTTGCCCTCTTTATAGGGGTCTTTATGCTCTCTCAGGCCAATATATAGTCTTACACAAATTCAGGTTTGCTTCTGGACTTGCACCTCTCTTTCTGTGATCCCGACTTCTAAAGGTGCTCGTGCTTCATCAAGGACCCCAAATGCTCAGAAACAGTCTGCATGGCTTAGGGAATCTCTGCCTTCTGTACCAGACAGCAACTTCCTTCAGGATAGGGTCCTGCCTTGCTCTTCTCTGTGCTTAGAGAGCCTAGGATGGCAAGTAGTAAAGGTTGGGCATGATAGCTAGCAGTACAGGAATGGAGCAAGCCCCAGCATGAAGGCTGACAGACTGAGCAAGATACAGGATGTCCAGCTAAGCTTGAATGGTGGATAAGCATTTGGGGGGGGGAGGGTTAAGTATGCCCCATGCAATATTTGGGACACACTTAATCCTTAAGGTCAGCCAAATGTCTACACTGCAATATTCAACCTCCTAAGTGTCCCCTCCCCTTGCTTACCCCAGATTCAATCTGATAAGTAAGAGGCTCATCGTTTATTTATCTGATATTACTGCTAATGTAATTTAAGTTTGAGGTGCCTGTAGTATTAAGGTTTCTTGGTCCCGGGTGCCAGAGGTCCTGACCCACAGACCTGCAGCCCCAGATCCCTTAGCCGCCTGCTGCTTCTCAGGCCCCCAGAAATGACTCAGACACTTATATTAAGTTCATGCTGTTTGGCCTATGGCTCAGGCACATTGCTAGCTTGCTCTTATATCTTAACTCAACCTATTCTCATTAATCTGTCTGCCACGTGACCCGTGGCTCACCTGTGTTCCTTACATGTTTCTTCCTGGGCGGCTGGCTTGATCTGTCTCTGATTCCGCCCTTCCTTTCCTACCTATTCTGATTCTCCTCCTACTTTTTCTATGGTGCCTGTAATGGGTCAAAACATCTCCTTTATTTAAAGATTGATATTCATAGCATACAGAAAGACATTCCCACATCAAGTGCCAGTGACTAAGCATGAGGGTGAGAAGTGTGGCCTTCCACACCTGTAGAGGCAGTGTTGTAGGCCTTGGGGGTGGTGAGAGTGACTCACAGCTAATCCCCAGGCCCCAAGAGCCTCAACTAGAGTGGAACAGAGCAGACATTTTGCAGTTCTGCATCTGACTCTTCAGGCTCTTTAGCTTTTCCCTCTCCTAGAAAAAGGAAATGGGGCTCAGCCCCTAGCTCATGGCACCCGCAGCTCACGATACTGCAGCTCACGATACCACACTAGAGACATTCAGTTGAGTAGAAGTGATTAAGCTATCATCTGTTTTAAGTAATAGCTGCAAAAGTGATACAAATTTGTATAGCCTATGCACTTGGTACAAATGGCCTCAGTTTGGGCCTGAAACACCTCCAAGTAGTGGGCTGCATAGTAAATAAAATACAAATGGTCCTTGTCTCATGGGAGAGATAACCACCTGTGTAAGCAAATAAAAACTGAGGAGGTATATGGTGGTTTGAAAGAAAATGGCCCCTATAGGGAGTGGTACTAGTATGAGGTGTGGCTTTGGTGAAGTGGGTATGACCTTGTTGGAGGAGTGTGCCTCCGTGAGACCTCTGTTTTGAGGTCTTCTATGCTCAAGCTATGCCTAGTTCAGTTCATTTCCTGTTGTCTGCCGTTCACGATATAGAACTTTTAGGTCCTTCTCCGGCACAATGTCTGCATGCACACTGCAATGTCTTGCCATGACAATGGACTAAGCCTCTATGAAGGTTTAGTGAATGAAACGGTAAACCACTCCAGTTAAATGCTTTCCTTTACAAGAGTTTCCACGGTCATGGTATTTGTTCACAGCAATAGAATCCCTAAGACAAAAGTTGATACATGGAATGGGGTGTTGCTGTGATAGGCTGATCATGTTTTTTGTTTGGAGGAATGTGGACTTTGCTACTTTGGGTTAGGAAAGCAGTAGGCTGAGCCATACTAGTAGCACCGTGGTTTGAGAAAGATTTAAATTGTATGTGTGTGTGTGTGTGTGTGTGTGTGTGTGTGTGTGTGTGTGTGTGTGTGTGTGTGGGAGGGCTGGCTCAAGAGGTTTAAGTGGAGAAGAATTTTAGTATGTTGCTTATAGATCATTCGTACAATATTTTAGTGAAGAATGTGGCTGCTCTCTGCCCTTGTCTGAAGAGTCTGTCTAAGGCTAAAGTGGAGAGATTTGGATTAATTCCTTTGGCAGAGGAAATTTTTCCCTAGTATAGAATGCCATGTGGTTATTAGTGTTAACTCTGATGAACATATATAATGAAAAGGAGAAAGTTGAGCAAGAAAAAGTACAAAGTGCACAGTTTGAGGAGAAAATATACACCAAAGTCAGCTAAGTCCTGTGTTCAAGAAGATAAACGGATTGAGAAATGAAATAAAGGGAGTAGTGACCTCAGGGCAAGATCCCACCCAGCTAAGTTTCCAACTTGGAAAAGTAATTAAAGAAAGGCTTAGAGTTGGGTGTGGTGGTGTGTGTCTTTTATCATGGCATCCTGGAAGCAGAGGTAGGCAGATTTCAGAATTCAAGGCCAAACAAGTATATAGATTCAGTTTCAGGAGAGCCAATTTTAGTTAGTGAAGAAAACCATCAAAATCAGAAAGCTTGTGAAGCTGTAATTGAACAAGGTGGTCACATTCTAAGCCCCATGAAGCAGCAGAACGTGGCAGCTTTGGTCATGTGGTTCTGGCTTAGGGTCTAGGATAGAAAAAAAGGGGTTATGGAATCTTCCTCTGGGGCTAAGGACAGCTGCTGAGGCCAGGCATGTGTCAGGACTGTCCCTTAATGGAGGTCTACAAAGATCATTGTGTGAAGCTGTGAAGTTGAAGTCTGGATTGCCTTGGAGACCCCCAAGATCTCTAAGAGCTCTCCAAGAAGCCACAGCTGTGGGAGTCTGCTAACAGAGAGTGAAAACAGCCCAAGAGAAAGAAACGTGTTACAGTCAACAAAGCTGAAAGAAATTGGAGATCTGAAGAGTGTTTTGACATCAGATATAGAAGATACAGCATTTGGAGTTTGCTCAACTGCTTTTCAGTCTTGCTTTGGTCCAGGATTTCCTCACTATGCTTCCTTCCCTGGGTTTTAAAATGATAATGTATATTCTGAATCATTATATGTTGGAAGTATGTGATCTGCCTTTTGATTTTGATTTTATAGGGGATTATAGTTAAGAGATTACATGAATCTTAGAAGAGACTTTGAACTTTAGACTTTTAAATAAGTTTGAGATAGTTATAGCTTATGGAGACTTTTGAAGATAAATTGAATGCATTTCTGCATTATGATATTGCTGAAATCTAAGGGGCCAGGGAGTGAAATGTGGTGGTTTGGGAGAAAATGGTCCCCATAGGGAGTGACACTCTTAGGAGGTGTGGCTTGTTGGAGTAGGTGTGATGTTGTTGGGGGAACTGTGGGGGTGGGCTTTGAGGTCTCCTATGATCAAGCTACACCCAGTGTGGGACATTACACTTCCTGTTTCCTGGAGATCGACATGTAGAGCTCCAGCACCATGTCTGCCTGCATGCCACCATGTCCCACCATAATAAACTAAACCTCTGAAATTGTAAACCACTCCAATTAAATGCCATGGTGTCTCCTAACAGTATTAGAACCCCTAACTAAGACAAGGTGTGACAACGGACATCAGGGCATTTCCCACAAGCAGCCAGGCTGGAATCAAGGTTCCTCTCCTGAGAGCATCCTCACAACCCTTTTTACTGGAGACCTCCTTGAAAGGTGTGAACACCATGGATGGCTGGGTCTAGAGCAATCCTGCCCAGAATTGTAGCTTCTCCTGAGATTGTGTTCAGATATGATGATCAGAGGCCCAAGACACTGCAAAACTGACAGTCTGTCCCTCTTTCTGCTAAGCTGTTCAAACTAAAAACCAAACCAAAACAAAATATGGGACCAGCAAGATGATTGAGTGGTTAAAGGGGCCCTCAGCCAGGGACCTGAATTCCATCCCAAGGACCTACACGGTGGGAAGAGAGAACCGAGTCCTGTACATTGCCCTGTGACTCCACATGAACACCATGCCATGCCTTCTCCTCCTCACACAAAGTAAAGAAATTAAAAGTACGACAACAAAGTAAGTGAACTTTAACAAAACAATGCAAAACCTATAGGGCAACTAAGGTAACTTTAGATTTTCCCCTAATGCATTTGTACTTTTGCCCACAGACAAAGGTGTCCGTGTTAACTGCTGCCCTGAGTGTGTAGCTTGCTCTGTCTCCTGGGCCGTGTAGCAGAGTGAGTTCTAGAGTTTGGTGCAGGGAAACAATCCCCAGATGAACTTGTCACCATCCAGTGTTCCTCCTGAGCCTGCTTGGCACAGGATCTTCTTTGTCTGCAGAATGGGTATAGTCCCTCCAGAGAGAGGGTCCTCGGAAGCAGGAGACTGGTCATCTCAGCTGTCCATTAGGAACACAGGCCTTGGATGGTTCAGTTTTTATGAAAGGAAGCACTTGGTGCAGTGACTGGTCTAGTGAGAGAATTAACAAGGGACATTGGACCTTCCCAACTTGTGATCTTCCAGGTGCCCACTCCTAAGAGTAAGGAGCTCCAGGAATGCACAGAGAGTGCTCAGGCTGCGCTCCTCTGCTGCCCCAGACCTGCCCTCAGGAACACTGGAGAGGCTAGCAGGGAACCCTGTTGGAGTCTGGACTTTTGGTTGCACACCTATGGCTGTCTAGTATTCAAGTGGAAAGGTCTAGCTTGAAGACCCAGAGACTAGGAGAATAGCAATCGATCAAATCTGTCCAAAATACAACTAAAATTCCCTGTGGAGTCCCCGGAGTGCAGAGTCCTCTCCATGGAGGTGACTGAATCTCTACCATTCCAAGCAGAGGAACTGGGGGTGGGGACAGCACGTGAATATACAGTGTTCACCTAGGGCAAGCCTTTCTCTGTCACCCCCCCAGGTCACCATCCCTGTCCCTCCCAGAGCTCTGTCTTGTGGATCGGTGCAGGCAAAGATATTTTAGACCAAAAGTTGCGCCACAGTGGAGAATTGGAAGTAAAACGGGGTCCCGAGCACAGATGTCCCTGTCATTTTGCTCCCTTCCCACACTCCTAGGCAATCTTACCTGGAAGAAAAGAGAATTTGAGAGGATTCTCATTAAGGTATAAATGACACCTACCACTCAATAGTTATTTTATCAAGGCATCCATCCAAAAGCAGTTTAGGAGACAGGTTTCCAGGCAGGATAAATGTAGATAAGGAAACCTCCTATGCACAGAAAGACACTTCACAGACCCAGTCATTTTGTAAAGAATATCCAGAAAAATGGCCAGAACAGTGTCTTGTCTGCACCACCCGAGATCCTTGAGGACCCTGAGATTTATTTTGACAAATTTTTATCAAACAACAGATAGTTTACTTGGTTAATGTCCTAGGAGATTTTCCATACTAATAATTCCAGGCCAAAGAAAGACATTATCTTTATTCATAACTCTGCCTTATGTGGGCCTATAATAGATCCCCCCCAAGGGGCTTTTGATTTTTGCAATTTTGAAAAATTGCTCAAGTTAGGGGGCCTGGGAGGCTACGTCACAATCCTGTGCATTAAATAGACTTCCTTTTCCCTTCTGGAAAATTACATAGAACAAGAGAGAGTAAAAGAAAACTTGATTTGGCTGGATCCTCCTTAATCTGGGCTTCCCGGTAGGTTTATCTAAAACCACGGTTTGTGGCAGGGGAGGCAATTCCCCAATATGTCCTGCAGGTGGCACCAGAACAACACGGAAGATGATCTCCCTAGTCCAGCTCTCAGGGAAGGAGGGTGGAGAGGGGCGGGTAGTGGGGCGGGACTAGGGCAAGTGAGGAGGGCAGGGGCGGGGCCTAGACCAGGCCGAGGTAAGGGCTCACCTCTTGGCTGGGTGTATACCTGCTTGCACAAAGCAAACTGTCAGTCTACACCAATTCAAAAACCTGAGTCCTTTGGCCAGTTTCATCTGTGAAGGACATTCATGTGATCAGCACCCACTGATACACTTCCGAAAGGAAAGGGGCGCTGTTAAGAATTCCCGGACAACAGGTGTAAACTTGTCCCTGACAGTTCCCTGAACTGGAATGTATGCTCCCTCAACCTTCTGCTCACCTTTTCTCCTGTTTCCACCTTTCATTTTCTTTCCCCGTTACAAACATCTAACGTTCTGTCCAAGCATCTTCGAAAGTGACCTGGCAAAGGTGGACGTCACCCCTGCAGCTTCCGGGGTCTGACCACCCGCCCCAAGGACTGCATTTAGCGTCCAGTTAGAACACTGGTCCCTCAGTAATGATCCCTAGTAAATTGGGAAATAGAGTTGTAGGGGTGGAACCTTGACCCTTATCTCACTTTCCGCCCCTTCTGGTTCTTCTTTACTAAATTTATTCCTTCAATTTTGTTCTTTATCTCTGAATTTAAGCATACTGGTTTATTGAATTGCAAATAGACAAGTCCCATTAGGAATGAATTTCCGACAGTGCCCCATTACTCCATTCAACCCCGAATTAGCATGCTATTTATCCCTTGTTTCTGAACCCTCTTCAGTTAATAGCCTGCAAACATCCATCCACAGCAGAAAGGGCTCAGACTTTCCT
Source organism: Phyllotis vaccarum (assembly GCA_033318265.1). NCBI lineage: Eukaryota > Metazoa > Chordata > Mammalia > Rodentia > Cricetidae > Phyllotis > Phyllotis vaccarum. The sequence goes on from JARWLC010000012.1 coordinate 76,466,830, forward strand.
CATATCCAGTTTTAGATATTTCATTGCTATCCAGGCAAGGGATTTGTTGAGAGTCCCCTCGGATACTTGTTTTTATAGCTGAAGTGTGCTGGTTAATGGCCGCTCTGGCACTCATATATTGCTTCAAATGGCCTTGGTTTTCTGTCCTAACCTAAATCTAAGTTAGAAATTGTGGGTTTATCTCAGTAGCATAGATAGGAAAAGCTTTAGAAATCACTGGAACCCTTCTTATCTGAGAGGGACTTCAGGGTAGCTAGCACATGGCAAGCAAGAAATTGGGCTATAAATATATAAAATCCAAGGAAAGGCCACGTTCAGGGGAGACAAGATTATTCTTTTTGTTCTTTGGTGTGTTTGTTTGAGACTGGATAGTGCTAACTAGTCCAAGAATGAACTTAATTGGTAGCTCAGGCTGGCCTCAAAGTTGAAGACCCTTCTTCAGACTTCTGGGGGCTGGGACCACAGGAATGCACCACCTCACCCAGCCATACTGCCTTTCCTTTTCAGTAAAATACAACTTTTACCATCTCAGTCTTTGTATTTTCTGGGATTCATGTTGAGCCTTAACCTTTTTGTGATGATATTAGGAGATGATTACATTGGTGATGTAGGAGACATAAGGTAGACAGTTTAGGGGAAGTGGCCCAATTTAGGTCCTTGGCCAGAAGCCAGAAACAGCCTGTCCTGGACAGAGGCCAGAAATACCAGAAGGATTGAAGGGCTGTCTGGTCATTGGTTTGATTCCTGATTGATTTTGGGTCTTAACTTGGGAGGGAGGAATGTCACAGGCATCATCAGTCTTGGAGGCCACTGACAGACCCCACCTGTGTTTTCCTTGGAACTCTAGAGGGGAATCTTCTTTCAGGACCTCCTTCACGATCACCCTGTGAAAGGGTGGCCGTAAGGGATGATTCTCACTGAGGTAAAGAGAGTCTAGCTACACAGAGAAACCCTGTTCCAAAACAAACAAACAAAAACCAAACCAAAACAAAAAACCCTCCAAGAGACTAGAGCCTAAATTCTGCTTCTGCCCCTGGATATGGAGACCTGACATTCTAAGTTACCCAAACATTGTATACTAGTGTCTCTTCCTTTCAAGAGTTAATCCACCTGGCCCTGTCAATCCCCTGGCCAAGAGTTCCCACCCACCCTCACACACACACACACACACACACACACACACACACACACACACACACACACAGCTTATTCATCTAAAGACATATTAAGGGCACAATGACTATTTCCTCAATGAACTCTTGTACTCATGCTCCCCAGAATACTGGGATCCAATGGTTTCTACTGGTCTCTAAAGGCATCAGGCACACATGGAGTACATACATAATATACGGTATGTTCACACAGGTGAACACACACACACACACAGAGAGAGAGAGAGAGAGAGAGAGAGAGAGAGAGAGAGAGAGAGAGAGAGAGAGAGACCAACACCAGTACGTTGCCTGTAGAGCATCCATCACGCAACATGAGTTTTCCAAAAACCATGTTCTCTTTTTTCTGTCTTTTTCTTTTGTATACTGGCCCAAGTCCTAAACACTGGCCCTTACTGGAGTTCCCCACCCTCCTGCCAGGTAGCCACTCAGCTAGCCCTCAGCTGCTTACTGACCTCCATTGCTGAACCTGCTTGCTTTCTTGGACCATAACTTAAGAAGTTCCAATTCTTCCTGTCTCCATCTCTCCCTCTTCAGTAGGCAGGATTTTCAGCTTGTCTATTCTGTTGCTTTTTTTTCTCAAAGGCTAATAAAAATACTCTCAAGATTCTTTTAATTTCATTTCTAAATTTTCTTTTTAAACAGGCTAAGAACCCCAAAGGGGGAAACCTTTCTTTTGGTAACAAAATTATGAGACATGCTCATGAGTGAGATAAACTTCAGCAACGTAGAGTGTTCATGCAGGTTCAGAGGCTAATTATCTTACCTTGGATTAGCTTTAGCCTCCTGAATAGCTACTCTGTGCCCACTTCTGTGTCAGAACTAACACTCTGTCACTAACAGATTAAAAAAAAACTTTTGGAATCTATTAATAGGTTTTCTGCCCCTGTTCCCCCCCACCATAAGTTTCTCCACCAACACAGTAAGCCAGATCAAGTCAAAATGAGAAAGTATAGCAACAGGTATATTGAGCAAAGCAACTCCCAGGTGGGTTCTTCAGACCCAGAGATGGAGACCAGAAAGGCTGCAGGCCCTAACTTAAAGAGTGGGGGGTTTTATAGGTTGTAGAGGGGTGATGATGTGTCCAAGTGTGGTCAAAAGCTGGATGCTTTAGATGGGGGGGGGGCTTTACAGGCCATGCAGGGGAGAGCTGGAGGTTCTGACCGAACATCTATAAACTTAGAAGACCATTGACTCCCCATGACACAAAAGCTAAGCGTGTTATTAGATAGCTCTAAGGCTGATAGGCTAGATCCCCCTCATCTTGCTGTGACTACCTCCCTCCCTGAATTACTCACCGTTGCCTTAATTTCTGACTTTCTCTGTTCTTTCATATGAAACTGCTTCCATGGGGAACTTGGAAGTTGGGGTGACTTTGTTACGTGTTTCCCAGACCATAGCCACTCAATTTTAGCTCCAGAATAAACTGTCTCTTATTGCCTTTGAAGCAAGAGCTGTAGTCTTTGCACCAAGAAGCCAAGAACCCAAACTATCCGACCTCAGATCAGGCCCCGTCCTCCTGCCTGCTCAGTGGTTCCTCTTTGTATGGTTGCTGGGAAGTTAAAAAAAATCCTTTTCACTGTGACATTGACTTAGGGATGCCTGTCGTCTGGGAACATGACAGACCCTTACTTATTGTGGACGTGCATGATACACGTGTGTGTGTGTGTGTGTGTGTGTGTGTGTGTGTGTGTGTGTGTGTGTGTGTGCATGCGAGGGAGATCAAGCACAACTGGTGGGAACCAGTTTTTTCCTTCTACCTTGTGGGTCCTAGGGATCAAATTCAGGCTGCCAGACTTGGCAGCAAGTTTCCCTACCTGCCAAGATGTCTCACTGGACAGAGACTTACACCAGAGATTAAACTAACAATAGCAAATGTTTACTCGGCAGTCATTATAGTTCCTAGTATTTGATATACACATGCTTCTTATTTAACCCTCTCAACAGCTCTGTGAACTGGATACTATTATCAGCAGCACCATCCTTCCGATGGGGAAATAGAGGCACAGAGAAGGTAACTTGCCCATAGTCGTGAAGCTGGGATTAGAACCCACTGTGATCTGACTTCAGTGCCTGTGTCCTTCAGCATCACACCGTACCATAATGTGGGATATTTTGAGTATTTTCTATTAGCCTGGGAGCATTTGTGCATAATTCAGATCATATAAATTTGCTTCAAAGAAGGCAACTAAATCAGAATTGGAGATCTAATGTGTGGCATTCATGAATAAATTATAGGGCTCCCTGGTTTTAAATAAAAATGATTTGCTTATCCTGTGACTGCAATCAGACAGGACTGTGATGTGCCAAGCTTCATTTTCTCTCCCCTCAATATAAGGAATGAGGTTCAGCATGGGAATACCTCACAGTGAAGCCTCTTCACACTCTGCCTGGCCCTATGTGGGGTGGGGGAGTGTTATTGTGAAATCTTAGTTTGCTGAGAACGAGATGATGCTACATTAACACAGGGCACCCAAGAGAGGTGGGTTTTCAAGTAGGGTCATTTGAGCTTTGCCCATTAACATGGAATCAATGATTTTCTGGTGCTGGCACATAGGGAAAAAGGAAATGAGTCTTTATCACATTGTGTGTGTGTGTGGGTGTGTGGATGTGTGTGTGGGGGGGTGTGGGTGTGTATGGGGGGGTGTGGTGTGTGCACATATGCCTGCATATGTGGGAACATGCCAATTCTCTCCTAGGGCTTGAACTCAGGTCATCAGGCTTAGCAGCAAGCATTTTTACCTGCTGAACCTGCTCATCAGCCCTAGGAAATGAATTTTTCAGCTGAGCTTTATCTGAGAGCCAGCAGCCTGAGATAGACTCTTGTTTCAGGAGGGAAGCAAAGGCAGGCAGTCAATCCACGGTTTAACCCCGCCTCTCGGCCATGAGGCTGGCTTTGTGGCTGTGACTCTGCCTCTCTTTCATTATCATCTGTGGAAAGGGAGCAAGGCCATGCTTACACCAAGGCTACCAAGTCTCATATTCCTCCTGAATGGCCATCTGGGCAACAGCTAGACTTAACGCTAGGATCAGAACAAACAAGCCAGTGTGTGTACAGATCCTTCTCTACAGAATCAAACAGGAATGTGCTGTTTAAGGAAATTAAATGTTTACGTTATATTCATCACATGTGTGCAGGGGCCCATGGAGGCAGGAGAGGGTGTTGACTCCCTTGAAGACATTGTGAGCCATCTGACATGGGTGCTGGGACCTGAACTCAAGTCCCCTGGAAGAGCAGCAAGCACTCTTAACCACCAAGCCATGTGTCTAGGCCCCAGGTACTCTTACAGACTCTGAAACGTGTCTACCAAAATGACCAGGGTTCCAGATGAAATTGTCTTCAAGTTTCATATTTCATTCTTCATTCCTGCTGTTTAACGTTTTAACTTGACACAGGATCCCTCTACAGAACCTAGAATGGCTCTCTTCCTGTCTCTTTACCCTTTACCCCCAAGTACTGCAGCCATTACACTTGGCTCTATATTTATTTATAAATGAACCAATTAATCCTTGCTCTCTCATTTTGACATTTGATTTATTGATAATTGGTACATGCCTTAGGATGTTTAGTGCTGTAAAGAGACATCACAACCATGGCAACTCTAACAAGGAAAATATTTAGTTGGAGTGGCTCACTTACAGTTTTATAGGTTCAGTCCATTATCATCATGGTAGGGAGCATGGTGATGTGCAGACAGAGGTGGTGCTGGAGATTGTGGTGATATGTTATATATTTAATAAGACCAGTCTGGAATATCAGAGACGAGATCCACCCATAGTCAATCCAGGAGGATAAATCAGAGAGTGGTGACCTATGTCTTTAATCCCAGCAGATCTGAGTTTGAGGCCATCTTGGTTTACAGAGGGAGTTCCAGGCTCCCAGGCAGGCAGTGGTGGTGCCAGGCCTTTAATCCCATAACTCCAGAGACAGAGATCTTTCTGTGTTTCTGTGAATTCAAGGCTAACTACCAAATAGTAGTAGCCCACATCTTTAATCTTAACCTGGATGTGAAACAACTGGGTGAAGAGGGTATTTAAGGCAGGCATAGAAAGACAGAGCAGGCAGTAGAAGCCAGGAGGAGCGAGGCTGAGGAAGCTGGAAGACAGCTGGGTGAGATCTGACTGTGGTGTTTCCTCTCTCTGATATCTCAGCCGTTCCCCGATATCTGGTTCTGAGTTTCCTTTATTACAACCAGAATCCGTGCAACAGGAGCTGAGAGAGCTACATCTTATGGTCAACAGGAGCTCAACTGACCCACACATTGAGGGAAGCTAGAGCAAAACAAAGCTCAAAGCCCGCCCTCACAGTGACACACTTCCTCCACAAGGCCACACCTCCTAAGAGTGTTACTCCCCGTGGGGGCCTTTTTTTTCAAACCACCACAGTATGTATATTAGTGTGTTTGCGAGCGTGTGCATGTATGTGTGTTCACATGCACTGTGTGCCACAGTGTGTATATGGAAGCTAAAGGACAATCCTGTGCAGTCCACTCTCCCTTCTCGCCTTTATGGATGTGCCAAGGATAAAACTCAGGTCATTGCTGGGTAGTGGTAGCATATTTCTTTTATCCCAGCACTTGACAGGCAGATACAAGCAGATCTCTGAGTTTGAAGCCAGCCTGGTCCACAGAGAGAGTTGCAGGACAACCAGGGCCACACAGGGAAACCCTGTCTTGAAAACTAAAAACCAAAAACCAAACCAAAGCAGAAAAACCAAAACAAGAACAGAACAAAAGGGCAAACTCCCATCATCAGGAGGCTTGGGCGGTGCTTTATGCGCTGAGCCATCTTCAAAGCCCTGCTTCCTTAATTTTAATTAGATACATCCCTACCTCAGACACATCTCTGCTTCCTTATGCTGTGCTCTGTGTCCCACTCAGTCCCAGGTTTGTTTTCAAGATGGATCACTGAGAGTTTGTCTCTCTTTATTAGTCTCCCTGAGAATATAAACATACACACTATCAGACCACACTCTGACACACACATTACCCTCCCGACACACACATACACATACACACACCCATCTTCTTAGTACTCAGGGCCCTCTAAGAACAGAAACACGTGCGTATGCGTGTGTGTGTGTGTGTGTGTGTGTGTGTGTGTGTGTGTGTGTGTGTGTGTAATGTCACTCTTACAACCTTTCCCGATCTCAGTATCGCTAGCAAGTCAGTTATAGATACTTTACTTTGATGACATGGGCAGGACAGCAAAGTGCCGGCATGATGCATATAAAACATTTGTCGTTGTTTTTGAAAAGGTCTGCCCTTCTCAGCTCCTGGGAGACAACCTCCAGTATATGACACCCCTTTGGGACATCTGTATTTCATGAGAGGCTCATGTCCCAAAGGATAATCTACTAATACAGTTTGGAGTGGGAGTTTGGGATTTCTGCATGGCTGTGCGGCAGCTTAGGAACCTTTCTGGCTGGTGACCACAGTCATCCATCAAGGCCAGGAGCGTGGTCATTCTGAATACCTTGGGAAAACACAAGAGAGGCTCCATGTCTCAGGGCTTTTCTGACCACAGAATGATTTCATCTATATCCTTTCCTGTTATAAACCATAGTGGGGCTCTAACAGTTTCCAGGCACTTAAGATACCCTGATCCCTGTTGAGATCAGGACTGAATGGCTCTCGTGGATCTTTCTGCTTCAACTCTCTGTTCAGGTGTTGAGCCCAAGACTGATAACATTTAGCCCAAGCTGAAGCCATCATCCTAGGTTAGTTACTGCAGCTCGGGGGGGAGAACACCTAAAAGCCGGTGTCTGCTTTCTCTGGACTTTCTCCTGCTGTGGTTTGTCTATTTGCTTGTTTTAAAAGAGTCTCTGGTATCTCAATTAACCAAAGGTGGCCTTGAACTTCTAATCTTCCTATCTCCACTTCCTGAATGCTAGCATACAGATGTGTACCACCATGCCTGGTTTACATGGCACTGGGGGTAGAACCCGGGGTTTGATTGAGGTAAATCTTTTCTCCAAAACAGGTGAATTCATTTCTCTCTGTGTCTGTCTGTCTGTCTGTCTGTCTGTCTGTCTGTCTGTCTCTCTGTCTGTCTGTCTGTCTGTCTGTCTCTCTCATTGTTGTGTGTGTCCGTTCAATCCATCCAAGTTTTCATGTAGCTCAGTGCGGTGGTTTGAACGGGATACCCCCCCCCAACACATACTTCTGCATTTGAATACTTGGTCCCCACTTGGTGGCCTTATTTGGGGAAGGATTAGGAGATGTGGCCTTGCTAGAAGAGTGTCAGGGACTGGCTTTGAGAGTTTCTGAACCGTTTCAATGTACTGTCTTTGCTTCCTGTTTGTGGTTGGAGATGTGAGCTCTCAGCTTCGCTCCACCATCATGGACTCTAACCTCCTGGAACCATAACCCCCCCCCCCCCCCGCCCCTCAACAAACCCTTCCTTCTATAAGTCGCCTTGGTTCTGGTATATTATCATAGAAACAGAAAAGTAACTAATATGCCCAAACAGCCCTCAGATTAACTGTGCAGCCAAGGATGACCTTAAATTTCTGATCCTCCTGCCTCCACTTCTGAGTGCTAGGGCTGCAGTTAACTGCATCAGCTTTCTATGGTGCTAGGGATCTAATCCAGGGCTTAATGCACATTAGGGAAGTACTTTGCTAATTGAGCTACGTGTACATAATTACAGTAGATCTGCAGCTTGCTTTTCAATCCACAGCTTTACTCTGAACTTCATCAGCTCTCAACTGATAAAGACTATGCATGCATCAACCATCAAGGTTTCAATCCTTGTCTCCAAAGGCCATTAAAACCACTCCTCTGCCTTTGTGACTGGCATTGCCAAGTCCTTTGTTCCAGGCCATTTCCTGTCTCTCTGGGGAGCCTCTGCTCTGGTCCCGCTGGTACCTGATTGATTGTCTCCATCAGGCTTTGATGATACCACTTCTGAGATCCTCCTGTTCCTCTACAGACTTCTTGCTTTCTAAAAGTTCCTGATGGGAACCTCCCCTGACTGTGTCCCCACCAATGTCCTCAGGTCCTCCCAAAGCATTCAGGACCTGTCCCACTTCATCCATTCATGTACTCGCTCAAGTTATTGGGTGCTGTGATGTGCTGGGTATGTAGAGGACCCGCATATGCAGACAGTAAGAGATGCTCTTATTTGGGAGACCTAGCATATAACCCATGTCCTTAAATGAAGAGGGATAGAGAAATATATCAAATGGTGACTTCTGGCCTCTGCACTTCCTAGTGGGTATGACGCCCTAGGTGTGTGGGCAGCTGGATGGACAAAAGGAAGTCTTAGCTAGCTCTCAGACAGCTACCACAGATTACCACAGACCTATGAGCTTATACCACAGACATTGACTTCCTACGATCCTGGGGGCCACAGGTCTCAGATCAGGCCACTGGCATGGTCAAGTTCTGGTGGATAATGATTCCAATTCCCCAGACAGATGTCTTCTTGAAAAACAAGATCTTGTGTCTTTTCTTCTTAGGGCAATAATCCTTCATGAGAAAGGCAGACACCAGGCTCATAGCCCCTGGATTTAGAAAGGTCCAGAGGAGGCTGGAACTCCAAAGGTTGGCTTTCAGCTGCTCCTCACTTCCACCCCATTGCCTTCCAGCTCTCTGTTTCTCCACTGAGACTTTCTCCATAGAAGCAGGAGGAAGTGCCTGGGTTGTCCAGGTCTGAGGGTTGGACTCAGTTCTGGGTCTTGCCAACCCTGCTCTTTGGTGGTTTTGTCTTTGCGATTAGCTCTTCAGTCTGGACCTTGACCTTGAACACTCTAAGCACTGAAGACGCTTTAGGGCCTCCTCTCAAGGGGATACTTCAAATGAAAGCATACCAGTAATTCCGAACAACATTTCTATTTATGCTTCAAAGACACTGGATTTTTCTCCTGAATATTTCAATTCACAAACATCTGAATAAATATTTAGAAACAGATTATTTTTTGTGGAATCAAATGCCTGCCACTGAACTCATGTAGAGTCTCCAAAGAACAAGCATTATACTTACCCTATGCCTGCCAGGATTTACCTGTTTAGTGGATTTCCCATTGTGAGGGCTTTTGAGACTGCCATGCACACCACGGGATGGGTGTATATGACTATAATCCTAGTGCTCAAGAGGTTGAGGCAGGAGGGCTGCTGCAAGTTTGGAACATTCCTAGGATCTAGAGAAAGACCTTGTCTCAAAACAGACTAAACCCACCACTCAGGAGACTAACACAGAAGAATCACAAATCCCAGGCAGCTCTGGAACAAAATAAACACACACACACACACACACACACACACACACACACACACACACACACACACACATACATACACGCACACACCAAAAGCTATATGCTAAATCTGCATTAATTGCATGAACGAAGGAGGGAGGGAGGGAAGGAAGGAGGGAGGGAGGGAGGGAGGGAGGGAGGGAGGGAGGGAGGGAGGGAGGGAGGGAAATAGTTTTCCCAGGGGTTGACACAGAGAAACAGCTCAGAATAGTTCAGCAACCTTGCCCACCAGACCTGCATCAAGCTGTATGTACCCTCAGCTCTAAACAATGCAATGTATGCCTCCTCCCTCAGTATCTTCCCATTTGTGACCAAGTACATCCTAAAATGTGCCCTGAAACCAAGGGAAATGAGATCCAGAAAGAGCTATTTTTAGTTACCTGTACAGAAAGGCAGCCTCTGAATTCAGCACCAGCTGACAGGGAAACTCCCATTGTTCACCATTATATGCACAGGCATAGTTAGATGTGCCTATGATTAAAATCAGATATATTGTGAGAAAGGATGTGCACACCAAATAAAGGCTCATATAATCCAAATATGTCCATCAAAACAGGAAATCATCTCTATCTCACCCATGGCAGCCAACTTTATCTTCCTCCTGAACCATCAAAAGAAGTGTTAAGATGTTCCCCAATGCTCCAGAAAATCTCACTCAGAGCCTGAGGCTCTCTGGCAGAATCTGCCTGCACATCTGCTCAGCTTCTGGATAAACACCCTTGCTGGTTTGCTATTTGGGTGTGCATCTTCAGTTTCTTCCATTTTTTAAAACCCGATATCATGAACTCGAAAGACCCATTCTAGACAGAGAACACCCCAGACATACCTCCCCAGAAAGACCTGAAACTCATTCTTGTCACTCAGAAGGCTTCAATGGGACAAAGGAAAGAGAATGATGGCAAAGAAGATGCCTCCACACCAGAGAGAGAGAGACCTCGGGGGGCGGGGGGGGGGGACACCTTGGCACCAGGCAGTGAGGACAAGAGAGCCTCCCAGGACTGAATGACTCACTGTGGGATTTTACTGCAAGCTAAAGCTCCATTTGCAACATGTGGAATTAGCATTGGCTTTGAGAAACAATTTAGCCTCTCAGTGAAAGACTACTCAAAGCAGATGTACATATTAATGTGCAGTCTAAACTATCCATTAGAAAGTGTCCAGCCCTAAAAAGATGACTTTACAGATTTCTCACTCATCCTAAAGAACCCCTACCCCCACCTCATCCATCAAAAGCGAGGCATGCCCTGGGAAACATCATTGATGCAGGCTACCATACCCTACATACTGGCTTATTGTTAAACTCCTTATTCTGTGATCTGTTTCACCTAGCTTGTATCGTAAAGTTTTCCTGAAAGCCAGAGGGAAGAGTCGGCCACAGTCAGCCCTAGAGGTCAGGGGGTGGTGGCACATGCCTCTGATCATGGGGAAGTTGAACCAGGAAGTGCGGTGGAGAAAGAAAGATAAGGCTGGAGGATGCTGGAGTGCAGCCCTTCCCATGTACCCACTCACCTACCCCTCTTTCCTTTCCACTGAGGACTCAGGGGCATTCAGTCTGAGGATCCCTGAGGACTGGCTGGGTGAGAAGGGGCTGTGACTGGTTCCTCTCTCAGCTTTTCCCCAATATCTGACTCAGGGTTTTTATTATGAGACCAAGTAGAATTTGTGTGATAATAGTTCTCATGGGTTGTGATGGTTAATACTGTCAACTTCATAGGACAATGAATTACCTTAAGAGAATGAGCCTCTGTACATATCTGAGGGGCTTTGCAGATCAGGTTAGCTTCTGGGTGCATCTGGCAGTTTATCTAGATTAGTTTAATTGGTGGGAAGCCCCATCCTAACTGCTGCCCTGAATAGGAAGGAGAAAAGGAGTTGACCGCCAGCGTTGGCTTCTATCTGCTTCCTGACTCTGAATGCAGCGTGCATCATGTTCCTGCTAGCATGGACTGTATCCGGGAACTATGACCCCAAATAAACCCTTTCTTCCTTAAACTCACTTCCTATCCGATGCTTTGTTAGAACAACAACCCAAATAACCAATGCAGAGTCATGGCGCAGAACGAAGAAAAAGGTGGCTACTTTGTGTGCTGGCTGGTTTGTGATGACTCAACACAGGCTGGAGTCATCAGAGGAAGGAGCCTCAGCTGAGGAAATGCTTTCTTGAGATCCAGCTGTGAGGCATTTTCTCAGTTAGTGATTAATGAGGGAGGGCCCAGTCCATGGGGAATGGTGCCAACCCTGGCCTTATGGTCCTATGTGGGAGATTGTGTTGTTTCATTGTAAATAATTATCCCACCCACTGGTTTAATAAAAAGCACTGATTGGCCAAAGGCAGACAGGAAGTGTGGGTGGGGCTACCAGACTAAGAAAACTCTGAGAACAGGAAGCACAGAGCAGAATGCCAGAGAGAAGCGGGAAGAAGCAGAGGACAACCATGCTGCTGTGAGAAAAAGTACCGAGCCCCATGGCTGAACAGGTTAAGAGTCATGGGTTAGATTAAAGTTACAGAGTTAGCAAGTTATATGCCTGGGCCTTAGGCCAATCAGCCTAAAATTATTGTAAACATCTGTGTGTCTATGCGGATCTGTGGGTCTAAACCTTGAGGCTAGGCCCAAAAGTTCGGGCCAGAAACCTCACACTACAGCCCTAGGCTCTGTAAGAAAGCAGGCTGAGTAAGCCAGTAAGCAGCACCCCTTCATGGCCTCTACATCAGCTCCTGCCTCCAGGATCCTGCCCTGTTTGAGTTCCTGTCCTGACTTCCTTCAGTGACAAATAGCAACGTAGAAGTGTAAGCTAAATAAGCCCTTTCCTTCCCAACTCACTTTTTAGCCATGATGTTTTGTCAGCCAGTGATAGAAACCCTAAGACACTTGGTTTGCCAGACCCCAGGAGGTACTGCACCATCCTGGGACTTAGGCTTCTCTCACTGGAGGCTGCTGTGTTCATTTTCTTGCCCCTCAGCAAGTATGGGTGCACATCTGACATGAGGACCTTTGCCCCACACTGAGCAATGCCTTTACTGGGAGCCCCCTGTACCCAACTACCCTCTACTTTTAGTATAAACCTTGGCACTTGAGTACCAGCTTCTTTCTTTGTGATGCCCAGCATCAATGAGCACACACACACACACACACACACACACACACACACACACACCTTTACAAATTCTATGAGCCAAATAAGGGGAAAGTGATGACCAGCCATCTAAAGTAAAGCGCAGTGAGTTTGAAGCCATTTTATTACACAGCAAGAGTCTACCAAAGGGAAACAGTGGATGAGGATATTTATGACATCGCCAATGACTGAGAAAAAACCAAAACTCTCTACATGTGTATTCATAGCAAGATGGATAGATGACGGCACATTCATCTGGTGTAATTATCTACAATTGTTGAAAAGACTGAAGTGGATCCAAATGTAGAGGAAGCAAGCCTCAAGAAACTGTCAAGACTGTCAGCAGGATGCCAGAGCAACACGTCTGGTTTACCCAGCCTGGAGTGAACGTGTGTTTACAGATGCCACATAAATGTGTATGCAGAGTGCCCAGACACTCAGGAAGGATCCACAGAATCCAGAAGCTGCTGCCCTGGGAGGGAAGCTGAGGTAGAGGGCAGGAGCAGGGAGATTTGCTCTGCATGCTATATATGTCCTCTGCTTTAGTGTGTGTGTGTGTGTGTGTGTGTGTGTGTGTGTGTGTGTGTGTGTGTGTGTGTATGTGTGTATGTGTGTGTGTGTGTATGTATGTGTGTGTGTGTATGTGTGTGTATACATGTGTGTGTGTAGGCATGCATATGCATGTGGAGACCACAGGACAATCTCTCCTGAGACAGAATCCCTCCTCGGATTAGAGTTTATGAGTTAGGCTAGACTGGCTGGCCATCAAGCTCCAGGGATCCTCTGGTCTCTACATCCTCAATGTTGGGATCACAGGTGAGTGCCACTACAGTTAGCAGTTTTACACAGGTTCTGCTATCAAACTCAGGGCTCCATGCTTGCCAAGTGAGCACTTCACTGATGCGATGCCTCCCAGCCCTCCTCTGACTCACCTGAGTTTTGTGTTTTCTCTAGTAACATCCAGTGGCATATTACTTGGCTTTGAAAAAAATCCTGATACACCCTCGATATACATGGCCTTAAGAACAGCATGCCAACAAAATAATGGTCAAGGCAGAGTGCTTCTCTGCCACTCAGGGGAGGCAGAGAGTTGAACAGTTAATTAGCATCTGGGGTGGAAGGGAGTAGGGGATTGGTGCTGAGCTGGGAGTTTCCTTTTGGAATGATGAAAGTTCTGGAATAAGGCAATGGTGATGCCACTGAATTGCCCTCTTTAAAATGTTAGATGGACCATTTCGTGATTTTTTATGACAAAACTGGGTTATTGTATTTTAAAATATATATTTTTCAACTTTTAAATCTAAAACCACAATGTAAAAATCTCCCCACATCCACTAAAGCATACAGCATCTGAAATCTGAGCATCTCTGAAATCTGACTGGACTGTGCTGGCTTCTGACTCTAGCACTTACTGGATTTATAACCCCTGGCAGCCAGAAGAGCTTTCTAGATCAAGGTCAGCAAACATGTTTTATAAGGGGCCAGGTGGTAAATGCTGTAGGCTTTAAAGATCACGTGTGTCTGCTACACACAACTGTGTTGCACAAATCTTAATTGATCTTATAATAAAAACACAGAGCCAGATATTGGGGAAATGCTGACATTTCAGAGAGACAGGAACAAGCCACAGCCAATTCTCATCACTACTGATTTCTCAGGCCTAAAGAGGAGTATCCTGTCTTCACAAATCCTGTCTCCTCAGACTGAATAGGAGAAGTGAAGGGAAACACAAGGGCTGAACCTCTGTCTCCTCCAGCCTCATAGTCCTTTCTCTGCCCAACTTTATCCCTTCCTGTCTTAACCTTCCTAGTGCTGGGATTAAAGGTGTATGCCACCACTGCCTGGCTCTGTTTGGCCTTGAACTCACAGAGATCCATTCTGTTCTCTGCTTCTGCCTCTTAAGTGCTAGGATTGAAGGCAGGTGCCACCACTGCCTGACCTCTATGGCTAACTCTGTAGCTGGCTCTGTCCTCTAATCTTAAAACAATCTTTATTTGACATACAACATATCATCACCACATAACTGCTTAGTGCCAATGCAGCAGCCACTGGTGGCATGGGCATGCCTGAGTGTAACTATGTTCCCATCAGGCAGGCAGTGGCTGCCCCAGTGGGCTGCTTTACTAATGACTAAGCAGTCACTTCATTTCAAAGGTGGAGGTCAGATGCTGAGACCATGTTGTAGGGCTCCATGAGAATTTAGTGGGAGTAATGAGTTGGGTGCTTTGCTCACAGCTTGGTGTACAATCGAGAGCCACTAAACGTTTGCTATTGCTCACAATCTGTCTTTGTCAATGTTCTATTGCTGTGAAGAGACACCACAATCATGGCAACTCTATAAAAGACTTGCTTACATTTTCAGGTGATCAGCGTTGTTATCATCATGGAAGGGTGCATGACAACAGGGTGCTGGAACAGTAGCTAAGAGCCACTTCCTGATTTGAAAACAGAGACACAGAGACCGAACCTGGTATAGGTTTGTGAAACCTTAAAGCCCACCCTCAATGACACATTTTCTCCAATAAGGCCACACCTACTCCAACAAGACCACACCCACCCAAACAATACCCCACCTTCTCCAACAAGATCACACCCACTCCAACAAGACCACACCCACTCCAACAAGACCCCAGCCTTCGAAACCTTTCAGTTAGATGATTAAGCATTTGAATCCACTACAGGGCCATTCTTATTCAATCTACTACATGGTTGTTGAAGTAGATGCTGAGAATTAGAAATCAAATACTCTTTATTAATTACCTACTCCGTACATAGGCATGTCTTAAAGCAATAGAACTTTCTATTATTAGTCTTTAAAAATATTTCATGTTGGCATAGAGTCTTGTGCTTTTGACCCATCAGCTCATGTCACATTCATGATTACTCTCTGAGGTAAAATTTCCAGATCCAGAAGCCACACTTTCAAGTCAATTCTGTGAGGGAAAATAGAGCAAAGCTTGGACCCTCAGGCGACTTCAAATACCACAGTCTTAGCTTGTGGGCAGAGGAACTGCCCACTGCTTCTCCACTCAACTCTCACCACCACTGGGGGTTTGGAAACAGCTGGGACTTTAAAGAATGGGGAGGCACTACTATGGCTCAGTAGCCAGGGTCCATGAATGTTAAAGGCCTCACAGTAAGGGAATTATACCCTGTGTGCTGGTGATGCCCTGTGGAGGAACACTCTCTGGTGCTGAGAGGAGAGATCCCACAATCAGCTCACAGCTCCTGGGGAGATGGGTTCCCTGAGAGCTAAGCAGGCAGTGCCTGGTATACAGGGCACTGAGGGAACATAGGACATAGGAAGAAGGGCACTGGAAGGGAGAAGGGCTGCCTGGGGACAGTTGGCACACACTGTTTCAACTGTTATTTTCTTGTCTTCCTTCCTTCCTTCCTTCCTTCCTTCCTTCCTTCCTTCCTTCCCTCCCTCCCTCCCTTCTTTCCTTCTTTCTTTCTTTCTTTCTCTCTCTCTCTCTCTCTCTTTCTTTCTTTCTTTCTCTCTCTCTTTCTCTCTTTCGTTCTTTCTTTCTTTCTTTCTTTCTTTCTCTCTCTCTCTCTCTCTTTCTTTCTTTCTTTCTTTCTTTCTTTCTTTCTTTCTTTCTTTCTTTCTTTCTTTCTTTCTTTCTTTCTTTTCTTTCTATAGGGTCTCGTGTGCCCCAAGCTGGCTTTGAACTCACTCACAGCCCACAATGACCCTGAACTTCTGATTCCCCTGCTTCTACCCCTCAAGTACTGGGATTATGGGCATATGATACCATGTCTGGTCCATAAAAGTACAGGAGGTCAAATCCAGGGCTTTGTTTGTACCAGGCAAGCTCTCTACGAACTGAGATACATCCACAGTCCCTGAGTCTTTTCATTTTTTCTCTATTTGTAGGAAGGAAGCAGTATGGTATATAGAAAGAGGTCTCTGTCCGGGGCTAGAAGCTTTGATTTGACTCACTGACCAGCTGAACAAGTCACGTGCTAACTAACCTACTTTGACCGGGCTTTGAGAGTCCCCAGGTTTCCACTCTGGCACAAGCCTGTTCCTTCAAAGGTCTGTCTCCAGGGTCAGGTGAACCAAC
Organism: Phyllotis vaccarum; assembly: GCA_033318265.1. NCBI lineage: Eukaryota > Metazoa > Chordata > Mammalia > Rodentia > Cricetidae > Phyllotis > Phyllotis vaccarum. The sequence continues at coordinate 76,483,440 of JARWLC010000012.1, forward strand.
AGAACAAAAGCACATAGTTCTTAATAAATAAATTAAAAAGGGAGGGGGCATGATATTGGGAAACAATGGTCAACAAAGTCTCTCCTTTCCAGTCTTGAGGTTGGGCTACAAAGGGCATATGAAAGTTTCTCAGAGCGGCCCCGTTCCATAGCTTGCCACCACCTAGCCCTTCTGCTCACCCACCCAGACTCAGCCCTGACTGCCTTTCCAACCAAACAGCCAGCATAAAAAATGAGGCCAGGAAACAGCAGCTACCCCTCCCCTTGGGAGTTGTGTCCAAGAGAAAGATGTGAAGCAAAGGACTGAAACAGCTTGATGGGGTCATCTGCCGGTCAGGCCTCAGGAGCAGAAGGGTTAATAGTTCCCTTCGTCCAAATGTCAAGTTGGAATTTATCTGTATAAACGTCAAGCCTTTTCTGTATGCAAGGGGCAGATGTTTTTCTCTGCAGGGCTGTGATGTTAGCTTGGTTTCTCACAACTTGTGGTCCTAACTCTGCAATACCACATGGGTGAGTCCATCCCCAAACTAGCTGCAAGATTTGGGTTGCCGTTCCTGGTCTGTCCTGTAATCTTCTGTCCACTCAACCACAAAACTAGGTCCTTCCTCTCCTTCTATAGACAACAGGGGGGGGGGGGCAATTGTGTTAACATCTTCATCCTAGCGCCCAGGAAGTCACTTCACCTCTGGCTTCTGCATTTCCATAAGGCTGCTAATCTAGATATTAAAGTGCTGCTTTGAGGACCAAATTAGATTTACCATGTAAATGGCAGGCACACAGTATATATACCTGTTTCAATTAGAACTCTTTCAGCTATAAATTGGTTTAGGGGGGGGGGGGATGTGTAGACTGGCCAATAAAAGCCCGGCAATCAGTTAAAGTTTGATTGGGACTTAGGGAGGTGTTTCATGACATCCCCAGGGCTTCCTCTGAATCACCTTTTGCTTTTCTTTACAACCACACTGTGGTGGAAGCTACTTCAGGACTCCCTCCTCCCCCTTCTCCTCCTCTTTCCCCCCTCCTCCTCCAAGACTGTTTCTCTCTATATAGGCCTGTCAGTCCTGGAGCTCACTATACAGACCATTCTGGCTTCTAGTTCACATTAAAGGCATGTGCCACCACACCCAGCTCAGGTCTCATGTCTATGCTCTGCATCATCCTGAGCACATCTTCCTAAACTGAGTGGAGGAGACCCTTATGGGATCACATTACTAAATGTGGGGGTTGCAAAAAAGTTGACAATGGAAGGTTCCTGAATGGAAAACAACTTACATTATTAATAATTCAAACATATAACAAAGCCATGGAGTTTCTAGATACACTTGCCTGTGACACATTATGGAACATCACTGCAACCTTGGTTCTGAACACAGGTGCCAATAAGTGTTAACATTTGACTCAGATTCACGAACTATTTATAACATACAAAAATTTGGACATACACATTTTTCTGCTTTTATAAAATTTGTTTTTAAAAATCCAAAGACTTATGATGTTTTCCTGCCAGTATCCCTCAGCATATAGGTACCAAATTAGTATATGTTTAGGTTATATTGACCTGCAATGTTTGGCTTTCAACATTGCTGTTTGATGGGCTGGAGAGATGGCTCAGCAATCAAATGCACTGGCTGCTCTTCCAAAAGTTTTGATCCCCAGCACCTACATTATGTACTGTCTATAACTACAGTTTCTGGGGATCTGACACCCTCTTTTTGATCTCCATAGGCACCAGGCAGGGAAGCATTACACAGACATTCATGTAGGCAAAATACTCATACTTATAAAACAAAATTAAATCTTTTAAAAAATTTGTTTAAGCTAGGCATCATGGTATATTCCCAGTACTCGGGAGGCAAAGGCAGGTAGAACTCTGTGAGTCAGAGGCCAGCCTGGTCTAGTAAGTTTCAGGCCAGACAGGGCTACCTAGTGGGACCTGTCTTAAATAAACCAAAAACAGCTTAGAAATATTGTTTATTGAGTAGCTGACTTGAATTTCATAAAATATTAAATAAGCTTAGTGTATCATGGCATTGAAGTGCCAGTGAGTTATTAGAAATGAAAGAATTCACTAAGACAGAAAAAGACACAAGTATAGAGTTTATTTGATACACCGTGACACAGCCAAGGAGGGCAGGATAGTAGAGAGAACTCTGTGGTCACCTTCTGAGCAGCTGCTTGAATAGGTGACATGAGTCAGTCAGCTGTTTCCATGTCAGTATCCTAACTGTTTAGGTCTTACTGAGTGGGACACCTGTGTATGGCTCATAGCTGGATGACCAGAAGGACATTTCACTATTTTGTAGAGAAATAGATTTTATTTATTTTTTTACATTATTTAGTGTGTGTATGTGTGTGTGTGTGTTTGTGTGTGTGTGTGTGTGTGTGTGTGTGTGTGTGTGTGTAGAGTTTGTGTGAGGTCAAAGGACAGCTGTGAAACAGGTTCTCTTCTTCTACCTGAGTCATCAGGCTTGAAGGCAAATGCCTTCACCCACTGAGCAATCTTGCCAGCCTAGGAATACTTCTTATTGTATGGGTTGTTTCTTCTTAGAACTGGCTATCTGTGTAAGACAGCATGGGCCACTAAGGGTCAAACTCCAGATAACCTGAGCCTCCCCATTAATTAACATGCGGAATCCTCGATGGTAGTGGTGTGATGCCCAAAGACAGACCATTGCAAAGGCCTGTAAAAGTAACTTCTTTTGGGTCTTGCTTAGAGTACACCATGGCTCTGAGCACCTCCTGCATTTGCCCCAGAGTAACCTCAACAGTTACAACAGTTTCCAGTTTTGTAGTGAGTCTACACATACTTCTGTCATTTTTTTGGTACTGAATATTTATGTGAAGTGTTATTCTCAGCTTTTCAAATTACAGTATCAAAATATCAACTCCAAATATCATCAAAGATGCTCTGTGTCCTGCGGCATCAGTCAAGATTTAATATCTTGTATAAAAATAAGCATGTCCATCTCACGTGGTATGAAGCCTTGCTTCCAGCTCCTAGAGTTTCTAAAATTGTCTATATACTAAATATTTGTTTAAAATAAGTTTAGTTATAATGTATTATCAGTAAATGTTTGACTTACATTCCTATATACCCAGATTGCATAAAAATTTCTGTAATGAAAAGGGTCTTGGTGGGAAAGAGTTTGAGTCCTGATCTAAAAAAAAAAAAAGAAAACTTTTATTTTCTTTAACTATTAAGTGAAAGCTCTAGTTTTAGCTCTGATAGAACACTTCAGATCAAGAACCTACTCCCCAAATGACCATTAGGCTGGGAGGTATGCCATGCTGTGGTTGGCTTAGGTATAGACTGAAATGGGTGAGATACGTGTATCCTGGGATACCTTAGTTTCTAGAGTCATCCATGTGGACTTCTGTCTTCATACATGTCCTACAAAGGCTAATGATCATGTAGTCACTCAGGAGATACTGAAGCAATATAATTAAGGATTATGGAATCTAAAGAGAATGTGTGTGTATGTGTGTGTGTGTGTGTGTGTGTGTGTGTGTGTGTGTGTGTGTGTGTGTGTGTGTGTGTGTTCATTTTCTGAAGCTGTTGTGCAGTTAGTGGCTATTTCCTAATAGAAGCCAACAAAGTCTTTGCCTTTTCCCAGCAGGCTGCTTGCTTCTTCCAGCAACATCAGTGAGAGCTTCAAGAACCCCCTTGCTAGGCATCACACCACATTAGGAGGCTGCCTTCTGTTTGTTTGACACTGCTCAATTTAGTCAGGGAGCATAAGAATTAAAATTCCAATTTCAGTTTTAACCATTGAGTCCAAAAAGAAGATTAAATTTATCTTGAAGTAGCCTTTTATATGGAAATTAAAAAGAAATTGAGATTTGAAAAGGCAGGACTTTATTTTTAATCTAATGAGTTGAGGCTGAGCCCCAGTTTTTCATTCTGAGGAATATTCTCTGAAGCCAGCACTGAGACCCTGGCAGACTGAGGGTGCAGAATCCAGGGCAGCAGAGCACCAAACAAGGACACTTGCTCTGTTGTAGGACAGAGAAGCAGAGTGGCTGATCCCACAGTTCTCTGCCTGACTTAGGCAGCATACAAAGGAGTGCAGTGAGTACCAAACATCATTCTGCCTTGCTGTCCTGCTCTTCATTGGCATCACTGAAGGATGGGACCCTCAAGAAATGAACGTATGCCTGGGATTCTGACTCATCCTGGTCATTTCCCACATTGCTCCTCAGGCACTCCATATTCAAACAATCTCATTGCCTTTCTCAAACCCACTGGAAGGCCCTTTCCTTTTCCATCTCCCAGACTTCCTAACAAGCGGTTAGGACATAATTCCAGACCATTCTCTCATCAGCTATAGCCACCGTATATGTGACTGTTGGTTGTGCCATCATAACTGCGATGATGTCTTGGGGTGTCTTCTCCCATCCTTCCCTAGCACCTAGCACCTGGCTTGGACTTTAGGGTCCCAGCCTCTCTAGCTTTCTCTCCATGGTGTCTGGAGCTCTGTGCTAACACATGTCATCTCCTCAGAAATCTTCAACAACACTCCTTGACTAGCAGAGATCTACATTCTTTATTGGGTGCCTAATCCCTTCTCATCTCGGACATGTGAGAACCCTCTTGCAGCAGATACCTTGTGTCCGATCAGCTTTGAACACAGGGCTCTCCTTCCTTCCTTCCTTCCTTCCTTCCTTCCTTCCTTCCTTCCTTCCTTCCTTCCTTCCTTCCTTCCTCCCTCCCTCCCTCCCTCCCTCCCTCCCTCCCTTCCTCCCTCCTCTTCTTCCTCCTCCTCCTGAGGCCCTGTTCCTCCCCCAGGCTGTATATGACCGGTTCCTCTTCTGCCCTGTACCCCTTGCTGGTGAATATTTCAGAATATTGGTTATTTTTCCTACAGCAAGGAAGGCAGTGCGTGTCTATGAGTGGAACACTAACCAATCTGTATTGGCTCTGGAGAGGTTATATGGACACATAATTTCATTCAGGCCTCAGCTAAGAGAGGTAACTACACCCCACTTCATAGACAGGAATCCAAGCCTCGGAAAGATGAGTGATGTGGCTGTGTTCTTGTCAGGAGTCCGGTGAATCTACTCCTCCACTGCCTGTACAAAGTCAGTTCCTGAGATAAGAGGACCCTCTGGAAACACAGCTGTTATCAGTTTTATTTAAAGGGCCTTTGAGTTTCAAAGCAGCTGGCAGGATACACTCCCGTAGTCACTAATTCATATTTGTCCTTCTCAGGCCTTGGTCTTGAAGACCCACCATGAATCAGGGCCCTGGGCCCATGGCTGAGCAGGTCTGCATAATTTCCTGAATGTCACCAAACCCATCTGTCATTCCCTCAGCTTCCCAAATGCCATCCCTGGAGTATCCAGGAGGCACTGAGCCATATGGCCAAGGAGCCCTACTGTGAAATCCCATTAGTGCCTTCAGCTAATTAGCTTTAAAGGAAGCAAAGTAATTAGGAAGGGGCTGTGGGAAGCACACCACAGGAAGGGCTCTGAACTCTCCTGTACCCTCCCCACTGAGACCTCATGTCTACAAATACCTCCCTTCTCTCCCAGGGCCCTACTGCTTGGGGGAGGCAGAGGGATTCTCAGAGTCCACTCCCACATGTAGATAATTGTTACAGGATCATGTTTTGAGACACTAACTTTTTTCTCTGCTTCTGTTCTCTCCCCACCCCCACCCCCAGGCGGGGGGAGGGGGGGGGAAGCTCACCTCACTGATAGGGATGGGGTAGGATATGACAAAGAAGAGGTGAGGGAACTAAAAACAAGATGGACCCCTGATCATAGGCCCAGTGTGTCCCCCACCTTGACCAGCAGCAGTTTAGTGCATCAAAAATGACCCTAAGCTCCCCCAGAATAGAAATGATGAGTGAAAATATGGGGGTCTCGGTAGCAAGCTGAGGAGAGAGATAAAGGTCTCTCTCTCTCCTCTACAGCTCCTGACTTGCATTAGACCAAAGATTTAAGGTCCAACTGACTGTTCAGGGGGAAAAGATTTTATTCCAGAAATGCAAAGGCTTCATTTGCGTTCAAGGGTGGGACTGAAGAGATGGCAGTTAAGGGTGTAAGGGTGCTTGTGGAAGCAAGAGAACCAGGATTAAACTCCAGAACCCAAGTAAGAAGCTGGGCCTGATCATGCACACTCCTATAAACCCAGTCCTGGGGCTGGGGAAGCAGACACAGGAGAATTACTGGGGCCTGCTGGCTAGCCAGTCTAGGTTCGGATTTGATGAGATACTGTCCAAAGGAAATGAGGGAAAGAGCAATATAGCAAGCCACCCAATGTCCTCCCTGCCTTTCAGAGTGCAGAGGCATGCATGCATGCTCATACACACAGATTAAATGCGACCATATCAGATAGTTCACCCAAGTTCTGTACTTGCATTTCAAGGCCCCATTAAACCTAGTGCAGGGCCACCATTTTGCATCTACTTTCTCTGGCCTCCCAACAGCTCGCTGAGGAAGACATGACTGCCTCATGTCAGAGATGGCCACAGGCTATAATGAGACCATTGAGAAAAGAAATAGGCAGACTCTGAGACTGAGCCATGATTAGGCCAAGGACCCCCATATTCCCAGAAGGCCACGTTGACAAGGTCAGAGTTGCCTGGACGGACATAGACATGGAGCCTCCAGTATTGCCAGAGTAACGCTAATGCCCCCACTCTGGAAAACCTTCTTATACTAAGGACGTCTATCGTACTGATCCTTGTAGCCTGTCCCCGGCTGGAATCCTGTGACTGCCACGGTGGCCCATATGTATAAAGGCAGGCAGAGGAGGCATTGCACCTGTTCTCCAGCAGGAATAAGGGAACCTGAGGAAGGGTCCTGAAGTCTAGGCAGTAGGATGTAGGACAAAGGTCAGGAAAGAGTGAGCTGTCTCAGGTGGCAGTGCAGGACCTCATTCAATGTAGTCTCTGGATAAGGTATCTGTCTATTCAGGAGACTCTGGACTAGGAAACAGAGCTCTGGAGGGGACCTGTAATGTGCAGATGGGCTTTTAAGGTGTTACGCATAACCTGCAAAACAGGAAGTATTGTGTTAATTTAACAGTGACAAAACCTACCGAAATGTTTCTCTATAGTTCAGATGGAGCCGAGCCAATACACTACCAGAAAAATCAGCCACACCAAGAGCAAAAGTACTGAGCTGGAACAGAATTTCCTAGTGCTGGTTTCCTGGGGATGCACAGAGGAGGGGCTGATGTCACACACCACGGAATCCAATAGCCCTCATATGTCCTTCAAGTACTTCTGTCCCCAAGTCTAGCCCTCCCAGAAGTGTCCAAATCTTACCCTCTCATCATTGTTACCCTTAACTCAACACTCAGCAACTTCCCTGTCCTGTGTGGTTACACACACACATATAATAATAATAATTATTATTATAGCAGAGCCAGCCACAGAGCCAAGGTTGAAGGTCAGGGAGTCCTATCACACACCTTTAATCCTAGCTCTAGGAATGGGAGAAGAGGGAGTTATAGATGGGTGGAGGAAGAGAGGACAGGTTTTTCAGCCTGGACTCTTGCTTGGTGGTCTGAGGGGAGAGAATTTGGAATCGGAGGATTTGATGGAAACAGTCCTGAGGAGTTGGTGGATGAGAGTTGTCTGTGGTCTGTTTCCTCTCTCTGATATCCCAGCTCCCCAATATCTGGCTCCAGGTTTTTATTATAATACTAAATAGAATTCATGCATATTTGGCAGAAATTTTTTCGAGACAGGGTTTTCTGTGTAACAGTTCCGGCTGTCCTAGAACTTGCTTTGTAGACCGGGTTGGCCTCGAACTCACAGAGATCCTTCTGCCTCTGCTTCTCAAGTTCTGGGACTAATAGTGTGTGTTATCATTGCTTGGCTTTCATGGCTTGGCCTGTGGTTGACTCTCTTGATATTCCAGACTAATTTTATTAAATGTATGTCACTGTAAAGGGTGGAGAAACTCACCGCGGGAAGGAAGACTCTAAGACACATCTCTCATGTAAAAAGCAAAGGGTTTTAATATTTACTGAGCATACTCAGGGCTCAGCTCATTGAACACTCAGGAACAGAGAAAGCGCCAAGCTGAAATCGAACAAAGCTTTTATAGGTCATGGGGGGGGGGGGTTGCTACGTGCAGGAATGCATGTGGCAAGTGACATATCTCAGGAATGCAGGAGAAAGATCTTGGCTTTGTTTATCAGGGGGGAGTGATGAACAGCCAGAAAGAGTTAAACAAATTGCTCCTTAACATCACCACAGTCCTGTCTTCCTGTGCTTGCCCCACCCCTCTCTGAGCACACTAGGAGTACATATTCTCTCAGGCCAACCTCTGAACCCCCCAGCCCCCCAGCCATCCTTTAGGTCCCCTCAAATGGATTAGCTTTGCCTCCCTACACCTGTTTAGAACGGCAGAAGAGAGCCTCAGTCCTGGAAAGATCACAGAGCCCAGTGCTCATGAACCTGGGCAAGCTGAGCCCAAGAGGCTCTGCAATTGATCTCAGACAAAGGTTAACCCTGGGTGAGTGTCTGTCTCCCACGCCCCTGGCACCCCTGCCCTCCCCTACCCTCTGCACCCCTTCATCCCACAGCCCACCTTGCCCTCAGCTGCCTAGAGAAGGCCTTCAGGAAGCTTGTCCTTGAGCAGGTCTGCACCATCACAGAGAGACAAGCCAGGAAGCTAAAGTGGCCAGGGCAGGCCTGACCCTCAGCCATGCCCAGAACCTTACCTAACTCCAGGCACTGGGAGGAAGGTTGAGGCTCATCCATGAAGCCCACATCTCCTGCTTTAAGATGAGGATGTTGAAGACCCAAGAGAATCAGACACCTTCATGATGTCTCACAGCTTCTGACAGGAGCTCCTGAAAGCCAGGCCTCCCAAGGTCTAGGCTAGTGTCTTCTACAAGACACAGGGATGAAATCATTCCTAAACTGGAGGAGGGCAGTTGGTCTGTGTTGTGGAAATGAATGGAGCTGGAAATGGCTATTTGCATTTTACTGGAAAGCAAACACCAAAACATCTTTCTGACTCAGGCAAAGCTACAGAGACACCACCTGGGGGAGGGGCTGGGGAGTGATATTTCATGGGTTTGGATTTCTTTTGAAATGGTGAGACGGTTCTGGAGCTAGATGGTGTTGCCCGGCATAGAGCGTCAATGGAGTCTACACTGACATGATTAACATAGTAGTTTTATGTGTATTTTACCACAGTTAAACAAAACAAAACAATACTTTCTTGAGGCCAGCATAGTGATACATACCTGAAATCCCTGTACTTAAGAAGGCTGAGCCAGGAAGATTGTGTGTTTGAGGTCAGTCTTGACTATACAGTAAGTCCTCAGATGTTCTGGGCTGTACAGTGAGATCCCATTTCAAAAACAGATAAAAAACAAAACCTGCCTGATTGAAACACACCATCCCTCCAAACCCCAAGTGAGAGGAAAGGTCAGTTGGTTTTGTCTTACCCTCTCTTTCCTGCCCTCACCAGACCTACCTGGGAGCTCCAGGTCTAAGGAAGAAACTTCACCCTCACACGGGACAAGCACTGAACAATCCATTCAGGGGCAATGTGCTAAAAAAACAATGAAACAAAATACCTCCCAAGTTTTCAAGAGAGGGGAGAGAGCCCAGGTTAAACTGTGGCAATAGTTCATAAGCTGGATGCTACTGAATGCAAAGCCATTGTCAGTTCCCAGGGGAACAGGAGTCAGCAGGGCTCCAGACCTCTGAAAATCACCTGCCCTCCTCAGCTACACCTGTCTTCCCCTGCCCCTCTCCGTGTGAAAGCACTTCTCCAACCTCCCACACCCAAGCCCAGGCTCTTCTTAGCCCTCTTAGAGGAACACAGGGCCCAAGGAACTTTACAAGCATTTACCTGCCTTCTCTAAAGGTTTAAACACCAGGCAGTTTCCCAGCTGTTCAGTCTTAAAATGGTTGTTGTTATTATTATTATTTACTTTTAGAGGCAGAGATGGAGTTTCTTCTGCACTCCCCCATTACACTTCCCACCATGCCTAGAATTGCATTTTGTCCTGGGGGCAGACGGTGCTTTCTGGGAACAGGAGAGGATGCAAGGCTTGCAGAAACCTTTACCCAGTTCCAGAGCCCACGTTCTCTTGTAAGTGATGAGAGGTGTGGCTAGAACATGGGGCAATGTCAAGAGCCAGATAGAAAAGTCACCACAAGCAGACAGAGCTTGTCCACCTAGAGAGGACATCAATCAGCCGTGCCTTTCGCCTCAGTCCGTCCTCCCCGGGATGATCTACTATTTGAACTGGTGCCTCTGGGACTGTCCAGAGCTCTCATGAAAGGTGTTGGATCTAACTTCTTGGTTTCTCCACACAGCATGGGCCACACTGGCACACTGAGCTGTCTGTCGTTCCGCCTCCAGGGCTCGGCTGCATCTCACCGCAGCTTTCTGGCTACTGGTTGATGGTCAAAGCTTGTCTCCCCCCTTAAAGCTGTTTTCCCTGGCTATGTGATGGGGCTGGTGAATGCAGTAAACTCTGACTCTATTCTTCACATGGCCGATCCCATGTGTGGTCAAACAAGGAGCTCTGGGTGAATGGTCTCCAGAGACTGACCACTCCCTATTTCCCAGCTGGCTGTACTGCAGTACCACTCTGCCACTGGCCCCTCTCATGCCCCTGGATACAAAAATCCTCCAGGGATTCCAGAAGCCTGCCAGGAACCGGATCCAGTGACCTGCTTGCTAATGACCCCCTCAGCTGACCACAGGGCAGCTTTTACAATAGTCTGTAGGAAGCACTTCATTTGAACCCATCCTCTGTAAGTCCATCTGGGGAGAGGCCTGACCTTTATAGTTACATTAGCCATTAGCTCTGTAGGTCTGGACCTCGCAGGGCTGGGAAATGTTGGGAGGGTGAAGTTGAGTAACCAAATCCCCTCTCCAGGCTCTAATTAGCTTTGCCAAGGTCTAACTTCTGGGAACTGACCACATTTGGTATTTCTTTCCAAAAGTGAGAGAGATCTATGAATGTGGGAAGTGAGACTCGGAGACAGAAAAGGAACTTTATGAAGCCTTTGTGGTGACAGGAATTCCTACCTCAGTACCAGGACGTACCCAGGCCTGAGCTTTTACAGCATTAACTTGGCACAATTCAGGGCAGAACCAACCCTGCTGGCTCCCTGGAGGAGGTTGTATCAACAGGAGCATACTGGGCACCCTGAAGATCCTCTATGTGAGGGACAGGGAAGTCACCCCTGGGGCTGGAGAGGGTAAAGAATATGGAGTTGTGAAGGATTCTAACCACCACCACTCTGCCTGCCTATCTGTCTCACCACAGTGGAAGCTGTCACTTAAGGCCTCTGTCAAAAGCATCCCATGGTCCCTTCCTGGCTCAGAAAGCAATGGCTCAAGAATACCAGCCTGTTTTTTGTTAAATTTTTGCATTTCTTTGTGATGTCATACATATACACTTTTGCTCATATTTCCCGCTCCCCTCAAATTACCTCTTCCCAGTAATTCTCCACATACTTTCGTGGTTTTTCTTCTTTCTCTCTTCTTTTTATAAAAAGTTTTATGTTTATTTATTTTATTTCACATCTGTGCTTTTGTTACATGCGTATGTGCAATGTGCCATGCCTGCAGAAGCCAAGAGGGGATGTCAGATTTCTGGATTTGGAGTTACAGATGGTTGTGAGCAACTATGCAGGTGCTGGGCACCAAACCTCGGTCTCTACGAGAGCAGCAAGTGCTCTCAACTGCTGAGCCATCTCTCCAGCCCCCTCCTTGTTGTTTCTTTTCCCCTACCCCATGAGTGGCCCACTGCACTTAATTAGGGGAGCTTGCATGAGGCATTAGTTAAGAACTTACCAGTGGGTATGCCCCTGAAGAAAAATGATTTTCCCTTCAGCAGCCATTAATTGCCCATGTTTCCTTAGGGAGGAATGAGGCATTACGAAGCTCTTTCCCACTAATGATGAAAAGTTTATGGGTACAGTCACTTATTCTCAGCTGACAAGTTCTGAGTCTCTGTATTAATCATTGTCCACTGCCATCAGAAGATTCTCCAACCAAGGCCAACAGCAGCACTAACTAATACATGGGTATAAGCATAAATATTAATAGAGAAGGCAGTTTGACACGTATCCATTTAGTAGAGCAACCAACAGTTCTCTCTTGGTACCTAGGACTTTCTCAGCCATGGGAAAGGTTACAATGCAGTGGGCCTCCAGTTTAATCAGAAAGCAGTTGTTTATCCCCATAACAGTCATGCCACCGATGCACCAGTGGGCACATTGTAGGGGGATTAGGTTGTTCCATTGTAAATAATTGTCCCACCTATGAGTTTAATAAAAAGTGCTGATTGGCCAAAGGCAGACAGGAAGTGTGGGCGGGGCTACCAGACTAAGAAGACTCTGGGAACAAGCAGAACAGAGCAGAATGCCAGAGAGGAGCCAGAAGATGCAGAGGACAACTATGCTGCTCTGAGAAAAGGTACTGAGCCCCATGGCTGAACAGGATAAGAGCCATGGGTTATATTAGGGGTAGAGAGTTAGCAAATTATATGCCTTGTAAGCATCTGTGTGTCTCTGTGGGTCTGTGGGTCTGAGGGCCTAAACCTTGAGGGTAGGCTGGAAAGTCCGGGCCAGAAACCTCTTACTACAGTACACCTTGACTCAAAGGTTGGAATTGTTGCTCCCAGGGGCCACAGCTTAGAAAGGTCATTGGTGACTTCACTTCCAAGCAGACCGCATAGCATTTTCTGACACTAAGGAAGATTGCGGGAAGCTTCCAGTTCAGCTCTGTTTCTCTATGTCAAAGTGACACTGTTTTTTTAATCCTGAATGTACATTAGGATCCTCCTGGAGTTTTAAAAAAATTTCAAATCCCATGTCTCCATGAATCCTCAGACTGAATGCCTTAAGTCCTCAGCCAAAAGGGAATGGGGGGCAAAGGGTCACATTCCTGCCTCTTCCCGACTTATATTCCTTTCTCTGCCCAACACATCACTTCCTGTCTCAACTTTCCTAGTGCTGGGATTAAAGGTTAGTGCCACTGAAAAAGCAGAGCCAATGCCACCTGGAGAACAGTCCTCCATCTTGAGGCATCTGGGGGCTGAATTCAAGCCCTGAAATGTGCTATTGCAGCAGAGTTAAAAGCATACATCCCAAACAGTAAAACAGACATAGGATAGTAAAACTTAACAAAGACCAGATGTCCCTGCAAATATCCTACATCCTGCCCGAGTTAGTAGTTTGTGCCTATAGACTAACCAATGATTACCTCACCCTATGTCCCCTTACCCAGTCCTAGAATGCCAAGACATGTTGCTTCCTACTTGCAGTTTCTCCCTTTATAAACCCTTTGTAATGAGGGCTCCAGACTTCCTCCCTCACTGTACTGGAATGTCCGATGATGTCCTTGCCTGGGCTTGAGTAAAAGAAAGCTTTGCCTTGCATCAGAAAGTTGGCTCTGTAGTGATCTCGTTTTGGGGGTCTCTCCACGTCGACATAATACCACCACTGCCTGACTCTGTTTCTCTTTTAGGCTGGATTCATTTTATGTAGCCCAGTGTGGCCTTGAACTCTGTCTACTTCTGCCTCCTGAGTGCTAAGATGAAAGTTGTGTGCCACCACTGCCTGACTTTTATAGCTAACTCTGTGGCTGGCTGTGCCCTCTGAACTTTAGACAAGTTTTATTTCTTAGAGGATACACAAAATATCACCACACTGAGCCATGTGTGTGTGAGGGGGGGGGGAGACAAGGAGACCAAGAGGCCAGGAGGGTAGACGAAAGACTGGATAACCAAACGGCTGGATTTTATAAGGAAGGGCAGCTAGGGAAAGGGCAGCCCAGCCTCTGCACTCAAGTTTAGGGTAGGGAATGGGGTATGCCAGCCATACTCGGAAGGAACTGAGGGATGCTGGGAAAGCCTGGCAGCCAGGTCTGTTTTGATATGTTTAATAGGCACCTCAGTTGGCCATAGGTTTGAGACCTAACCATTTCTCCACTTTCTGTGGAAGTAAGACCTATCTGAAAGTGATGGAGGACCAATCAGGACTAACTTTGGCTTGACATGTCAATCAGTACTTTCAAGCATCTGTCTATCACAGCTCCAATAGGCCCAGAAGGTCTTTGTCATGCTGTGTCACCTACATCAAAATCTGAGATTCTGTGCCCAGGAAATAAAGCGAGTAAGAGAGGCAGAAAGACAGAGTAAGAATTGAAGAATAATGAGATGTGGCTGTTTAAAACCTCTATTACTTTTGACTGAAGCAGAACATGTCAAAGAACCCTCCAGTCAGGAAGAGCATTTGCCTACTATGCAGAAGCTTTGGGTTCAATGCTCAGGACCTGGGGGAAGAAGTAGGAGGCTCCTGTCACAGAGAGGCCATAACATTCCCATTTAGAAGTAAGGGCTGTGCTGTCTCCCATGCCAAGGCCTTCCCTACCTCCACCCCAACAGATGTGACCCTTTTGCTCCCAACTGTGGCTGAATTCTTTCATCATCCAGGACCTAACCTGCCTCTCCTCTGCAAGTCCCATCCACCAGTTCAAGCCCTGCTCCAGGCTCTCTTGGATGATTGCACTTCCGGATTTCCTTCCTACCTGCCTCCTTTACTTTGGACTCTCTCTTCTCATTCTAAGCCACCTGTACCCTTCTTCCTGCCCTGCTTTGTTTAGAAGTCCCTCTGTTCCCCTCTCTGCTCTTTCTTTCTCTGTCCATCCCTCTGTCACCATCCTGAAGGGCTCTTCTGCACTCTGTCAAACACTGTCCATCTTCTCTTTCAGCCTCTCTCTCATCCCATTTCCTGACTGCTTATTATTTTATTTTATATTTATGAATGCCTGTGCTGAAGGGTCTCCCACAGTCACTCCTATAGCAAGCTAACTACACAGAGACTGAGATGTCCCTAGCCCTAACCGCTGCTCACTATTGGCTGCCAGGATTATCAGTGCACTGCTGACAGATGCCAGGTACCAGACACAGAGCCCCTTGAGTCAGGCTACAAGGAAGGCCCAGTGCACTCCAGGTCCATGCCCCGGGAACCAGAGTCACAGCTCTTCAGGCTCAGGGCTCCAACCTTCCAAGTCTTGTTTCTGGGAAGCCAGATTGAATTAGCTGCTGAACCCATCTGGCCAGCTCTTGGCCTAATACCTTTTGGCAGCTCATGCCTCAATGCCAACCCCAGCCCCCTGGCCTCAGGGCCAGAAATCCAATTTTCCAGAGCTTAATTGAGCCCTGGACTCCCCAGGGCATTGGCCCTCAGGCCCTCCTGTTCAGCCGGCAGCAGATTTCCTGGTGATTAGTAGAGGAGGGAAAAATGGCAGGAGCCAAGTTAATTTCAATTACGCTCATTTTCTCCCTGGAGCAGCGCGGCTAAGTGCATCTTTGTGTCAGCTGCTTCGGACGCTGATAAGTATTAAGTATCTGGAACTCTGGGTGCCCCAGACACCCTCATTTATCTGCTGGTTTCGGAGAGCAGGCTGTACCTCCCTGCCACCTGTTGGCCCTCCACATTTAGCCTTATTTTACAAAGCCCCCAGAAGCAGGCTGGGATGCAACCAATGCCCACAAGGGCAAAAAGAAGTCATATATTAATCATCCTGTCAGATGATACTGGGTTTTTTCTTTTAATTGACACAAAAACTCAACAAGTGTTATATACTTCTTCAAGGTTACTCACCATGTGGGCCTAGAAAGCACATTAGTAAAACCTGGGTACTCTGCTACTTTAAGATTCCCCATGTTTGGGGGAAAAAAAGAAACCAAGGCTGTAAAAGAAATTATTTAATTTCTTTTTTTTCTTTTTTTTTCTTTTTTCTTTTCTTTCTATTTTTTTTCTTTCTTTCTTTCTTTCTTTTTTTTTTTTCAGTCTGGTCAAGGTGGAGAAAGACTCCCAGTTTCTCACCCTCTTTTTCTATAGAAAAGCTGAAGTTGGAGCAGTTTAATGCCCAGGGGGTAAAGGCATTTGCTGTGAAGTCTGAGGACCTGAGTTTGGTTTCTACAAAGTAGAAGGAAAGAACAAATTTCCGCATGTTTATATACATGCACGCACAGAGAAAATACCAAAGTAAATAAATGTAATATTTTTTAAGAAAAGATGAAATATGCATCTGTTAACTGCGGAAGACCAACCTCAACTTTGGAAGTCACGGGGAGCTTTCTTGACAAGGGCAGCTGAAGACCTAGAAAGTGGTATGTAGAATCTAAGAGTGTTTCATTAATGGATGTCCCTCTATACTGAAGGAAACAAGGAGGCTAGAGTATAAAGGTTCCTCCCCCCAACAAATGCTTTGAAGTACCAGGAATAAAAGGAGCAAAAGGGTACTCCATGCAGTGGCCAGCATGGGCCAGACTGGGAGGCTGCTAAGGAAGTATGACTCCCTGAGAAACTGCAAAGAGACACAGGAAGAGGCCAGTTCTCCAAAGGCCTCTAATGTCACACTAAGGGCGGCAGAGCTGACCCAGCTCGCTCTAAAGGTCAGGGAAGCACTGAGCATCTGTGCATCTGGAAGGCCTCTGACTGTGACAGTGTGTGCAGAAAGGAGTCTGGAGGTGGCAGGACCAAGGTGGTCCTGTGCAGGAAAGAGGGGCTGACGGGGTAGCAGCTGCTGGAATGAGAGGCGGTGGAGGAAAAAAGCGTTGGTGACTTGCCCAGGGAGGAGCAGAAACCTCACCTGGTGTAAAGTACCCATGATTTCGCCTTTATCTGGCCAACCCCAGATTATTGGACACGTGATAAGGCCTCTTAGCAAGCAGGATCCAAGTCAAGTAATAGACCAGTGTTTTTTTGTTTTTCTTTTAAAATTGAAATTTAACAAGAGTCGAAGGGGATCGTTTGTAAATACATCGCTTCAAAGTAGTTATAAAAATGGGAAGGAGATGAAAACCTTAGAAACAGAACAGGAAGCAAAGGCCCAGAAAAGGCACAGGGAGCCTGGAGGTGCGGGCCCATTGCCAGATGACTTGTCAGGGAGTTTCTGGGCCCCAGAGCAGGTATGACAGAGGCAGAAAAAATGAAGATCTAGGTGGGGACAGATAATTCCCCTTCCTTCAGGTCATGGCTGTAGAGGGTCCTACCCTAAGGGAGAAATTCGGAGCTCTCTATAAAGAGAGTTCCTTTCCTGCATGCTGGGTCCTCATGACTGATTTCTCTTGTGTTTGTTCTTAGCTCTGCTCACAGGTACATGACTGCAAATGATCTATATAACCTTAACTGCAAAGGAGATACCAGGTAGCCACAAGCCTTTTGAAAAAACACTTTTAGCATGATGGAGAAAGAGCTAAAGTCCTCAGAGAAAAATAAAAGGAGGAAAAAGAAAAAAGAAAGGTAATTCTTGTTCTTGGGCAATTTCAGGAAAATACCATATATTATACACACTACAGGCGCATACTGTCAATCCCTGCATATACCTTGCATATGGTGGCAAGTCCTATACTCTTGGGAAGATAAATCAGGAGAATATCTTGAACGGAGGAGATCAAAACCAGCCTGGGAAACGTAAACACACACACACACACACACACACACACACACACACACACACACACACACACAATTTTGTGTTGTATGATTCAATGATTACATTACTCCAACAACCTCATCTCCAGAACTTTTTTAACCTTGCAAAAAACAATTACCTTGTCACATAATGGCTCCTTGTCCCCTTCCCATTTGCCTCCTTGCTATCATTTTAAAAGTAAGAAGCCAGTTATTAGAAACCAAAGCAAAGCCGCCAGGTATGGAGCTGTACACCTGCAATCCCCACATGGGGGAGGCTGAATATAGCAAGTTCAAGGCCAGCCTAGGCAACTTGATGAGACATTATTAAATAAAGAAAATAAAAGAAACAAAAGTATCTCCTCATGGAAACAGGAAGTATTTTCTATTCTGTCTAGACACCAAAGAACAAAGCACAGGTGAAATCCTAGCAGCCACTCCCTTCTGGTACTAGGAGGCACATTCTACTCTCCTGGAAAGCCCTTCTTAGCATTGACACACTAGGGGGCGCTCTGAGGCTCACAGCCGAGGACAAGGATGTTAGGGTTCCTTAGCAGAAACCACACCCCTTCTTGTTCTCAAATTTGACTAGAGGACTGAATGATCTGGAGGAGAGATGGCTGGGCTTTTGGCTACACATCGGGGCAGGTCCCATTTTCCACACCTGGTGCCTCTGAGACAGAGGCATATTGCTTCTCGATTTCTACATGCCTGATCACCTCTACAGAAACCATTTTTAGAAATGAGATTTCTGGCACCAGAAGATGGAAGGTTCTAGGTTTCTGACCCCACATGACACTGACAAATTACCAGCAGGATGAGTGTCTCTTATTCAAATTCTTCCTCCCCTAATGCCCCTTCCTGCATTATCTTTTGATCTCTGGCAGCTTGGCAGATAAAAATGCACATCTCATGCATGTAGTGGATTTATGATGTTACATTGTAAATAATTGTCCCGCCTATGAGTTAAATAAAAAGCACTGATTGGCCAAAGGCAGACAGGAAGTGTGGGTGGGGCTACCAGACTAAGAAAACTCTGGGACCAGAAAGAACAGAGCAGAAATGTCACAGAGACTCCAGAGTTGCCAGACAAGCCAGGAGATACAGAGGGCAACTATGCTGCTCTGAGAAAAGATACTGAGCCCCATGACTGAACAGGATGAGAGTCATGGGTTAGATTAAGGGTAAAGAGTTAGCAAGTTATATGCCTGGGCCTTAGGCCGATCAGCCTAAAATTAATGTGACGTCTGTGTGTCTCTGTGGGTCTGTGGATCTGTGGCTCTAAACCATGAGGTTAGGCCGGAAAGTCTGGGCCAGAAACCTCCTACTACACATGAGTATGGCTACATTTTTAAAAATTACCAGTATGGTTACAAATGGTTCATATATTTTCTGATCACTTGTACTTATTGTTATGATACACATCCATGCTATATGATCTGGGCTAATGTCTTTTTCCTATAGATTGGTGCTACTGTGAACCCTGTGTCCCAATATTGTTGAATTTTCCCAATTTACACTTTTTCATGTACCAAATGTTTCCAGTCACATTTTCAATAGTTCTCTATAATTCTGATTTTCTTGTTCTGATTTTGTATCAGTGGAGAACCAGGAGAAACAAGTCACTAACACATTCATTCAGGGAGCGTTGACTGCGTGTGACAAGGGGACTGACCAGTACACTTGCTTCTCGGGGTAGTTGCAACTAAGTTCCACAAAATAATGTAAAGAAAAAGAGAAGGAGCCAGAGGTACATGCCTTCAATCCAAGCGCTCAGGAGGCAGAGATAAGCAGATCTCTATGAGTTCAAGGCCAGCCAGGGCTATATGGGACACTGCCAATGAGTGTCACATCCAGAATGATCATGCTGGTGGTCCAGGGAGAATCCTGTGAAACTTTGTTTGGGGACCTTACTTTGAGTGGCCAAGAGCTGGCCCAAGACAGAAACTCTCTGTCTTTGTCCCAAATCTTGGGGCTGTCTACAGAGGGCATTAGTAACTTCGCTCAATCTTGACTCCCCCTGGCCCACAGGAAGCACTTAAGAACCGTTAGTTGGAAGGAAAATGAATCGAAACACAAACACGGCACTCAGTTGTCACAACTGTTATGAATAAGTAATGGAGTCACTGGCGGGGGGCCAAGACAGTTGGGTTTGCACCTCAAAGCTGACATTTCCTGGTTAGCTGGTCTCTGCACTTGAGTTTCCTCAACAATAAGAGAGAACTGGTATTTAGTCTGTGTGGTCATTTTGTTCTGCTTCATGTGAACTGTCCCCCGAACACTCACCAACTGAAGGCTTAGTGCCCTCGTGGCTGAACTATGAGAGTGAGAATCTAGTCAGAGGTCGGAGATGCCGTCAGGCTGACTGGTCTTGGAAGGTTGCATCTGGTTCCCACTAACGCTGTGCTCCCAGAGACAAGTGGCCTCCTCCACACCCCTACTGCTGTGATGTTCTCTCTTGGGTTAAACCTGTGAAGCTGAGCCTCCTCGGCCCCCAGCAGGCCTCGTAGGTGTTCAGTCTCATCATACAGAATTAAAATCACTCTTGTCCTCCTTCCCTCTCCTTTCCCGCTCTCTCTCCTCCCCTTCCTACCGCATCCTTCCTCCTGCCCTTCCTTTTTTCCTCCCCTCTAACCTTCTGCTGGGTGTGATTTGCATCTACAGCTGGATGGTTACAGAAATAAACAAAAGGTGGTTATTATAGGTGGGGCGTGGTGATGCATACCTTTAATCCCAACCAGGGAGGCAGAAGCTGGTGGATCTCTGTACTGCGAGGCCAGCCTGGGACTTGTGTTTTGATATGGGTTTACTGGGTGTGGCTGGCAGATCCTGATGGAGGGAGAGAGGCCTCATGCCCCATGTGTGCCCAATGGAAGGTGGCGGCACAGCTGGAGACACTTAGACTGGGTCCACTTGGAAAGACTTATTATTATGAAGAGAATAGACGAAGAGAGAAGGGGGAGGGGGGTTGAGGGACGCACCCTCTAACAGGGCAGGATAAGGAAGGAGGAAAACAGAGTGAGGGTCAGTGGTGATAATCCTTCTTAAATGGAGCTTCACTTCAGAACTCAGGGCAGGAGTCAGGCCAATTGCGATTGGCCAGGTGTGGCTTTAGGGGCTAGAACAAAATCCTAACAGGGCTACCTAGTGAGATTCTGTCTCCAAAATAAAAGAAAAAAAACCAAAAAACAGTAGTCCTTGCCTGTGGTGGCACAGGGAGGCAACCTTCCCCCCCCAAATTTCGTATTGACTGGTGCTAGGAATCTGAACTCAGACCCTCACACTTGCACGAAGATGCATTGCCATCTGAGACCTAATTATCCTCTTTTTATAGATGGGAAAACCAAGGCTAGGAATGGCCAGGAGTCCTACTCTCCATAGCCACCCAAGTAGTCTGGGACTTGAACCCGAGTGGCCAAGACAGAGTTCATGCACTTTACCCTGCAACAGCTTCCTGTGCTGCCTCCACCTCTGAGTCTCCCTGCCAGGGAGCCAGTCTCTGCACATGCTTCACCCATGTTATCTGGCCTCTGTCTATATAAGGAAGGGAAAAATGACCTCTCTTAAATGGCAGAGCCAGGCTGGGTCTGTCTACCTCACAGCCTTATGTGCCACCTACGGATGGGTGGCCACATGGAGAAAACTACCAATCCTATTTCTGTGACAGGGAGGGTTCTCTGTGACAAAGCCTGGTATTACGTTAGCCACAGACATTGAGCTGGCACCAACTCCAATGGTAGGGGGTTGGAAATGCATGGACGGAGGCAACCACAGGGGTGGAAACCCACTGCGCTTTGTTTTGAGTCCTCCAGGTAAGGAGGCTGAAGTCCTGAGGTCCTGGGTATAACCCCGCCCTAACCTGTGTCCTGGGGACTCAGTCAGAGAGCCGCCTCCGGACATCGTTCTATGGAATATTATTTTAAGTAGGCAAAGATGTATTCCATTTGTTTATGCTGCATTTGTTTACCTACGTAAAGGTGTGTTACATGTGTTTATGCCACATGTGCTTAATTATGTAGAGATGTGTGTTGCTGTTTCACCTCGCCTACCTGATTGGTCTAATAAAAAGCTCAATGGCCAATAGCTAGGTAGTATTGTGATTGGCAGGGGCTAGCGGGCAGAGAGAATAAGTAGGAAGGAAAGAGAAAACGAGAGAGAGAGAGAGAGAGAGAGAGAGAGAGAGAGAGAGAGAGAGAGAGAGAGAGAGAGAGAGAGAGAGAGAGAGGAGAGAGACAAGGCAGCTCAGCTGCCAGACAGGCAGACATGGAGTAGAACATACAAAGTCAAAGAAAGGTAAACAGCCCGAGGCAAAATGTAGATGAAAAGAAACAGGTTAATTTAAGTTATAAGAGCCAGTGGGACAGGCGCAAGATAAGGCCAAGCATTCATAACTACTAAGTCTCCATGTCATGATTTGGGGACTGATGATCAGAGAAAGCCAGTGACAGCCATCGATGCTGTGATTCTGTGATTCAGCTGCTGTGTACTCCATATGCCGATAAGTCTCTCTATGACTGAGTCAGGCAGGAGAAAGAAGGGTGCACATTGAGGAAATGATGGGGAGAGCAACCAGGCTGGGGATGAGGGCCATGGAACTAACAGAGGCCAGATGTGGCCATGAATCACACTGTGGGCAAGTAAGGAGACTTGACACTCAGTGGTGTGGGTTCAAGTGTCAGCTTGCCCCTCCTCTTCCTGCTCTCTATGAGATGGGGACACTAACTTTTTGTCAAGATACAGGAGAGAATTGGTGATGGAGTCTCTAGCATCTAGTAATGCCTTGGACACTATGGCTTCCTCTGTACCCACTCTAGTAGGAGACAGATGACAGACAGAGTCACTTTCACAGTCTCTATTACAAAGTCACACTTGTATGCTGTTATGGAAATAAATGTTGTAAGTTTAGCATGTGCACACTAGCAACAGTATGTTCGTTTTGAGTTAATCTCCTCTGAGCCCTGAATGAGTTCAAGGTTGACACCAGCAGAAACTAAGTAGACTGAGCATTTCAAGACCCACCTGAGCCCAGAACCCACAGAATGAGGAAAAGGGATGATAACAAGAGAGTCAGAAATGTCCAAAGTCTCAAAGGCAGACCTGAGCTCCGGAACAATTGCTCACGTTTGTCCTCACCAACTTCTCCCTATATAATCTGTAAGACAGATCGCTGGATATTAATCCACTGTCTCCTCAGGCCGATGGCTTTATGAATAAAGTGTGATTTTAATATTTGGTTCTTGCCTCAGCTTTTGTAAGTGGCAGGTGGCACAAACCACATTCTGGTGACACTAAGAGATGAAAATCAAAGTGTTCGGGAAGGCAGAAACAGTAAAAGTGTGTGAGTTATGCCTTAAAGGACCTACTGTGAGAAGCAGACTCTGGACCACAGGTGAGTCCCCAGGTTGCTGGACTGCTGTGCCTCACAGAGTTTCTCATCTGGAGTGTGCATGTTTCACTTCTATAATAAATACCCTTGGAAGACAACCCGAAGAAAAATTCTAGTTTACATTTCCAGAGGCTTCGGGCCAAGTTTCATTGGACCCATTGCTTCAGGCCTGAAGCAATTGTGGTAGTGAGTTCCTGTGGAAGAAGTTTACTTCATGGCAGGCAGGGATGGCAGGCAGGGATGCAGGAAAAGAGGTCAGGAATAAGAACACACCCAGGAGAAAATAAAGCTGCTCAATGGGAAGAGTCAGGAGCTGGAGGGAGCAGGCAGATACAGGGCAGAGTGAGGCCAAGCAGGAACCTGCTGCTATGTGACATCTATCATGCTAAAGCCATGGTAGACAGTAGTGACAATCCTTCCCCTCTGCCTCACTAATACCTTCTCCCCCCCCCCACCAATACCGAGGTCGACCAGTTGGCCTGATGGACTTGGGGGGGGGGGAGGAGTTCCTGTTTAATTCTTGATGTGTAATATATTCCAACCTTCACCGTTATTTATTTATTTATTTATTTATTTATTTATTTATTTATTTATTTATTTACTTACTTACTTACTTACTTACTTATTTACTTATTTACTTATTTTTCAATTTATTTATTTATTTATTCATTTACTTATTTACTTATTTATTTATTATTTGTTCGTTCATTCGTTCGTTCATTCCTTCCTCCATGGAGCTAGAGTTTGTTTAGCTGATTCTTCCTCTCTGGAGCTCCTCTGGGGGCATCAGCTCTGATAGGAAGGCAAGCAGAGGTGGTTCAGAATGAGGATGAAAAGCTAGGCGCTTGTAGGCTGGCTTCTGTTCAGCCCCTGTTACCATGGTTTAAAGCTGGAGCTTAGGGCATGAGCTGCTGCAGTGCCCCAGACCCCAGGGAAATGCTGGATGACTTGTTGGAGACCACAAGGCCCATTTTTAATGTGTGGATCAAGATATCAGGCCTTTACCTCCTGCTGGACACTAAGGCAGACCTGGGACCAGCTGCCAGTCTGTATCTTCAGCCAGCAGCCCTACAGCCAGGGCCTCAGATGGCAAGCTGATGATTCCTCCCACACTCATGCAACCGCAAAAAAAAAAAAAAAAAGAAAAAAACAAACAAAAACCCCCCAAAACCACACACTATGAGCCGAGCCCTAGGCCAGGACATCAACTTGCCTCTGTCTTCATAGCCTACAGCTGGGGTCAGACCAGGCCAGCCAGACACCAGATGCAAAGCTGGGAGGCGGACACACACACACACACACACATACAACAACAACCAGTCCATCTCCTGAGTACTATCAGGCAAGGACTTTTTTTTTTTTTTTTTTAGAAAAATGTTTTAACTATCACAGAATATTTTGAATACTATAAATCTGTAGAAATCACATAACCAACACCTGGGGCCTATTATCCAGTGATACCAGCACTTACATGTTTGCCTCAGATCTTGTTTTATGAAGACAAACATTTCAGATGGAAATAGAGCTTCTCCCTTAGCCTCACCTCACTTCCTGATGAATCTAGAGCAACTGTATGTCCTGCTACTTACATGGGTATCTTCAAGGATATTTTAACATGTCAGCTCATATGTGCAATAATGTCGGTGGGTTGGTACATCATTTATGCTTTTTCCTGGTTTTTAAAAATGTATTCTTATTCATGTGTGTATGCATGCACACACAAGTACATACATGTCGAGGCCAACCTTGTGTGTCATTCTACTTAGCTTTTGAGATAGCCCATCACTGGGACCTGGTTCTCATCAATTAGATGAGGCTGGCTTGCCAACAAGCCCCAGGGATGTTTCTGGTTTTGCTGCTCCCGTGGTGAGATCTGGGATCGTGAGTATGCGCCGCTGTACTTAGCTTTTCACATGAGGGCTGGGAATCTAACTTGGTCCTCCTGTTTTCATGGCAAGAGCTGTTCCAGCTGAGCCATCTCTTCCACCCAGCCCATCTTTTAGAAAGATTGACCTGTGTTTTACCTGTAGCTCTAGGGGTTGGCACCCCCTGTGGAGGCAGCCAGCATGTCAATGCCTGAGGTTTGGCAGGTCACAGTGCCCTCTGTTAGCCAGCCCTTGTTGTATGCCATTGTTTGATTTGTCCAGCTATTTAATAACATAGGCAGCATTCTTCACATCCCAGGCTGCACAGAAGCAGGCTGTTGGGCAGATTTGGTAGATGGGTGGACCCCACACACACACTGTGCAGTATCCCAGTGCTTAGTGATGACCATGATGGAACTTTCCTTGGTTACTGCTACATACATATAACAATGTACACACTGTGTGAGGATGTGGGACCTATGGGTAGAAAGGGTGAGCACAGGGCAGGAGCATGCCTTATTGAACAGACTGGACAGAATTTTTCAATAGTTTAAGATGTCAAGGTCTAATACAAGTGGAATCTAACGTCATTTTTCTCTTGAGTGTGTCTTTGGTGTGTCCTTTTTGGCATGAAATTTCTATCAGAGGCTAGGAATTTATCTCAGATGGTAGAGTGCTTGTCCAGCTTGCACGAAGCCCTGGGCTCCAGCCCTAGCATGGCACAGACTGGACATGATGGAGTTATCTGTAACCCAGCACTTAGAATATAGAGGCAATGGGATCAGAAATCTGTCATTCTCAGTTACATGGAAAGTTCCAGGTCAGCCTGGGAGACACAAGACCTTTTCTATATGTAAAAACAAAACAAAACAAAACAAAACAGGTAAATAAATAAATCACAAGTTGCTTACTATTTTGTATGGACAAAATTTATATGTTAATCTCAAGTGACAGTATTAGGAAGTCAGTGTGGCAGGTCACAGACTGGAGCCAATGTGATGGGATTAGAACCCTCATGAGGTGAGATGAGAAGTCTGCTTTCCCTCACGTGAGGATATAAGCAACCCTTCTGGGTCAGGAGGGGGCTGCTCCCTAAGAGCCCTACAGGCTAGCACCCTGACCTTAGCCTAGAATTTGTAATGTTCTTGCCTTACTTGGCAAATTATCCAAGACTTGATAATTTATAAACAACGAGAATTTATTTTCTCAGAGCTCTTGAGAACTCAAACTTCCAGGATTGAGGTCTCAGCAACTTTGGTGTCAGATGAGGGCCAGTCTCTGCTTCAAAGATTGTACCTGGAATGTGGCATCTTCTGGAGGGTCAAATGGCAGAAAACACAGAATCGTTCCTATCCCAAGCAGTGCTCACCCCATCTACGAGGGATCTGCCTTCACAACTTCATCCTCTTCAAAAGACTCTGAATTTTCACACTGGTGATTAAGCTTCAGGACATGAATTTGAAGAGCATTTTCAGGCCATACTGATCAATATTGGTCATGAAAGGTCCAGTATAACTTTTTCTAAATGTATTCGAAAGTTTTTATTATTATTATTATAAATATATTAAATATATATTAAAATATATTATTTATATATTACTATTATAAATAGAATCTGTCACACTTTTTAATCTTTTTGTTTTGCTTTGGAGACAGGACCTCATGTTTCCCAAATTGCCTCTATGTATACAAGAGTAACTTTAACTTCTGATTCTCCTGCCTCCACCTCCTAAATACTAATATTACAGGTTTATGCCAAGTTTATGCATCATTGGGAATCTAACCCAGGGCTTCATGCATGTTTGATGTGGGAATGCGTTTATGTATGCTGTGAATCTCAATCTTTAAATAAAGGAGCTGTTTTGAGCCATGGCAGGCACCATAGAAAAAGTAGGAGGAGAAATCAGAGCTTAGGTAGGAGAAGCAGGGCAGAGTAAGGCAGATCAAGCCAGCTGCCCAAGGAGCAACATGTAAGGAGCACGGGTGAGCTACGGACCACGTGGCCAACAGATTAATAGAAATGGGTTGATTTAAGATGTAAGAGCTAGCTAGCAATGTGCCTGAGCCATAGGCCAAACAGCATGAAGTTAATATAAGCGTCTGAGTCATTTCTGGGGACCCGGGCGGCTGGGTGGCTAAGTGGTCCCGGGCGGCAGGTCTGTGGGTCTCCGGATCTCTGGCTGCCCGGGACCGAGAACCCCACTACTACAGATGGCGCATCCAACGTGGGTCGATTATCCACTTAATGCCTGAGAAAGTTTAAAAAGGGTTTTAGCAGAAACTGAGCAAAGGCAGCTTCCAAATTGTGTATGTGAAGCGGGTCTTTGTACAAAGAAAGCATGGCATCCGGGTCACATTCAAAATGGCGCCGGCGGCAAGCTGGCGGCAGGCAGTGTAAGCTGCAGCTGCAATCAGGCAGGTTCCTGAAAACTGACAGAAGACTCAGTAGCATGTGATTGATTTTAGATTTCTGCTTATTTTGAACAAAAAAGAAACAAAGACGGTTTCTTAGTAGCAATATTTTCCGGGGTCTGCTCTGTTTGCGGGCCACAAACAGACGTGGTCCCTTACTGACTCAGCGGTATCCACAAAAATTATGTTGCAAGAGAGTGAGAGTATTTTAAAAAGCTCTTCTAGTTAGAAGACGATTAAGGATTCACAATAAAACAGATTCAGATGAAAAAAAAAACCTGTAAATGGGTTAAAATGTGTGTAAAAGGTACATAGGCTTCAGAGAGAAAAGAAAGAGGTTAGAAAAGGTCTTTAAAGAAAGAAATAGAGTAATATAATAAGCCACGTAAAGATGGAAAATAGACACAAAATCTGGATTTTGGTTGTTATTGTGTTTTCTTTTAATTTTTTAACTGTTAATGAGCTAACTGCAGAAAGACAATGGATTGCAAATACAAAGGCTACTAAGTTAAACAAGAATATACATTTTAAAGATATTTTGATTTCAAAATTTGTGTCTAAGGATTTATTGTTTCGGAAGAGTTCTGCTTTTGTTTCCACAGTAGATGAGAACCTGTGGATTGCTTCCAGGCAAATATGGTTTCATCAACCAAGACCCCCTGAAAAAACCTGATGGAAAGAGATGGCCGTATCAGCTTCAGAGCTGCAGACTGATTCAGCCTCAACAACCGTGAGACTTTCAACGCCCCTTAATCAGCAGGAAGTAGTAACAGAAAACAACGCCCAAATTCCCCAAATATTGTTTCTAAATGTTTGTTTTCATTATAAATGGTTAATGGTCATAGTTAATCTCTTTGTAAGAAGAAAAAGGGGATATGGTATATAAATGATTTTTTAAAAAAATTGATTATTGAATTTACTTAGATCAGGAAATCAGCTGTTAATCTCAAAATGCTTTACATTGGTATAGATTTTGGTTTATTGATACAAATTTAAGGTCAATTTTGTTATACTGTATGTGTTTTTCTATTCTTGTTTAAGGTATGATGTTCATGTAACTGATTTAAAATTGTAATGTATAATTAAGAAATAAAGGTTAATAGTCACCTTTGATAATCAAACTTATAGTTAGGTTAGTTAGGATTTTTAGGTATACAAAGATATATTTCAATTAGATAGGTAATCCTCAAATACTTCTAAGACCTACAGAATATGGCATTTAAAATGTTTTAAGAGCTTAGACTTTTCTGGACAGTGAGACAGGTCTGCTCCTGGCAGCACTAATTTACTTCAACAGGAAAATGGACATCGAAGAAACTCCATATGGAGTCTACTCTATTTGTGGTAATGGTAAGCCACTAGAGAAGAACCTGTTCTTATATTGACTGCTTGACAGTATGCTGTTTAAACTGGACATGCAGGTTCCATAAGAAGATGACCTCTGAACTTTGGCAGAATAAGCCAAGATGGTCATTCAGGTTCCTGCTTACAGAGAAAACTGTCAGACATTCTTCAGGACTCAAGGAGAAGCAACGGATGAACTGTGCCAGAATGGGAAGAGAAGATTTCCTGCTTCACTGAAATGAAAAGAGACTTTGGGCCTGTAGGCTGAAGATGGATGCCCCAACTTTATAAAAGAACTTTGGGTGACTGTCCAGGCAGATAGGTGTCATCTCTGTCCTTTCTAGATTTTAGAAGTCGCTTGCACTTCTGGCTTACTTGGGTAAATATATCCTTCTGTGGTCTTTGATGTAGTTGAAGATTAGATAGTTATAGGTATAGTTTTTCTTAGTCATTTGAAAGATATATTAGATATAAAACTTTAGATTCATAAAGATAAGGTAGATGATAGAATATTTTCTTTAATTTTGCTAAATACAAATAGACTAGATATTATAACTATAATTCTTGCTTGATAGCTATTTTGTTATATATAATTTTGCTATGTTAAAACTAAAACCTTCCTTTTTGATTAGAGAGAAAGGGGGAAGTGATGTGGGAATGCGTTTATGTATGCTGTGAATCTCAATCTTTAAATAAAGGAGCTGTTTTGAGCCATGGCAGGCACCATAGAAAAAGTAGGAGGAGAAATCAGTTTAGGTAGGAGAAGCAGGGCGGAGTCAGAGGCAGATCGAGCCAGCCGCCCAAGGAGCAACATGTAAGGAGCACGGGTGAGCTACGGGCCACATGGCCAACAGATTATTAGAAATGGGTTGATTTAAGATATAAGAGCTAGCTAGCAATGTGCCTGAGCCATAGGCCAAACAGCATGAAGTTAATAGAAGCCTCTGAGTCGTTTCTGGGGACCCGGGCGGCTGGGCGGCTAAGCGGTCTCGGGCGGCAGGTCTGTGGGTCTCTGGACCTCTGGCGCCCGGGACCCGAGAAACCCCATTACTACACATGTTGGGCAAGCGTTGTACCAACAGAGCTGCACTCCCAACCTTCCACTATGTTCTCTAATATTATTACAGGTGTACAGGAATACAAATAATATTTTTGAGATTCTTTATTTGTGTGTCTAGATGTGTCCATGTGCACACATGCATGGGAACCAGCGAAGACCAGAATAAGTTGTTGGATCGCCTGGAGCTGGAGTTTCAGGCAGTTGTGAGATGCCTGGTGTGGGTGCTGGGAACCCAACTTTGGTCCTCTGTAAAAGTAACAAGTACTCTTTACTTCTGAGCCATCTCTCCAGACCCCTGTGGAGACAAGTCCTTGAATACAGCAACCGTCCTAGCTCTCTCACTAGTTCTAATAATTTATCTGTTTGATCTTCTACAGAGCAATCATATTGTCTGCAAGTACTGGTAGTCTTTCCTCTCCAATTCTTAAAATTTATTACCTTTATCTGCTTTTATTATGGGTTGGATCATATAAATTGCTGATTTGGGGAGCTTGTGACCTAAAAAAAAATTGGC
This sequence comes from Phyllotis vaccarum, assembly GCA_033318265.1. Lineage (NCBI taxonomy): Eukaryota > Metazoa > Chordata > Mammalia > Rodentia > Cricetidae > Phyllotis > Phyllotis vaccarum. The sequence goes on from JARWLC010000012.1 coordinate 76,513,443, forward strand.
AATTTCATTTACTTTAACTTAACACATTGCCTAAGACCTCCAGTGCTAAATAAGAACAGTGATGGAATATAGCCTTGTCTATGTCTGACTTGAATGGAAATTGCTTGTAAAGCTTCTCCATTTACCATACTCCAGGTTTATTGAGTTAAGGAAGCAGTGTGTAAGGGTTGCATCAGATGAATATTTAATTTGTTAAGGTTGCATATTACATTAATGAATTACCTGGCTGAGCTTGTTCATGTATGCTTGGGAGAAAGCCCACTTTTCCATGAAGCATTTCCCCCATGTGCACTGCTGTGCTCGACTTGGCCATTATCTTATTTAGAATTTTAGAATCTATGTTCATAATAGACAATAACAGCTAACATTTATTAAGTTTTATGTGTTCCGGGCCTATTAAGCAGCATTAAGGTACTTTCCATGACTTACTTCCTTTCATCCTTAGAAGGCCTACAGGGAGGCTAGTTCCTCTTTTTAAATATGAAAGAATGAAGGCAGAAAGAAAGCAATCACTTTTTCAGGGTCACAAAGGAGATTAGTATGTAGTAAAAATCCCAATTATCAGACTCAGGAGGTCATGCAGTTCCCTGGGTTAGAGACCCATCAGGCAGACTGTCCTACTGTGCATTTTTCTTACATGTCTTTGTTCCAGCTCAATGCCAAGGTGTACTACCCCCTAGAAAGTAACTGGACAGCTCTACCTCTTTTTCTCTTATTTAAAATATATATATATCTGGGTCTGAGGAAATGGCTCAGTGGGTGGGAACACTTATTGCACAGGCAGGAGGACCTGAGTGTTGCATGAATCCTAATTGGTCTTAATAAAAACTCAGAGCCAGATACTGGAGTAAATGCTTGAAGGTCAGAGAAGCAGAGGAACAAGGCACCAGAGAAACTTCTTGCTACTGCTGAATCCTCAGGCTGAAAGGGGTTGATCATGTCTCCATGAATCCCTGGACCGAATGCTTCTGAGTCCTCAGCCAAAAGGGGAAGGGATGGGAAGGGCTCCCTTCTCTACCCAGTCATGTCACTTCTTGTTTCAACCTTCCTAGAGCTGGGATTAAAGGTGTGAGCCACCACTGCCTGGTTAGGTTTCTCCTATAGACTGGATTAATCTCATATAGCACAGGGTGGCCTCGTACTCACAGAGATCCAAATGGATCTCTGCCTCCAGAGTGCTAGGATTAAAGGTGTGTGCTACCACTGCCTGACCTCTATGGTTAATTCTGTGGCTGGCTCTGCCCTCTGATATTCAGGCAATCTTTATTGTTGGATCACAAACACTATATCACCACACTTGAGTTTGAATCTTCAGCAAAATCTGGGTGTGGTTCCATAATCCTGTAACCTCAATACTGCCCGAGCCACTTGCCAGCCTTCAGCCAACCCAAGTACAGAGAGAGACCTTTCCTCAAAGCAACACAGTGGAGAGTTATAGAGCAGGACCTGATGACTGTCTATCATCTCTACGCTGATGCATGGTAGCATGTGCTTGTAACTGCACACATATGTCTGCATGTACCACACAGGATGAGTGACTTTGTCAGGCTTTTGTAGAAGTACTTTGGAGTGAATTCACTGGCTCTTATTTTATTGTTTGTCCGATTGCTCAATTTGTTTGCAGCTCTTGGTAGACCCAGTCGCTGTTCTATACATCTGAGATTTATCGGGAAACTACAAGTACTACACTAAAAACTTATTTTGTTGTGACATTAAAAAAAAAATCAACCCAAGGGTTTTTTTTTTTTTAAACAGTTTGATTAACAAATTGAAAATGAGCTACTTAATCACACAGGTAAGAAATCTATGACTGTAAAATGAATGTTTCTTGACTAGAGGGCTTTACTTTTTAAGAAAGTTTACATTTTTGTGCCTTTTAAGCCTTTTGTGTTGGTATATATATTAATTATTCTTTTAAATGGGTTCAAGCTGGGTATAGTGGCCCTTACCTTTAATCTCAGCACTCAGGAGGCAGAGGCAGGTGGATCTCTGAGTTTGAGGCCAGAGTGGTCTACATAGCAAGTGTCAGAATGGCCAAGACTACATGGTAAAACTTTGTCTCTATAAAGAAAAAAAAGTATTCACTATGACATCGTCGTATATATGTAATAAATGTATATACTGTGCTTTGGTCATTGAGCACACCCTCCTTAGTTTCTTTCCCCATCCTCTGGTCCTTCTTTTTCCAGAACAATCTGCTTTCTCTCCTCCTCTACCCCCACCCTCACCCCATACTGTGGACATCAGAGATAATACATACCCTAGACAGATAGCCGGGGCTGCAAACAGCTATCAGCCAGAAGGCTTTCTACCACCTCCCAGCATCCCCCCAAGGACTGGGGTGCAGTCTAGTTTTAGTCAAGAGTCTGTTAATTCCCCTTCATGTGACAGGATCAACCAGAGCCCTTAGCTTCCATAGCCATACATGTCACAGGCTCCAGCTCTCTGCATCTCTCTCCTGGGTTTGGTTCAGGGAGATCACGGACTTACTTTCAGTCTGGTTATGTCTTAGGATTCACCTTATGAATGTGGCCTATGGTTACTGCAGTTTAAAGAGCATAGATCTAAACCCTCCAAACCATTCCTAAGGGAGAAAGCAGTTCATTTTATTAATGTTGTTTTGCTTGTTCATTTGTTTTTGTTTTTAAAACCCTGGGCCAACAGGTTATAGCAAAAAGACATCGATGAAAGCGACTGACCTCTGTTTTCTTTGGTAGTGGCTCTTCCTGGCCCTGTTTGCCCTCTCTGTCCCTGAAGTTGTGGCTGCATCCTGGGAGGAGGTGCAGGGCTGGGAGAGCCAGCCTTGGCTTTAGCAAGCCTCCCTGGGAGTCATCTTGACTAAGCTTGTGGTCCATTTCCGTGTGTCAGTGTGTGTGTTTGGGAGGAGGGGTCCCCTCCGGCACTGACACCTGTTTTGTCTTGTCATCTAACACTGGATTCTGAAACTTAGCCGTGGGTCACCTAGGAGAGGGGAGATAGCTGCTTGCTCCTTTCTGGTAAACCCAGGGTAAGATGTGAAGGGGATGCATCCAGCCCACTCTGACCCTCCCTCACCCTTTCCCAGTCTCCAAGATAAATAAGGAGACAAGAGCTAGTCCACCCTCCCGAAGGCCACACACTGCCTTGTGAGTGTGGGAAAGTCTCAGGACCATCGTCCTTAGCCACAGGTCCCCGTGGACATACCCAGCCCCAGGTCTCCCCTTAACTCTTGCTCAGTCCCCTGAGTGGGCGGGACCCACAGCTGCTTCCCAGGCGGGGTGCTCAGGCTCGGCTGGGTCCTAGTGCAGCCGCCAGACAGATTGCCAACCGGGACAGCCGCTCCCTCGCAGCTCCAGTACAGGGTGACCCGCAGCCATCCATCGGGCCAGCCATGAGGGGCACGCCCCTGCTCCTCACCTCTCTGCTCGCCCTGCTTCGGACGCACGGTGAGTTCTTTTCTGGGAAGGAGGGAGGGACAAGGGTCGCGGTGTGGGAGGAGTGGCCGGACCGGCTGGAGCGTGGGCGGGGCAAGCCCCGTGGGGTTGCAAACAGGCCCGGGGTGGTGGCCCCGCAAGGTTTGGGGTCCCCCGCCACCTTCCTCAGCTCACTATTAATGGTGGGTTTCTTCAGGCTGGGCAGTTTGGGTCTAAGAGGTCCCCACATGGCCCTCAGAGGATCTTTTCCTCTTTAGTGAAGAGGTAAACTTGCCCTGTGTGGAAACAAACCTGCTGTTTGGCGAGAGAGGTCACCCCAACACCATCATCCCACACGTGGAAAGTATTTCTGCACTTTGGGGACGGGTTTTCCAGAAGTCACATATAGGGCAGGCACTGCCTCGTTAGGTTCCCTAACCGTGCTTAATTGAAGGCAGGTTAGTGAACTGGGGTCTGTAATTCACAAACGTAGCATTGACATTGACAGAGAGATCCACACAGCCTTCACCCCCAGGTTCAGTTCAGACATAGTACGGGTTGTTTCTTCCAGATTCGGTTGCCCCACCTACATTCCAAGATCCCCTGTAATTTCTACATCCTCTACCTCGCTTACACACACACACACACACACACACACACACACACACACACACACACACACACACACACACACCACACTCCTGTGTCTGGACCCGCTTGTCCTTTGAGTCCCAGTGGACCCTCAGGACCAAGGCTGCATCTTCCCACCAGAGACCACCTCCAGAAGGTGCTTCAACTGGAAGAGCTGGAGCATAACATTGGCACAGTGCTCATTGTGGTTTTGGGTTCCTGCTAGGTACCCTTAATCCTTTACTTCCTCTCAATTTCCCTATCTGTTCCATGTCAGCAATCTGCCTTGCCTGTCATCTGGCAAACGTTTACAGTGTTTCTGAAGTGTGGTCCCCCTAGGCTGTCTTCATCTTTCTGTACAGACTCCTGGTCCCTGGGCTCAAGGAAATGGGACTCAGGACTCTGCTTTTGTATAGCCAGGTAATTCCGACCTGTGATTGGAGAAGTATTGGTAGGTGTACAGCAAGTTCCCTGTCAGATAGCGTTTGGAGTTTCGAGATGCCCACAGCTACCTTTTAATAAGCCCACACCCTCACCTGACAGCCCTGCCTCTCAGATACACACTTGCCAATGAGATTCTGTTAACAGTGACATGCCCAGACAGTACGATAGCTTTCCACTATCTTGGATATGCATTCTCAGTCTGGACATGCCGCCACAAATGTTCACAATTCCACTACAGTCTCTATGGGATTCTTAAGCCTTTTCTTCAAGGGAGCCTCTTGCTACCGAAAATCTACAAAGGCAAGACCCTGGGCAGAGGTCCATGGGGATACTTTTATCAGCATCATTGTATCACGATGACCTCTAGTGGTGACTTCTCTATTTAACTGTATAAAAGTTTGATCCAATGAAAGCCCTATTAGTTCCTGAGAAGCTGAGGATGAACCATCCTGCTCCTGGTCTTTTTGTCTGACAGGCTCTGGTAAGCATTAGGAATAGATGGCAAATCCTAAGCATGTGCTATTGGGATACCCCTCCACTTTGTAGGTGAAAAGAAGGTGCATTCCAGCTGTAACAGCCCTGCTGGTAGTCATTCCACCCTGTGGCCCTTTCACAGATATACTAACAGGCACACACACCAATGATAGCCTTAGCTGGGCAGCCTCACTCCAGGCCAAGTTGACAGGGGTATTAAACAAGTCCAGGAGTCAGGAAGGGCCTCTGTGTTAAAGCCGCTCCTGGATATGATGCCTTTGTCTGGTTTGCTAGGAGTCCTAAATGATCTAGGGCAGTGGTCTTCAACCTTCCTAATGCTGCAACCATTTAATGTGACTCCTCATGTTGTGGTAACCCCCAACCATAAAATTATTTTGTTATTTCATGGCTGTAATTTTGCTACTGTTATGAATCACAATGTAAAGATCTGATATGCAACCCCTAGAGGGGTCATGACCCATAGGTTGAGAATGCTCTTCTGGAGCAAGTTTTAGCTTTGGAGTCCATAGTTGGTCCATGAGATGAAAGAGTCCCTGAGTCAGCTGGATACTAAGGATGACAAGTTGAAAATGACAAAGCTAAGTGGGCTTGGAGCTTAAGCATAAGCTGCCTCCACCCCATCACCTGCTGGAAACTTTGGTCCAATTGCACCAGCCTCCTGGGGCAGCAGAGATGGATCCAACTTCCCCTGTTATTGCAGGAATGGAGGCTGGGAAATGCAGAGTCTACCTCAGAATGCTGGAAAATGCCAGGCAGATATGGACAAGTCAGATTCCTCTCTATAAAATGAGAGGTCATCCCAAACAAACTAGACTGTGAGAGTGACCCAAGGATATCCTGGGGCTACAGATCGCCCCAAGAGTACTTAAACCTGTGGAGAGAAAATTCAAGATGGGGAGGAGACTCAGACTCTAGTCCACACATCCACTGGATAACCCTCCCACCCTAACCCCTACTCGGCCTTGGGGGAGGAGCAGCAGGCAGCAGGTGTGCCAGGAGCATCTTTCTCAAGGCACTAAATATTGCATCTGTTCTAGATAGGCAGCGAATTGGAAAGTGCATGGAGTAGGCAGGGCAGCGGCTGCTCACCATGAACATGTGGCTAGCCAGGCACCCACCCAGACATTCACCTCATATTTGCTAGATTGGAGTGACTCATGTCTAAGTGCTCTGGCTCCATCCAGAGAGAGGGGCTCTGGGGAAGATGTGAAGGCTCTTTAGAAAAGATATAACCAGACTCCTAGGCTTGGTGAGAAAGGCAGCCCCTCACCACATCCTCACCCCTCCCACTCTAGCCACATTTTAGTTCTTCCTCTCCTGCTTCCTACCTGCTCTTCTGCTCCAACAGCGTTTCCTCTGCCCACTCTCATCTCTTTTCCCGCTCCTGGGCATCCTATTCACCTGCCCTTGACCTTCCTTTGCGTCTCCTTCTTTGAGTATCCCCTCCCCCACTCTTAATGACACTGCAGCACACAATCAAGTCCTTAAATCTCACCTTCACTCCCAGACACAAGAGGTAGACAAAACAAAGACCCAAATACCACTTGGTAAAAAAAATCTAGGATGCCCAGAAGGACAGATCTTGGGCTGTGAGTGCTCAGAGGGATGACTATCCCGGCCTCCCTGCAAGAGGCTGTGCTGAAGCTGGTCCTGAGTGTGGCTTAGAGCCAAGAACTCTGCCTTACCAGAAAACAGCTGCCAGCTGGACCACTCCATTTGGTGTCTCAGAGAGACCTTGTGTTCTGTAGGTCAAAGTCTAGATCCAAGAAAGCCTCCCCTATATCCACCCTCTTTTCTTTCCCATTTTCTTATTTTAGTCAGTGTGTGTGTGTGTGTGTGTGTGTGTGTGTGTGTGTGTGTGTGTGTGTGTGTGTGTGTTCCTTGAGCACTCTCCACCTTTATGATTTTGCAAAATCAGGGTCTCTCACTGAACCTTACACTCACTACTTTGGGCTATGCTGGCCAACCAAGTAAGATTCAGGGGTCTGCCTGTCTCTGCCCAACCCCAAGGCTATTTTGTGGGGGCTTAGGAGATTCAAACTTGGGTCCTCCTGGTTGCACGGCTGACACTTTACTGACAGAAGCATCATTTCCAGCCCTCATTTTTATTCCTCCCCCCCCCCCCCCAGGGAAATCCACATTTCAGGAAGTGTCCCTGGCACAAGAGGTATTCACATGCCTCCCCTGGGGTCTGCTATTGCCCTAGCACACAGCACAGCACCTGGTCCAGACGCCACTCAGACACTTTCAGTCGGTGGGCTGGGAACAGTCCTGGTGGAAGAAGAGTATGCGCAGAGACCAAAAATGAGATGGGAAAGAGGCTGGCAGTAGGTACAGGCAGAGACTAGAGTCGGGCTCAGCTGAGGTGGAGAAGTGAGAGGAAGGAATTAGCTGAGAAAAAGAGGCCATTGCTAAGAGCCAACGGCCTCAGAGGTCAAGAAGGAGCATTCCCGGTTTAACTGACTTCAGCTCAGAGAGGCTACGAGCAGGGAAGGGCCCCCACCCAGTGTTCTGTAGGGAGACTGCCTGGCTGTGTAGCTGGGGCAGGTGGGTGTGGGAGAACAGAGACTCTGGGACCATCCAGAGCAGGAGGACAACCACGAGGTGGGAAGTGGAACAGAAATGCCTCCACGACCGGGGGTGGGGTAGGACACGGAGGTGGGAAGTGGAACAGAAATGCCTCCACGACCGGGGGTGGGGGTAGGACACAGATATCCAAGCTTGTGACTGGACATCTGTTACATGGAACATCATTCACTGCTAGGAAGAGCAGAAGGAAGAGGTCTGGCCCAGAGGAAAGATGGCGCGGGCAGGCCTGCTGGCGCCTACACCCCTCACCACAGCCCCAGGGCTCCTGTGCTCTGCTTCTCACAGCCCCTCTTCACTGCCACAGCTGCAGTGGGGTTCCTCTGGACAAGGAGGGCCCAGCAGGTCTGACTGTACGATTTCCCAGGGGACTGCCGCCTGGTCAATGCAGAGGAAAAGCTGATGGATGACCTCCTGAACAAAACTCGATACAACAACCTGATCCGCCCAGCCACCAGCTCCTCTCAGCTCATCTCCATCTGCCTGGAGCTGTCCCTGTCCCAGCTCATCAGCGTGGTAGGTGCCTGGGCAACTGTGGCTTGAGGCTTAGGAGGATATAGGGCTTGTTTCCAGTCACCTGTTCAGGGTGTAGGGATGGGGGTTAGGTGACTGAAGTGTTCCTTCTGATTTTGCGAGATGGGTAACATTCCTGATTGCTAATCTTTTCTTAAAACATATATTCATACGCTTGATAGACACATAGTAATTTTCTTTTGCGGGATACAATGTGACATTGCATTCACACATGTAAGGATCATGTCAGGGACATTGGCATAGCTAGAACTTCAGACATTTATTTCTTTGTGTTGGGCATATTTAAAGTTCTCTCTGTTGCTATTTTGAAATATCCATTTAATTGTTACTAACCATCAGTACCAACTGTGTGTCATGCGATAGCCCCACTCCCATCTCTCCGCTCTTCCTCCCTGGCACAGCCTTTTGTAAACAAACATTCATCGTTACTTTTCAGACCATCAGGCCTTTCCCCCATATCTATGAGTTAACAATTGCTCAAACTATGAAGGTGCTGAGCATCCTTCCAGGTTACGATCCTTCATCCATACAGATGCTGTTCTTTTGCCTGGGATGTCTCACCTCTGGGATGTCTCACCTCTGACTCATAGTTGGAAGCCGCCTGGAAGCCCACACTCTCAATAGCAATTAAAATGTCTTGGCATTCAGTAATAGAGACATCCAACGAAGAGAGACCACAACAAAAAGCATCTAGTCTATCACATAACCACTGCAAGGCCAATCAATACTGGCAGTGATAGCTACTCAATAATTCAATGATGTCAGGACTCTGGGTTATTGCCAGTGATGCCAATAGCTGTGGAAAATCTTTTGTATCCCTTTGGGGCAACACCAAAACTCTCTGAGTCCTGCCCTCTTGATAGAGACTTACATCTCATTGGCCAGGGCTAGTAACTCATATCCAAGCCTAACTAATTATTGGCCAGAGGAATAGAATACTCTGCTGGTTTAGATCTGTCAGTATGTGGCAGGGAGACTGGAGAAGGCCCATGGTGTTTAGTTGCCAAAAAGGAAAGGGTCATAGATAATCACTAGGCAGGGATCCTATGGACCTATCATGGAGCCTACCCATGGAGTCTCCAACACTCATGACTGGCAGCTTGGTAGGCATGGCCTCTTGTATTGCTAATTTGATAAAGGAAATCAGAACAAGGCCAGGAGAAATGCTGGGTGCAGAGGCTCAGGTGTGGGCTGAGGCATGTAGATGAGGGTCTGGATGCACACAGGAGGCGCTACCGGTGTGGTAAGGATGGTTGACAGCATTCCGGTTGTTGAGAACTGGGGTGAGATTAGAGGGGGTGCTCAGGAAACTGAAAGCAATAGGAATCCACAGCTGCCTCAGAGTAAGGGTATCTGAAGCAATCATGGTCCCTTGTAAACCTTCCCATTTCTCCATCAAAGGGTTATAACTCTTGCCTCTGGAAGTAGCTGTGAGGAAGTGATTGCATAGGTATTGTGTCCAGCCATCATGAGCTAGCTGAAGGAGATGGGCCTCCTCTGGGCAGGATCATCTTTTCTCTCCCCCATCTCTCTGTAGCTACATGCTCAGATTCTCCTATCCATGGTACTTAAGAAGGCTTTGCCCAAATTGGTAGCTGCTGCTGTCCCTTAAGAGGAAGCCTAGCCCATAATGGGAAGGGGCATATGTCTTGCCTCTGCCTTTTCCCTGCCACTGGAAGCAGAAAGTTGACCAGACCAAGCCAAGACCATTGTCTGAGTATCGATGACCTGCAAAGAAAGGCCTTGTGCTTAATCAGGGATGCCAGTTGCCTGCTTGGGTGAGGGTAGACAGGCAGGTCCCTCTGGCCACACCTCTAGACTAAGGCTGCCTCTGCCAGATGTGGACTGTGGGCCCTGTGGAGTTCCAGAAGCAGAAGGGAACACTGCCTCTGGCTTCACGTCTGCAAGCACCCATATGTGCTGTCATAGTCTCAAAAGCGGCACTAAAGGAAATACTTGGCTGTAGGGGGAGGGTTCCTGTCTGGTTTTTTGAAGGTTTTGAGGAGAGGTTTAAAGATGGGATATTCAGGGAGTAGACAAGGGGTTTGTGCTGGCAGGGCAAGCCGGCTTTCTCCACTCTTCTCTTTATGGAGTGACAGTCAGGGTCCTATACCAATATTCTGTCACGGTCACCAGACACTAGTGAAGAAAAGTACAGGGCAAGACAAATGCAGAAGAGATATTTCTGGAAAACAGAAAAATCCCAAATCTTAAAATGAGTTAAGAGGCTGGGTAGGCAGCTCAGTGGACAGAGCTCTTTGGCATACAGTATGAGGACCAGCATTTGGATCCCAGAGTCCCCTTAAAAGCTAGGCAGACATGGTGTCTACCTACAAACCAAGGGCTCAGAAGGCAGAGACAGAGGGTCCCCATGGCAGATAGATAGAATAGCTAGAGCCCTAGCTCCGGGTTCAGCAAGAGTCCCTGCCTCAGTAAGTAGTGACAGCTTCAGTTTTGAAGCCTGCATATACACCTGTCCGTGTATGCACCTGCATATCAAAAACAAAACACACGTTGTATTTGACAAAACTGGTAAGGCAGTACCCCTGATATCAGTGCGTTACCATGGAAGACACACCTCCACACAAAACAATGTCATGTTTAGAGACAAGTTCTGTCTATGTGCCCTGTCTAGACTTTGACTCAAGAAGCCTCATGCCTCAACTCCCCGGATGCTAGAATTATTACATATGTACTACTGTGCCTATCTTGAAATATTTTTAAAAGTTAAATCAATTTCAGCTTTCATTGATGGAAGAGATTGTGGAAGATTAGCTTTTCTGGAGAACAATTAAAAGGGCTAAACAAAATGCTTCTGGGCCAGGAGGGATCTGTTTTAAGATAATTGGAGGCCTCGGCCAGGACTGAGTGGCCAGGCTCCAGGAGGTGACCCTGCTGGTCTGTGGTACTTTTCTCCACCCTTGATGACTGGCCAACAGTATCTGGCCAAGAAGCTAAGACCTGGAACAGCTCGTGAAAGCCGGGGAGCTGGGGAGCTGGGCTGGTGCCATCACAGGGCTGAAAGGGTGCACAATGGCAGTCTGGGACTGACTAAGGATGTGGGATCCCGATGGGGCTCCCGGAAGGGTAAGCCCAGTACTGAAATGAACAATAGATGATCAACACAAAACTGTTCCTTCCAAACCGGCTCAGGCCCGACTAGAGTAAGATGCTCCACTTTGTTGCTGCTGTAGAGACTTTGGAGGTAGATGCAAGCAAATGACACCTGGTAGGCATGGGGCCTGGGGAGATGGTTTAGTCAGTCACACAAGCATGGGGACCTCAGTTCAGATCCACAGCACCCTGCAAGTCCTTTGATCTCCACGCTCATGGCATGGCCTGTACACATATGAGCACACACACAAATACATGAATGTAATAAAAAAATTTTAAGCACTTAAATTTTATGCTAAGTGTATTTATCCATAATTAAAAGTAATGAAAAACTTTTCTTAAAATGCAAATAGCTGTCATTAATATGTTCAAGGAATAATAATGGAAAATTTCTTCAGAGAGTGAGGAACTTTTGAAAAGAACCAAAGGTGATTTCTAGAATTCAAAATATATAAGAACTTTAAAACTCACTGAAAAAAATACTTATCAAAATGAGACAATTAACAATCTACTCCCCCCTTATAACAACAGGCTGGAATATGGATATGATGGCTAGAGTCCCACTGGCCATCTTGAATTTGTAGATGAAGGTCACACCCTCCTGTGTCATCAAAGAGAGCTGGGAAGAAGCTATATGGTTTTGTAGAGCAAACAAACAAATGTCACATCATGTGTTACTCTTTGTCCTCTGGTATAGTTACCTAGTTGAACTGCTTGAGGAAATAAGTTCCATGCTGAAGTCAGAACATTGGAAGTTGGCGGATGAAGAGGGAGCAGGGGAAAGAGTATAGACCGAGAGCACGAGACACATTCAGAGAACTAAGGAAGGCCGAGCGTGTACAGAGTAAAGGAGCCCAGGGCAGTAAAATAAGACTCGGGGAGTGGGGGAGTTACTGCCCTAACCCTGTAGAAGAAGGGTGACCTAAATGGAGATAAAGTTGAAGGTGAAACAGAGAATTTCAGCAAGCTCAATCTTGCTGCAGAAGAAAGTGAATAAGGGTACATGCGTGTGCATGTGCGTGATGCAGCACAGATTTAGACTAATTATATTCAGTGGTCTGGTTGAGGGATAGATAGTACTGGACTGGATTATAATTATAGGATTAATTTATTCATCCAAAAATATTCACCAGGTATCCAACATATCCCTGTTGCTTTAAGGTTTTTTTTTTTTTTTTTCCTCTTCAGGACCTTGGATCCTAGTGGGAGGTAGGGACAGTACGCAGAATCAAATGGTGTCCAAGTAGATGTGTTATGAAGACAGTACAGGGTGTGTGGGCTGACGGAGTTTATGTAGGAAAGTTGGATATTTCTCTGATAAAGTGACATTTCTGAGGCCTGAAAAGCTAAGTCAAAAACTGCTCAAGTCTCCAGAGAAGGGAGAGAGTGTACAGTCAGAGGTGAAGAAGCAAAGAGACCACTGTGGGGGCTGCAAATGCAGAGACTGGTGAATCTTTAAGGCCTTCTGGGCCCTGGGCAGGACTTTGGCATTCATTCTGAGTGAGTTTGGGAAATAGTGGATTTTCCGAACACAGAACCATGTGCTAAGAACAGCTGAGAAGCCACTGCAGTTGTCCAAACAACAGATAATAGTAGCAACAGGGATGGAGAGATGTGGTTAATTTTGCGATGTAAGAAATACACTACACAGGGCTTGATGGGCCAGGAACGATGTGCCAGAATTTTCAGGGGGTTTTATTTGGAGGGTTGGGGGAGGATCATGAGTTTTGTCTCTGATGTTCTGGGTGTGAAATGGTTGGAATGTGAAATGGTCTCCACAGACAGGCTTATGTGTAAGAGCACTTGATCTCTGGCCAGTGACACTCATTTGAGAAATTGTGGGATATTTAAACAGCAAGGCCTAGCTGGCAGAAGTTGGTCACTGAGGGTGGGCTTCTAGATGTTACCCAGCTCCTGCTGTGGGTGTGAATACCCATTATCCATTTCCCACCATTTCCACACCAAGTTTTCACAGCAAAGTCAAAGCCGCAGCTGCCCTTACCAGCCTTGTCGGAACGCCGTGGGCTGGAATCAGTTCTCCTGACTTAGTCACCTGCCACAGATTTGGTTGTGGCGATGAACCAAATGACTAATACAGAAAATTCTTACCGAGAAGCCGGGTTGTTGCCGAGATAAACCTGACCAGGTTGTTTATAAGCCCTTGTAAGTGAGTTACACAGGGAATTGGGGATGGGGGCGGAGTATGAAAATAGCTTCAGAATGAGAGAAGCTCTAACATGCTGTAACAAGGCAGGGTTCAGTGGATCATTTCAGGGAACTGGGGGGAGACCAGAATGTAGAGAGAGAGCTGACAGGAAAAACTAGGCTCATGAGATTTTAGAAGGGAACAAAGACTCAATTTGAAGCTAGACTTCAGGCCATTTGTGGCAAAAAAATAAAAAAAAATTAAAAAATAAAAACTTCTGGCCACAAAACCAAAATAAATCTGGTCTTGTTTTGCCCATGTCCTAACAATTTGAATTTAGCTGCATTAAAAAGTTATGGACTGAGTATATAGCTTTCGTGTTGTGGCATGGTTATTGTTTAGTAGGCTTTATAATAAAAATTCAAACCAGGAAGATCTGAAGACATACTTTGGAAAGGAATGTGAATGTGGCTAAAGTTGAAGGTGGATAGGGTTGCAGAAAAATTGGCTATAATTGCTTTAAAAAAAAAAAAAAAAAGATTGGTGTCATTAAAGAGAAAGCAGGCACTGTGCACTTTCCAATGCCTTGGGAGCAAGACTCCACTTACTGAAGGCCCCAGCAAGATCATTGAAAGGCAAGAAGATGAACTAAACATGCCACTATGGGGGTTTCCTGTTCTAAAGCCACTATCCAGGAAGTGTCTTCCTGGAATCAGCCACAAAAGTCCCCAGAGTTTGGATCTCTGTGTTGGAAGGGGAACTTCTTAAGCTGGCAGCAGGGTTTACTTGGTTCTTGTTCATCAGGCATGGATGATGGGAGAGTAACAGGTCATGAAAACGTTTTCAAGGTTTCAGAAAGCTGCTGAGGTAGGCGCAGTGTGTTTGGACTCTGTAAGGGTCCCCGAGAAGCCATGGTATGAATGTGTGAAGGTAGAGATGACATTGCAGTGGAGGCCCTAAGATTTAGGTGATGGAGAAAACACAGAAGACGCACCAAAGAGGCAGCTGAGTGGCGCAATCCGGCCAACAGAGCTGGAGGAACGAGGCTATCTTCCACCTTTGGAAGCCAGATGCTAACACCGAGAACTCCCACATGCTGGACATGGAGCTACAAGATTCTGGGGTTTTCCTATAAGGTTTCAAAGTCTTGCTTTGGTTCAATCTTTGAAGATTTATTTTTATTTTATGCATATGGGTATTTTGCCTGAGTGTTTGTACATGCACCAAATGCATGCAGTATATGTAGAGGCCAAAAGAGGGCATGAAATCCCCAGAAACTAGAGTTACAGATGGGTGTGAGTTACCTTGTCGGTGCTGGAAATCTAACGTGGGTCCTCTGAAAGAGCAGCCATTGCCCTTGACCATTGACCCATCTCTCCAGTCCCTTGGTCCCATCTGTCCTTGCTATATTTCTAACTCTTGCTTTTTGAATGGAAATGTTTATTCCATTCTATGTTGTAAGAAACTTATCTTTTGATTTTACAGCGACTCACAGTTATGAGAATGTCTGGAATATTAGAAAAGACCTTAGGCTTTTACAGTGTTGGAACCGTAAGACTATGCAGCCTTTCGAAGCTATATTAAATGCATCATTGCGCTATAAAATGGCCAAGACCCTGCCTGAATATGGAATGTCCCACACAGGCTCATGGCGTTAAACACTTGGTCCCCAGGTGGCTATTCCAAGAGGTCATGAACCCTTTAAGAGGTGAGGAAATAAGTGTGTGGGTCAAAGCCTGTCCCTAGTTCTAGCTTATCTGTCCCTGCTTCCCACCAGCCCCTACAGTATGACCAGACAGAAGCTCCACACGGAAGCCAGAGCCCTAACCGCCATGCCACCCTAACCACAAAACTGTAAGCTAAAATCAGCTCCTCTTATCGTCACGAGGACTCAAAGCCTTTTTGAGCCTTTGTGGGCGTGCCTCCTATCAGATGAACTGATACCCTCATTTCCCTTCCCAGAACGAGCGAGAGCAAATCATGACTACCAACATCTGGCTAAAACAGGTAAGTGCCTTGGAGACCCCAGCCTAGGTGATGTTTCTCCTGGGGCTGCTCTTTGGTGACAGTGGAACATGGCCTTGTTGTGTCCTCAGGAATGGACTGACTACCGCCTGGCTTGGAACAGTTCATACTATGAAGGAGTGAACATTCTGAGGATCCCTGCAAAGCGTGTCTGGTTGCCTGACATCGTGTTATATAACAAGTGAGTGGTGAGGTGACTAAAGCTGGTGAGGGTTAGGCCAGGCAGGGCAGGGTAGCAGGCTGGCCTTCAGGGTCATCCATACTTGAGTTCAACACCATCCCTCCTCTTCCATGCTTCACTCAGACCTCTAGGCCACGGAACTAGAGATGATGGAGACAGAGACTTCTGAGTGGGAAGATGGGAAGGGAAGCCCAGAGAGGCAAGGGACTTGTCCTATGCCATACAGTAGAGACTAGACCAACCTTCAGACCCTCAGGCCAGTTCTCTTACCATTCCTGACTCACCACCCTATCCTTTTGTGGCTTGGTGGCTTTGTCAGTGTTGAGGGCACTGGACCCTGTTGGCTTGTCATGTGTCAATACCTTGGGTACATTAGTGTGATAGCAGCTATTTGAGAAGCTGAGGCAGAAGAATCAGAAACCCAGGAGTCTGAGATCAGCCTGGGCAAAGAGAGCAAGCTTGAAAGGGAAAGAATAGCAAGTTAGGGAATTGAACAAGACGAGGATCCATATCTTGAGGGTCCATATCTCATCTCAGCTAGTCTAAGGAGTTTGCTAACATCTTCCAGCTTCCCTAACTTTCCAAGCTATAAAAATGAGGAGAACACACACAAAAAAAATGTGCTTCTTTGGACTCACAAGAGTCCAAGGAACTAAAATAATTCCAAGAGAGCCTTCAGGGCATCATGATGGGGAGCTGCTGAGAAAAACAGGCCGGTTTCAGTGAGGAAGGTAGATGACCCCCAAGGGCTCTTGGGGAGCCCTGAGAACAAGCCAGTGTTCCTCTGTAGACTTGTGATATTCTCCTTTATGCCCTGCCCCACCCCAGTGCCGATGGGACCTACGAGGTGTCTGTCTACACCAACGTCATCGTGCGTTCCAATGGCAGCATCCAGTGGCTGCCCCCTGCCATCTACAAGAGTGCCTGCAAGATCGAGGTGAAGCACTTTCCCTTCGACCAACAGAACTGCACTCTCAAATTTCGCTCCTGGACCTATGACCACACGGAGATTGACATGGTCCTCAAATCCCCCACAGCCATCATGGATGACTTTACCCCCAGTGGTGAGTGGGACATTGTGGCCCTCCCAGGACGAAGGACAGTGAACCCGCAGGACCCCAGCTATGTGGATGTGACCTACGACTTCATCATCAAGCGCAAGCCGCTCTTCTACACCATCAACCTCATCATCCCCTGTGTGCTCATCACCTCACTGGCCATCCTGGTCTTCTACCTGCCTTCTGACTGCGGGGAGAAGATGACACTCTGCATCTCGGTGCTTCTGGCGCTGACATTCTTCTTGCTGCTCATCTCCAAGATTGTGCCTCCCACCTCTCTGGACGTGCCACTCATTGGCAAGTACCTCTTGTTTACCATGGTGCTGGTCACCTTTTCCATCGTCACCACTGTCTGTGTCCTCAATGTGCACCACCGCTCACCCAGCACTCACACAATGGCATCCTGGGTCAAGGAGTGCTTCCTGCACAAGCTGCCTACCTTCCTTTTCATGAAGCGCCCAGGTCTCGAAGTTAACCCAGCCGGGATTCCTCATCCCAGCCAGTTGCACCTGACCACAGCTGATGCTGCAACCACCTCTGCCTTAGGCCCCACCAGCCCATCTAACGTCTATGGGCATTCCATGTACTTTGTGAATCCTGTCCTTGCTGCTCCAAAGTCTGCAGTCAGCTCCCACACAGCAGGCAACCCCAGAGATGCACGACTGAGGTCCTCGGGGAGGTTCCGGCAGGACCTACAGGAAGCTTTAGAGGGTGTCAGCTTCATCGCCCAGCATCTGAAAAGTGATGACCAAGATCAGAGTGTAAGTCCCTAGTCCTTCCCCTACCACCTGAGCAAGATGTTCAAAATGTAAATGTTTTATTATAGCTTTATAGATGAGGAAGAACAGGAAATAATGACCTTCTGGTGTTGATTCTTGGTTTTCCCAAAGGTACAGGTAGTTTACTTGTGATGCAACCCTAGGAAGTAAGGATGTAGAGAAAGAAAAACAAAGGGAAATGTGGGTCCTGCTGTGGGGTGTCAGTGAGCCTCCTGCTGTGGCTATAGCACAGAGACCCCCAAGGACCCAGACAACTAGCCTCAGAAACATCTGGATAGAGGCTGGAGTATCCCCCCCCCCCAGTCTCCAACCCCCTCCAGTTGACAGTAGCCCTGGGATATGATCTTCCCTATACTTCCATTTATGTCCGATTGCCAGAGCAAGCACCCTTTGTGGTAGAGAAAACCAGAGGCAGCATGGAGAAGAGCTCATGCCCTGGAGAGGAAGTTTCTCAGTACATTTGAAGGTAGTTCAGCCATCCTTAGAGAACACAGCTCGGATTGAGCTGCATGGAGCATCTGCTCATACCTTTTCAGACCTGCAAAAAAGCCCTGTAAGGATTTATACCATTCGGGAGCATAGAAACATCAGTGAAGACATTACTACTAGGCTAACACATTGTCATGTAGGGTGACAAGAATTACAGGCTTTCTTAAGTGAGGTTAAGTTCTCCTTCACAGGGACACCATGAGTTTTAGGGTCTGTGTGTCTCGAATGACTCCTCTGAATTAATGGCACATGTGTTTTAATTTTACCCTGTTGCTGTGACAAACATTATGATCAGCAGCAACTTCAGAGGGAAAAGAATTGATTTGGCATACATGTGCAAGTCACAGGAACTCAAAGCAGGAACTGAGGCCAGGCCTGCTTACTATTCCAGCAGAATTACCTCTAGCGCACCACATCCAAGAATAACAGAAAATCCTGGAGGAAGGCTGCTTGCTGGCTCTCTCACAGACTCATGCCTTGGCTAGCTAGCTTCCTTATGCAGCCCAGGCCAACTGCCCAGGGAACGGTACTGCTCAAAGTGGGTTGGGACCTCCTAAATCAATTAACAATCAAGACAGTCTCTGTGGACATACCCACAATCCAATCTCATCAGGGCAACTCCTCAGTCTCAACTCCCTTCTTCAGTGATTCTAGGCTGTGTTAAGTTGACAATGAAAACTAGGATCATGTACAAGGGAGATTTCATAATAAATAGATACACGGAGACTTTCATAGTTAGATCTTCCTGTGCATTTCTGTACCTGAAAGAGCATGCACGAGAATGCTCTCACGTCAGGAAAAATCCTCTCAGATACCTCAAACAGCAATTATGTTGCAACATTGTATCTTCCCACTGGCAGCTGTTTGAATAGAAGAGGATTGATTTCTTCCTTCTTACCCTTTTCTGATTCCTTCCCACCAACTAGATCCTCAGGAGGGAGTGCTGGCATTCCACTAGTTAGCACCATCTGCAGAGCACAAACTGCAAAGTCCCAGAGTCACACTGTGAAGAAAGAGCAGAGTTGCTAAGGAAAAGGAATGTCAGGCCTATGTGTCATCGGCCTGCTGCTCAGAGAGTGGCTCCTGGTCCTGTAGCATCAGCCTCACCTAGAGCTTGTTAGACACAGACATTCTTCTTGGGCCTCCAACTTAGAATTTTAACCAGATCTCTGAGGCCTCCTAGGCCCATTAACAGTCAGAAGCACAGCTGTGTTGTATTTAATAATGCTAGGCTTTCTTTCCTTTCCCTCCCCCATCTCCGTAGGCTGGACTTGAACTCAATAAATAGCTAAAGGTGACCCTGAACTTAAAAAAAAAAAAAAAAGGTCAGCTCTTTCTCCTTAGGACCAGCCTTATTGTCAACACCTAATCATTCTGAGCTGTCCTATGCATCACATTCCTTCTTGTGTGTAACAAAATTCATACTGAATCATGAGTTCTGGGTTGCAAGCTTTTATCCATCTCTGTTATCTACCTCTTCAGTCAGAAGCACACAGAGTGTTAATGGATCTTTCTTTCTTTCTTTCTTTCTTTCTTTCTTTCTTTCTTTCTTTCTTTCTTTCTTTCTTTCTTTCTTTCTTTCTTTCTCTCCTCCTTCCTTGAGACAGCATTTCATGTAGCCTAGGGTGGCCTCAACTCACTATGTAGTTAAGGATGGCTGTGAACTTCTATGCCTCCTGCCTGTACCTTCCCAGTGCTGGGATTTCAGGCTTGCACCTCCACCTAGCTTTTATTCTAGTGCTGGCGATCAAACCCAGAGCTTTGCACATTCTAGACAAATACCTATCACTAAGCCACATCCCCAGGATTGACCTTGGACTTGATCTTCCTGCCCCCACCTTCCAGGTGCTAGAATTATACCCTCTACTGAGTCAACATCTCTGGAAGAAGCTTCGGAGTCACTTCTTAAGCTCTTATGGGTTCCTGTGCACAGCCCTGATCTCCTGTAGTCTGCTTGAGCTAGCCCTTATCCTGAGCTTTTTCCCTAAGGACATCACCTCCCCACCAGCATTTGCAGGCCTCATCAGTTAATAACAAGCCCCAAGAGGGAAAGAGCCGGACAGAAGTCAGTGGGATTATAACCACCTATGCACCTGCAAGGCCAAACATGTATCAGGTGCTTTGGGAGGAGTGGACAGACAATACTAACTCTCCCAGGAATCTTGGGAAGTGGCTTTTACTAGAGCCCTTATTTCACATGGGAAACCGAGGCACAGAATAATCCTCTGATTTGTCTGGAGTCACACATCTGGCACATAGCTGCAGTCCTTAAATTCTGGGCCCCCTCTGGGGGTCTTGCCCGCTTGGTAAGTGCTTTTCTCTTATGTAGTTAGAGAAGTCTGTTTCCCACTACTAAGGCATCCCAGGAGCTGTTCTCATCCATAGCACTTTTGCCCTCTGTAGTGACTAACTGGCTACTGTAAGTTGCACAAAGCCAGGAAATAAAATGGGAATGTGCTTGAAATTAAGGCTGTCAAAATGAATTCCTCCTGCCCTAATATTGCTCTGTGTGGAGAGGTCCACTTGCCTCCCTGATTTTAGGAGCAGGAACAATCAGCATTTAAGGAAGTGGAGTTTGATCTGAGGTGGAATTATCCTGGAGTGTGATACACACCATTGATGGAACTCTGGCAAATTGGGTCACTAACATCAGCTTGTCCATTGCTGCCTGTGTTTCTAACTCCTGGGTCTTTGCAGAGGCTTCCCAGCCAGGACGTGGAGGAGGGAGGCCGGGATGCTGGGCATGTGACCATGCTCTGAGGGTCTTTCGTAGCATCAAGGTGGCAGGCACATTTGTGGAGGTACCGCTGGAAACCAGCCAGGTTTCTGCTAGTATCATACCCCATGGCTGGGTCTGAGAAGTGTGTGTGCAAAGTAAGAAAGCGGGAAAGCCAGAGGGTCGGATGATGAGCCCAGAGCAGGTGGAGTCTTGAGTATAGAAAACAGTAGGCACTGCAGTGGACAGAGTGGAGCTGATTAAACATGTTCTCAAGCAAGTGGGCCCTACATCTCCCTCTCTCCAGAGCCAACTGAGACAGAGGGCCTGGGGTAAAAATGAGAAGAAGGGACCATAGTGATCCCTAAGCTTCAATCTCCTTTACCCATAACCAGATTTGGCTTTAAAATCACCACGTGTGGTGTAGCTGGGTCTCTGTTTCTGCATCCGTGGATTCATCTGACTGGGTAGAAAAGTTGTCTGCACTAACACGTATATTCCCTCCTTGTCATTAGTCTCCCACACACAGGACAATCACTACTTATTTACATTATGTTAAGTATCCACATGCCATGTGGGCATTGTAAATACTGGGGAGGATTTCATGATGTCTTGGGTTTCTATTGCTGTAATGAACTCCAGGACCAAAAGCAACTTGGTATAGAAAATTTGGCTTACATATCCCGAGTCATAGTTCATTGAGGGAGTCATAGTTCATTGAGGGAGTCATAGTTCGTTGAGGGAAGCCACGGTTGGAACTTGAGGAGAGAACAGAAGCACAACTGTAGAAAAAGAAACACAGTTCACTTGCCTGATCCTCATGATTAACTTAGTCTGCTTTCTTCTACAACCCAGGACCACCTACCCCAGGAGTAGCAACACCCACAGTGGGCTGGACCCTCTCACGTCAATCATTAACCAAGAAAATGCCCTACAGACTAATATTATAAAGGCATTTCCCCCCAGCAGAGGTTCCTTTTTCCAGAGGACTCTAGCTTGTACCAAGTTGATCAAAACCCAACTGGGATGCATGAGCTGTGTGCAAATATTGCACCCTTCCTGTGAGGTCTTGAGTGGCATCAGGGTTTGGGTGTTCAAAGGGCATCCTAAAAACACTGAGAAACAACTAGATAGCCCATGTTCCCATGGCCCTGATACTCCCTCTTCCAATCCTGCCCAGGTTAGGTGGGGTTGAAGAACACCGTGAGAAGCACCAGCATTGCCCAGTGGAGTCCAGAACCTGCCACACCAATGTATAGTTTCAAGGCCTCCATGTTTCAGACCCCATGGAGTCCTGGTCAGTAGGTGAAGGTGTGGTTCAGAGGGAGGAAGTATTCTGTGCTTGGCACCTGTAATGCGTCCCTGTCTGTCTACAGGTCATCGAGGACTGGAAATTCGTAGCGATGGTCGTTGACCGCCTGTTCCTGTGGGTGTTTGTGTTTGTGTGCATCCTGGGCACTGTTGGACTCTTCCTACCTCCCCTCTTCCAGACCCATGCACCTTCCAAGGGCACCTAGGCTACCCAGTGTGCCAAGGGCCCCTGGGTTATAATGAGATGAGAAGCCAAGTGGGCAGTTTACAGCTTCCTCATTAGCCCATAGCTAATGATGTGGCCACTGGCAGTCAACCCTATCAAACCAGCCACAGCCATGAGAAGGGCAAAGATGGGTGGCTTGCACTGTTCCCTCTGAATTCCTTTGAGTAAGTTTCTAATGGAGGGAGTTTAGGCTGCCCAAGTTCAGCCTCACCTCCTTGCTTCCCTGTGCCAGGCACTGGAGTCAGACAAGCTGTACCATGTATCATGTCATCACACCTCAGCCTGCCTTCCCATCCATCTCCTTGACTCCCAGCTCCCCACTAGATTTCCTGGGTCTTCTTCCATTTCCTCACACTTCCAGCTTCTCCTGAGTCAGAGTCTTTCTATCTGCAGCTCCTGCCCAAATCCTCAGACTCTTAACTTCCCAAGCTTTTCACATGGTTGCATTAGTTGGGGCTATACTCCCATGATGCTCTGCTGCAATGTCATTTCTTGTAGAAGCCTTCCCGAGTCATGCATCCCAAAGCAGTGTCTGCATTAAACCTCCAACTTCTTTGAGTGTCCCCCAGTTGGCACCTGCAGTTCTTAGTTGGTGGCACACCAGTCACCTGTAGCTTCCCCATGAGAGTGTATACTCCACAAGGGCTTGGGACAGAGCTCTGCGCACAGAAGGTGAGAAATAAATGTTTGTTGGATGAATGAATGGCTCCTGCTTTCCTTCAGACTCCCTCTGAATTCTTGGTCCCCACCTATGGAAGAGTGGACTTTCCTGGGACATCATAGCCATGGCTGCTTTCTGCCTTTACATTATGGTGGTTCAGGCCTCCCTATCTCTCTTCCTCTCTCTCTCTCTCTCTCTCTCTCTCTCTCTCTCTCTCTCTCTCTCTCTCTCTCACACACACACACACACACACACACACACACACACACGCACATGCACACACGTACACACACACACACACACACGTGTCTATTTTTCTCACAGTATCTTGAGTGCCCCATTGTTCACACTCTGAAATTGAGAATCTTTTTTAAAAGCTTTAAATATTGTTATTTTATGTTCAGAGGTTTTTGTCTTCATGTATTTGTGTGCACCTTGTATATGTGCCTGGTACCCCTGAGTGTCAGAAAATGACATTGGAGTCCCTTGACCTGGACGTACAGACATGAACCATGCTGTAAGAGCTGAGAATCAAACCTGCACCTTCTGTTAGGGGAGCTAATGTTCTTGACTGCTGAGTCTCTAGACCCCTGAAGAAGAATATTTTAACATTTTGGTTTTAGAATTATCATACAATAAAGTTGACTTCTTTGTGTATAAGCCTTTAAATTTTAACTTAAACTTTGTCTATTGGTTGTAGACCAGTCTTAGATTGGTCTCTGACCATGGCTGATACCAGGATGCCATGCCCTGCACACTTAGCCCTGACACCCCAGCCCACCCCTGATGCTCCTGACTGCCCCTTACCTGTTCTGAATCTTCTAGTCTGCTGCTTAAGTGGAATTCCACAGGGTATAACCATTAGAAACTGGCTTATTTCTGCTGCATCTTTAAAAATAACTTCATTGGGTCAGTAAGATGGTTCAGTGAGTGAAGGTACTTTCCTCTCAGGCAGGACGACCTGGATTTTATCCCTGGAATCCATACAAAGAGGAAAGGAGAGAACTGACTCCACAGAGTTGTCCTCTGGCTTCCATGTGTATGCGCACCCACAGGCACACTCTTGGCACACACACACACAGAGTAAATAAAAATCGTTTAAAAAATAAACACTTTTATTGAAGTATTTGCACACTGTAAAATTCACTTATTTCAGTGGACAATTCCCTGAGTTTAGCACGTCTGTCACCACGACCCAGCCTGGTGCCTCTCCTTCACTCTAACAAGGTCCGTAATAACTATCAAGGAAGCCTCAAAGTGCCAAGCCATCCCTGATAGGTGACCAGAGAGACCAAGAGACCCCAGGACACCTACCCTGTCACCGCCTATTCCTAGGACACCCAAGCTAGCAGGTGGCAGTGAAGACAAAGAAGGGTCTATAAGGCTCAGGACGGAAAGCCAGATTCTCTCTCTATTTCAGCCTCACTTATAAAACGTATTTATATGCTGGGGATCAAAACCTGGGCCTCAGGTATGCTAGGCAATGTGTGCTATGCAGCTGTGCCTAGCTTTACGAAGGTAAACCACTGTATTGGCTTTATATTTCTTGTACTCTTTTCTTTTAAGCTACGAACATAAATTTAAATACAAATATTAAAGCCACAGAGTCCACTCAGGCTTGAGTCATAGGTCTATCAGTCGCTATATGATTTTTATGCATTATTTATCTCTTAGTACCAATCCAACTATTTTCTTTTCCTATGTAGTCTTGGTGTCTGGAACGTGCTATATAGACAAGGCAGGCTTCAGATATCCGGGATTAGCCTGCCTCAGCCTCCCCAGTGATGCCAGACACTCCTATCTTTATTGGTCTATGCTTTATTAAGGAGTATTTCTAGAATAATCTAAATAAAGAGAATAATATAAAACCTCCCAGATGTTATCACCAGGTCAAGAGAAACTCATCGCCAATATTGTTTCGACTCCAACCCATGTATTTCCCCTTAACTGTACACTGTATGTGTGCATGTTTGTATGTACATGCGTGTGTGTGCATGTATACACACCAGTATCATGTTGAAAATAGTTACTTTAAGAACATCAACTTCCACAGCCTCCTTTTGAGTTGTACTAGACTGGCACCACCCTGCGGTGATCCCCCAGCCCTCCTCGGAGATGCATGCGCCCGGGAAGCCCTGGCCAAAGATTTGGTTCCTTTTTGCCTGCTCCCGTCTGGCCCTTAGCTTAGAGGTTTCCAGATTCCAGGGCTGCTCAGGGCGAGGCAAGGACCCGACGCCCCTCCCACGGCGAGTGCAGCTCCCGCCTGGGCCTCCCCGCCCCGCTGCTAATCGCAGCGCTCGGCTGCCGGGGGTTCGTGCATTTCGGGAGCGCAGGTGCCCGGGAGCTTGGCGACGCGAAGCCGGAGGGAGTCCCGCGGTCCCCGAGCCTGCACAGCTGGGCGTCGGCGGTCAGCACCGGGTGGATCCAGCCCAGCCCGTGGGGTCTCCAGACATGGACTCCGTACCGCTGCGGTCGCCGCTGTCGATGCTGCTGCTGCTGCTGCTACTGCCAGGTACGCGCGGGGAGCGGTCCCATCAGGCGGGCGGCGGGCAGTGGCGGGCGGGTCGCCTGTGCGAGGCTGCAACCCTGACCTCGCCTTTCCACACGGCTCCGGCCACCGGCCCATTAGAGGTCTAGGCGCCCACCCGCCTTGGATGGCAGTATTGTCTCACGGTTCTGACAGTGCACGGGCATCCCAGTCCCTACCTCGCTGAGCCTCTTGGGTACTCCTTTGTTCCCAAACCTCTCAGCGGAAGCTAACTGGGTCTGCGCGGGAGTTAGAGGTTCGAGCCCCGGTCTCGAACGTCGTCCGGCTGCAGAGCCCCGCAGCCTCGCTTCCAATATCTGCCTTCTGCCCACTGTTTGGTTTTGTGGAGTGTGAGAAAACCTGTGGCAAAGATTTGTCCAAAGCCACCTGGGAAAACGGAGTGATTTGGAGCTAGGACTTGACCAAGCCTCTGGTCCTGGTCCTCCGGTCTCTGCTCAGTGATTACATTGCCTAGAGACCTTCGACGAGATTCCTCCTCCCAGGCGGTCGGGAGGCTCTAGAAGAGCCGGTTAGGAGGATGCTCTTCCAGAGACCCAAGATGCCTGCTGAATGAAGCACAGATGCAGCCATAATGTCCCCTGAAGGCAGGCAGAACCTGCAGTTCACTGGGGGTTTGGGGTGGGTGACTTACGTCATTACACTCTGCACTCATGGGAAGGGTCCGCCCAAATCACCGCCCGGAAGAAGCTGGGTTACTTGTCCCCCAAAAGACTGTTCCTCGACTGACTCCCATACTCTAAATAGAAAGTAGCCAACAGCTTGAACCAAGATGTCTCGCTTAGCTGGGATGGCCTTGTGAAAAAAAGAGGGTGCCCCCCCCGGGGGGGGGCTCCAAAGTAAGGAGTTGGGGTGAGGACTTGAAGACAGCCCTGGCAGAAACCCGTGGATACCCTGGCTCCTAAGATGCCAGGAGCCAAGCCCCTGCAAACTGCAGGGGGATGGAGGAAGGGACTTTAGTCTCCCACAGGGTAGGAAAGACGTCCCCTGGCCTGGGGGACCCTGAGTAGCCCCGGCTTGGGGTTGGGTGAATCATCTTTCCACCGGGGCAGCAATTGGGTGGCTTATTAAAGAAAAGTTAGTGTTTCATTGAGAAAACGGCATCTGGTCCAGCTGGTAAAGATGCTTGCCACCGAGCCTGATGACCTGAGTTTGATATCCAGGCCCCTCATGATGGAAGGAGAGAACTGAGTTTTGAAGGCTACTCTCTGAACCCCACACACATGTCAGGGCAGACAGCACTCCCCCATAATGTAATTTAAAAAAAAATGGGAAAAAAGGTAGTCTTTGCTTAAGTTTAAGACAGAGGAGATGGAGAGAGAAAGCTAGGGGAATGGCAGTAACACACACAGAAGTGTGGGTGTCTGAAGAGAATCCCATCAAGCTAACAGCTCCTGAACACCTGCCACAGGCCACTGAGCAAAGCACATCAGTCCATTTTTGAGGTGCATTCATGCATACTCTTTATTTTGATAGATTAAAACACACACATACACCAAGACTCAGAGAATTTAAGCTACTAGCTAAGCTTACACAGCTTCCCATGGTTTGCTGGGATATACCCAGATGTACCCAACTTCAGAACTCAGGCTTTTAAACCACTGAGTTTGTGACCTGGTAGAATTCTTGTCCTTCCTGAGCCTCTGTTTTCCAGCTTATAATTTAAGGGAGCACTATTAGCCTGGAAGCCTGGGTTTGCAGAGTACTCTGGCAGACCCGAATCTGAAGAGAGAGATAAGTAACCATTTCCTCAGGAACTAACAGGAATGCCTCTCTCAGTGGCCAGTGCCTCAGAAGCGGAACATCGCCTGTTCCAGTACCTGTTTGAAGATTATAACGAGATCATTCGGCCTGTGGCCAACGTGTCCCATCCAGTCATCATCAAGTTTGAGGTGTCCATGTCTCAGCTGGTGAAAGTGGTAAGAGCTGGAGCCACAAGACGTGGCCAAGGGGTTCTAGAGGAGCCTGTCTGGAGTCAGCCTTATTTTTGTCATTCACCTGTCAACTTCAATCTCACTTTGCAGGATGAAGTAAACCAGATCATGGAGACCAATCTGTGGCTGAAGCAAGTACGTGCGTAGGCTCTGAGTGCTGCTGCCCCCTGGTGGTAATCGCTTTGTTGGCTGCTGGGAAACAAAAGGGGCTGCAGTCTGGACGCTACTCCTCAGGACCCCGAGTCAGGGTCACCTCATCACCTTAAGGACTAACTCCTCACGTTATAGATAGTCAAGCTTCTGACTGGAGAGCGAATTCTCTCTATATCCCTTCTACAAAACTGGACAGGCTTTGATCCCGGTGCTCAGAAGGCAGAGACATGTGGATCTCTGTGAGTTCAAAGTCAGCTATGTAGAGGGACCCTGACTCTAAACAAAACAAGCAACCCCCCCCTCAAAAAAAAAACCCAAACAGAAAAAAAAGCCAGCTTGGTCTACAAAGTAAGTTCTAGGCTAGTCAGGACCACACAGTGAGGCCCTGATTCAAACCACACACACACACACACACACACACACACACACACACACACACACACACACACACACACACACACACACACCAATCCCTAATTCTGGTGTCATTTGACATCACATCTTTTCTTTCTCTTGCAAAGCCAGAGGTTGGTTCTGTTGCATTGTGGGTAGGGTAGGAGCAGAGATGATGGCAATGAGATTAGTTCCCTCATGTCCTCCATAGGAGCCTTTGAACAGATCTGTTGGGAGACATCATGGCAGTCCAGACTAATAGTCACCCATCTTCTGGCTCAGCCAGCCTCTCACTCAGCTCCTACAGCCTTTGTTTCAAGAGACTGGCAAGCCAGGACAAATGTTCCCTCTGTGCTCTTGCACACTCATCTGTGCTCCCAACACTCTCTCTGTGTTCCCGCACACCCCCTCTGTACTCCCAATATTCCCTCTGTGCTCCTGCACACTCATCTGTGCTCCCTCATACTCCCTCTGCACTCCTACACACTCCCTCTGCACACTCCGTACACTCCCTCTGTGCTCCCGCACACTCCTCTGTGCTCCCACACACTCCTTTGTGGCTGTAGCCCCACCCAGTTTCCTTCTGGTCCTCTAGGGTCCTGAGAGTTCATGGCTCCATTCCAAAACAACAACAAAATCCTTTTTAGTTAGAAAGCATTGTTTTATTTTTTAGATGGGGTGCAGGTGTCTTGTGTATCTCAGGCCAGCCAAGCTCACTCTGTGGTTGGAGATGACCTAAAACTGCGATTCTTCTGCTTTCATCCCTCTAGTGATTAGATTACAGGCGAATGCCCCAAGCCTGGTTTATGTGGTGGTTAGGACAAAGCAGAGGAAATTGTGCTTGCTAAGTAAGCATTCTACCAAGTGAGCTACATCTCTAGCCCCACATATTTGATGTGTGTGTGTGTACATGCGTATAGGCATATGCGTGGGGTGTACATGCATGTGTGTGTATAAATTTGGAGGCCAAAGATTGATAAAGGATGTCCTTCCTTGATCAGTCATCACATTAATGAAAGTGTCTCGCTGAACCTAGAGTTCAATGATTCTGCTGGTCTAGGGAAGCCAGGTTACCCCCGGAATCCCCTCTCTACCTCCCTGGGATTATGAAATAGCAAGATTGTGTGGGTGCTGGGGATCCAAACTCCAGTCCCCACACTTACACAACAAATACTTTATGGAGCAACCCCTACTTTCCCCATTTGAGACAGGGTCTAATTGTAGCCCAGGATAGCCTGGAACTCCCCATATAGCTTAAGCTGGCCTTAGTATCTCAACCCTCTTGCCTCAGCCTTCAGCCCCTATGTCTAGCCTGGAGAGTGAGCTCAAGGTATGTAAAGAATAGAAGTTAAATGTATCGACCTGGCAGAAGTCCAGAAGGCTGGACCTTGGCCACCGTGATCAGAGAAGGCACTGATTATCAACTTCTGATTGGTTGACAAAGGTTGAGCTCATGCGTGGGCTGACTTCCTAGAGCAGGGGCAACTGCAGACTTAGCACATCTGTCTGCCCTGCTGCCCCCAAGTTGCTCCCTTGGGCCAACATAGTTTGCAGCAGGGAAATGGCTCATAGACCAGCAGGGGTGGCGGGGCTGTCACCATGATGACCAGACAGTGCCAGGAGAGAGCAATCCTGGCTGGTCCTTCCATGGTCTTCTATCTCCCTACCTCCTTCCAGATCTGGAGTGACTACAAGCTGAAATGGAAACCGTCTGACTACCAAGGGGTGGAGTTCATGCGTGTCCCTGCAGAGAAGATCTGGAAACCAGACATTGTGCTTTATAACAAGTAAGAAGCTGGCTGTTCCACACTTTTTGGTCTGGAAGACTGGGCTCTGGGCCCTCTAGCCACTCATTGGCCTCCTTTTGGCCCTTTCCGTGGGGGAATCTGTTTACCTATTCATTCTGCAGGGTCTGGTTATCAGTTATGTACTGGGTCCCATAGATGCCAGTGAGCCACAGGGTGGCAGAGTGACTCCTAAGATAGTGATGTGTGGCTGGAGGGGGGGGAAAGGTCACCAGGGGAAGCCGCTGGGAGGAAATGTCATTGAAGTGGGCCTTGGAAATCACATGGGATCTGGAACCGGGGAACTGTAGCAGGGGAAGTCCAGGGAGGCAGGAGGTGTGTCACAGATAGCCAAAGTGACTGTGGGGTAGAAAGCTGGAGGATGAGGGAGGAGCCCCAGTGTATGATGGGGGATCTGGGATGGCAGAGGAGGGCCATGCATGAGGTACCGGTTATTAGCCCTGCGGTGTAGGGATGGGAGTAGATGGGTGCCTCACCCTCTTACAGAGAGAATTCTCCCTCTTCTCAAGGGCTGGGTAAGACTCAGAGATTATCCCAGGTTCCAAGTTAGAGACCGAATAGCCAGCCACGAAGGAGCCACTAAACGCCTGGCTGCCCCAGGGCTAAACTATCTTTTCTTTTGTCCTGTGGTGTCTTTTCTAAAGTTAGTATGTATAAATGTCTTCTTTATAAGTGGCTTGTTCTTTAGCATGGCTACCCAAAGGATTTTTTCCTGTCTCAATTCATTCCATTTCCTGCCTGTCATGGGCAACTTTTTCTGAGTGCTTCTGAGAGAGAATTTTGTGGGGAGTGGGTGTCGAGAGTCCAGAGATCCCTACAAACCTGCCCCAGCCTCAATTCATTTCTCTGCAACTCTATGTATATTCTCACCGTAAAGTTTGATTTTTAAAAAATGTTTATTTTCTGTGTGTGGGAGTGGAGGAAGGAAAAAAGGGAGGGAGGGAAGGGGAGAGGAAGGGGAGAGAGAGAGAGAGAGAGAGCATATGTGGAGGTCAGAAGCCAATTGCAAGATTCAATTCCCTAATTCCACCATGTAGGTTCAGGAGTCTGAAAACAGAACTCAGGTCACCAGACTTAGTGACATCTCTGCCAGCTGAAGCACATTACCAGCCCTCTGCCGTGTTTTTAAATTCTCAAATACAAATTGAAAACTTGCTGAGGAT
The DNA here is from genome assembly GCA_033318265.1 of Phyllotis vaccarum. Taxonomy (NCBI): domain Eukaryota; kingdom Metazoa; phylum Chordata; class Mammalia; order Rodentia; family Cricetidae; genus Phyllotis; species Phyllotis vaccarum. The sequence goes on from JARWLC010000012.1 coordinate 76,544,223, forward strand.
TCAATATTGAATCAGGTCTCTGTTTCTTATTTCTGAGACAGGGTCTCACTGTCGAGCCCAGGCAGGCTTCAGACCCATGCTTTTTCTGCCTCGGTATACCAAGTGCTGGGATTCTAGGATGTGTATCATCATATCTTCTGTGTATGATCCCTTTCTTTGATGGGCAGCTATTTCCTCTATGTTTCTGACCCTAGGGCTAACGCATAGGGCCTGGGGGCCCATTTTCTCCTTTTTCTCACCTGGCCCATCGGTCTCATGGTGCTCTGGCCCTGTGCTCTCATATCCTGATACTCATGGGACACTGAAATCCTCACTGGCGGTGTGCACAGCGGCCTTGTTCTGCTCTCTGGGGTGCCCTATTCTTCTGAAGGAACCTATAGCTTTTACAAGTTTCTTCTGTTGAGATTTTTCTACTCCTGCCCTCTTTCCAGGAATAATATTGAATCCATAATAATAATCCATAAATATCTTTGCTGATCCTTCATGCTCATATCTCCCCTTCTCATTTTAACCAATCACAGGACCAGGCAGGAACGTAGTTCAGCTCCCTCTTGTGGCTGTCCTCTCTGTCTCTGCTGCCACCCATTTCTTGAGTTTCTTCTGTGTGTGTGATGGGTAGAGATTTTTGGTTATGTTTTTGGCAATCCATTTGGTCAACAAATACAAGTGCCCTGTGTGGCGAAAGCTGTGCCAGATTTTGGTCTCCCAGTGGGTCCTCATGTTCTGTGACTGCTGATGACAGAGACATTTTTGATCCCAACCTGCACAGCAAACAGGCCTTCTGATATGGGCAGACACAACTGGGGTTTCTTTGGCAGTGATTGACAAGTGACCAGGAAGGAACCCCAGAAACAATGGGAATGAATAGTTGGGTCAGGGCTGACCTTTCTCGAGCATTTGTCCATTGGGCACACATACACATTTTGGTGATTCCTTGGGGCCTGAAGTTCTGAATAGCCAAGGCTCTGCCACAGATGCTCTGTGGACCTTGGTCAAATCAATCCTGCTCTTTGACCTTTAGGGTTCTCTTCACTGACATGAAACAATAGGGGCTAGAACAGAGGATCCAGCTCCCTAGAAAGACAAGTTAGTAAAATATTCTAGAGTTTGAGCTGATACAATTTCTGTCATAGTGCAGTTGAAAGTTTCTGTCCTTCCAGGAATTCTCAAATACCCAGCAGCCACTTCCCAAATAATTAACTTAGAGGCTTAATATCATAGTAAATGCTGGGCCAGTAGCTCAAGCTTATTGCTATATAGCTCTTACACTTAAATTAAACCATAATTCTTATCTGAGTTTAGCCACATGGCTTGGTACCTTTGCTCAGTCCAACATTCTTATCTTGCTTCCTCTGTATCTGTCTGTCTGGCATCTGCTTCTCTGACTTTCCTCTTCCCAGAATTCTCCTAGTCTGGTCACCCCACCTAGAGTTCCTGCCTTCAGTGCCTATATTTTGGCCAGTCGGTGTTTTATTAAGCCCACACCAGTGACAAATCTTTACAATGCACAAGAGCATTCGCCCACAGCACAGCTATTCAACTCTGCCCTTGTAGCTCAAAGCAGCCACTCAATAGACAACACATGACAGTTACTTTGTTCCGGTAGAAATTTGTGGCAACAGTAGCTGGAAAGATGCCCTGGTGGTTAAATTGCTTGCCACACAATCATGGGAACCAGAGTTGGGGCTCCCCTAAACCCATGTAGGTGTGGCAGCCTTGGAAGGTGGAGACAGGGGCTCTCTAGAGCAAGCTGGCCAGGGAGACCATTACCCTCACCATCAATCTTATGGTCACTCTGGGTTTGATTGAGCAACTCTGGGTAAGCTCTGAGTTTGACTGAGAGGCCCCATCTCAGTGGATAAGAATCAAAGAACAATCAAGGATAATTCCTGACATTGTTTCCAGGCTCTACCTGCACTGCACACATGAGCACCCCACATACATGCCCACATACACACAATTAGACATATGCATGTATGCACAACACACACACACGAACAGGAAAAAGAAAAAATGGGAATGTAGAATGGCCGTGTCTTCCTCAGGGTGACTATTACTGTGATGAAACACCCCAGCCAAAAGCAACTTGGGGAGGAGAGGGTTTATTTCCCTCACAGCTCCATGTAACACTTCATCATCAAAAGCAGTGAGGGCAGGAACCCCATGGTGAGGAGGAACCTGGGGTAAGAGCCGATGTAGAGGTCACCGAGGAGTCTTGCTTACTTGCTTGCTTCCCAGGACTTACTCAGTCTGCTTTCATGTAAAATTTAGGATTATGGGTGGCTCCACCCACCACAGGCTGGGCCCTCCTCCCTCATCAATCACTAATTAAGTAAACACCCTACAGGTTGTTCATAAGCTGATCTTGCAGAGACATTTTCTCAACGAAGCTCCTTCCTCTCTGATGTCCAGTTGACATAACAGTAGCCATTGCAGGCAGATCTGTGACTCCTGGCCTTGGCCCTGAGATTTGAAGTAGGTCCCTTACTCTGACATTTGTTGATCCTGGATGCCCCAAGCAGCCTTGTTCAGGAGGCCCCGGTGTCCTGTAGGGTCTCCAGGGTCTGTTCAGCTCTCATAGGCCTCTGGGGTCGGGGTTACACGGAGTCTAAGAGTCCACCTGGAGGCTGTATAAGCTCCGTTTCCTCCTTCGATCCTTTCCTCTGGAGTTATCAGGGATGAAGAGTGTGATCACCCAGCAGGAGAGCCAGCCAGCTGAGACAGACATGGGAGGGGCTCAGGCAGTGAGTTGTCAAGAGCAGCAGCTGTTCTGCTCAGTGGAAACAGTGGGTGGGAAGGACAGAGATCTGCACCAGAGTACTGTTGGCTTTCCAATAGCAACACAAGATCATTCCTAAGTGTTTAGAATTTTGACTTTCAGATTTTTCACATGGCAACCACAAGGCAGGAAAACCACTATACTGCTTCCCACCACTGCAAGTTAAGAGACCCAGAGAGTTGGCTGCAGAGGTCAGGAATCTCCAGTGAGCCAGGTGTGGTGGTACATACCTGTAATCCCAGCATTCTGGAAGCTGAAGCAGAAGGATAGTGTGTTGGAGTCTAGCCTGAGCTTCAGTGGGAAGGATGTTTGTGAGAACCAGGTGACCTTGCTATCACGTGGCTTCCGCTGAAGACCGAGATGGAATGCTGAATGCATGATCTACAGGGAACTGATGTCACCAGTTCTTCCATTAAGACCTCAGTTTACAAGCATTAACAGGAAAATTCTCAGAAAACTGCATTATCTGTACAAAAAGAAAACTAGGTTCATATGCTAAAAGAGAGTGCAAACATGGAGAGTAAGTGGAGACAGGGATGGAGGAAAGTGAAGAGACGGGGTTGCTGAGTTCGATTTGAAAGGGTATTTAAATAAAATCAGAAAACATGGCTTTTATTGGAGATCAGGGTTGGGAAAGAGCAGTGGTAGGACTGGGTGGGTGGGGGTGAGGGGTTCCTCACAAGGGTTAGTTTCACAGCATCAGCACCTGTGGCTGAGCCATTTCCAGGTCTGCTGGGGGGCGAGGTTCACATGTGTCAGGCACCCAGTGGAAAAGGATGATGCTACCATGGCCCTGTCTGCTAATATCCCCAACGGCTGCTGAAACACCCACCTCCATCTCATTTCTGTGAAGTCAGAGCAGCAGTAGGGCCCATTTTTGACATGTAGGGGTCTCTATGAACATTACCCTGGGAATTGTGGATTCCAATACTGTGGAATGTATTGGTGATATGACCAACATGGCGGACTGTGTGATGGGGAGGTCCCAGAGGTGGTGAGAATGTGCTGGAAGAAGCTGGTATGGGAGTAACAAATGTGACAGATCATGTGTTAGGAGAGGTTGGGGGGGGGTCATCAATGTGACAGATCATGTGTTAGGAGAGGTTGGGGGGGTCATCAATGTGACAGATCATGTGTTAGGAGAGGTTGGGGGGGTCATCAATGTGACAGATCATATGTTAGGAGAGGTTGGAGGGGTCATCAATGTGACAGATCATGTGTTAGGAGAGGTTGGGGGGGTCATCAATGTGACAGATCATGTGTTAGGAGAGGTTGGGGGGTCATCAATGTGACAGATCATGTGTTAGGAGAGGTTGGGGGGTCATCAATGTGACAAAGCATGTGCTGGGGGAGGCCCAGCCTCTTTATCTTCACTAGAGAATGGGGCCTCTGATGGTCCTTTGATCTCTCGTATGTCACTCTTCTTTCACAAATCACCACTTACTATTATTGTCCTGGTGACCACATGAGAACCCGGCTGGGTGGCCATATGGTGGTAACCATGCGTTGTGTACCCCACTGTGTCTTCCCAGTGCTGATGGGGATTTCCAGGTGGATGAAAAGACCAAAGCTCTACTCAAGTATACAGGAGAAGTGACTTGGATCCCTCCGGCCATCTTTAAGAGCTCATGCAAAATTGACGTGACCTACTTCCCATTTGACTACCAAAACTGCACCATGAAGTTTGGCTCCTGGTCCTATGACAAGGCCAAGATTGACCTGGTCCTCATTGGCTCCTCAATGAACCTCAAGGACTATTGGGAAAGTGGTGAGTGGGCCATCATCAAAGCCCCGGGCTACAAACATGAGATTAAGTACAATTGCTGTGAGGAGATCTACCAAGACATCACGTATTCCCTGTACATCCGCCGCCTGCCGCTCTTTTACACCATCAACCTCATCATCCCCTGTCTGCTCATCTCCTTCCTCACGGTGCTTGTCTTCTACCTGCCCTCTGACTGTGGCGAGAAGGTGACGCTCTGCATCTCTGTGCTCCTCTCCCTGACCGTCTTTCTCCTAGTGATCACCGAGACGATCCCTTCCACCTCGCTGGTCATCCCCCTGATCGGGGAGTACCTCCTCTTCACCATGATTTTCGTCACCTTATCCATTGTCATCACTGTCTTTGTACTCAACGTGCACTACAGAACTCCGACCACACACACGATGCCTGCGTGGGTCAAGGCTGTGTTCCTGAACCTGCTCCCCAGGGTCATGTTTATGACAAGGCCAAGCAGCATCGAGGGCGATGCTCAGAAGCCAAGGACCTTCTACAGTGCTGAGCTGTCAAATCTGAACTGCTTCAGCCGAGCGGATTCCAGAAGCTGCAAGGAGGGCTACCCATGCGAAGATGGGAGGTGCAGCTACTGCCACCAGCGTAGGGTGAAAATCTCCAACTTCAGCGCTAATCTCACGAGAAGCTCAAGCTCTGAGTCTGTCGACGCTGTGCTGTCCCTCTCTGCTCTGTCACCAGAAATCAAAGAAGCCATCCAAAGTGTGAAGTACATTGCTGGAAATATGAAAGCACAGAATGTAGCCAAAGAGGTAAATATATGGTTTTTATTCTGGCTTTATTGTGCAGTGATGCACAGGACAGAGGTTAGGAAGCTGGACTTTTAGGGGCTGGAGAGATGGCCTGGTAGTTAAGAGCCCTGCAGCTCTTGGTTCCTACCACCCATATCAAATGGCCCTCAATGCCTGTAACCCTATCTCCAGGGACTCCAACACCCTCCTTTGATTTCCTCAGATACACCCCACACACACACATAGACACAGAGGTGGGGGAAGGGAGGGAAGAGGAAAGAATTTTAAAATTTTTAAAATTTATTATTCTCAGATTTGAGATTTTTTTTTCATAAAGAAATTAGACTCACTCTTGAGTTAGTAGCTTATGTTTAGGACATCATAACATCTGGATATGTTAGCTTCCTCACTCATGGTCCAGGCTGGCCTTGAACTCACAATTGTACTATCTCAGCTCCCCCAGTTGTGGGATTCCAGGCTTATGTCCTCATTGTATCCAGTCTCAGATTCATACAGGAATAAGGGCCACTTCTTAAATCCACATTGACATTAAAAGTGCCATCCATTACAGAGTCTGCAGAAGGAAGAATCCCTGAGATTGTACTATCTTTAGCCCCATTTTCCAGATGAGGACATTGAGAAGGAAGGGAATGAACTTTACTCAGATTCTTTTTAAGATTTATCTTTTATGTACAATGGTGTTTTGCTTGCATGTACGTCTGTGTGAGGGCATTGGATCCCCTGAAACTGTAGTTATAGACAGTTGTGAGTGGCCTCGTGGATGCTGGGAATTGAATCTGGGTCTTCTGGAATAGCAGCCAGTGTTCTTAACTGCTGAGCCATCTCTCTAGCCCCTTCGGATTCTTATACCTAGAAAGGGGCAGAGATTTAAAGCAAAGTGTGTTTCCACCAGTTCTCTAGCGGATGCTTAGAGCCTTGTGAGGAGTGGCTAAGACTCAGGCTGTGGACCTCAAGTGTTTACAGACAGCTCAGGTATTCAAATAGAGTAGTAACATGTCAACCAGGGCATTATGATTTACCGTGACTGTGGCTTTCATGGTGTCACTGAAAGGACACATTTACTCAGGCTCATAACGGTGAAATAAAAACCACATCTCACAGCCCCATTTCAGTGTGTTTAATTGAATTATAAAATTACATGCTGCTTCTTCATTATGTGATCATTGCTTCCAGATCAGGTGACTCATGGGCTCTCTCTCAACTCAATTGCGGTTTCTTTGCTTTCTGAATTGCCTGGGAGTTTAATTACCAGAGATTCTCCTTCCTGTTTCAAGTCTTAATTGAAGCTCGTTATATATAATTATTTTTGCTCTTTCTCCTTCTCTTACTCCATTGTCAGGCCTTACGTCTGCTGCTTAGCCTGTCTGGACTGGAGATAACATTTGGTCAGGTGGGCATTTTGAAGGGACATGGTAAGAAAGGAAAATGTCAGGCTCACCCAGCGTGCTTAGTTCATTTTGGAACAGATGTTAAGCAGAAATTAGTGTCCAAATCTAGACATGAGCAAGTACTTTGAAATGATGTCAGGAGGCTGTGACCGGATGATCAATAATTTGAGGCCAACCTAATCATGTTTAGACATGAAGAGCAAATTTGCTTCAAAAGAAAAAAACAATTCCCATTTGAATCAGAGCTAACATGGCCCATGCTTTACACCTGTTTCTCCACCCCATGGAATCTGTCGTTGGTCGCTGTATCAGTACTTTTGCTGCTGTGACCATCTTCCTGGTAAGAAGCAACACAGGGTATTTATTTGGGCTTACTGCTCCAGGGACAACGGTCCATCGTGTGAAGGCATGGCGGCAGGAGCTTGAGGCAGCTAGTCACCCTGCATTCAGTCAGGAACAGAAATGGACACCATAGTTGAATTTCCTCTCATATTTATTCAGTCTGGGACCCTAGCACATTGAGTGGTGCCACACACGGTTGAGATGGGTCTTCCCACTTTTATCGATCTAATCCTGATCCCCTCATAGTCACCTCTAGGGGCTAACTTAATTCTGATAACCTTTCGGGGTACATTCAGTGGCTTGTTTCTTAGGTGATTCTGGATCCTGTCAGGTTGACAATCATTATTGACCATCACCATAGAATTCTTCAGATCACATCCATAAGAAAGATTCCCTATATATGAAATAAAATGGCTTCTCTATCATAACACGACTTATGAATGAAAATAGACTTCCCTTTCATGTCTTTTTCTTTCCTGGTTTTTGTTTTTCAGGTTCAAGATGATTGGAAGTATGTTGCCATGGTGATTGATCGAATCTTTCTCTGGGTTTTCATCCTGGTGTGCATTTTAGGGACGGCGGGATTATTTCTACAGCCCTTGATGGCCAGAGATGACACATAAATTGCGAACTGTGTTCACCGAGGCTCACCTGTGCGGATGCAGGGCTGCCTTCTCAACAGCACTACGCTTTATCCAGGCACCAGATTTGAGCTTGCTATTTCAAAAGTTACTTCTTTTCAACACATCTTGATTTCTGATCTCCCCCCAAAAGTAGAAGAAATATGTCTAGTTATTTACTATGGATAAATGCATATTTAACTAGCCTTGTTGATAGAGCATGTCAAAAGGTTCCTTTTCTTGTGGTTGAAACTTAGAAAAACTTCCCATCACAAAAATCCATTAACTCAGTATCTCTATAGATTTCATTTGTTTAGCCCGTAATCTCCTTGATTTCAGCTGTGCCCCTGAAATAACAATTCTTATTTACTGTATTTCCAAAACCCCAGGGCTGGGTCTTCCATTCCAATATTTGCGTTGCTGCTGAACTGCCCATTATCAAGCCCTGAAAAATTACACCTGCTCTCACATTTACTGTTAATAAAGTACCCTAGTCTGTTCAAGTTGCAAATTTAGAAAAATATCCTGTAGAGACCTGCATGGCTTTAATCCCAGCACTCAGGAGGCAGAAGCACGCTGATGGCATAGAGAATTTAAGACCAACCTGGTCTAGCCAGTGAGTTTCTGACTAGCGAGGGCTGCATAGAGAAATGCTGTCTCAAAACAAAGGAAATTCCACAAACTGGACAACACAGAACAAAGTTATTTCTCATAGTTTAGGAGCCTGAGTAGTCTACGATCCAGGTGCCAGCAAGACTGGGGAGAGTCTTCCCCCTAAAATGGACCTTTTAGTGTGTCTTCACGTGGCTGGAGGGGCTGGTTGTTCGGGAGTCTTTTACAAGAGTACTAATTCCATTCATGGGGTCATGGGCCAGGACCTAATAACCTCCCAAATAGTATTGCATGGGAGGTTCACATAGGAGCTGTAGGGAGCCATGTAGACCACAGGAAGAGCCATGAAAGCAGGGCTTTACCATCTTAGCACAGGCCTTGGGCTCCAGAGTTCTGCTGGGGACGTGAGACATACAGCCCTGTGGTTTCTCCCTCCTGAATGCCAATAGCAAGCCTCCCTGTGCTGTGGGGATGCCCGGAATATAGAAGGACATTAGGTTCTGTGTAAGGAGTTGATTTGAACAAACCAAGTTTCTCTATTACACTTCAGAACCTGAACCACAACTGATAGATAAAATTCACAGAGACTGAGTATTCTCACGTTTTTTTCTTTATGCAAATAAAACCTGACAACTGCAATTCACTGTGGGTCATACTTCAATAAGTCAAAGAAAGAATTCTATAAAATTTGTTGGCCTAAAAATATCTTAGCAGTAATGGAGACATGAGATAAGTGATCTATGCAAACTAAAATAGCTATCAAGCATTTTACATCAAACCAGATTTTATTACCGTTCCCTCACTATAAGAAAAATGCCCAAGATAATCAATTTAAGAAGAAGAAACATAGCTGGGTGGTGGCTGTGCATGCCTTTAATCCCAGCACTCAGGACATAGGCAAGTGATCTCTGTGAGTTAGAGGCCAGCCTGGGCTACAGAGTGAGTTCCAGGAGAGCCAGGGTTACAAAGAGGAACCCTGTCTTGTAAAGAAAAAGAAGAAACATTTATTCAGTCCACAGACACTCACTTGGCCTGTTACATTTGGGCTTGTGATGAAGCAATGCAACATGGCGGGGGAACATGTGACTCATCAATGACATTCACCTAAAGGTAGCCCAGAAACAAAGAGAATGTGGAAAAAGCTGGGCTTCATGCTTTCCAGGAAGAACACACTCCCAATGACCAGACTCCTCAGGCTGTGACCAAGCCTTTAGCATGCTAGCTTTTGGCATTTATTTAGAGTATGGCATTCTGTCCCTGGACCCAAAGGTTTGTGTCCATTTCATAATCATTTCACAATTTGTTTTCCCAAGAGTTCCCACAGTCTTGACTGCTTCAGAACCATCCACTAGTACGTGTCAAAAATATTCTTTGAGACTCATGGCAAACCCAACTGAGAAGCTGTAAAAAGTAAAAAGATTACTTATGTTCAGGATACAATGACAAAAGGTAAAAACTGTCGTTCCACAAAGGAGGCATAGAAGCGTAGAAAGGATCAGCTCAAAGCAAGATTAAAACGAAGCAGGGAAAACATTAAGCCCTATGTCTGCACATCTGGCATCTGGTGCACACAGTGGCAGCGTGTAAAATCCCAAGGGCTCAGGCAGTTCTGCTCCGACAGACTCGCTGACTGCAGCCCGTGTGCCAACACTCCGGGCTGGCTGTACTGACTTCATGAACTATTCCTTTGCAGTTCTGTTCCCTCTCACTGGGGTGTCCATTACGGGCTTCACTTCACTCATATTGCCATCTTGAGAGTTTCTGATGGGGATTTCTCTGCTCCACACAGTGCTTGGCATCCCAAGCTGACTTCTGAAATCTTTGTGGAAATCTCCATGACTCCCTAACTCCTGCATTTTGAATGTCTATAAAACCAGCATGATGTGGATGCTGTCAAGGTCGGCCACCGGCACAAGTTGTCCAGAGCTCACCTGCACTGTCAAAATAGGAAGAAGGAGTTTCAGGACATTTTCCAGATTGCCCTGAGGGAGGAGGCTGTCCTGGGTTTCCTTAAGAAAAATGTCTGAGTCTTGTAGTCTGAACAATTCTTGACATGTCTTCAAGGTTTTCTATCACCCTGGTGCCTAGTACTTGGCTTTGCTTTCAAATATATTTTTCTTCATTCTTTGAGAATTTCATACACATCTTGATCATATTCATCCCTCCTCTCTTCCCAAATCCACCCTCCTTCCTGACCCATTCAACTTTGTGTCCTTTAAAAAAAAAATACATCTATCAAGACTGATTTGTGTTGCCCAAACTTTCTTGGATATGTGGCCTCCCACCAGTGAGGTCAACCTAACAGGGACTACACTCCAGAGAAACAGGACCCTATCCCAGCAGCTAACAGCTGCCAACAGCAGCCCAGTTGGAGTGGGAGGGACTTCATGCACAGCATTCCTCCTCATGAGACTTGATCTGTCTTGGGCTAGCACAGGTCTTGTGCATGCGAGCATAACTGCTGGAGCTCATCTGTGTAGCTGCCCTACTGCCCTCAGGAGAAACTTTCCTATTCACTGGATCTTATACTTTTTCCATCCCTCTTCTGAAGTGATCCCTGAGCCTTGGGCCCTTAGGCCTGAGAAGTCCCTTATTTGCTAATACTAATCACCATGACCATGACCAGATGCTAATCACTATCTACTGCACATGGAAGCTTCTCTGATTCTCATCAAAATGCTGAGATGCATTAGTCTATGGGTGTAACAACATGTCATTAGGTGTGAGTTTAATATCGGGTCCATTTAGCAGAGTAATAGCAATAGGTTCTCCTCCTGGAGCCTACAACTGTCTAGTCATAGGTTCTTGGTCTGCTGGTTATGCCAGGTATGGGTTTTACCTTATGGAGAATTTAAATTCAATCAAAAGTAGTTGGACACTCCCATGGTGCTCACTGGCTCACAGCCAGCTAAGACTGACGAATACTTTCTCCTCTGGTGAGACCTTAGCACCTGCCAGCCCTATGAAAGCTAGCCAGTGGGGATGAAGCTTCCAAGTCAAAACCAGCCTGATTTTTCTGTGTTCTATGACTCAAGTATGTGGTGCTTCAGAAATAAGGTCTTGCCCTCAAGTTGTAGAGAGTGGTGGAGCATTGGTAGTTTTGGATGTCTGGCCTTGAGTCCTTATAGAAGTACCTGTTAACCCATGTTTACACACCCTAGGCTTTCTCTAGCCTGTTTCTTCAGACTTTTCCAAATTCCTTCTGTAAATCATTTTAAAAGGCCTCAGAGGACACCATCAACTGTCATCACAATAACTACCCTATTGTGTGGCTGTTGATCCAAACTGAAACATCCCCTCATAGAGGGGAGGAGGCGGCTCACGAGATTTAGGAAACTCGCAGAAGACTTAGCGACTCCCAAGGTTCATTCCTGAGTTTATAAGAACAGCAAACAATTGCCTGGGACGAGGAAATTTCCCAGTGTTGTTACCTGTGGGTTGCACAGGGAACCCCAGTGACAAAGTTTTTATAAGCTGTTACCCAGGCTGGCTTTCCACAATGTAGCTGCCCAAGTCATCCATGCTCCTATAAGAAACCCCCCCCCACACACACATTCTTATAAGTAGCCACAGTAAACTCATTGGTTCTTCAAGCTGGATTCTGGAAGAATCATTTCTTTGTTCTATTCCTGCCCTTTTAATCTAGGGTGATTAGAAGAAAACACCCCAGGAAAAGTCACATGACAGATTCCACTTTGGGGTACTAATTCCTATTAGCTCTCTGTTACTATGGGAAAGTACTAAAGTACTTGAGATAATCAATTTAATCAAGAGAAAAGTGTGTTGTAGCTCATCATTTCAGAGGCCATGATGGGGTGGATCACTGCTTTGAGGTCAGTAACAAAACAGTTTGTAATGCTGGGAAACACACAGTGGAGCAAAGCTGCCCACCTCCTGAGAAGCAAAATGGAGGGCTAGATTCTCAATCTCCTCAAGGGCACAGCCCTAGGGACTTAACTTCCTTCCAATAGAGCCTACCCCTAATAATTCCACAGCCTCCCAAAATCACAGCCAAGCTTGCAAAGATAAGTCTGTGGGGGGTATTTATCCAAACTATAGTACAGACTTTCACTCACTCTAACGTGAGACACAAGAAAATGCAAATTCCATAGGGTCTGTCCTGCCTTCTAGAGAATGCTTACTTAAATTTGAACAGTTCATATGTTATCAATAAATGAGGATTTCGTTAGCTTAACATCTCAGAGTTCTAAATCAAATAAAAGGTTTTGGGTTATAGGTGAGTTGGGGCACTTGGGATAAAGTTTAACTGCTTTATCCATGATAGAGTATGTATGGTACTGATTGATGTCATACCTGGCAATAGGCTAAAACTAGATTATATCTAAAGCATCTGGCTCTAAAATTTTACAATTATAATTGTTGGGGTGAAAGATAATTGAAACATAGATATGACAATGTGTTTGCCTCAACTCAGAAGAACATTTTTTGTTTGGTTAGCTTTTGAGGCAAGGTTCATAATGTAACCCAGGCTGACCTAGATCTTATACCAATTCCCCTGCCTCCATGAGACACCATATCCATCTTAGAATTCACCTTTAAGCTCAGAAGATGATTCTTCCACAGAATTAGCAAAACAACAGAAAAAAAATGCATGCCATCCCATTTTAAGACAGGATCTATGTAACTGGAGTATGTTATTCTGAGGTCAGGGATAAACAATGCACATAAATACCTCTATTACCCGGAGAATGTGGATGAGGGGGACTGTCATTTGGAAGGGTATGTCACTGTATGTCTGCAGGAGTTTCCTGTTGTATGTTTACAACGGAAGATAGCTACAAAATTAGGGAACACAAAGGCCATTCCATATCAGCCTCTAAAGGATAAAGTGGACTTAAGGGTTTCTAGTCACCATTTTTCACTTATTTAAAAAAAAAAAAAATGTTGGTAAAGAGCCAGGCAGTGGTGGTGCATACCTTTTATCCCAGCCCTTAGAAGGCAGAGGCAGGCAGAGCTCTGTGAGTTCAAGGTCAGCCGGGTCTACAAAGCAAGTTCCAGGACAGCCAGGGCTGTTACACAGAGAAACCCTGTCTCAAAAAAGTAAAAGCAAAACAAAAGAAGAATGGCACTGGATTGCATGTGGTGGTTTGGTTAGGAATGGCCCCCATAGACTTACAGATTTAAATGTTTGACTACCGGGGAATGGCACTATTAGGAGGCGTGGCCTTTCGGAGGAAGTGTGTCACTGGGGGTGGGCTTTGAGGTTTCAGATACTCACGCCAGGTCCAGTGGCTCTCTTCTTGCTGCCTGCCAATCCAGATTTATCACCCTGAGCTACTTCCTCAGCACCATGTCTGCCTACATGCTGCCATGCTTCCCACCATGATGATAATAGCTTAGACCTCTGAATCCGTAGGCCAGCTCCAATGAACTGCTTTCCTTTATAAGAAATTTCTGTGCAGGGCAGAGAGATGGCTCAGTGGTTAAGAGGACTGGCTGACCTTCCAGAGGTCCTGAGTTCAATTCCCAGCAACTACATGGTGGCTCACAACCATCTATAATGAGATTTGGTGCCCTCTTATGGCATAAAGTCATACATGCTGATAAAACACTCATATTCAATAAAGACATCTTTTAAAAATGTTCCTGTGGTCATGGTGTCTCTTCACAGCAACAGAACATTAAGATATTTAGTCATTGTTAAAACAAGTAATTGGCTTACTTCATATAGAAGTACGATGTATTACACATCTGTGAATACAGGACAAAGAAAATTGTAAAGTATATATATATTAGCTGGGCATGGTGGAACACACCTGTAGCCCCCATCTACTCAGGAGGCTGAGACAGAAGGTTCACTTGAGTCCAGGAATTTGGGACCAGCCTAGGCAATTTAACAAGACCTATTCTGAAAATTCAAAACCACACAAACATATGCTTTTACTAAATTTGGAAAAAGTTTTAAACTGTCTTCAAATAAAACTGCACTTTCCAGTACTCTAAAGATGAACTTAATCACTGGTTCCTGGTTACTAGGCTTTCCCCAGTACAGCTGGACAACGTTCTGTTGCTACCTGTGTTATTCATTCAGATCTGTCGGACAATATTAAACCACGCTAGGAATTACTAATCTGTTACAGCCTATATCAATTTGTCACATTTTCTTAACTGTACACGTCCTAAGAGATGCATGGTTGCTAACTAAATTCGTAGTAATTTCTTGGTTTCACTTCACTGTGTTTCCGGTGTGAACCGGGACTATTATATTGGTCCATTTATAAATGACTGGGACAAAGAGCCCTAGAGTCCCAATGATTGAAACCAGAAGAAAAGTCCACAGAAACATCCGATCAAGAACTTGTGCTATGAATTTCCAATCTTCAACAACCTGTTAAAAATAAAAAAAACAGTAAATACAAATATCAAAGCTGTATACTAATTTTAAGGTAAAAAACAGAGAAGATATTTGCTGTCTTCAAGGTATAAGTGACCCTGTGCTCAGGTCTCTGAGACAGACTAGTATAAGTTATTAAATTCCATTCCAGTCTAAATCATTAGCTAACAAATATTCTTACCTTTTAATAGTCTACTAATAGGTTAAACCCTTATAATGATAATTGAACTATATCCCACTACATACTATAGTCAAGAAGCATTAGTTTGTTAGAGGTAAACTAGGCATGGTGGAAACAGCATGTGATACCAGCTGCCTGGAAGACGGAGGCAGGAGGAGGTAAATTCAAGGCCAGACCGAACAGAGTGGGATTGAATCTCAAAACAGTAACAAAAAGTTGATTCAAAGTTGTAGCTAGACAGAGTGGGTTTGCTGTAATTCCAGCATTCAGGAGGCTGAAGCAAAGGATTGAGACAGAGTTCCAGGCTAACCTGAGCTACAGAATGGAACTTTGTCATTAAAAAAAAAAGAAAGAAAGAAAAAGTGTGCACTGGGGGAGGCACTCAGCATGGTGGTACATGCCTCTAATCCCCACAGGTGAATTTTTGTGAGTTTGAAGCCAGCCTGGTCTACATAGCAAGTCCCAGGCTAGCCAGGGCTATATAGCGAATTTCTGACTCACAGAAGAAGGAAGGAAGGAAAGAGGAGGGAAAAAGAGAGGGAGGGGGAGAGGGAGAGAACAAAGGCTGTCAGGACAGAAGGAGAGACAGAGAGAGAGTTCAACACTAAAAACTGACAGAAACACATGTCCAATTTTGCATTTTGAATATCAATTAACCTTTACAAGCCAACAAAACTTACTTTTCTGTAAGGCTTTAAACAAATTTTGCTTTAAGCACAATAGGTACTATTATTGCTTCACATGAAGACCTTGAAGTGCAAACATAACACATAAAACACCTAATTCCTTTTGTTTTTATGGCTTTTTAAATTTCATTTTGCTCCCTATATAGCTCAGGCTGACTTTGAATTTATGAAGTGACCCAAGAGAGACTTTCTCAATTCTCCTGCCTCAGCCCCTGAGTGGCAGGATTATAAGTATATACCTTTGCTCTTTTCAATTTTACTTATTAATTAATATCCTTTTACAAATGAACCACAAAAGATGTTCTTCTAGGAAAGTATCTTCGCTGTACCAATAAAGCCTACATTAGGCTCATTCTTTAAAAAATTAAATTGTAATGCCAAAATTCAGAAAGCAATTACTGAAGATAAATCTAAATCAATACATCCTTCTAGAGCCAAAAACTATGGCAATATACTATCCCTTCAAATGCATACTGCTAAATTTACTTCAGAGTCATTCAAGGTGCTCTGGGGAATTGGAAAGGTGAGGTTTGTGTAGATGCCCCATTTTGCAGGGTTTTCATGGAAACAAATTCAGTACTTGCCACAGACCTCTCGGACATCATTCTCCTTCATGACATGCCTTGTGATGTAGCGAATGCAATCCAGTGCAGCTTCCAAAGTGTTCCTAGACTTAGGTCCGCTACCTCTCTCAGTCTCTTCTCTCTGAGTGAAGTACCTATCCACATGACTTCTCATGCAAAGCAGCTTGGGAAGCTTGTGAAGAAATATCTTCCGAACCCAAGGTGCCATAGCATTGTGTGTTGAGGAAGAACGATGGTGGATGTTGATGGCAAAGACTGTCACCATAATGGATAGTGTCACAAAAATCATGGTAAACACCAGGTACTCTCCAATCAGTGGAATGACTTTGGAAGACGAGGGTATGATCTCTTCAATAACCAGAAGGAAGACAGTCAGAGAGACCAGTACTGAAGTGCACAGACTGATCTTTTCACCTTCATTTGAAGGGAGATAGAAGACAACCACAGTCAGAAACGAGAGCCCGATGCAGGGTATAATAAGAAACAGGGTATAAAAGAGAGGCAGCCGCTTGATCACAAAAGAGTACATGACGTAAGGGTACCAGCAGCAGCTGTCCGTCCTGTTTCCTTTGACCCCCTTTGCACTCATGATTTCCCACTCCCCATTGTCAAAAAAGTCCGTTCTGTCCACGTCTTGGTCTTCCAGAATTATATCAACCTGGGATCCGTCATATGTCCAGGAGCCGAATTTCATGGAACAATTTTGGAGATCAAATGGAAAAAATGTAACATCTATAGTACAGGAACTTTTGTAGTTTGCTGGTTGTGTCCAGGTGACGGTGCCATTGTACCTGACAATTGTTTTTGTACTGGCCCCTTCAAAACGTCCATCTGCACTAAAAGAGACACACAATAATGGTGCCAAAGTTAAACAACTCAAGCACGCATTTTATAAGCCTAATATAAAAGGGTGATAGCATGAAATAAGTTTGAAATTACTATCTGCCCAAATGCCGGCTCCACCCATGGGACCTGCTTTCTGGGCATCTTCCTGACATGTATGATTCTGCTGCAACTGAACCTACTTGACCTTTTCTGTTGTGAGATGGATAAATCCATGTTTCTCAAAATGTTGAGATTTTATAGCTGAAAAGACATCACTTGACACACAAATAGAATCAGGCTCTTTATATACTGTATATACAGAGAGGCAGAGCCTGAATCTCTCTATCCCTAGGCTTCCTCCTCCACCAAAATAGTAGATGCTATCTACCCTAAGAGGAAAAGAGTATTTGCCCCAGGCAAGGCATACCTGGACCTTCCTGTGGTGAGGAGGTACAGCTGTGGGCAGAAGCCCAGCACCGGAGTCCTTCACGGCAGTCCTACACTGTATCTTCAGGTTCATGTGGTATCTCGCATAGTACTGTATAATCTATGTCTCGTATAAAAGCATTTCTGGTTATGGAGAGCAGCCGATGCTCAGGAAGCTGCCTCATGCTACCTTCCAAGCCTACTTCACCCTTCCATATTGAGGAACACAGAAGTAAAAGGTTTCCAAAGATCATCTTTGCACAGCATTTGCTCTGTCCTCGTGCCAAAGCCTTTGTGCAAACAGAGTGAGTGCTTTCAATGACTGGAAGTAAGGTGATGTGCAGGGAGCTACCTCATGTTACCTTACAAGCTTTCTTTATCCTTCTGCATCCAAAGACACGGAAGCAAAAGGTTTCAAAAGATCGTTTTTTGCATAGCATTTGCTCCCAAAGCCTTTCTGCAAATAAGAGAGGCATTAGCATACATTTTTATTTACTGAGATCATATTTAAATCATATTTACTGAGAGGACCCTAGGTGAGGGAAATAATTACCTCAAAACACTCCTGGCTAGGCTGCCCATACATGGGCTAAAAATTAACTCCAAACTCCTCACCGTGGGAAAATGCCAATACTGTGCTATCATGACGGTATATTTAGAAAACATTAGATGACAGTGTTGAACATAAACTATAACCTCAACTAAAAACAAATCCCCCCAAATGTGGAAGTCTGACAAGTAAGAAGGTCAATGAGGATGTCATGGTGTCTTGGGGTGAAATCTTACACTGCCACATGAAAGTTTTGTGATCATAGCAAAGTGTAACTTGGTTAGGTCCGTGTAAGATGGGTGGCACACCCAGCATATGAGATTGCTCTGAACACACTGCCAAGCACATAAAAGTTTAGTGTATGTTTATGTTAATCACAAACATTATCTTTCTCCCCACCCTTACTTATTCCTTTCTGTGTTTGCCAAGTCTTTCTTTCTTATTTTGGAAATCAAATAACACTTTGAAAAATATTCATTTATTCTTTATGTGCATTGGTGTTCTACCTACATATGTATGTCTGTGTGAGGGAGTTAGTAACTGGAGATACAGAAGATTGTGAGTTGCCATGTGGGTGCTGAGAATTGAACCCTGGTCCTCTGGAAGAGCGATCAGTGCTCTTAACCTCTGAGCCATCTCTCCAGCCCGCAGATAACACTTTTACAATAAACACACACACACATGCATGCACGCACACACGCACGCAGGCACGATAAAGCATCCACAGCACCCATGAAACAAATAAGCACAAATTCAAACCATTTGATTTCATAGCTAAACCATTTGCAGGCGAAAGGGAAAAGTAGCAATATAAGTTTCTTTTGGAAACGTAAAGTAATATTTAGAATGTAACTTACTTATCAAACAAAACGATGTCTGGGATCCATAGAGAGTCTGAAGGAACACGTATAATTTTTATTCCACCATAGTCATCAGGATTCCATCTTAATTTTACATCTATCCATTCCTTTAAAATGAGAAATTCATCTCCATTTCAATCATCAAGTAATAAAATGAGTTAAAACTCTATTTGTGTCATACCCAGAACCTTTAGACATGAATCATGTCCGGACCTAATTCAGGAAACCTTCTCATATCTAAACTAATAATAAAACTAATAATATCTTGCCCCTCTGTGCAGTGACTCCTGTGTCCTAATGAGACACGGGTGAGGACCCATAGTGATGCATTCATCTTGCCCTTCTCTGCAGTGACCAGCTGTGGTCCTGATGAGGCACAGTGAGGACCCATACTGATGCATTCATGGGTCTCTATTTGACACGTATAAATAAGCAGAGACAGAGAAAGAAGAAACCACGGAAAATACTCAACAGCACCTGTAGACATACGGTGGCCCGGAATTTAAAAGCCCTTCATGTAAGGGTACTCTGTACATTAAAATAATCCATTACGGACGGATCACTACTGGCCCTAGAAGAGGAAGGTGATAACATGATGGAGGGACATGGTCAATGCATGGTGTAATATGGTTGAAAATACCATAGTGAATCCCAGTAATGTATACAGTTAACATGTTGATAATCATAAAAATAACTAGTTGCATTCTTGTCTATTCCTGTTACACTCATTAAAAGCCCAAATCCTGGGGCTAGACAGACAGCTCCGAGGTCAAGAGCACTTGAAACTTTTGTAGACCATGGCCCAGTTCCCAGCATCCACATGGCAGCTCACAACCCTCTGTAATGCCAGCTCCTGGTGATGCAATGCCCCCTTCTGACCTCCTTGGGCATTTCATGTACACATGTACTTATAAGCATGCAGACTAAACACTCATACATAAAAATAAATAAATCTTTTAAAAAATAACTAAAAAATAAAAAGTCAAAGTCCAGATCTTTGCAGGGTCCTATAAGCTACTAGTCCTCTGGCTTCTCATTGGTTTGACCCCCATCTCCTCACCCTTCCCCATGGCTTACACACCTTTAGCCACATTAATCTCCTTACAGATGTGATCCAGCCTCTGAACCTTTTAGTTGCTAACCACCCACCCAGAACACTCTTGTCCCCAGGTTCCCATATGGCTTGCTTCATCTCCCCTGAGACTATGTACAAACTTTGTCTCTTCAGTCACATTCCTATGGTTTGTTTGGGTGTTGTTTGGTTGGTGGGTTCTTTGTGTTTACAAGTACAGTCTGCAACACTGACCCATCCTCTTTCCCAGTGTGGTCTTCTTTCAGACTCTCCATCTCTAAAGTACTGTGAAATGTGACCAAGCATTCTCGTCCCACCAGAATGAGTCTTGTCTGTTCCATTCAGGCCAGTTCCCCCAGAGCTTGGCACATATCAGACCCACAGAAAACACCAACTAATGCCAGCCATCATGACATACATCTGTGATTCCAGAGCTTGGGAGGATGACGACAGAAGACTGGAGAAGTTAAGGTCAGTCTTGGCTCCATAGCAAGACCTCGGCTCAAAACAAATATCGACAGACACACACACACATGTATAATGAATACAGTAAATCCACCTCTTCCTATCTTTGTGTAAGTGGACAGTCCACAGAGCTCACATACTCGTGTTGTTTTGCTGTTGGACTTATCATAGACAATGCTGCCAGCTGCTAGCCAGGCTGTTGAGTAGTGTACATACCTGTTTCAGCCAGATGTTTGTTGTCATCAGCTGGTTTTTCTCATCCTATTAAGGAAAAAAAGAAGATTGGTTCTTTCCCTTTACACGGCAGTAATTCTTTACGTGTTTGTACATCATGGTGGTTGCTGATTGGCTGTCACTGCTAAGCCTGAGTTCTAACTTTCTTACCCTTTTCTATTTCTTCTTTGCACATCAGCTGGGACCCCGAGTATGCTTTCCCCGGCACACTGGCTTCTCAGTTTCTCACCTTCTATATCTGCTTGCAGTCTCCGCTGCTGACCCATCCTCTCCATCTCCCTCCTTCCTGTACCTGCTGAGATTTACACCTGCCTTCCCTCTTCTCTTTCTGTGTCTGTCTCTCTCACTCTCTAGGGTTAATAACATGGTCCTTAAGCTTTAAAATGTATATT
The DNA here is from genome assembly GCA_033318265.1 of Phyllotis vaccarum. Lineage (NCBI taxonomy): Eukaryota > Metazoa > Chordata > Mammalia > Rodentia > Cricetidae > Phyllotis > Phyllotis vaccarum. Next base: position 76,565,138 of record JARWLC010000012.1, read on the forward strand.
TTAATATAAACGTTCCTTTCCATTTGGAATGAACACCCTGCTAATTCACCTGACTCTCTAGAAAACAAAATTAATCTCATATTATTCCTCTAAACATTCTGCAGTTCAGGTAAACTAAACCAATGCATACCACTGACGATTCTATATTAGTTCTCATGGTCTCAACCACTACGTTTTCTCACATTTAAGAGGCTTTATATACTGTATATACAGAGAGGAGTACATTATTAACTTTGCCCTAAAAGTGTGTGAAGGTGTATGCTATGTATTTAGCCAACATTTCTTAAAGGAGAGAGAAATTCAGACATTTGTGTACAAACCTATCATTATTAGAAGAAAACTAGACAGTTTCCTGCCAATAGAAATATGAATAAATTATAGAATTTTAATGTAGCCAGGGAGAAAAGTAGTCAGTAAAATAGTATCGAAAACATATTCCAGGGGCTGGAGAGCTGGCTCAGTGGCTAAGGGCACTTGTTCTTGCAAAGGACCCAGGTTAGATTCCCAGCACCCACGTAGAGACTTACCACTTTCTTAGGCACTGGCCATGCATGTGGTACACAGATATACATGCAGGCAAAGCACTCACACACACAAAATAAAATAAATCTTAAAAAAAAAAAAAACCAAAAATCCCACACATTTCAAGTTTTTAAAAGAGGCACAAAGGAAAAATGGCAAGAAACGTAACAAATTGAGCTTTGTTTTTTTATACAGGGTCTCAGTAGCCCAGGCTGGCCTCAAACTCCCTCTGTAGCAAGGGATAGCCTAGAACACCCGATTCTCCAGCTTCTAATCTCATGTGCTGGGAATACAGGTGTGCACCCCCACACCTCACCTCAGCAATCAATGGCTAACACCAGCCATCCATGGACAGTAGAATCAGAACCATTTTTTATTTTATCTGTACTTTTTTTACACTTTAAAAATTCTCTACAAAATCATGCATTACTTCTGTAATCATAAAATAAATGAACGCTCCTGTTATTTTTAGTATATATAAATATTTTATTGCTATCCTAGAAATAATTATTGGCATGATCAGAACAAGGGGAAATTAGCTTTAAAAGTATGTCTTTCCCTGTCTCAACTTGGTGTGCCATGCTTTGACTTCCACGGGAGGCCTGCCCCTTTCTGAAGGGAGATGGGGGGGGGCGTAGAAAGGAGGTGGTCAGAGGGAACAGGAAGAGAGGAGGGAGGGGAAACTGCGGTCCGTATGTAAAATGAATGAAAAAATTAATAAAATGTGTGACTTTCTTAGGGTAAACATCGAGAATCAAGAAATTGTCCCTAAACAGAGTGGTGGTAGCACACACCTTTAATCTCAGACTTTAGGAGGCAGAGACAGGACAATCTCTGTGAGTTCAAGCCCAGGCTGATCTACAGAGTGAATTCCAGGATAACCAGAACTATCTATCTCAAAATAAACAAACAAACATGAGAGAGAGAGAGAGAGAGAGAGAGAGAGAGAGAGAGAGAGATTGATTCTCCTGATAAATGACACATAGAAAACTCTCTGAAAAAAAAACCTTTTATTTATGTGTGTTTTGCCTGCGTGTGTGTATTTGCACCATGTGTGTGCCTGGTGCCTGTGGTGGTCAGAACCTCTGAAACTAGAGTTATTAATGAACACCATATGGGTGCTGCTATTCTTTCAAGAGCAGCCAGAGCTCTTAACCACTGAGCCCTCTCTCTATCCCCTGATATGTTTGAAGTGTCATGTCATTTTGAGATAATTTATGGTCCTCAAAGTCTGTAATTCTATTCTTGGACTATTACTCAAACCTTCCAGTTCAGGCTTACGTTCATGTAAGGGGAAACTTCAATATAAAATGTTTTAATAACTTTGAATTTGATTAAGGAGGAACCTAGTATTGTCAAGCAGATAAAGCAGTTTCTAAACTACAGGATGACATAGTAATCAGTACTACTGAGTCTGTGGCACATTGTCATTGTTCCCTGGAGAGCTCCTTGAGGCAGAGGGGTATGTTTAGTCACCTTGGTAACCTCTGAAGCCTGACACTCTGAGAAAAAAATATCCTTACCTAAAATAGCTGTGAAATGAAACACGTAAAGCGTGCATACTTACCACATCCACTAACTGAGATATTGCAAGGCCAAACTTTATTTTTATCTTGTCACTCAGGTGTTCCACAGGACGAACCCACCTCTCATAGTCTTCAAATAAATCCTTAAATAATCGGTCTTCATGTTTTGCAGCAGAGGATAGCTCAGGCAAGCCTGCAGAACAAGTTTTAAGAAATTAGTGTGCTGACTGCTCTCTCCTAAATACCTAAACTTGAAAAAAGAATCAGCATTACCAATGATCCAATTAAAATTTAAGCTATTATTGTCTTGAGTGTGTTTGTTTGTAATAGGATAACATGTAGCCCGGGCTATCTTTACATTCCCTACATAACCAAGGTTAGCCTTCAACTCCTGATCCTCCTGCCTCCACTTCATAAGTGAATTATAGGCATCCACCACTGCATCCATCCAGCTAATTTTTAAGATTGGCTTTATTTTAAATTGTGGGGGGGGGGGTGGTAATGTGCACTCCAATGTGAAATATGTTTCAAATTTAATAAAAACAGTTGGAGATATCAGAGGGGTTTACCCACAGTCACTCTAGGAGGATCAGACAGTGGTACCTCACAGCTTTAATCCCAGCACAGGGAGTATCCCAGGAGTCGGGACCTACGCCCTTAATCCAATCTGAGTTTGAGGTCATTTTAGTTTACAGAAGGAGTTCCAGGCTCCCAGGCAGGCAGTGGTGGTGCCACGCCTTAACTCAGCAAAGAAGAAGTATTTGTGGCAGGCATAGAAAGATAGAGAAGACAGTAGAAGCCATGAGGAGCGAGGCAGAGGAAGCTGGAAGACAGCTGGGTGAGATCTGACTGTGATGTTTACTCTCTAATATCTCAGCCTTTCCCTGAGATCTGGCTCTGAGTTCCCTTTATTCGTGCAACAGCTCAAAGAGGTCAGAGGTCACCAGTTTCTCCTGGGGCTGAAGTTATAGGCAGCTATGAGCATTTGATGTGCTAAGATTTGAACTCAGGTCTTCTGTAAAAACAGTATGTGCTCTTAATAGATAAGCCATCTCTCCAGTCCCCTAATGAGGCTTTTAAAATGACTCTTAGTACAGACTCTATGGTCTATTAGAGATATCCTGGTTCAGATATAATTCTTAGTTCAATCAGAATAGTCACTATAGAAATATGCTGAGTTTTAAAGAGATTTTTTTTTTAGGAGAATGGGGGTTCAGGACTGGGTTTCTCTGTGTAACAGCCCTGACTGTCCTGGAACTCACTCTGTAGACCAGGCTGGCCTTGAACTCACAAAGATCCACCTGCCTCTGCTTCCCTAATGCTGAAATTAAAGGCGTGTGCCACCATCACAAATATGCTTAATTTTTATACAAACATTCAATACTTAATACAGAGCAACTTAACATTTAAGTACCGATGGCTGTGGAATATTTTTCTATGGTAGACCACAAGAATGGGAATGCACTTTGGATTCAATCCTGCCACAACAAAGAAGTAAAGGCCTTTCAATTGTCAGAGCTACAGGGGTTGAAGTCAAAATTCTAGAAAACAAATATACTTAAGTAAGTTATAACTTTGCTTCATAAATGGAAATAGGTAACTGAAGTAAAATTCATTTATTAACTAGAAATATAAAGACATGTGCTTTAGTTGGCATGATTTTATATATAAAATATTGAATGATTATTCGGATTTGTAATGCTATATATTTCTATAAAACTACTTTAGGCCCTAAGGAGGCTCAGCAGTGCTGGACTTCTACTCATCTCTTTATAGAGAGAATCCCACAAGATCATAATCCTAATCTTCCCCATCACAGTGAGTGGGTCCATCGCCTGTCTGGCCACTGCTGTTGACCTTGTCTGTAAAAATCCTCACCTGCAAGCATTTCCTCCCTTCCCTGCTGACACCGCGTACCGTAAGCTATCTGAATCTCTCCTCAGGACTAGAAAAAGTCTGTTGCTAAAAGTAGTCTCCGGATGCTGGAGAGATGGCTCAGCCGTTAAGAGAACTTGCTGCTCTTGCAAAAGACCTGGGCTCGGTTCTCAGCACCCACATAGTGGCTCACTGCCACCCATAACTACAATACCTCTTCTGACCTCCCAGGACACCTGGCACACGGGCGGTAAATATACATACATGTGAACAAAACACTCATAAACATAAAATACAACAAATAAATCTAAAAATAACCAAACTGGTCTCCAATCGTTACAGATGAGGACTTCCCATACCCTGGGATACTGAGTAGCATCGAGTACTGTTAAAATCACTTACCACTATTAATGATAAGTATTTAAATGTATATTGTAAGCATCCCTCTGCTACCATTGTCTGATTAAAAAAGCACATGTTGGGGCATGGGGATGTCTGAGGCCCTAACGAGCAGCTCTTGGCCTCTGCCTTGACTCTCTGGATATCTTAAACAAAAGAGCTAATGGGACTGAGAGCCAGCCAGACTGCCCTCGACATTCGACAGGTACCTCAGGAAAACTATATGATGACTGTGGCTGAGCCTCTGGCTCCTGATAAGGCAACCACAGGGCTGTCTGAAACAACCTGTACCTGTTTCCATAAGCCTCAGTGAAGTCCAGACCACCCTGCTACCATTTCCACTTTGGCCCCACAGGGGAGAACTCCTATACTATTACTTTAGTGGAAGGATTTCTGATGAGACAGCCTGGAGGTAAAGGCACATGCTGTCAAGCATAATGACCTGAGCTTCATCCTTGAGTCCTGCTTGGTAGCAGAAGGACAAGACAGACTCCCAAAAGTGGTTTTCCTGAGTAGCCTCTACAACATCCCAAACAGGATCGCCAGAAGCAGGTACCGTGAATGGCTCCAGCAGAAGCGGAGCTGGGGCAGACAAACAGATCAAGACCGGCCAGATAAGAAAAAAGAGAGGCAGAAACACACACAAGAGAAGAGAAAGCTGAAATGAAGAATACAGGCTATAATGGCTCAGAGTGGAGAATCTGCAGGGTCTGGTGGACAGAAGAAGTCCAGAGAGCTGTCAAGTCTTCAGAGCTAAAGGTCTCCCAGCCTCTAGGCTGAGAACTGTAACCACAGCCGCTGCCAAGGGCCATGAGTTCTGATACCTGAAGCCTGAAGGATGTAACAGGAGAGGATACCACTTGACTACTGCCAAACACATGTGAGGAGCTCTCTGCCTACCAGAAGCTTCTCTCCAGGAAGAGAAAATAACCATTAGCCAGCTGAGCTATGACAGGGCAGTCTTTGTAGTACCTCACCTGCTCCCTATGGCTTGCCAGGCAATCTTTTCAAAACACGGACTGACTGATGCTACGCATTGGCCTAGCAGCCTTCTTCAGCTTTTCAAGGGTCTGTCCCTGGCCCCTGGTGACAGTTCCAACTGTCACACCCGTTCCCATCTGTGAGGCACATGCCCTCCCTTCCCCTGGCCTGGATAAGTCATTCATTCTTCAATCTCAGCCAACACATCTTCCTTAAAACCTTTTTCCCACTCTAGTTCACCCTGGGGTCCCCTGCAGAGCCATGTTCCTCAGTTCTCCCATAGCTCTGCAGATCGTGTGTGTGTGTGTGTGTGTGTGTGTGTGTGTGTGTGTGTGTGTGATGTGTGTGCATGTGTGTATGTGTGTGCATGTGTGTGTGTGGTGTGTATGTGTGTCTGTGTGCACTTGTGTGTGTGTTGTGTATATGTGTGTGCATGTGTGTGTGTGGTGTGTATGTGTGTGTCTGTGTGCACTTGTGTGTGTGGTGTGTATGCGTGTGCATGTGTGTGTGTGGTGTGTATGTGTGTGTCTGTGTGCACTTGTGTGTGTGGTGTGTATGCATGTGCATGTGTGTGTGGTGTGTATGTGTGTGTCTGTGTGCACTTGTGTGTGTGGTGTGTATGCGTGTGCATGTGTGTGTGTGTGGTGTGTATGTGTGTGTCTGTGTGTGTCTGTGTGTGTCTGTGTGCACGTGTGTGCGTGTCTCTTTGTGTGTGTGGTGTGTATGTGTCTATATGTGTGTGTCTGTGTGTGTATGTGAGAGTGCCTCCACCAGCTCACTCTTATTCCACAAACAATTGCTACAGAAGTGGAAAAACAGAGGCCTCCATGGGCAATCACACAAAAACACTGCAGTGAAAACAAGCCACCCCTGCAGAGCCTATCTGAAGCCTACCAGTATCCAACCAAGATGGCTTCCAGGCAGCCCAAGCAACAGCACTTGCAAAAATACAGAAGAGTGTGTCTGTGGCACCAGGTGCTCTCCATGTACAATGGCAAAGCTTTCCCAAGTCTCTTGGTTGGGGGTGGTGGTGATGTTTTGGTTTTGTTTGAGTCAATGTCTTACTCGTAACCTAGACTAGCATCCAATTCTTGCTCCAGCTGACTCCTACTTCCTGAGTTTTGGGACTACAGGTCACTAAAGCTAATAAGAATATTATCGCTGTACTAACTGCACATAAATCATATATCCCAGAAAAGCACAGGGAACAAGGAGTTAGCAGTCTAGGGGAAGAACATCAAAATTTCGTGGGATAATTCTCCTGAAGTCTTTAAAAGAACCAAAAAACTAAGCTGAACATGTGTGGAAAAACATGTTTCATTAACACCTTGAAAGATTTATATTTGGTTTTATACAATCAGTCTTAACTCTAAGTATCAACTGTCTTAAATTTGAAGAATTGAAATAATGACACTTAAATGTTTTCATAAGACGTGGGACGGTGGCACCTGTATGTAATGCAGCACTGGGTAGCTAAGGTAGGAAAATCAAGACTTCCAGTACAGCACAGACTACACAGCAAGTTCAAGGTCAACTGGGGCTGTCTGAAAACATAAGTCAAAGTCATGTAATTTAGTAAAACTACATTTATTTTCAAGGAAATAATCCTGCTCTCTAATTTCACTGTGGTGATGAAGGAAAACCAGAGCACTGCAGAGCAGAGGCCTGCACTGAAGGCCTGGCATCCCCAAGTCTAGACCTCTGCATGCTACAATTTCTAATCCATATATAACAGGGATATCTCACTGGCAAATTTTAACAGTTATTCATATACGGCAAGAGCTTGAATTCATCATACTAGACCATCCCTCCTCCTCAAGCTTGCACTCCCCAGGTACGGACTTGAGCCTAAGGCCTTCTACTTGCTAGGCTAGTGTCTTGTCTGCCACCCAGCCACATCCTTGGCTCTCTCCCTGCTTCCCGAGATAGGCTCTCAGTGACTTCACTCTGTATTCCAGGAAGGTCCAGAAATTGTGACCTCCTGCCCAAGTTTCTCATATGGCTGACACTACAGACCTGGGCTACTAAGGACCAACTACGCCAGACCATACATTTTTGTACGGTTTAAATTTTTTATTATAGAACATTAATAGGCTGGATGTGGTGATACACACCTTTAACTCAAAAATGAGGGAGGCTGAGGCAGGAGGATCATGAGTTCAAGCCCAGTCTAGGCTACAGTGTAAGACCCTGCCTCTAAATACATAAATAACATTAATTCAAAAAAGGATAACCTTTGCTTAGCTGTTTCACTATTGTGCAAATCTAATAAAATTAAATAAATTTTCTTATTCTATCATGTACTGTTTACATAGTTTAAATATTTATCTATTTTCTATATGGCTGCCTGAGTGCACATCTGTGAAACATGTGCATGCAGTGTGTGCAAAGGTCACTTGAGGTCATTAGATTCCCTGGAAATTGGAATTACAAATAGCTGTGAGCCACCCTGTGGGTGTTGGAAATCAAATCCCAGTTCTCTGGAAGAGCAGCCAGAGCTCTTGCCACTGATCCATCTCTCCAGGCTCATATCTGAGAAATTTCTTAAAATTTATATCTTTTCTATCTTTGCTTCTATATAGTCAAAAGAAGAAAGGCAGGTTGGATTTAAAAGCCACTTCTAGGAATGCTGGACAGTGTCCTCCAGTGTCATTTGTTTCATAAAGAATAACAATTTTTTTTCTCATTAAAAAGAATCCTGAGGAAAGTCACCAAGATGTTCTGTAACTGAATATGGGTATTATCAATATTTTTCCAACCTACAGACAAAAATTAAGACAACATGCTGCAATGTTTACTCCTTCTGATGATTCTTAAGTCTTCAGCATCTGGGAAATCCCAGAACCCAAGGTGGTACCTACCTCAGTGTATCCATTCAACAGATTCTGGATGGCTGTCACCATAGTAGCCTCTGTACTAGGGGGAGAGAACAGAACACAAGGACATGGTACCTTCCCTACTGGGATGCAAACTTGTATAGGTCACAGATAAAAATCTGTGGCCAAGCACAGGGCACCCCATGATGAGAATGGTGTTCCCTGGCACTTATCCTATATACAAGCTGCAAGCTTCAACGTGGCTGCAACTTTCTAATCTAAACATGCAATTTCCTGCCGTGGTATTACTGACATTTTGAGATGAGTGATTCTTTGTTGTGTGGGAGATATCATGGACCTGTGTATTTCAGCTTCTATTCACTAAATCACTGTCTATGCAACAACCAAAAGTACCTTTAGACACTGCCAAGTGTGTGATGGCGGGGCGTCAACATGCCTCTCTCTAGAAGCCCTGCTCTAACGGTACTTAGTCAGAAGTAGAGGCATTCTGTTGTTTATTGCACAAACTCTAGTTAGCATATAATGAAAACCCAGAGCCAGATATTGGGGGAAAGCTGGAATATCAGAAAAAGGAAACAGACCACAGTCAATTCTCACCCAGCCAACTTCTCAGGCTGATCAGGGTAAAAAGTTACCTTCATGGGTCCTTAGCCTGACTGGCTGCTTCTCCAGAATGCATGAATCTGCCTTCTCCTGCCTTATACATCTTCCCCGCCCAGCTGTTTCACTTCCCGGCTCAACTCTGCATTATAATTCTAGAGTTAGGATTAAAGGTGTAAACTACTACTGCTTGGCTGTTAGGCCTTGAATTCAGAAATCCAGAAAGATCTCTGTCTCCTGAGTGATGGGATTAAAGGCCTGAGTCACCACTCTCTGACCTTCCAGGCTGATTTTAAAATATACAATATATCACCACAGTTGGTATTTTGTTCTCTGAATGGCGCTTTTGTTACATAAATATGGCATGATCATTGTTCCAATTCAAACCCAGAAGCTCAGAGATTAGAGGAATCCTCCTGTTCTCTCCTCTCTCTTCCTGACTTGGGGCTAACTGAGAAGGCATAGATTTACTTTTACAAAACTTAAACACTGGGAAAGATAATTTTTCTAGAGCATCTAATGCCTGAGGGCAGGGCCCAGGTCTAAGAAGAATCTAGGAAAAATCTCACAAATGTGCCTAACAGCAATAGATTCAAAACTTGGTTTCTCACCAAAAGTTTAACTAATAGTTTCCAAGAATTACTCTGCCTCATTTCCCTTTACCCAATCTGAAATGCTAAGATGTGTAACACCCTACTTACATTATTATTTTTTTTCTTTAAAAACCCTCTCATCCCAGAGCAGAGGGCATATTCCTTCCACTGAGTTGGAACATAGGTTTTGGGCCTAGTTTTGAACCTGTCCAAAAGAATAAACTGACCCGTGTGTATTTGCATCAAGATCCAGCTTTTGGGGGGGTCTCTCGACACTGGTACTATATACTAACCATTGGTAAGTTTAAAGTGTACAGATTTTAATTACAAACACACACACACGGGGAGAAGATGGAGAGAGAGAGAGAGAGAGAGAGAGAGAGAGAGAGAGAGAGAGAGAGAGAGAGCAGACATTGCCCCTTTAAAGGCTTTTTCCATTTAAATATGTTAGTGTTGCTCCATGCATCTCTATTCTTTCTTCATAAACACAAAGTGGTCTGCATCATGGGTACATGCCATATTTTAAGCTTTCTCAGGTGACATCTATATAGTGTCTATTTTGGATTATTTCTAAGAATGGTGCTATGAAAAATGCTGTAACTAACATCCATGTATGCCTGTCCTTCCCTTCTTATGCAGGAATTGACTCTTAGAAGTGGAGCTGCTGAGTCAGGGCTAGGCACGATTTAAATTGCGCAAGGTAATGCTAAGAGCCTTCCCTAACTTCTTCACAGGCTACATAAGAGTGATATAAAATTATGTATCTAAAAGTTTCATAGGAATAATATACTATATCCCCGATCCACAAAGACATTCCTGGAATAGTTAATCCTTCCTCTAAGTCTCCTTGTATCTTTTTTAAGTTAACAAAAAGGTGACTTTAATACCTTCTTTAAAGGTCTCCTTGCTTCAGTCCTAGAAGAGCTATTTTAGGAGATATCAAGATAAAGCAGTGAACATAACCATTTAGTTAATTCAGGGAAATAAATATGTACTAACTCAGCGCTTTCAGCATGACAAATAATGAAAGTATGCTCGCTAATCATTCTTTCAGTATTACAGATGAAATGCAGAGGGTGTTGCTCTCACCGTATTTCATATTGATTTTTAGCACAGAATTATGGCACACAGTTACACCGCAGCTTTACTAAGCTCAATCTTCCAGTTTTCCCTGACTCTCAGAACACGAGGAACACCACAATGACGTTAGACAGTATTAAATTTAGGCCCAGTCGATTGTTCTCAAGGAGTTCAAAAAAAGTTTAAGCATTAGAAAACCAAATACATGCAGAGGTCACTGTACTAATTTGGCACCAGAGATCTTTCAGTAGGTAATAAATATACATTTAAACTAGCACATTTACAGCATTAGAAAAAGAAGCTGTAAAGCCTATACGACTTTGATAAGACTCTAGCAAATTTCTTTCTCAGAACCAAGGTGGGGCACAGCCCTGGAATCTCAGCATTTCCGAGGCAGGGGCAGGACAATCAGGAGTTGAAAAGTCATTCTTGGCTACATAGCTGAACTGGTCTGGGTTATAGCAGACCTTGTCTCAAAAATATTTTTTTGAGAATTTCCCAGTTATGAACAAATAATGACGGAAGGAAACACAAAATGCTGAAGCCAACAACCAAGCACAGTGGTCTATACCCAGCACTAACGGCGCTGGGGCACGGAGATCTTTGGGGGATTCTTTGGTTGCTGCTATTGTTTTAGAATTTAAAATTGCATGTGTGTACTTTGCCTGCGGGTGTGCATGTGCATCGTGTGAGTGCCTGGTCTCCTCAAAGGCCAAAGAGAAAACTGGGTTTCAAGGAACTGAAGTTTGGAGGTCGCAAGTCACCATGTGGGTGCTGGGAATTGAACCCCAGTCCTTTGCAAGAATAACTGCTCTTAACCAATGAGCCATCTCTCCAGCCCCAAGGCCTTGAGCTTGAGGCCAGCCTTGTCCACACAGTGAGTTCAAGGCCATCTTAGGCTACAAAGTCACAGTGAAACCTTGCTTCAAGAAGCGACAAGAGGGGACTAATGCCTATTTTCTTGGTTCCTATTCTTTTCAGATTTGTAAAATCTATGTGTACGTGTGTGCCACATTTTGAGTGTTCCTACAGAGGCCTGGAGTGAGCACTGGATTCTCCAGAGTTGGAGTTACAAGTGGTTGTTGACCCACCTGGCGTGGGTGCTGGGAACCATATGCAGGTCCCCAAAGAGTAGCAAGTGCTTTTAACCACTAATCCATCTCTCCAGCCCCAGGTTTCTATCAGTATGATGTCACTTAGGCAAAGATTCACTACTTGCATAATTACTTTCGTTGAATCCTGAGGATGACACTAATTAACATAAATGGGGAATTATATAGGTGGCTTTCATGCTTAAGGTGTGCTGCTTTCAGCAGAAGTGGCTACATATAAAAATAATGTCAACCTAGGCTACATGAGACCCTGTCTTAAAAACAGGCCAGCAGGCACCAAACAAACTCAAGTATAGGTACCACACCATGAATTTCACATACTTCCCTTGGAAGCTTATGATACATTCGAGCCTCAGGCCCTGCCTCTGACCTTCTGAATCTCCACGTGCCCTTAACAAACCCCCAAGGGAGCTCTTCACACAGCAAAATATGAGAGGTCCTGAAACAAAATCACAATGGGACCCTGCAAGGGGTAGGAAAGAAGAGTGATTCCATCCCACAGGAAACACCTGTGATGTTTCTAATAATGGTGCTATGGAAAATGCTGTAACTAACATCCATGTATGCCTGACCTTCCCTTCTTATGCAGGAACTGACTCTTAGAAGTGGAGACCTATTTTCAGTGGAGTGCTGGAAGAGGCTCACAGAGTCAGGGATGCTGTAAACACCTAGATGGCCAGGGCCCTTTCCTTCGGGGATGCTGTAAACACCTAAATGGCCAGGGCCCTTTCCTTCAGGGATGCTGTAAACACCTAAAAGGCCAGCACCCTTTCCTTCAGGGATGCAGTAAACACCTAGGTGGCCAGGGCCCTTTCCTCCCAACAAAAACTTCCGGAGCACAAAGTTACAGAGGTTGAGAAACTTTGACACAAAAGAAAAGTTCTGCCTAATTCAACACATATTATTAAGAATTTTTAAAGAGATTTTTTAAAACTCCAAAAATTTGTAATTATCCTTATTGTTAGAACATTTGAATTCATATCAGGTAAAGGGCTTATCTCCTTCCTTCTCCTCAACCCTGTTATACAGAAAAGTACGTGAGGTCATGGAATTTAAGGCTGTTGGAGAAATGGTACCATGTTGTCTAAAATTATAAAGAAAACATTTAAATTAAAATCACAGCCAGGCATGGTGGTGGAGAACCAGAGAAGCGCCTCCATTTTGAGCAAAAGTCCCTGAACCCCAGTTTAAAACAGGCCTGTATTCTGCTGAGAACAAAGTACAAAACAGAAGATAGCCTAGGGTATCTAATAGCAGCTTATTAATCATGGAATGTCCCTGCACTACAGCCATTTGATAGCCACAGAATGTCCCAACCCAGGAGATAGTCCATAGAGGACCAGCTAGCTAAGATAACAGAGGAAATCTGGAAAGTCCCCCCAAAATGAAATAATCAGAATTATATCTGTACTAAGACCCCTAATTGACATATAGCCTTGTAGTTTCTGGCTTTAAAACCCAGCTTACAGAGGGGTGGGTACCTTCCAACCACAGCCACATCTGTGCTCCAGACAGGGTCCTTATTACAACTTGCATTTCAATAAACCTTGCTTTTGCATTTTGGAGAGGTTGTGTCTGTGTGGTCTCTTTGGGGGGTCTCAGGAAGTGGGACAACTGTGGTGCATGCCTTTAATCCCAGCACTCCCAAGGCAGGTGGATCTCTGGGTTTGAGGCCAGCCTGGTCTACAGATAGATCAGGACAGCCAGGACTACACAAAGAAACTCTGTCTTGAAAAACAAACAAGCAAAAAATTCCAGAACCAGGGATTGAGCACTTGCTACTCTTCTAAAGGACCTAAGATCGATTCCTAGCACCCACACTGAAAGGCTCACAACTGCCCATAACTCCATCTCCAGAGGATCTGACATCCTTGGCCTCTGTGGAGTAGACCTTAAATCCAATAAGAGAGAGACTAGATACCCCTACAATGTTTGTGTCTTATTCCACCAGCATATCATGCAGGTAGGTCGCTGCTGAGGATTGCAGGATTTGTGATTATCTTTCTCTGGTAACATGCAGGATATCTTCCAGTACCATGAACATCAGCCTGTAAAGGTGAGGCTCTAGTTAGGCACCGGCTTGACTTCTTTATGTTCAGTGAACTATGTAAATAATGCCTTCAGCAATAAGGCTTTACTGTCAGTTTATGGAAAATAATCAGTAGCCTTGGCAATAGCCTGAGATAGTTGGAGAAGATACTCCACAAAACAGAACCCACACCGATATTACTCTGGTACTCAAGAACCTGAGACTAAATAGGCCACTGACCTAGGAGAAAACCAAATACTATAATTCCATTAAAGGAAGATAGCAAAAGAAAAAAAGACTCCTAATGACATTCTGCTGTACCCATAGATCAGTGTCTCACTCAGATATCATCAAAGAAGCTTCCTTTTGTAGTAGATTCGAACGAACACACCGACCCACAATTGGGTGTACAAAGACAGAGATTTTGGAACATTAGCGCAAAAGAGGATGTCTTTATCAAACTCCAACTGTGGAAGTTTGAACTGGCCCCTATAAGCCCACTGGGAGTGGCACTATTCAGAGGTGTGGGCACAGGCTTTGGGGTTTCCAATGCTCAAGATATGCCCAGTGTCTCAGACTACCTCTTGTTGCCTGTGGGTCAAGATGTAAGATCTCTCAGCTCCTTCTCTAGCACTGTCTGTCTGCGTGCTGGCATGGTCATGGTGTCTCTTCCCAGCAATAGAAACCCTAACTAAGACACCCTTCCCTAAGGGCTCAGGAAACTCTGCAGAAGAAGAGCCAGAAGTACTGAGAGCCAGAAGAGGTGGTAACAGCAAAGAAACAGTGCCTTCCAGACACTACAGGACTGACCACATTTGAACTCACACAGACTGTGCAGCTGCACAGGGCCTGCAGAGGTTCAAGCCAGACCGGGTCCCAGCACTGACAGGGGGAAGTAGACAGGGTTCCTACTCATGGCCAAGAAGCTACTTCAAATGATCAATTTTTAAAGAAAAAAAAATAGTTTTCTCCAATGGAGTCTCATTGGGCTTATTAACCACACTTAAGGGTAGGCCTCAAGGCCAGCAGTTATTGGCCAATGCAAAACAAATGTAATGCTATTTTTGTCTCATATTGTTTTGTTCGGGATTTTTTGTCGGCTCTTTTGCTTATATATTCTAGTTTCTGATATATTCGTTTTATGGGTTTTGTTTGTATGTGTTTCTGTGTTTTGTATTTTTTTTCTTGTTTATTTGCCTGTTTTTCGAGATTTTTTTTCTCAGAAAAAGCATGGGTTTGTGTAGGTGTGGAGGTGGGGATGATTTAGAAGCAGCTGGGGGAGGGGAACCTCCAAGTGATCAGAATTTATTATATGAGAAAATATTTCACTACACACACACACACACACACACACACACACACACACACACAACCTCCCTCCCAAAATCAAATACCTGGTTTGACTGCTTCATCTATGTTGACTCCTTAGTTGAGGATACTGATCAAAAGCAAAGCCCCATGCAGACTACCCAAGTTCAAATCCAGATTCTCTCATTCATTAGCTGCAGCCTAGATCAAATCACATAAATTACACGTATGTCAACCTCATCGTCTGTTAAATCGAGCTCTAAGAAGACTGAGACGCTGTTTACTGTCACATCACCAGCACCTAAAACATGGAATTGTCCTAAATAAATCCTGCAGGGTGAGTCGGTGGGAATACTCACAAGCTACGGGTTGTTCCGTGGGAGTTAAAACCCACAAAGCCAGAACACTGAGAGCATGCTCAGTAAGTGTCAGTACTTCCTAAAGGGTCTATTTCTGTCAGTTTCTCAAAGTATAAAATGAAAACAACCAAAAGTGAGAAGAAAAAACCTTCAGAGATCAAACATTTGTGAATTATTTTATCTTCCTCTGGCTGAAGAACATATATTAAAATAAAATTTCAGCCATTTAAAATGCCACACAGCTAAGACCTATGCCTAATGACTGATTAACAACCATAAATGTCTTCATCGCAGGTCAGTTCAAAAGACCTATATTATCTTAATGTACTATTAAATTATATTTCATTGCAGACAAAATTGCCTCTCAGGCTACTTTCCACAGCTGTGACCTTCAGTCAGCCAAATAGGTATGCTGCTGGCTAGAAAAGAACTCCTTTTATCTGGGAATTCGTTCATAGGAAACCGTGAGAGTTATGATGAGAATCTAAACTGGATATGAAAACAATAAAACAGAAAATCAGTTTCTGAAAAACATCTACCTCTACTCTATCATCTTAAAGGGGGAGAGAGAGGCAGTCAGCCTAGTGAATATGTCCAAATAAACACAGCCAGTTAATAGGTCTGTCAGTTTCACCCTGTACTTCAGCCAGTGTGAATTCAAAGGTTTTAGAACAGAAAAGCATATTAACATCATCACTCCTTATTACCACTGTCTTCTTCACAATGCTCACTCAGAATGCACAGAATGTAAAAAGTTTAGAGCCCTATAGAGGGATATTTAATGGCCTTTCCTTACAAGTGAGGAAAATATCCAGGATGGTATGATGGTTCCATTCATTCATTTATAAACATTTGCCAGTCTCCTATAATAAACTAGGTATCGAAGACACAAAGATAAGCAGAAAAGGATGGCAGCTCGGTGGGGGGGGGGGGTTGGAAGATAGCCTGCAGAGTGCTTGCCGCCCCCCCCCCCTCAGCATAAAGACCTGAGTTTGACCCACAGCAAAATGTAAAAGACCCAGGAGGCCTTTTAATCTGTAACAGCTGCCCTGGTAATCATTAGGGAGGCAGAGACAGGCAGAGTCCTAAAATTCAGCAAGATTGTCAGCTAGCCTGTCCTAATCCATGAGCCCCGGGTCGCAGTGAGAGACTGTCACAAACGAAAACCAACCAAAGTGGATGGCTCCCTAGGAACAATACCCCTGGCTGACCTCTGGCCTCTACTGGCATGTGTGCATACTCACACAAAGGAAGCTCCGAAGGCGCTCACATGGGACAAAAACTATAATACAGCAAGATGGTTATTAGTAAGGGAGTACCACTGAGTGGGAGTCGAAAGAAGGAGGTCATCAATTTTGGTTAAAACACTAACTCGGGCAGAAGAGTTAGCTATGTTTACATACTATTAAAGACTCAGCAACAATGATTTATCTTAAAACTGAGAAACCTGTTCAAATTCCCAGCTCCACCAAGGAGACAGAACTACCATTTTCTAGGCTGTCAGACACTGCCTGGCATTTATATGCACCAATCAATTCTGAAAATGGCTGGGGAAGGTAGTGTTGTCCTCATTTTCTCAAATAAGAAAAGTAGTGAAGAGAATCCTGTCCCAAAACATACTGGAGACATAATTTGAGACCAGGACATACCTTTCCTTCTCTAAACTAAAACACTCCCTGCAAAGACCCCATTGCCTCAGTATACCCATACTGTAATCGGAATGTCTAGTCCACAAAGTTTCCTAAAGAAAATCAGGACTCACGGTTTAAGAATTTTAATGAGGGCTGTGGTGGTGCGTGCCTTTAATCTCAGCACTCAGAAGGCAGAGGCAGGTGAATCTGGTGAATCACTGTGAGTTCAAAGCCAGCCTCATCTGCAGAGAGAGTTTCAGGACAGCCAAGGCTACACAGAGAGAGACCCTGTCTCAAAAAATCAAAGCCAAAACAAAATCTTAACGAAAGAAAGACAAGTAAAGGTCCTCCGGATTTCCTCTTCTCACTAAAATTTAGCTTCAGGTGCGGAGATCCTGCATCGCCCCTGCTCTAGAATAAGACACATGACAGGTGCTCCAGAAATGGTAGCATTTTTCTCCAAAGTACTGAAAGGGCTGACTAAAATATTCTAAACGCTCTGGAAATTCAAAGTACTAGGCTTTGTTTGTTTATATCCCAATCCACACATTTTGAAACACTGACGGGACGGGGGGGGGGGGGGTGCGGATTGGGCACCATGCTCCCAAGGAGCGAGGAACCCAGGATGCAAGCGATGAGTCCTAAACCACGGGTGTAGACTGCCTAGCATTTCTTCAGCAAACGTTTGCATCTCTTGGCAAAAGGAAAGATCTTAGATACTGCAGAAGTGAGACAGGAGAGGGTTGACTCTAAAGTCTCAAAAGCAAGCATTAAGCCCAGAAGTCTCCACACCGTGAACCAGCAACCAAGTGGGAAGCCCGGTAAGAGCCGCACGCTCAAAGGAGAAAGTTGCACCGAGGCACACCCTACCCCAGCCGCCCCAACGACTCGAGCCAAGGACCGCCAACACTGGCCTTTTCTGTGCATTTGGATGAACAGAGCTAACCTGGAACCTCACCTCGAAATCCCAGAAGAAAAAGGAGCGGAGCCCGGCTGCGCGACCCCGCGACCCCGCGACCCCGCAGCCCCGCCCCGGCTCACCTCCCCGCGCGCCCCGCGCTGCCCCTGCCGACCGCCAGCGCCCCGCTAGCAGCTGCACCATCAAGAGCAGGCGCAGCGCGCGCCGCCGCGACCCCCGCGCCGCCATCGCCCGCCCGCCGACGGCCGCCTCTCGGAGAACCCCGGCCGGGACGGACCAAGAGCGTGGGCCGCCGCCGAACTCCGCTCGTTCCTCGGAAGCCACCAGCCGCTGGCTCCACAGCACCAGTACGAAGCCCACCTCGCTGCGCGGTGGTGGGCCGGCGGCACCGGAGGGCGGAGCCCGCGGCGCTTGGCCCCGCCCCGATAGCCCGCGGCCCCGCCCCCTGCAGGCCGCACCCAGTTCTTCTAGGCTCCGCCCCTGGTCCAGCCCCATCAACTCGCAGCTCTGTCTCTTCTTCTACACCTATTTTGTCAACCGGTCCTGACAGGTGCGATGGCTGTCCTGACTTTTGTTCTGGAACGATTTTGTTTGTAGCGCAGTTAGACTTCGAACCCACGGTAACCCTCTTTCCGACAGTCTGTCGATCGCTGGATTCCCGCGTGAGCCACCAGGACCAACCTTCCTAATGTCTTTCATGTCCCTGTTGTAGATTCTAGGTGATGTCTGCAAGGCCACCCTGGTCAAATCATCTTTCCTGTGGGTCTATTTTCTCTTCTTGGGGTGGATAACTTGAGTTCTCTGAAGGACAGCTGTGATTCTGACATTGACTCAAGCCATCCAGCAAAATGATAGGCAGTAGTTTCCAGTGTATGCCAGGCTGCCCGTATTGCCGTCACTTGGTGCATTGTAAATATTAGTGCCTTCGACTGCTACAGCCTCCTAGCAACATTGATGGAGATTGATGCTGACTGTGTCTCAAATCCCTCCAGACTCTTACACTGTATCTCATTGCTTCTGTTCATAATTGATTAGAAAGCTTCATTTGGTTGTAGAGATTCAGGCAAATTATCTTTAAACTTCAGTGGCAGAGCGTGCCAGATTTTTCACAGAAAATTATGGAGTTGGCACCTCCACGATTCATTATAGGCAGAGATCTCACTCCAAGCTTCAGCCTACATAAGTCTGTTAAAAGTGAGATCTGGTTGCAAAGACTCTCAAAGGCAAAATTTATTTAAGACCCCCCCCCCCGGCACCGTCCAAGTATAACAAGGAAAAGGAAACAATATCCAAAGGAGTTGTCTGTTTAAGCAGGTCAGTGAAGGAGCCAGAAAATAAAAGATGTGCATGGTGCTAACAAGGCCAGTCATTAATTATACCTCTGCACAGAAATGAGACAGTGCTTAACCTCCCTACACTGCAAATTTATACTCTGAGATTTTTTGGGGACTTACAGCTACTTATACCATTTGTCCTAGACAGTGTTTGGATGACTCTCAAGTGTTGGTTCTACATTTGCAACTAAGGGATTTGGAGACAGGGGTTAAATAACTGCTGAAGGTCACAATACCTGTCAGTGGTAAAGCTGGGATTAAATGGTTGTTAGCTCAGTGAAAATAATTGGAACTTCTGGATCTCACCAAAGTGTTACATCCACAATCATGAGAAGACAGTCACCTACATCATCTCTGCAAAACACCATTGTCAGTTGAGCAAACGTGTAGCATGTAATGTCTTGGGTACTTTAAAACTCAGGCAAAAATCAAGGAACGTAATACATTTGTCTTGGATGATTTCCCCTTGAGGATGGTGTGCTAATTCTTCACACTTGCCAGGTGTGTGGCTGTCCTTAATTGTTGACAGCATCTCCACATTGCTAGGAGACACTGGCTGATCACACAATAAAAGCTGCTGTGTTGCCAAAGCCACCACCAAAGTTCTGACATAGCATCTACCCACTAGATGTCTAAGATTTAGCAAAAGGAACTATCATACACTTCATTTTTTTGTTTTGTATTGCTTTTGCTTTATGTTTATGTCTGTGTATTTGATTGTGCATATGGGTGCCCAAAGAGGCCCAAAGAGGGAGTTGGGTGCCTTGTAGCTAGAGTTACAGGTAGTTGTAAGCTGAGAATGGGTTTGGGTGCTATTGAACTCTAGACCTCTGGGAGAATAGCAAGTACTCTTAAGGCCTGAGCTTGGATCCCAGAACCATTGTAAAAAGCTGGGTGAGGCTGCTTGAACACTCCTAGAACTCCAGTACTGTGTGGGATGGATACAGGATTGCTGAGGCTTTCTGGACTCTAGCCCTAACTCTAGGCTTAGTGAGAGACTGTGTCTCAAAGGAAAAAGGAGAAGAGTAACAGAGCATGATGTCCTTCTCTGGCTTCTGAACTTTCAAACATTTGCACACATATTTACATGCATATACCCACACCCCAGAAAAGACATAAAGTAGAATTTAATAATTGTCATATTGACCCAGCTAAGTATCGAAATGTAAGTAGTTTTTTTTTTAAAAGTACAAGTTAATTTACTCTGGAACAACAATAGTAGGGAAGTACTTTTATTACTCCTGTGTTGTCTTGACTAGCTCTTCATCCCTTTGCTAGATCCTCCCTTTAGAAGCCCACTGGTGTCAGGGGCCATGTGAGGAGACCAACTGACAGCATTGGGACTCATGGAGCACAGCTGGGCAGTTGGCAAAGCCACACCTGAGTGAGTCTTGGAGAGGCAAAGCCCTGACCACTAATCCTGAGGACCTTGTGCTGTTATTGAGCATAGCTCTGATTGTTGCCTTTGTGGACACCACATCTCTCATCATCTACAGGTTGTATGAAAACTCCGGAGGGGTTTCTATCCCCCCCCCCCCAACTGGGCCTTGTTAGCAATTAACTTTTCCCAAGCCTGCTGCTGGAACAGGTTAATGACTCAGTCACCACCCTTAGAAAGAATTTAGACATATAGATTGTTAGTAAGGTTAGGTTATCGTGTTTTTGTTAATGGCTTTGAGGTGGAAAAACTTGGGGAACAATTTAAAGTTTAGAAAAACACACTTTTAATAGTTGAACAAGGGACTTGTTGAGGTCTGGAATAAGAACAATGGTAGCCTGGGTTTTGCTGGCTGATGTACCTTTCTTGCTAGGATGGGTTGGTGATCAGGGTGTTCAAATTCATGATATAAAAGACTGTTGATGAGTGGGTATGCATCCAGCAGATTAGAATAGAGCTAACTGGTTGTTTTTCATATAGAAAAGTTTAGATTTGTGATTTTTTTTAAAAAGATTGTTTTATAATATTGAATTTTTGAGATAAAATAATACAGTGATTGAGCCTTTCTTTGTAACCACAAAATGCAGCCTGCCAGTAAAAGAACTGGCTGAGAAAAATGCCTTGTTTGCTTATACTTTGTTAATCTATAACAAGTTGCTTGGGCATGAATGCTTGTGGGTTCTTGGAGATAATTTGTTTTTCACCTGTAATACACAAAATATTTAATTATGTAAGGGGTATGGAAAACATGCTGGTTTTTAATTGTATTCATTGTAATAATTCACTTAAGAATAGATTGTAACCGCATTGTAAGTTTTTATACTGGTTGAAAGACTTTGCTGGGGTATATAAGCTGTAAGAGAGAACGTAGTTAGAAGGAAGGCCTCAAGAGAAGCAAAAGGGGACCATCTGGATGGAAGTAAGAAGAGAAAGAAATGAGGGAGGGAAGAGAGACCCTAGAGGTGGGTATGTGTGTGTTTCCCCTTTTCACCTGCCCTAGAGAATACAGTAGAAAAGTCAAGCTGAGTGATTAGCTCCCTGACTCTGTGGCTCCCCCTCAATCCCTGTGCTGCTGAAGGCTGGTCCTCACAGCAGCAATAGATTAGTTTCAATAGTTTTTTTTTTTCATTTTCCTAGATAAATACCACCTACTGCTGAGTAGAGCGGTACATGACTGTAACCTTAGCACTCAGGAGAGGCTGAGGCATGGGCATCATGAGTTCCATACTAGCTTAGGTCACAGAAGGAGACTGTCACACAGACTCCCAAAAGACCGAATCAATACCCAGTATTCTTATACAGACAACATCCAGATGCGTTCTCAGGTGTTGGTCTTACCTCTAGGCTCCATTAAGCCTGACAATATACTTGAAATCATTAATGTTAAACATTACTTGTTATGCTCCAAACTGTTCTTTCCCGTGTCCAAGTAACTGCTCACACTCAAAATTTGGAAGCCAACCCTCCCCTGCTTTACTTACTAAGTTACTCTTGGGTAACCTTAAGTTACCTTAAGTGCAGATGGCAGCAGGAGGGACATCTGAGGAACTAAATCCTAAATCCCTGCTGTGACTTTTGGGGAAGTTCCGCTACGATGATAACGCTTCATCACGCCCTCTCCCGTTCTAAGTTCCAGCCACACTGGCTCCTTCAGTTGCCAGAAGAAGCAATCCTGATCCTGTTAGGGGACTTTTACAGCAGCTGGCAACTCTGTCTGGACCTTCCTCCTCTTCCTGGGTCCTGCTTTGTCTGGTTCCCAGTCCAGCTCTAGCCCTGGCATTATCTGTCTAAGTTCTCTGCTCCCTCCGGCTGTCAGTCTCCTTCATGGTGCCATTTCCCACCCTTCACTACTGTGTGAGCCAGACTGCCATCCTGTGGGGGACAAAAAGAAAGAAGGAAGAAAGGAAAGAAGAAAAGGAAGAAAAATAGAAGGATGGAAGAAAGAAGCAAAGGAGAGAAAGAGAGAGAGGGAGGAGGGAGGGAGGTAGGAGGGAGGGAGGAGGGAGGGAGGAGGGGGGAGGAGGAGGGAGGGAGGAGGGAGGGAGGAGGGGGGAGGAGGAGGGAGGGAGGACGGAGGGAGGGGAAGAGAGGGGAAGAGGGAGGGAGGGAGGGAGGAGGAGGGAGGGAGGGGAAGAGAGGGGAAGAGGGAGGGAGGGAGGGAGGAGGAGGGAGGGAGGGGGAGGGAAGGAAGGGAGAGAGGGAGGAGGGAAGGAAATGAGGGAAGGAAGGAAAGAAGAGAGAGAGGAAGGAAGGGAGGGAGGGGAAGGGAGGGGAAGAAGGAGGAAAGGAGGGAGGAGGAGGGAAGGAAGGAAGGAGGGAGAGGGAAGGAAGGAGGGAGGGAGGAGGAGGGAAGGAAGGAGGGGGGAAGGAGGGAGGGGAGGAGGGACGGAGGAAGGAGGGAGGGGAGGAGGGAGGGAAGGGGAGGGAAGGAAGGAGGGGGGAAGGAGGGAGGGAGGGAAGGAAGGAGGGGGAAGGAGGGAGGGAAGGAGGGAGGGGAGGAGGGAGGGAGGGGAGGAGGGAGGGAAGGGGAGGGGAGGGAAGGGAGGAGGGGGGAAGGAGGGAGGGAGGGAAGGAAGGAGGGGGGAAGGAGGGAAGGAGGGAAGGAGGGAGGGGAGGAAGGAGGGAAGGGGAGGGAAGGAAGGAGGGAGGGAGGGAAGGAGGGCAGGCAGGCAGTTTGAAAGGAGAAAAGGGATTTTTCAGCTCATGGCTTTCAGAGGCTTTTATCAGAAGAAAGCTGCTGAGTTCTTGGCGGCTGCAAACAAATAGAAAGAGAGGGAGGGGCCAGGATCCCAGCGCCCTCCTCAACAGAATGCCCTCAATTACTTAGATTCCTTTAATTAGGCTCCCTCTGAAAAGGTCCAAACCTCCCAAGAGCATCATCAGATAGGGAACCAAGCTTTCACAAGAGTCTTTGGGGACATTTAGGATCCAAACTATGACAACCATATTTGTTACAATTTGTAATTCTCTAAGCTCTTGGGTGTCTGATTTCCCCTGATTTCTCCTGATAGGGAGCAGCTGTGCCTGGCTTAGTCGCCAGCTTATGCCCAGCATACTGAGCACATGCTAGATGTTCCAAATGTTCATTGGATGAATAAATGAATGTTAATTGGTTAACACACTTTTTCAGAGCTGGTGAACTAGAAGGCTGGATAGAGATTCCAGTCCGGGTTACCTGACTTCAAAGACTTCACGGTTTGCTCAAGTGAATTAGATCTCTCCCCTTAAGTCCTGTTTGTAATCTTTAGCATAGTTCCGTAAAACGTGCTAATTGGGAAATAAAGAATGCCGAGTGTTTAGCACAGTGCCCCAAGGGCCCAATAGATAGTAGCTATAGTAATTTATGTGACAATTATTTTCAGATGTGCCTTTACACGTACCAAAACCCTAAGCAAAGGAAATAAAACAAGTAAATGAAAAGGGAATTAAGATGTCAAATTTTTTTAAAAAATATAAGAAGTCAAAAATAAACATTGTCATTGTAACTGGTGTGATGTAATGAGTTGTCTTTGCTACTGATGACATTGTTGGCTTTTCCTCTCTAATGGGGTCAACTGAGCTAAATTCAGAGCTCAACAGTGGCCTCAAATCTTCTGTTCATCGCTTTCATTACAGCTTGGTGATAAATTTTGCTGTGAGCCTCTAAAATGAAAGCCAAGCAGAAAAGTTAATTAAAGATAAAAATGGATTCTGTCAACGTTATTGCTGAAAGTAAATGAGTTGTCACAGATTATAGGAAGGAAAAGCAAGAGTTGATAGGACGTTAAATTTGAACCCCTCAAAACAAATGCTGTAAGGAGCAAAGACAAGGGATATTTCAATATCACAATCAAAATGTTGAATTCCAAACATAGATTCCTATAGAGATCTTGGTGTTATTATATTCATCCTTGATGTACGTGTGTCTTCAAATAGCATATGTGGACGTCGGAGACAAACTCAGTTCTCTGTACAATATGTGGGTTCCAGGAATCAAACTTATACTTTTATTAGATTTAAATAATTATATCTAATTGTGCCTATTAAATGATATGTAACACATATAAATTAAATATATTAAAATATGCATTTTATATATAAACCATTCCTAAAACCCAGCAGTCCTACTAAAATAATCACATGATGTAGCATAATGTCATAGATTTGATTGCCATTAGAACAAGTGTTAACAAGCAAATGTTAATTCACCTAACAAAACACTAAGTTATAATGTATCTGAAACAAAAGTCATCTCTTGTTTACAATGAAGACATTGGAGCTGGGGAGATGGTAGGTGAGCAAAGTATCCACTGTGTAAGAATGAAGAACTGAGGTTAGATTTTCAGCACCCACACAAAAAGCTACCAGTGTTAGCACACATCTAGAAGCCCTGTGCTGGGCAGGTAGACACAGGCACATCTCTGGAGTAGAGACTGCAGCCAGACAGTTTTGCCAAAATGTTGAGCTTGAAATAATGAAAGACAATATTTCAAAAAGGAAGTTGGAGAGAGATAAAGACACCTAACATGAACCTCTGGTCTGTAGTATATAGTGAGCACTTCTGCACGTAGATGGGCACATGCATCTCTCTCACACACACAAACACACACACATATATACACAGAGAAGTCACAAACATACATATACACACATACACACATATACACACACAGAGACATACACAGACACACACACATGAAGATATTATTCCCACGTAAGGAGGGTACAATATTCCAATATCCCTAAATGTTAAAATCCTTTTAAATTAACAATGATGAATCATGTTATGGAAAAAAAAATGTTTCTTTTAAGACCAATCAGGATTTCTGTAGCTAAAGTTTCTTAGCAGATCTGCAGTCAGCAGATCTGCTTAGTGACCGAAAGCTGTTCCCAGAAACATGTTAGGTGATTTCCTTATTGTGTGAGAGCATTGTAGAGTGTGCTTTCACAAACAAAGGCAGCCATGACACCATTAACTGATGTCATTTTAAGGGGTTAATAGTCCTTTGTTAACTCAGGGTAGGAATGTGTTCAGTATATAAGAGCTCCACATTTATGATTCATAAAGGCAATTTATTACAAATATTTTGTGTTAGGTGATGGTCCTTCATCAATGATATTGTTATGAATTTAAACAAAGATATCAGACCATTATTTTAATCTGTACAAGACTCAATTGTAAATATAAAGTCTGTGCAAAGGATAGGATTTAAATATTCTTACCATGTGTACGCCCCGTCTCTTTCTCCATCCTATTGTCCTAGATAGAACATTTAGCTATAGTACTAGTGCATGTGTGAAAAGTGAACACGAAGTAACTATTATACTGCAGGTGTGAACACAGATGTTCCAGGTGTTTGCACTTACACACCAGACCGCCATCTCAGGATGTAATTCATTGAACCAGACATGGTAGTGCATGCTTGAAATCTTAGTATGTGGTAGGCAAGAGGATTAGAAACTCAAGATCATGCGTCAAGGTAGCCTGGGCTACATGAGACCCTGCCCAAAATGAAAGCTGGCTCAATGGCTAAGAGAATAACCCGGGAACGGGATTTTGACCCCTGAAGCCACACCCATGTGGAAGACTCTTCTGGCTCTCACATGTACACTGGCATACATGCCCACAAAAATATTAAAATAAAATGTAAATGAATTTAACTGATTGCCAGTTTAGTTGCTCCCACAGCATTTCCATGATCTTGACATATTTATTTACTTATTTAGTATTTGTTTATGGTTGTATGTGTGGACATCCACGAGCCACTACAGCACATTTGTGGAAATCAACGACTTTTAAGGAGCAGTTCTCTACTACCTTGTTTGGAGGCCGGTTCTCTCTTGTTTCTGCAGCCATGCCTGATTCTCCTGTTTCCATCTCCCATCTCGCAAAGGAGTTGCTGGGTTGGTGAGACATACCATCAAATTTGGCTTCTTAATGTGGGTTTGAGGGCTTGAACTCGGATTGCCAGGCTTGGTGGTTGGCCCTTTAACTTGCTAAACTATCTCCCTGGCCCTAAAATCTGATCTTCAAAAGGGCACAGAAGTTAAAATTAAAACGATTTCCTTTACACGTGTAATTTATAAACTATGTATCAGTACTGTTGCCCTTACCAGATTCAGGCAGGGAGCGACTGCAGGAAAGAGCCAGACCCTTGAGATACGGTCCAGAACTGAGGACTCCTCTGGCACTCCCATTCCAGAAGGCTGGTTCTCAGCAAGCTTTCTCCTTTTCTCCATGGTATCTGGCCCTGGCTTCCCAGCCCCTGGAAGGGCGGGTGCCAGCTATGTTTAGGATGTCTTTCATTCTCTGTGGAAATGCTCACACAGATGCTCTCAGAGATGTCTCCTGTATGGTTATGAAATCTGGTCAGGTGCTGATGAAGAGTTAACCATCACATCACACTGTAACACTTACAGGAAGTCAAGATATAAGAAAACGCAAATGTGCTGCTTCCCTCACGTGCTTTGAATCTCCTTTCATCCACTCTAATTGATTTAGCCAAGGTTCTCTTCCTATTGAGCTTCATTTCCTGTGGAATAGTAATTAACTTCAAAAAGCAAATGCTCCCTTGGAAGGTTAGAGTAATGGATGGCATTAATCGTTTCGGTGAATTGATTAGCTTTAATCTAATTCAGCCACCTGATCCAACGATCTTAAAATTGGAAATCATTTGGTAATTCCCAGTCCCCAGCTGCCTCACAAAAGACAGGTTCTTTTCTTGGTCTTCTGATAACATGTCCCATTAATTTGAGATTTTTTTTTTTTTTTTTGAAAACTGAAACTTTTGCCTGTAGGAAGAAGGCTATTTTAAATTTTGCTTTTATTTGGTTTTCTAAGTTGTTGGTGAAGCAGAGTAAAAATTATTTCACACATGTACACACCCCAACACAATCTATCTATCCATCCATCTGTCCATCCATCCATCTATCATCCATCTATCTTTCCGGTACTCTCTGGGATAATATATTGGAAAATACAGAACTTTCTTGGAGTATTGGGAGCTGTGCAGCCTATACCCTGATGTCAGATAATCCTAGGTTTGAATCTTCACTCTCTTTCTAGCCGTTCATTCATTCATTCAATAAACATTTGAGGATCAGTTCTACACAACAAATTTCATGGAGGACACATAAACAAAACAGAAAATGATTCTGTCTTCATGGCACTTCTTGCCTAGGGGAAACCAAACACAGCGGTGTCCAAGTCTGGTAAACACTGAGGAAATTCATGGACATACTGAAGGGAGAAAGGCGTGGGGGGGGGGGGGAGACTCCTAGAGACTGCAACTTAAAAAAAAAAATGCCTTTCTGACAAGGTGACCTGAGCTAGAACTATAGACCGAGGAAGTGCTGGCCGTACAAAATCCAAACAGCCAGGAAAGAAGAAACCTGATGAGGGAGGCAGAGGAGGCAGAGGGGGGCAGAGGGGGGCAGAGGGAGGCAGAGGGGGGCAGAGGGAGGCAGAGGGGGGCAGAGGGGGGCAGGGGGGGGGGCAGAGGGGGGCAGAGGGAGGCAGAGGGGGGCAGAGGGGGGCAGAGGGAGGCATTGGCGATTCCTGGTTGTAGGATGGGGTCAGAATGAAGGGAACAAACTCTAGTCCAAGGACAATTGGGAGTAAGTAAGTAAGTAAGTAAGTAAGCCCTCCCAGGGGCTGGGAAGCCAGGGCCAGATACCATGGAGAAAAGGAGAAAGCCTGCTGGGAACCAGCCTTCTGTTCAGGATAACATGGAAGACTGTGCTATTTGGGGGGTGGTCCTTGGTGTTTGCCTTGTTCCTGTGAAAACACATCTGATCAAAGCAACACAGGGAAGGAAGGATTGTGATGGGTCACAGCAGCAGGAGTGTGAGGTGGAGAGTTAGGCCCCACCCACAGTCCTGAAGCAGAGACTGAATGAGTGCTGACTTTTCCCTTCTTATTCAGGCAGAACCCAAGCCCTGTAATGGTACCACCCACATTTAACACCTCAATTAACCTAGTAATCTCCTAAGGACCTTCCCCAGATTTGTTTCCATAGTAACTCTAAATCCCATCAAGATGACAAGATAAACCATCCTATCCTTTTTAAGTGAAATACAATAGAAATATGAAATTTCATATCAAACTTATATATAATACTTATATAAAATAAAAAGAACTCAACGAATTAGAAAATCTTGTTTTGTTATTTTTATTTTGTTTTTTGTAAAGACAGGATCTTGGGCTAGAGAGACTGCTCAGTAGTTAAGAACACTGGCTGATCTTTCATAGGTGGCTCACAACTACCCATAATGAGATCTGGTGCCCTCTTCTGGCCTGTAGGAACACATAGGTAGAACACTGTATGCACTAATTAATCCAAAAACCCAAACCAAATGCAGGGTCTCACTACATCGCCTTGGCTATCCTGGAACTCATTATCTAGATAGACCATGTTGGCCTTCAACTCAGAGATCCACCAGACTCTACCTCCCAAGCGCAGAGATTAAAGACATGTATCACCATGCCAGGGAAAAAAAACAACCAGAAAATTTAAAAATACTGCTAAACATCATAATACCTAGGACTATTAAATTAAATTTTGACTAATGACCTGACACGCCACATAGTCCTTCCTCACCTACCCCTTACTCTTTTTGGCATTTATGATCACTGAATTCTTGGCTTATAATTTTATCCACTTGCCACTGACTGGAATCCAACTCCATCCATGTCCAGCTCTGTTCTGTCCCATCATTCTTAAATGTCCAATGATGGGGCCCAGAGACAGTGTTCATGTGGTGACACAGCTTTCTTTTAATATATATTTGTTAGTGTGTGTGTGTGTGGAATGTGTGTGATGGTTTGAAAGAAAATGACCCCCAAAGGGAGTGGCACTATTAGAAGGTGTGGCCTTGTTGGAGTAGGTGTTGTCTTGTTGGAGGAATGTGTCACTGTGGAGTCTGGCTTTGAGGTCTCATCTTGAGCCGCACACAGTGAGACAGTTCACTTCTTCTTTTTGGATTATGATGTAAGGACCTCAAAGCCAAACTCCAGCACCTTGTCTGCCTGCACACTGCTTTGCTTTCCTCCATGATGGTAACTGACTAAACCTTTGAACTATAAGCCAGCCCCAATTAAATGTTTAATGTTTTTCTTTATAAGAGTTGACATGATCGTGGTGCCCTTCACAGCAGTAGAATCCCTGACTGAGACAGCATGTAAACTTCCTTTTAATAAGTGTGTGTGTGTGTGTGTGTGTGTGTGTGTGTGTGTGTGTGTGTGTGTGTGTATCAGAGAAAAACTTTGTAAAGTCAATTCTCTCCTGCTACCTTTATGTAGGTTCAGGGATGGGACACAGGTCACCAGGCTTGTCTGCCAATTGCTTTTATTCCCTGAGTCATTTGGCCGACCTCCATGACATAACTTCAGTCCTTGCATCTTGTCATGGTCGATAAGGGTATAAGGGAGTTCATATCCCGAGAGCCAGTTTTACATGGAGATGAATAACAACAACCTCATTAAATGTGAAAAAAACTATAAATAAATATATCCCATTTCACTATGACTACTCCAGTATTTTCCTGAAGGAGAAGTTTGAACAGAAATAGTGCACTTATTCATTGTAGTTAAAAGTTTTATTTTAGGCCAGGCAGTGGTGGTGCATGCTTTTATTCCCAGAACTTGGGAGTCAAAGGCAGGCAGATCTCTGTGGGTTCCAGGACAGTCTGGTCTACAGAGTGAGTTTCAGGGAAGCTAGGAACCTATCTCAAAAAGTACCCCCCCCAAAAAAAAGTTTGTTTTAGGGCCTGAAAAAATGATGGCTCAGTAGCTCGCTTCATACTATTCTTGCAGAGGACCCACGTTCAGGTCCCAGCACCCTTGTTGGTTGATTCACAATTGCCTCTTATTGTTGGGTCTTAACAGTTCTCTCGGGGGAGGGAGTGAGAAGGTTATGAGTTAAGAGCGTAGACCCCAGAAATCATTTGAAAAGGACTAACTTGTTTATTCAACAATAGGGAGAACCTTATATTCCCTCCTCTCAGCACCCAGGCTGTATCACAATCTGGTGCTATTGCATGGCTGTCTGTCATTGGCTGGGCACGATCAGGGGATCTGAGAGCATCTGTTGATTGGCAGATTCCCAACAGTCAGGAACTCTGAGCAGTGCCTGTTGCTAGGCAGATTCCAAGCAATCAGGAACATTGGACAGCATCTGTTGCTAGGTCCTCAGGCAGATTCCAGGTTGGCTCATAGGGAAGTACATGATGTGCATGCCTTGGCAACTGGTTTGAGCCTATTTTATTGGCCCTATGGGCCTGCCCTATCTTTAACTTCAGTTCTAAGGGATCTGACCCCTCTTCTGAACTTCACAGATACCTAAACTCTAATATTTACATACCTTCACACACCCCCATATATATAATTAAAAATAACAATGATGTCTCACTATATTGTAGAGGTTGGTCTTGATCTCATGGGTTTAAGAGAACCTCCAGATTCAATAATTTGAACTGGTGAACACCATCATATTAGGCTCAGGGGATTTTACTTCTGCAAAATTCATGAAAAGTAGACAAGCATAAGAATACAGGTTAATGTTCTTTCCAGACTAGGGAAAAGGCTGAACAAGGAGTTTGAAGCTTCAGCTCCAGTAAATGTGTTCAGTTTCCTAATGGAAGGCTGGCACAGTGTTTGAGATCTGTTTATATGCACTGGTTTATACAGTAAGACCATCATTCTGCAGTTAAAGAATGGGACAGAGAGGGAGTATGAGTCTAGGGGCGATAGTGATGGCTTACATGGAAATAGTGTCCGAGGAGCTGCACGGCTTTTCCTAAGTCACTCAACCTTTTTGAATTTTGGTTTTCTCATCTGCAGGGTAGAGCTGTACGTACACACTGAGCATTCAGAAGGCTGTCAAGACTAAATGCTGCAATTTAAATTCCTGGTTGACAAGGCTTGTGAGAATGATTTTGAAGTAACCGATACCTATTGTTTGCTCAGCAAACGACAGCGTCTGTGATGTTCTATAGAGAAGCAGAGCTTTCTGAGGAAGCATATGAAGAGAGCAGTGTGAAAGGGAAAATGTCCTTCAAGACTATCTTTTAGGCCAGATATGGTGTCACACACATCTTTAACTCTGGAGGTAGAGTTCAAGGTTAGCTTGCTCTACATAATGAGTTCCAGGCCAGCCAGGGCTACACAATAAGTCACTGTCTGTCTTCAAAGGGGAAAAAAAGACTATATTTTAAATAATGTGCCTACAGTTAGCTAAAGGTTGCCAGGATAATTACTTAGCATGGAAAGAAGTTGGACCAGTGAGGTAAGTTAACAGTGGATATCCCTGAGCCTGTCTTCTTCTTATAATCAAAAAAAGTTAATTATTCTGGCCACTCCAAGCATAGGAATGCTGCAAATGCAGCCCTCAATGCTTTCCCAGCTGGGAGGAGAGGAGCTCTGGGCAGTGGGACAGCCCACAAGCTGTAAGCACAAAGTTCATGCCAGCGAACCATGCCAGGGTGGCTGGCATCGATGGTAGGGAGGTGTAAAGAATCCTAGAGCTTTCAAGCTTTCAACCTGCCACAGGGTGCCCTGCATAGCTGCAAGATCACCATGACTCTGAGTTATACCAGGATATCCAAGATGAGCCTTGGTGATGGTCTAGTATTTACAGTCCTTCAGAAACCAGAAACCTTAAACCAGACCAATGACTCGTGGCAATGAGCAATTGCATGTAAAGCTGTTTGGGCAAAAAAAAAAAAAAATACACTGTGTGACACACTGAAATTTGTAGTGCCACTATGACAAATGAATATGTGTTAAGAGAGGTGGGGAAGATGGAGGAATAGAGTGGTAAGTGTGAGATAGAGAGAGGCAGAATTAGAGAGACAATGTTGGTGACAGGTGTGAGAGAAGGCTGTGGTGGATAGGAGAGCATGTTGTTACCAACTAGGGCCAACAGGGTAGTGTTCAGCAGCCTGAAGCCCACTCAGGCTCTGCCCCCAAAATATGATACCCAGCCACATGATCACCCAGGCTCTGATCAATGACAGGATGGTGGAGATGGAGAACAGTTCATTTTCTAGATTGGACCTTCTCAAAAGACCTCCATGGTCCATGCTACATACAGTAGGAGGGCATGCTGCTTCCTGTGGTGATATATTGATATCAAATAGAGATTACCTGAAGATCAGAGAACAGAGCCAGCCACAGAGGTCAGAAGGCAGATATCTTCAATCCTAGCACTAGGGAGGCTCAGGCAGAGACCTGTCTGGATCTCTGTGAGTTCAAGGCCAAACAGCCAGGCAGTGGTGCCACACCTTCAGTCCCAGCTCTAGGTAACTGCACACCCTTAATCGCAGAAGTAGGGAGGTTGAGACAGGAAGTGATATGGCTGGCAGAGAAGGGAGTATAAGGTGGGAGGAGACAGGAGTTCATAGTTCGCCCTTTCCATTTTGGCCTTCCCTGCACTTCCCTTTTCTTCCCATATTCAGTCTGAGGATTTGTGGAGACAGGATCTACCCCATGCAGCCTGAGGATTCAGTAGTCATGAGAACTGGCTGTGGCTTGTTCCTCTGTCTCTCTGATCTTTCAGCTTTCCCCCAATATCTGGCTTCAGATTTTTATCATAAGATCAATTTGGATTCCTACAATAGCTTTCCCAGGCCATGTTGATACCAGAGGTCTGTGTGGATGTCTGTGCTGCCTTCTTTGGCCACGTTTTAGTGTCTGTGGTTTGTGTTGCAGCTGAGGGCCATGTGGATGTGCGTGGCCTGTGCTGCCACCTGAGACCATGAGATGTCCATGATCCAAGCTGTGGCTAAGGACCATGTTGGTGTCCGTGATCCTGCTACAGTCGAGGGAAGCATGATGTTCGTAGTCTGGGCTGCCACCCGAAACCATGTTGATGTCCATGGGCCATGCTTCGGCTGTTGATGTCTATGACCCGTGCCGTTGCCAGAAACCATGTGGAAGTCCATGATCCATTCTGTCACTGACTATAAGGGCAAGAAAGCTTCTTTTGCAGTGGTAACAATGGCCATCGACTCACAGATGACAGAGATATAGAGGGCTTTTTTGACAACGTTCCCCCACTACACACACAGTCTAGATGAAAAGCCATTGAAGAAAACTGTTAAAAATTGTGATAGGGATGCTGAAGTGTAGATCTCTACAGTAGACAGCTTCTGGTGGGGGGTGGAGAAGGACTCAGTTTCCTTAAGGGGCTGGCCACTGGGAGTTTGGTCATGCTCCAGTGAGTGTATGGGCAACACAAATTGGGCTTCCTCCTCCTCCTCCTCTTCCTCCTCCTCCTCCTGAGAAAGTGAGTGTGATGAGGTGCATTATGTAAAATCTCCAAATAAACAATAAAAATACTATGTTGGAAAAAGTTAATTATTCTATTCTTCAGGACTTAGGAGACACATTCCCTTGGATTCTCCCAGCTGTGTGATTCTGAAATTTTCAGAGAAAGTCATTACATAAGTTTCTGCCACTGAACTACACCCCCAGCTACACAAGGTTCTCCAGTGCAGAATCAGAGTTGGCTTCCTCTGGTGGCAGGTATACAGGAACCTGGAGAAAGGATCCTCCTGCCAGTGTGAAAGGAAGTGAGAATCCTCTCCAGATCTGAGAACTAATTCAAAACCTGACAAAATTCAGGCACTCAAATCATCACCCATTTCCCATTTTTATTGTCCATTTTAGAAACGATAGGGGAACACAAACTCACTTTATGAACTGTAACCCTAATATGAACGCAGGGTGGATTAAAACAAACCAAGACAGGCTGGCTACACCTTTAATCCCAGCACTTGGATGACAGAGGCAGGGGGATCTCTGTGAGCTCAAGGCCAACCTGGTCTACAGAGTGAGCTCCAGGACAGGCAGGGATGGCTCCGAGGTTAAGAGTACTTGTCCCTCTTATAGAGGACTTGAATTCAGTTTCCAGCGCCCACACAGTGACTTACAACTCTAGTTCAAGGGATCCAATACCCTTTTATGACCTCCAAGGGCACCAGGCACACACATGGCCAACATACATATAAGCAAATGAACTATCAATAAAATATATCTTAAAGAAATAAAAATGGTTGTCACACATACGTATGCAAGTAGCTCTAATTAAACCATGTTGTAGCCACTTCTCTATTGCTGCATTAAAATACCATGATCAAGGCAACTTATAAAAGAAAGCATTTAATTGGGCTTGTGTTTACACAGGGTTAGAATTTATGATAAGAGTAAGGTCAAGATGGAGAAATATCGGAGAGATCACATCATGACCTGCAATCAGGAGTCAGAGAGCAGACTGGGAATGGGAAGCCTCAAAGCCCATGCCCAGTGACACTCTTCCTACAAGGACACACCTCTTCATCTTTCCCAAGCAGTTCCATGAACTGGGAACCAAATATTCAAACATCAGCACTTTGCATTCAAACCTCCCGGGCTCCCCCATGCTCATAGCCATCATAATGCAAAAATGCATTTAGTCCAACTTCCAAAGTCCTCATATTCCTTCACAATCTTGACTTTTTGATTTTGCTGTTTCAAGACAGGGTTTCTCTGTGTAGCCCTGTCTATCCTGGAACTCGCTCTGTAGACCAGACTGGCCTGGAACTCACAGAGGTCCACCTGCCTCTGCCTCCAAAGTGCTGGATTTAAAAAGATGTGAGCCACCACTGCTGGCTAGTCTCAACATTTTTAAAGTCCAAAGTCTCTCTGAGACTCAAGGAAACCTCTTAATTATAACTTCATGTAAAATCAAAAGCAAATTACATGCTGCCAACATACAATGGGACAGAACACATTATCATCCAAAAGGGAAGAATTGGGGCCTGGTGAGGAACTACTGGACAAAACCCAGCAAGGCAGACTCCAAATTCCACAGTTCTATACCTGATGTAAAAGAGCTTGTGTGGTCCTTCCCCTCTGGCTTTACTTAGCAACACACTTCTCTCTTTGGAGCTGGTTCAGTTCTGTGAAGCTGTCTTTGATGTCTCACAGCTCTGGAAACCCCAGCATCCTGGGGTCTTCAATGCACTCCAACTCCACTCAGAACCTCTCAGAACCTCATGGCCTCACAGGGACTCCCGTGTCACATAATACCGGTAGCCTCAGCAGATCCTTTTAACTATGAAGACTCCACAAGTCCTTCGCTCATGCGTTCTTCATGTCCCTAAAGCCACAGGGCTGACGCTGCCAAGTCTGACTACCAACTCGGATGACTCTTGACATCTTGAGTCACTTCTGTAGCAGCTTTGATTTGACTCATGTTTTAGGAGCTAGAAAGTCCTGCCTTTGACAAGCTTGTGGCTTAGCTGGGTGGGGTCTTGCCCCGAAGGCATTCTCCCATAGTCCACTGTGGTTCAGGACTCACCTCAATCTATCTCTTTCAGCACAGCACGAGTCTTAGCTCCAACAGTAGGTTTTCCTAATGATGTTTATTTTCAAACTTCACATTGTGTATTTCTTTTTGCCCCATTTGCTCTTTTTCCACTGTAGACCCACATAAAATTGATCACTAAGAACCACTCAACAGAGTCAATATTAGACTGTGTTGAAAACTCCTCTGTCAAAGAAAATAATCTCTTACTTTTCAATCTGCTGTCAATTCTTACAACAACGACAAAACTAGCCACATTCTTTGCTAAAATATCACAAGAGTGAACTGCAACCCAACTGTAAGTGTTACCCTCTGACACTTCTTGAACTGAGTCTCCACAATCCACATAGCTCTCAGCACCTCTGTCTTCCACATTCCTACTAGGATGGCTCATTGATTTGTTTACAGCATTCTACATATTCCTACAAACAAACAAATAAACAACCACATGGTCAAACCTGTCACAGCAATAGTCAAGTTCCTGGTACCAACTTCTGTTGTGGTACTATTCTGTTGTTGTTAAGACATTATAATCAAGGCAACTTACAAAAGGAAGTATTTAATTTGGGTCTTATAGACTCGGAGGGTTACAGTCCACGACAGAGCATCCCATGGTGATAGAAACCGCTGAGCGCTTACATCTTGATCTGCAATTATGAGGCAAAGGGAGCACACTAGGTCTGGGGTATGTCTTTGAAACCTCAAATCCTTCCTCCAGCAACACACCTCCTCCAACAAATCTATACCTCCTAATCCTTCCCAAACAGTTCTATCAACTGAAGACCAAGTATTCCAACATATGAACCAATGGGGGCCGTTCAAACCACCACAAACTGAGTGGGTCACACACACAAAAGACACATGAAGGTTGGAAGGGGACTACTCTAGAAAAGTAATAGTATCAAAGAAGTGGGAAAACACAGGCACAAGACCGTGCAGATGACTGAAATTCAGTGTGTGTGTATGAGTATGTGTGTGTGTGTGTGTGTGCGTGTGTGTATGTATGTGTTTATATGTGTATGTGTGTGTGAGTGTGTGTGTTTATGTGTGTGTATGTGAGTGTGCGTATGTGTGTACGTATATATTGTGTGTGTTTATGTGTGTATGTGTGTATGTATGTATTGTATGTATGAGAGTATGTGTGTGTTTGTGTGTATGTATGTGTTTATATGTGTATGTGTGTGAGTGTGTGTTTATGTGTGTGTATGTGAGTGTGCGTATGTGTGTGTATGTATGTATTGTGTGTGTGTATGTGTGTATGTATGTATTGTATGCATGAGAGTGTGTGTGTGTTTGTGTGTATGTATGTGTGTATGTATTTATGTGTATGTGTGTGAGAGAGAGAGTATGTGTGTATTTATGTGTGTGTGTGCCAGCTAGTTTTGTATCAATTTGACACAAGCTAAGTCACCTGAGAGGAGGAACCTCAATTAAGAAAATGCCTTCCTAAGATTGGGCTGTAGGCAGCCCTGTAGGACATTTTTCTTAACCAGTGATTGATTGGGGAGGGCCCAGTCTATTATGGTGGTTCCATCTCAGGCTGGTGGTCCTGGATTCTATAAGTAAGAAGAGTCAGTAAGCAGCACCACTCTACGGCCTCTCCATCAACTCTTGTCTCCAGGATTCCTACCCTGTTGAGTTCCTGATCTCTCTTGATGATGAACAATGATGTGGAAGCCAGATAAACCTTTCCCTCCTCAGCTTGCTTTTTAGCCATGGTATTTTATCATAACAGTAGAAATCCTAAGACAACATGTATAAAGCTGTCAAAAAATAATTTTGAAAAACTTCAAATGATTGACAGTCTTGCCTATATGAGCAAAAAAAAAAAAAAAAAACAACAACAACACTTCAGTATAACAGCATATAAAATTAGAACGCAAAAACTAAGATAAGAAAATACTTGAAATGCAGATGACAACGGTATCCTTAAAAGAACCTGCAAATGGTGCTCACCTCAGCAGCAGGCGCTCTACAGCTGGCATGATAGGAAGATCAGCCTGGCCCTGCGTAAGGATGATGTGGGAATTCATGTAAGAATTACATACTTCCAT
This sequence comes from Phyllotis vaccarum, assembly GCA_033318265.1. NCBI lineage: Eukaryota > Metazoa > Chordata > Mammalia > Rodentia > Cricetidae > Phyllotis > Phyllotis vaccarum. The sequence continues at coordinate 76,603,061 of JARWLC010000012.1, forward strand.
AAGGGAAATGTGCTCCAGATTCACAATGGATTTCTTTAGGCATAAAGAAAAATAAAATCATGACATATGCAGGAAAATGGATGTGACGGAACTGGAGAGTATCATGTTAAGCAAATTAAACCATACTCAGAACAGCACATTCAGTATTTTTCTATCATATGTAGAATGTAAATTTAGGTGTGTGTGCGTGCCATTCCCTAGACTGCAAACTAAGAGCTGAGAATCCATTTATTACTCATCCACATAATACCCCATTATTAAAAATTAACCAGAAATGTACTAGTTAAATGACTTAGTTTCCCTCAGTAGTGTGAGATTTTAAAAAATTATTTTTTTTATTTATGTGGATATGTGCCTGAGTGTATGTATGTTATCTATGTGTGTGCTGTGGCCACAGAAACCAGGAGTCAGACATCATGGAACTAGAGTTATGGGCAGCTATAAACCACCCATGTGGGTTCAAGGAATTGAATCTGGGTTCTCTGTAAGAGCAACAAGTGCTCTTAACCACTGAGCCATCACCTCTCCAGACCGAGGAGATTTTTCTCCCGAGTGCTTTCTATCTTTTTCTTTCTTTTTCCTGCTAAAACAAATGCTTTCGTGGAACTTTGAAAGTGCTAGACTGTAGAAATTCCAGAGACTTATTTCTGATTAAGAAAAACACCAGAAGTGAAATTATACACAGGAGCACACAATTTGCCACCACATCGCTATTTTTGAAAGCATGATCTGAAACTCTCTAAAGTAAAATAAAAATTTTAGATTTTAAAGCTTGACTCAGAATTTAAACCTGAGCTCTCCCTGGGTTTCTGACTATTTTGTCAAAGTGCTGCTGAGGTGGAGGTGCCCTATGAGAATCATCCAGTTCTGCCCAGATGAGAGAATTCAACGGTTGCTATCGGTGAAGGGCGCCTCGCCTGTTAGAATGAGGGCAGCTAAGGCTACAATTGGGATGCATCAGGCAACACCCTAGGACCAGAAAGCTCTGCAACTGAGATAAAAATATGCCATAGAGCAGCTGAAAGGAGGTAGGGTGAGCCTCTAGACTAAGTAATCCCGGAGCAAGGAAAAGCAACTCAGTTATAGGGCAGAGTGTAGAGAGAGTGCACTGAAGACTGCCATTGTCTTCCCTGAACTTTGAAGACTAGCTCCTAAGGCAGTAAAGTACCCTGGGCTGCCTTATGCTAGTCTCTGAGGTGTCCTAACTTCTGGGGTGAGACAGGGGTGGTCAGGACATGGAAAACCCACAGGTCTGCTGACCTAAATGGAAAAGGGGTTTTTAAGAATTTGCACAGCATCTCAAGAAGGGGCACCATGTGTCCATCATCAGCACTTACCTGTGGCTTTGAATGTGCCAGTCCCTCTTTATGGAACTAGGAGATCTGGGAGAAGCTAAGTCCTTTCTCTGGAAATGTTTTCCAGATGGACAACAAATATATGAAGTGTTATGGAGAAAAACTCAGCAGGGCAAGGGGCTGAGAATGAACAGTGTTCCTCTGAAGGCGCCAAATGAGAAGACATTTCATCAAAACAGAGATGAGGGAGCAGAGACAGATAACCAGGGCAGGGATGTTCCCACGGCAGAGGAACAGACAAATATACGACCCATAAGATGAGGGCTTCATGGGTAAAAGAACTGCCAGACCATTCGGAAGGATGCCAAGAGGGGACACAGGTGGAAAAGGCAGCAGAGGGACCAGAGAAGAGGATGCTTTTGTGAGCCGATGTGAAGAACTGGACATTTACAGAGGAGCTGACTATGGGGAAAGAGGCAGCTCAGATCCAAGTGAGAGATCATAGTGTCTCAGTCCAGACCACTCCTGACCCCTACCATGCTAATGGGTTGGATCCTGGGCACAAGCTGGAGATACAACCGAGACAATGGATGGATTCTATTCTCTACTTTCAAGTCTAACAAGATTGAAACAGGATCATTTAAGGATGTATAGCCAATCCCATTAAGATGTGGGGAATAGTTTACTCACAAATATGTACTTATGACCCCAGTGTGCTGACTAGTTCTGACATAGCTAGAGTCATTTGAAGGGGAGGGAGACCTTTCAAATAGAAGAAGTAAAAAATGCTAGCATAAAGTCAGATTGTAAGCAGGCCTGTTGGGCATTTTCTGTGGGAGAGACCAGCCCATTGTGGGTGGCGGTACCCTGGACTGCTGGTCTTATGTTCTATAAGAAAACCAGGCTGAGAAATCATAGGGGAATACCAAGGGTCATGGGCATATACAGAAGATGACAACCAATATTTTACAGGTTGTCCTACCAAATGAATAATTCTGTATTCTGAATAATTCTGAACTTCACTAGGCAAAGCCCAAAGTTCATACAGTAGTCAGTCCCACTGAACATAACCCATGAAGTGGCCCCACTATGAATAGTCTGTGGGGTGACTGGCTGTGGATACTGGTTGTTTTCCATCTGTAACTTTCTCGGGTGCCACTGATATGTCTCCCTAATGAGAACAGCTGTGGGCTCTTTCCACAGCCATTTGCTAGTGTGTTTTACATCTTTGGGCACACTGTTATTGTGGATAGTGAAGTCTGATGTATAGGAATAATACCAGAATATTCTTTACTGACACAGGAAAGTAGCAGTATTCTCAGTCTCAAAGAATTAATTTCAGACTTCAGAACAAATATACAGACTAAACTGCTCCTGCAGAAAATATTCAAAGACTATTCCCAGGTTTTTATTGCTAACTCAAGGGCAGGCTGTTTTGAGGTTCGCCCGTCTGCAATAGTTGACTTTCTGCACATACCCTGTCCACTCAAGGTTCAACCTGCTACTGTTATGTCCTGCATTTCGGTGTCAGTCTCGGTCTGGGAAAAGTTACATGCAAAGCCAAGCATTTACACTGGCCGGCCTTTGTGATCTTACTAGCCCGAGAAAAACTGTGACTTCATATGTTATGAGAATGGGTTGGGCCCTGAAAATGTAGCATATAATTGTCCAGAGTTTGGCTAAGGAAATATGGGGAGCAGCAGCAATGTGGGGGGGGGGGATGTAAGAGCTACAGCTGTGTAGGGATGAAGTTGTTCAGGATGCGAGTGTGTGCTGAGAGAGAAGGAATGTATGAGAGTGAGTGAACAAAGAGTGATGTAGAAGCAGATATGTGTGAGAGACAAAGCTATGTCAAGAGTTGCTGCTACATATAGGAACTGTGCAGAGAGCTGTGTGTGTAAGAACAATGTAAAATGTTACATGGTGAGAGAGCTGTGCGTTTGAGATGAATAGCTATGGTTGTATGGAGATTTGTAGCTCTGTGGAGGCAGGAGGATGAAACCGTAGAAAAGGAGATGTAGGAGAGAATGTATATAAAATATGTGAAAAGATGTAACTGTGTATAGAGATGTGTGTAGATATGCAGTTGTGTGTAGAATGCAGCAATGTGGAAATATGTAGTTGAAAGGAGATAGAGACCATTTTTAAGAAGAGAAAGTTACCATTAGGCTTGTTTCCTTTTATCAGTCAGTTCATAATTACCTCAAGACAAAAAAAGTTACTTATCCTTTCCCTTTGCTATTCTGAAGCATTTTCTTACTCTGAAGGGATGGGAGCTGGCCTCTCAAGGTCCAAGAGAGGGGAACAAGCAAATAAGCAGCATCCCTCTATGGCCTCCGCAGCTCCCTCCCCCACGTTCCTGCCAATTTCCCTCAATGATAGACCGGTGCCTGGAAGTATAAGATGAAATAAACCTTTCTCCCCATGGTGTTTTATCATCAAAACAGAAACCCAAGACACGAAGCTTTCACCGCTGTTTGTGTAGCCAGTGTTGAGCAGTTTGAGGTGTATGTTCATAGGTGAGGTCAAGGTGACCCTTGAATTTCTCACATCAGCTCTCATACTGAGCTTACTACCTATCTTGTATGTTCTCATTTTTGGTTGAAAATGATCTTTGGGCATAGTGGTTACTCATCACTATTCCTAAGCACGAGAAGGCTGTGTGTGCCTTGAGAAAAACAAAAACATTTACCCTAATGCTGTTGGTTGGGCCTCAAACTGTATATAATGCACACACCTACCATTATCTCAACACTTAGAAAACTGAAGCAGGATTGCTGTGAACTCCAGACCTGCCTGGGCTACACAGAAAGACACACACACACAGCAGCAACAACAAAGGTGTCTTTTAAGTAGAAACATATATAAGATAGGCATGAACAGATGAATACACTATATAAACTTGATTTTAGCTAAAGCAAGTGATAGGCCCCAAAGTGATAACTAGCTGTATGAATAACACAGTAAATGTTTCAGAAGTCATTAAGATGCCTTGGGAGCTGGACAGATGCTTTAGCTGTTGAGAATAATTGCTCTTGCAGAGGAACACAATTCAGTTCCTAGCATCCATGTTGGGAGTTACACCACCTGTAACTCCATCTCAGAGAATCTGGATGGCTGACCTCCGAGTACTTGAACACACATAATAAACATAAATTATATAAAATAATGCACACCCCGCAAGAAACTATTACTTTAATGTACTTTGGAGGTTTAAAACTGGGACCCTGCTGGGCAGCACATGCCTCTAATTCTAGGACTCAGGCAGAGGTAGATGGATCTCTGAATAAGCCCAGTCTAGTCTACAGAGGAGTTGCAGAATAGCCAGGGGCTACATAGAGAAACCCCATCTCAAAACATCCAAACTAACAAACAAAATACTAGGACAGACAGACACTGCTGTGGAAAACCCAGGAGAGCCATGCCTATGTCTGAGTCCTCTGCCAAATGTTGAGCTAATGGGTATGGACTCCCAGTTTTGTGCCCAAGTTTGAAAAGCCAAACCAAGTGATTCTAGTGTGCAAGACTTATGTGAACTTTAGCAAGCACAAGAATCCCATCTTTGTGCCCAATTGTCAACTCAACATACCCAATGGTATAGGTTTGGTGCCTTGGGGTGGAGGCAGATCTGAGCCAGTGGACAACAGGGTGGGATTCAGAGGGTCTGAAGTGTGATGCCACAATCTCTATTCCTGCTGATTGTCCATGAACCACATTTTAAACAACTGCTCTCCATTACTTCTGCCATGTCACAGAACCCCAAGTGGACAGGTTGAGCAAAACCTAGCAATGATGCTCCCTTCAGCCTCCCTGGAGCTGCTTCCTTACTGTCTCACTTCTCAGGCTCTAATTCCTCCCACACCATCTTCTATGAAGCTGGGCTGCTGACTGTGGTCAGACTCAGTCCCAGGGTCCAGACTCCCAGCATTCCTTAGACACACCCTATTCTGGTCAGTCTCAAACCAATCCTTGAAGACAGCAGATAACCTGCCCACTTTGTGAAATTTGGGTAAGCAACAATATGTATACTTCACAAAAAAAAAAAAAAAAAGGCGATAATCACCCTATCCCCCCTCCCCTGTGTCGTTTTGCTCACTGGTTTTTAAGTATGTGTCTACGTGTGGGTAGAGTGCATTTCCCAGCAGATGAAGTTGTGGCTGTGCCCCATTCAGTGTGGATGCTGGGAACTGAGTTCAAGTCCTCTGCAAAAGTGATGGTTGTACTGCAGAGCTATCTCTCCAGTCCCAACTGTGGTGTCTTCAGCCATTATTGCTACAGAGAAATTTCTCTTTCACCATAACTAATCTTCCCAAGTTTTATTCCAAAAAATTATGTGTTGTGATTAAGATGTCTATAAAGATGTCCATCATTACAATAAAGCATCCAACTGGACAGACATGAAAAGGACCCAATTCAGTATGTAATGTCTGTCCTATTTCCCCGATAGGCAAGTTAAAGAAGAAAAAACAACCAAAACCCTTTCCGGGGTAGGACAAGCTTCTAACTGAATTGTGCCTCTGAGGAGCTGGAAAATCCGCAGTTCTGTCTATTTATCCTTTTCCTTCTGTTCCTTTTCCTTCTTCTCCCGCTCAGCTTTCGCTTCTTCCTCCTCATGTTTTTTGATCAACTGTTCCACTTCCTTCTGCTTGAGGACTCTGATCATTGTCTTCCCGTTCTCTCTAGTTAGCGTGGCGATTTCCACTAAAAACAAACACACTTGTCAGAGGCAGAAGCACTCAGCAAACAGATGCCAGCATGGCTTTATTTTCTTTTCCCAAGTCTTGGCTTTTTTCTTGCTCTCCCATGTTTTACCCCTAATGATACCCCACATTTTTATGGGAACAGAATACCTTTGATCTTATGACGCCCTGATTACCGTTTTTACCTAAAGATCTTTTCTTCACCCAGTAACTTTCTTAGCAACCCTTTGTGTGGCTCAGTGAGGCCAGGTTGGTGGTTGGTCTGACCCACAGCTGTGCTGCTCACAAGGAACAAGCCAGAACAGTCAAACAAAGCAACACTCTCTAATGGACTTTCCTAATTTCCTTTCCAATAATGACCTAAGAAGCAGTCTCCATCAGGCATGGTGATGCACACCTGTAATCCCAGCACCTTGGAGGCTGGAGGCCAGCGCCAGCCAAGAGTGCAGGATCTCTAAACCAGGAGTTACATTTAGGCTTAAATCCTTACACCTGCCCTATGGTGTTGGACTCTGTCTCTACAATTCATCAAGGCTGATCTTAGTCATTTAACAGCATGGAGTCCCCAGTGTCCCGTGAGGTGACAGCTTCAATGAACTAACGCATATTAGACACCTTAGGCCACCTAAGGCTGTAGCACTCAATGAATGCAGTCGCTTGGTTTATACAGCGGGAGGACATGGCTCACCTTTCTCAGCTGACAGTTTACTGACGTCCATGGTTTTATTTAGCACCTTGATAGCAAGAGCAAGAGCTGACTTCAGCGTCATTTCTCCTTCTTTGTAGTCTTGCTTCAACATCGACACGGCTGCCTAAACCAAAGGTCAACAGAGTCCATGAGCTCTGTAAACTGGGGACAGAGACCAGCAGCCTCAACTCATTCTGACGTCACAACCAGTATTAACAATTTTGCAGCAGGGAAGGAAAGAAGGAAACCAGTGTTCTGAAGGATCCTTAACCTGGGCCTCAGTCTAAAGAAAATCCTTCAGAGTTCAGGTGTGAATTAACACCTGAGGAAAAACAACAACAATGTTTCTACTTATAATCGAAAACTAGCATTTAGGTACAAACATCATCAGTGAACCCCAGCATACAGCACCAGAAATCACAGGTGTTTTCCTTCCCATATGAAACTGTCACTAAGTGCCATGTTAAACACTCTTACACTCATCACTATTTCGACATTATAACCCTGCACTGCACTTTATAGTATCACAAAAATACTTACAGCACTGTTGTTCCCAATACATGTGGCTTTCCAGCCCCCGTAATTTCCACTTGGGTCACTCTGATAGAGCTGAAAGCCATAGTGCTTATCCCAGCCAATGTACAGCAAAGAAACACCAAAGGGACGCTTTCCTTTAACAAAGAAAAAAAAAATCAATAATCTCGATTTAAAAAACCAACCATCTCAATTTAGAGCTGCCAGTGGATGTGGCCCAAGCCTGTCTGTGAAGTTAAGCATGCATAAATTGCTTTGTGTTCTGGCTACCACAGATAAGCTCAGTCACAAATGCCACCTCTGTAGATTCTAGGAGCTGGACTCCAGCTGGGGAGGAAATGAGGACAGAGGCCAGTGCTGAATTTCATTATTATGTAAAAAGAATCTGTTTCCAGATTTGAAAATGTTGAAGAAGCTGCCAATTGACTGTGGAAGCAGATTTGTTCATGAAGCAGGCATTATCTGACACCCCAGTGCTCAGGAGGCTGTGGCACTGTGTGAATGTCTCCCAAATAAAACAGAGTGAGACTTCAGAGTGCTTAGCCCTAAATGGGACATTACATCAGTCCCCCCAGTGACAGGGATCATGGAGGAAGGGGCAGAAGTGGTGGGTGACAGGAGTGTTTTCCAGCTACAACAGCAGCCACAAACATGAGCTGGCAGCAGTTGCCTGATGTGAGCCCAGCACAGGGGAGGTGGGCATTACATCCACTTCAGCGGCTGGCTTCTAGCAACAGGGAGCTTCTGGGAGACAAAGGCAGTTTTCTTCATGGGTATGGCAGTGCTATAGGGAAGGTCTCATATCCAGAGTGTTTAGCACAAAGGACTGCAGGATTTAAAAGGGGGAGGGAAGAGCAGAACACGAAGCTGAGCAAGGTGACAGGTCGGGGTAGATTTGGAAGGAAATGGTGGGTGAACAGTATCAAAATTCACTGTAAAATTCTCAGAGAATAAAAAATGTTTTGAAATCTATTTTAAAATCCCCCAAACAAAATAACAACCTTTAAAACTTAACGCAGAACAAAACAAAGCAAAAAGTTTATTCCTCATGAAATATTTTAAGTTTTCAGAGTATTTCCAAAGAAACTCAGTACCTCCAAACTGTGTATATGCCTGTTTGATATCACACAGTGCTGTAACCAGCTGCTCACATGGGATTGGCTCCTGGTACTGTAATAAATACCTAAGGTAAAGAGATTGAGATAGGGGGATAAATGTAGCACTTGTAATTTGAAGAGGAAGGAGGGGGCAAAACATCAGCATCTTAGTATTCTCATGCATACACAATGTTTTATAAGTTTGATTAGGAAGAATATAGTTTTCAATTAATGGATTTTTAAAACAACTTTAAACTCTGTAAAAGTAAATTTTCCTTGGAGATAATCTGACTCATGTGGTGTTAACTATTCCATCCATACCTTTGAGCGATGAGCCTTAGCTCATTAGTCAGAACATTGGCATCAGATGTGATGCCCGCCACACTGCAAGCCATGTCCCTTGAAGGAAAGAAAGTAACAAACAATGTAAGAGAAAAAAGATGCTTGCTAGGCATTTCTGAGTGTTAAGAAGTACTAGATTTATTAGGGATTCACCAACTTTGCTCAGAACTACCCTTGAGGAAAAAGTAACCAAAGTAAGACCTTCTTAGATGTTTACCTAATGTTCAGCACAAATAATAAACAATACAGCCTCAATTCCTCAACAGATGTATTTATCATTGCTCCTGGAAAGGGCAAAAAAACAACACCAAGTAGCTAAAGTAAAGGAACCAGAAAAAAGGTTTTGTTGGATGGACAGAGCATCCTCACACTTTGGGGTATACCCCTCAGTGCCTGGCCTGACAAGTGTGGGGTGAGGAGATACAAGGGTGGGAGGGTTCATAGTGCCTAGCCATGCACTTCCTTTTCTGCCTGTTCCTGAAGCTTTCCCCGGGGCTCCACAGTCTATGCAAACACACCCACAAGCTGTCAAGTAGAGTCTAAAGTGACTATGGAGGAAAGATACTATGTTGACTAAGTGTGTCGAAAGGTCAGTGTGATGCAGAGCCCAATTGTCTCTAAATACCTATCTAAACCTCTACTCTTAGACAAACGTGGATCCCAGCCTTAACCCGAGAAGTCTCAACTTACAATGAATGCTGAGTGTGGAGAATCATGGGTACCCAGAACGCAAGAGATAAATCACAGTTGTGGGACAGCCCTACAGGAGTCACTAACCCCACTCCCTTTCTAAGGCTTAGGAACAAGGCTGTGGGAAAGGGGCTGGCAACTATGTAAGACAGAGAGAAGGCCTGCAAAGTACCGCCCTCTAGACTTGACTGAAATCACAGAGTCACAACTGCTTTGGGCAAAGGCAAGACCAGCTGTCGTGGGATATTTGTACACCATGTGAAGATGTATTACTGTGACTGGTGTAATAAAAAGCCAAATGACCAATAGCTAGGGAGGAGGTACAGGTGGGATCTTTGAGGAGATGCCAAGAAAGACGAGAGGAAACAAGATGAAAAAGAGGTAACACTACATGATAAGACTGCAGATTAATATAAATGGGTTAATAAAGGTATAAGAGCTAGTTAGGAACAAGCCTAAGCTATAGGCCAAACTTTTGTAATTAGTAAGAAGTCTCTGTGCCATTATTTAGGAGCTGTCAGGCAGGACAGAAAAAGACTTACTACAACTGGCTCTACCAATCAGTCAAGGGGCTCATAGAACCCTACCTTTATGTTGAAGTTATTAGTTATTGCTAGATTCTGGGAAAGGAAGAATTACTGTCCTTGGTTATAGACCTACTGTTGACCCCACCAGACTCCAATAGCTAGCTTTCAACTCATGGTTACACAGATGGCCTCGGTAATGTTCAGTGAATCAAAACAGACAGACATAAACATAAGAAAGAGATTTGTGGGGAGGAGGAAGGGAGTCAGGAATGGTAGGGATAGGATGTGAGTGTGGTACATGTCCAAAATTGTAATAAATAAACAAATAATTAAATAGACCCCAGTGACAAGTATTTATCATGCCTACCACCCAAGGCAAAGTTTCTATGTGGCAGTCAGTACTCCATTAACAACAAAGTTCCAAGTACTCAAACTGAACAGAAACCAGACTGGACTGTGTGGTGGAACTGGGTCCAGATCTCTAAAAGCCTATTCTCTTGTAAAGAGTCATTATGATTGTACAGATCTCCTACATAGTCATTCTAAGTAACACCTTTAGGACACTGCTTTATGCTGGGCACTGTGCTCGTTTATTTCACTCACTTACTGTGTTTCATGAGATTTCTATACCCACTCTGGGTCCCCAAGAAGTTAAAGAATTGGTGCACCGTCACACCTTGTATTGGTCCACTTTGGACTTTAAGCCGAATCTGCGTGACCAGTGAGTACATACTTTTATCAGCGTACGATGCTACTCTGCACTAAGTGTTTGGTTTTGTACTTCAAGTGAATTACGTACATACTGAGCATATTTCAATAAATGGGCTTCCAGGAGGTATCAAGCAAAATAAAGCAAATATACAGATTTTCACAAGAAAAAAACCAACTACTCCAATTCCACCACCTCACACAGAAGATTCCCTTCAGGATGAGCAAATCCCACTTTGCTGAGAAGTGAAACGGCTCAAACTCTTCCCCAAGATCTCACTTACTCATTAAGTTTGTAAATCTTTTCAGAAAAAAAGACTTCATCAAGAAGCTTGTGGATATTGCGCCTCTCTGCGGCAAGCAGAACTCCATCATTGGCTAAAATTCCCAAACAGGTGCCCGCATGGCCAATAGCTTCCATGGCATACTCCACCTGGTACAGGCGACCTAAGAACAGTGAGACATCAACGTTCCTCTGTGTTCTTGCACCGGTGATCCAAGAGAATCAGCAGACACTAATGGGGACAGTCAACAGCCATGCCTTTACCATGCAATGATGTACACTGTAACCAATCTAGTGAAAAGTTATTTTCAAGTACAAAAGAATGAACTTAATACCAAGATACAGATGTGCAGCTCCCCCCTCACACTAAAAGTAAAATAGTTAATTTTTTTTTTTTTTTTTAAAAAGCACTTTCTTTGGAACAGGTTAATTTTCTAATTTACCTTCCGGAGAAAATATTGTGGTCCTGGAGTCATATCTTCGAGACTGCAAAGGAAAAACAGAGATGATGCCTATCACTGAAGTAAACCAACTTCTGGAAGCCCACAAAACTACAACTGTATTGAGGTGCTGAGTTCAGTAAAGGAAGGAAGAAATGATTCTCTCCCCATCTGCTTTTGCCTCACGTGTCTCATGTCAGTTTGTTAGCTTGGAACAAGCCATAACATGCAACAGGCAAAAATCACATGGAATGTGTCATGAACTCACCATGGCGTCTGAACTTTATGTAACTCCTGTGAAAAGAAAATAGAAACATTAAAATAAATAATAATAATAATTTAAGAAGTATCGTCTACCTTTTAAACCATTTGATTCACACCACCATCCAACTAACTTTGCACCGGACAACCGTGTGAAACTATCCTAGATGCTGGAACACCACAATGAAGAAAAGCCAAATTTAAGAACTCAGAATCTAGCAGCCGGAGGAGAGGAACACAGATTATAAAGTAACTTGGAAGAGGCATCGAAGGTGGGGTGGGGAAAAAGGGATGGGCAGCAGGTAAGCTTTTGAGAAACAAATACAGAAAATGAGAGTAATTAGAGATGGGAGAGGCCAAAGTAAGTTGAAAGACCTCCAGTTGAAGATGAAAATAATGGGAGTGAAGGAAGGGTCTTCCAAGAAAAGAGGCTGATAAAGGCTAATAAAGTGGATACAAGACAAATTGCTTAAGTCTGATGTTCCTAAATTTGGGGGTGTGGGGAAAGGTGGTAAACCTGCGCCTCGTTTCTTTGAAAGGCAGCAATGAAAGCTTAGTGGAAAAACGGCCCCTCGGAGTCTATGCCTATATTGTCAAATAATGGGATATCAGGAATCGAGGCTGGAAAACTAAACAGACATCTGAAGGGTCTGCGTGCTCAGGTGAAAACTGAACTTTCTTACTCATGACGGTTCCATCGAATGACTGGGCGCAGGACGGTAAGAAGCGATTGACATTTTAGAAAAGTCGAGCAGAGGAGAGGCTCAGGGCAAGCTAACCTGCCAGAGGTCGATTCCAACATGCAGGAGAAACAGAAAGGTGTCCCTGAGCACAGCAGCCAGGCCACGGCGGGTTTCGGGTTAGACCATGAACACAGCTACCTCCACGCCTGGCGCCGGCGCCAAGAGCAGGACCTTCCCCGCAGCTCCACGTTCCCGAATGGACTCGCAGGGCCGCAAGCCAGCCCACCCCCTGCACCGACCCGGTGGATCCCTGAGCCCGGGCCCGCCGTCCAGGCCGCGCGGGGATGCCCGACGGCGGCCGACCGGGGCCAGTCCCCGGCAGGCCGATCACCGAGGAGGTGGGTGCAAAGTCATCGTGCCCACGGCTCCTCGGCGGCGGCGGCCGCGGGCCTGGCCCGTGATCTCCACGCACATGGCCCCCGTCCGGGAGACAGCGACCTCGCTTCCGCCGGCCCCAGGGGAGTGAGCCTCACCGGAGGAAGACAGTGAGGGGTGCAGATCAGCGCCGCTTTACTCCGCTGGAGGAGAACCAACCCGGATGGCCAAGCCTCCGCGGCGAATATGGCTCCCGAGCGTGCGCAGAACTGCCAGGGGGCGGGGCGATGAGAGCGCGGAAGTTCTCCTGGTGGAGGGGCGGGGACCGTCTGCCCACGTGGACGTTTGCGGAGCACAGTCCCGCTTTTGGCTGGGATCCGTGGTAGAGGAGGTGGATTGGAGGAAGGAGGGAAGAGCCTGTTTTACGGAAAGTGGAGCTAGATTCCTCTTACACTTTGCGTTCCACTTTCACTTTCTCTTCTGTGCCGTTCTAACGAACCCCGAGTAGTAACTGAGTAGAAAGAACCAATCGTTTACTATTCCAGCCTCGCCAAGAGTTTTCCCTCCGTCTTAGCCTCATTTTCTCCTTTCTCAGATCTGTCAGCTCTTCAATTGGGAGAACTCTTCATTTATCTCTTCTTTCTTATCTTACCCGGTGCCTATGCTGGGGTTTGAAGAGATAGTGGGTTCACTTTGCCTCGCTTAATATTGTAGTCATTTCAGCCCACTGGACTTTATCTTCTTCTAAGCTTCCCCCCTTTAAAAAAATACTCAGATCCAAATGAGTTGCATGTAGGCTGGGCCTGGCCAGTACTCAGGAGGCAGAAGAGGGGGGTGGCCTTGCAAGTTCAGGGCCAACTTGGTTTGCCCTGTAAATCCCAAGCCAGCCAGGGCCACATAGGGAGACTATCTCAAAAAATGAGATAAATAAAACAATATCAAATAGTAAAATATTCACACAATTTAGTATATATTTAATATAACAAATCAGCAATGTTTGTATTAGGAATTTAGTGAGGGGAATGCCTGTTAGCAGCAACAAGAGAGACACCAGCATGATTCCACCATATAAAGGGATGAACACTAGTCTAGAATGAAACCAAGGTTTCAGTCCATTTTTCTGGTCCCTAGTTTCCTGATTAGCCAAGATAAACAAAGACCTTAAATGTGAGAATCCTAAGTGTTTCACCTGGTAATGATCTCATTTGGGGTGTGTGTGTGTGTGTGTGTGTGTGTGTGTGTGTGTGTGTGTGAGAACAGGAGAGGAGAGGCAGAAGTAGTATGGCATTTTGTAGTGATTGGGAGCAGGGATCACAGCCCAAAGACCTCATTTTGAGTCAATTAATTCAGCTTTTAAAGTTCTATTTTCAGAATGTCTTTATGATTCTGTTATGGACTAAATGATGTTCAATAAACATTGTTTTGTAGAATATACTAATGAAGCAGGAGAATAGGCTGCTCCAGGTTGTTGAGCTGAAATCCTAATAGGTAGAGTAGCAGGGCTCACTGACTGGGTCTGAGAAAAGCAAGCAGCACGTCACACCAACACTTTGAGCTTGGGTAACCTGGAATATGACTCATTGTCTAGTAACTATTTTTTTGTACCTCTACTATGTGCCAGAATCTGTGCTAAGAGGTTGCCATATTTTCTTACAAAACCCTCACAACTGACTCTGAGGTAGGTACAATTATTATCTTGATATTTTTAAAAAAGGAAATTGAGACACAGAAGTTAAAAATGAATTCTACAAGTAAACTCAGAAATGCCTAGTTTGGGAAACTAGGTAGAAAGGCAGGCAGACAGACAGACATGCAGTTATAGTATTAGGGCCTAGTCACATAGAGAAATAAGTACTGACAAGGAGTTTGAATGGTCATGGTTCTAGACCTGAGCCATCTATAGACCCTGTGTGGCTAAACCAAAGAGTGTGATGCACTAAACGCCTACAGCCCTAGCTATGCGGTTGCATGATGCTGGACTATCACTTGACAGCTTGATTCCAGTATGGACAACACAGTGGAATCCAGTCTCAAAACAGAAAAAAAAAAGAAACAAACAAAAAACAAAAACAAAAAAACCCCACAGTCCAAGAATAAGTAAATAGCCACTTACATTAGAGAGACATGAAAAGAAATCAGGAAATACTGAGCTAAAACTTAAGACAAATATGCAATGAGCTTCATTTCCCTAATTTTACAGATTTCTATAAAGAGACAATCAGTTATAGAGAATACAGAACATCTAGTGTATGGCTATGGTCCTTGCACTGGGAGGGTGACCAGAGGACTCTGGGAACCAAGGAGTTTAAGACCAGTCATATAGTGAGCCTCTATCTGCTGAGGAACTTGCTGATATCGGGTTAATGGCCTTGCCTTGGATGTCTGCATTTGCTTCCATGCAAGTGCATGGCTGTCTAATGTCTCTCTCTGGAGGTCTAGCTGCAGCCACTCTCTCGATATTCTTAAATGTTTTCCTCGTGACTCCTATTGTGTTTTCCACTAGGGCACCACAACATCTTTCCTTCGGTATGCATTCATCTTGTAAATGTGCCCACAGACTTTTCTGTGGGAAAGAAGAAACGCACAGACATAAGTTTCTCCTG
Organism: Phyllotis vaccarum; assembly: GCA_033318265.1. Taxonomy (NCBI): domain Eukaryota; kingdom Metazoa; phylum Chordata; class Mammalia; order Rodentia; family Cricetidae; genus Phyllotis; species Phyllotis vaccarum. The sequence goes on from JARWLC010000012.1 coordinate 76,618,287, forward strand.
GTCTCTGCCATGGTCAAATTGACAGGCTAGATGACTGCAGGACCATAAGCAGGTAAGAGTGAAATGGCACAAAAAAGACAATGCAATGGGATTCTAGAGAGATGAGGTCAGAGAAGAGTGCATAAAATTAGTGTTGTGTAGACTGGGTGTTTAAAATAGGTGGATTATTTACAATATGTCTATATATATATGTATTCTTTTCACAGTTTAAAAGTTACTGATCTAAGGACTGGAATAGACTCTGAGAGACTGATTAAAAATCATGTATCATCGTGTGAAGTTCATATAGAAGGCCAACAAGGTCTGCAGAAAGTCATGCTCACTTGTGAATGTCTTCTTTTCTGTAGGCTGAGGTGTGCCCAGGGCCTTGCACACTAGGAAAGTGTTCTTTCTTAATGTAGTTTCTTAAGTGGAAAGGGTAGTCCTAGGATTGCTGTAAAAACTAGCCCTTTCTTTGCCTCTTCATATTTAGAACGGATCTGTTTTACCATTTCATGCTTAATTCTGCAGGAAAATTCATGGATTTGACCTGGGCCTGAGTTTTGATTGTCAAGGAAATACAAAGGTTGGTCACATGGAGATTCCAGATTCATAGGACTTGGCAGTTTCAAACCAGATTTCTTCTACTGCCTTCTGGCCCATGTCAAGCATCCGCTGTAAATGCTTCCATCCAGTTTTCGCTGTAATCATGAGGTACTCCTTGTTCTCAGGGTACAGCTGGCAGGAGTATGCAGCCATGACTAGGGATTGACTGAACCGACAGCATACAAGTAAAAACAAAGCGCCCCTCTCTACATCGGTCAGCGGGATCACACTTTCAAACCCTGCAAGGATGTGACCTCCTACTTGTATAGGATTCCGGCTTTCAATCATCATGTACATGATGGTGATTGCTACTTCAAACACATAGTACCCATAGCTCATGTCACCAAAGTCTAAAATCCCAGAGACTTGATACACAGTCTCTCCAGAGGCTGACTTGCTGGAGTCTACTAGGATGTTATGGTCATTAAGATCACCATGATTGATACCTGAAATTAGAAAAATCAAGTAAAAAGTTATTTAAAATACCAATGCATCCTCTTTAAAGCAAAGCCATCTAAATAATTTGATGAGCAAAGATAAGAGATAAAAGAACAGACTAAATTTTTTTAAAACCATTTTCCCTGGTAAGAACCAGGCAGCCTCTCGCTCCTTGACTCTTGCTTCTCACCAGTGCAGAGGGAAGGTGGAGACTGTAGTCCTTGAAAACACTCAAACTGGAGAACTCAACACCAGAAATGTTGAGAAGGGACAGAACCACATTCATATCATTATAGGAAGCAGAGTCTTACATGGAACATATGCACCTCTATTTATATCTAGGTTTTAACAAGTTCTGACAGGTCTGGAGTGATGATACACACCTGTAGTCCCAGACTCAGAAGGCAGAGGTAGACAAATCTCTGTGAGTTCAAGACTAGCCTGGTCTACATAGAGTTCCAGGCTAGCTAGGGCTGTAGAGAGAGAGACCCTGTCTCAAAAATAAAAAATAAACCAAAAATTGAGAGTGTTTAGAAAATGTTATAGTGGAGATGGGGAGATTAATGGTTTAGAGGTTAAGATCTCTACTGGCTGCTTTTCCAGAGGTCCTGAGTTCAATTCCCAGAAACCACATGGTGGCTCACACACCCTTCTATAATGAGATCTGGCGCCCTCTTCTGGCCTGCTGGCAGAACACTGCATACATAATAAATAAAGAAGAGAAAAGAAAATGTATAGCAATTTGACATCCAAAATCATGATACATGGCCTTGCCTGGTTATTCAGAGTATAGCCCACGTGGAGCTATATGTAGTAGAGTTGGCTACACGTGTTACAAACTATGACCCAGGCATGCACAGTAGAGCCATGCATCAAACTGTAATATGTTAGGAGGAAAAAAACAAACCCAAAGCTGCCTTTACCATGGGCAAGCTGAAAAACACTGATTTAAGCTCCTGTCTAGAATGCAGAAACGTATCAATTTGTTCACAAGCAATGAACCACTGAGAGTCATATACCTTACGATAACTAAGTGATATAGAGCATGTCCTTCTAACTCACAACTTTTAAACTTTTCTTAAAACAGACAACTAGTTGTTTCAAAATGGCCTGTATCTCATGACAATCTTCCTGCCTCAGTCTCCCATGTGTGAAGAGTAGAGGTGAGAGCCACCACACTCATTTAACTGCTAGATGATTGGGTGATATATTGCATATTTAATAAAATCAGCCTGGAATATCAGAGAACAGAATCACCCACAGTCCAGCCATGAAGGTCAGAGAGTGGTAACTCACACTTTTAATCCCATCACTCAGGAGACAGAGATCTTTCTGGATTTCTGTGAGTTCAAGGCCTAACAGCCAAACAGTAGTAGGTCACACCTTAATCCTAACTAGGATTATCATACAGGGTTGAACAAGGAAGAAAAACTGGACAGGGAAGATATTTAAGGCAGGAGAAGACGGAGATTCATGCATCCTGAAGAAGTGACCAGTCAAGCTGAGGACCCTTGAAGATAAATTTACGCTGTTTAACCTGAGAAGTTGGCTGGATGAGAATTGACTGTGATCTGTTTCCTCTCTCTGATGTTTCAGCTTTTCTCCAAAATCTGGCTCTGGATTTTCATTATATGCTAACTAGAGTTCATTCAATATATGATTAGGTTTTTCTAATTAGGCTTAATTAACATGTATCACAGTGAGTAATACCAATGAACATTATTGTAAACTATACATTTTAAATTATACATTTCTGGAACAGGAATGTAGCATAGAATTAATTCAAAATACATATAGCAAAATTAGATAGAAGAAGTACAAGGGGAAAACAGAAAATCTACGCCAAAGCATGTTTTACTCAGTTGTTGTTAGAACAGACAGACAAAGTGGTCAGTACAAGATGTGGAAAATTTCAACAACATATTTGACAAGCTTGATCTAATGGGCATAAACTCCAAAATTACACATATATTTTCACTTTAATCAAACATGGAATATTTACAAAAATATAATGAACATTACACCATAAAGGTAAAAAGTAGAACATGAAATAAAATATTAAATCAAACACAATAAATGAGGAAAAGAGTATAGTAGCATAGGCCTGAGATACAGGAGTGGTAGAGTACTTGGTCAGCATGTGCCAAGTCCTGTGGCTGATCTACAGCACTGTCCAAATATACGGCCAGTGAGTTGGCTCACTGGGTGAAGACACTTGGTGTCATGCCAGACAGGCTGAGTTCAACCCAGGACCCACAAAGTAGAAAGAGAACACAAACCCTTTCACATTGTCACAGATGTGCATCCCAAAATAAATAGTAAAATTTAAAAATGTTTAATGTGTAATTCTTTTTTAGGGAAATTTATAAAACTCAATATCTATGTGTTTCCTTGTCTATTTACATCTTAGAGATAAAGATCTCCTGTGGGTGTATGTAAGTGGAGACATTGTTCATAGATTAGACTAGTTTTATAAATGCAAATATACTGTAATAACTATTTTCTTCAAATTTAACTATAAAGCAATCAAAATCCAAAGTATCAATAGACTTTAAAAACAAAAACAAAACAGTTTGTTGACTCTAAAACTGACAGGAAAATACAAAGGGAAAAATTATTAATATTTTTCATGTGCTTTTTCTTTTTTATTTAAAAAATGTTTTAACATACCCTCCCTCCCCTCTTCCCAGTCATCCCCCAGCTTTCCCCTACCCCATCCCCTATCCATTCCTCAGAGAAGGTAAGGAGTCCCAAGGTGAGTCAGTTTGGTCTGGCATATCCAGTTGAGGCAGGACCACGCCCCAGTATCAAGGCTGAGCAAGGAGCTCCTCCATAGGGAATGGGCTCCAAGAAGCCAGTTCATGCACCAGGAATAAATTACAGTCCCACCACCAGAGGCTCCACAAACTACCCACGCTATTTGACTGTCATTGTCCTGCCTATGAGTTTAATAAAAAGCACTGATTGGCCAAAGGCAGACAGGAAGTGTGGGCGGGGCTACCAGACCAAGAAAACTGAGAGCAGAAAAACAGAGCAGAAATGCCACAGAGTAGGCAGAAGAAGCAGAGGACAACCATGCTGCTCTGAGAAAGGTACCGAACCGTGTGGCTGAACAGGATTAGAATCATGGGTTAGTTTAAAATTAAGAGTTAGCAAGTTATATGCCTGGGCCCCAGGTCAATCAGTACAATTAATATAAGCGCCTGTGTGTTTCAGTGGGTCTATGGGACTGTGGGTCTGCGGGTCCGGGCCGGAAACATCATACAACACAGAGGGCTTAGTTTAATACCATGTAGAGGTTTTCTCTGTGTAGCCCTGGCTATTCTGGAACTAGCTCTGTCAACCAAGCTGGATTTGAGCTCAGAGATCCACCTGTCTCTGCCTCCACACGTGGCAGTTAAGATGCTTATATAAAAGAACAAGATGGGAAGATATGTTCTATTATATTCAAAAACTAAAGTTCAAGAAATTAATATTGTGTAGTAATATTTAGGGCACTCACAATTTCTCCTATCTAGGAATACACTGGGCTATGTATACTCTATTTATAAAGAGGTGATGTGGCATATGATTTTTCTTGGTTATTAACATGTGAATATGAATGACTGCTACTTCAAAGTAGAAGCTTCAAAATCATTGTACACAAAGATACACTTTATGCTTTTTGCTGAATTATTCACAATTGCTAGGAAATGGAACCACCCTAGATATCCATTAACAGATAAATAGACAAAGAAAGTGTGGTACATATGCATAACTGGACTTTATTTGTCTATAAATAAAAATGTAATCATGACATTTGCTAGGAATTGGATGCACTGGAGGTTGTTATGTTAAAGTGAAGTAAGCCAGACTCAGAAAGACAATACTGCATGCTTTCTCTCATACATAGACTCTATATTTAGTTGTGTGTGTGTGTGTGTGTGTGTGTGTGTGTGTGTGTGTGTGTGCATTTGTTCTAGAAAGAAGCCCAAGGAAGGGAAAGGAGATCTTAAGGAAGAGAGTATATGGGAAGGAAGGACATATGTTTCATGGAAGCATAGTGTGGAGTTTTTGGAGGGAGGGAGGGGGTCAGGAAGAACAGAGCAGAGATATTAACTAAACTGATGCTTACTGTATGGTGTAGAGATAGACAATGAGACTAGAAGATTAAGATAATCCAAGTCACATTCGATTCATAACAGAGGTGGTATTATAAAACAGAGAAGAAAAATGTATATGCAATTCAAAGTGATGCAAAATTTTATTCTCTATAAGACATTCATATTGTATATAAAAACCCAGACAGATTATATATATGGCAAAAAGCAAAAAAATATAAAATATATGATGATAAAATATGCTACTGACTATATGTTTAAGAAATAGCTTCTTTCATTATATCCCACCAAGATTAAAATATTTGGAACCATTAAAATTGACCACAGAACAAGAGAAATATTTGTACATATATAGCTACTAGTTACAAAAGATTTATCTGGAGTATGTTTAGAACTTTCATCAATTAATCAATGAGACAAAAAATACCAACAGAAAAATAGGCAAAAGACTTAAACAGGCACATCACAAGAATATATATAGACACACACATATAACACATATATATATACACACACATATATATACACATATATATAGACACACACACATATATACACACACACAAATATACACACATATATGCACATACATATATATACATACACATATATATACACACACATATATATACACACACACATATATATATATACACACACATATATATACACACACACATATACACACACATATATATACACACACATATATATACACACACACATATATATACACACATATATCTATATGTGGCCAACTAAATGAGAAATGCATTTCAAAACTACAATGAGAAACTAGAATATGTAAATAAGATGAGAAAAGTGTCATAAGTCGTGATGGTAGCTCAGTGAGAAGGTCTACCCTCTGATAAGAATGGTATGAATTCATACAATCTCTTTTGGAAACTGGTATTGTTTGGTCAAGTTGAATATAAGGAAATTGATGCAGGAGGATTTCTGTGAATTCAAAAGAAGCCCAGACTACAACAACAAAGGCAAACCTCAAATACAGCAATTTTAAAGAATAGTATAGACACTATTCTTGTAAAAATAACAGGAACAAATGAGAACATCTAAGGTGTACCTCCACATTTTCCTGACAGTATGACATTTGCAAATTTAAAGGTTGAGAAAGTACATACTTTGATTGGGAAAATACTCACATTCTCGAAAATGACTTAATTTGGTCATTACTTCTTCCTTGTACAGCTGAATGACCTGTTCAACAATCTCTCGGTTTCGATTCTGCCCCAGGGCACCCACGTGTTTCTCTAGAAGAGGAACATTTTTCAGATTCCAGATAAAGTTCTCCCGATGAAGAAGATTTAACTTTGGATGATGGAATTCCTAAATGAAAAGCAAGAAGCAGGATAGGATGTGGCTTAGGCAATAGAGTCCTTGCTTAGCAGGAACAATGCCCTGCCCTTGATCCCAGTGATGGCATGCCACCATATGCCTATAAACCCAGCACTTGAGAGAGGTAGGTACTGGCAGGTCAGAAGGTTCAAAATCATCCTTGGCTATATAGTGAGTCTGGTCCTGCTTCAAAAAAGTGGGGGGGGGGGGTAAATAAATTTTTTTTTTAAGAAGCAAGAAACAGCCTCTTGACACCCTATATCCTATGGAGAGATCTTTCTTTTGCTTACAGGAGGCAGATGGTTCTCTCATGGCAACTGTCCTGTCTTATTTATGGTATTCCATGACGCAGGCTGATTGAGGTGACACATATCTGAATGTCCATCCCTTAGAAGGCTCAAGTAAAAGGATCTTTCCTTCAAGGCCAGTATCTCTCTTTCTTTAAAAATCCGCACAACAGTAAGTCCCTTTTTATTTGATCAAAACCCTGTAGTTTTGAGAGCACAGTCTGACCTTACTTGGTCCCTCACTGGGGTGAACAGGAATTTTTTTGTTTTAAGTTTTTTGAGACAGGGTTCTACATAGCCCGCTCTGGCCCTGAATTCCCTATGTATGCTAGGATGACTTTGAACTCCTGATCCCCCTGCCACTGCCTCACAAATGTGCTAGAATTAGAACCTTTGTCACTGTGTTGGGTTCATAGACATGGATTACTAACTAATTACTAACTAGTGCTTCGTGGTGGTTTGAAAGAAAACCCAAAGGGAGTGGACTATTTGGAGGTGTGGCGTTGTGGAGGAGTGTCACTGTAGAAGCAGGGTTTGAGGTCTCTCAAGCTTCACTTAGGGTGACAGTCAGTTGACGTCCTGCTGCCTTCTGGTCAAGATGTAGCCAGCTCCATGTCTACCTGCATGCTGCCATGCTCCCCATCATGATTATAATGGACTGAACATCTAAAACTATAAGCCCCTGCTTAAACTAAATGTTTTCTTTATGGTGGTCCCGGTGTCTTTTCACGACAATAGAACTCTAAGACATGCTTACTAAAGGAATTGGAGGCTGATCTCAAGAGCGTGGTGGCTCATACCAGTAATCCCAGCATTCAGGAACCTGAGACAACAGGATCACTTCAAGTTCAAGGCCAGCCTGGGTAGATGTAATGGTTTGAATAAAAATGGCCCCTTAGGCCCGTAAGGAGTGGCACTCTTAGGAGGTGTGGCCTTGTAGAAGGAAATGTGTTAATGCAGGGTGAACTTCCAGGTTTCCTATATTCAAGCCAGGTCTAGTGTCTCCCTGTCTCTTCCTGCTGCCTGCCAATCCAGATGTCGCACTCTTGACTCCTTCTCCAGCACCATGTCTGTCTGCACACATCTTGCTTCCCGCTATGATATAATGGACTAAATCTCTGAACTTAGGCAGACCCAATTAAATGTTCTTCTTTATAAGAGTTGCTGTGGCTATAGTGTCAATTCATAGCAATAGACCCCAAACTACTACAGTGGGCTACAGTGTAAGAGTCTGTCACGAAAACAAAATACCAGGACCAGTAAGAAGGCGAAGTGAGTCCAGGTGCTTGCTAATAGGTCCAGTGGCCTGAGGTTTGATCCCTTCATCTCACAGGTAGGAGAGAACTGATTCTAGAGAATTATCATCGAACCTCTACACTTGTGCTGTGACATACAACTTAACACCCCTACACCCCCCCACACACACACATGGTGGAGGGGGGAGAGAGAAGGAGAGAGACAATAAATAATTTTGTTATACATCCAAATCAAAACATCAGCTTTCACTCACTGGTCTAGTCTGAGGCTGGCTCCCTGTCATTTTTCACTATATCCTTTATTCATTTGATTCTGTCACTCTGGCCTCCCTGGAGTCTAGGGAGTCTCAAGGCCTTGAAATATGCTCTCTCTCTCTTCCAGAATGCTCTTTTCCACAGTGATGCTAGAGTTTCATTTCCACTAGACAAAAAAGCACCTCTGCACAGACCTCCTGACTACTCCACTTAAAATTTCAACCCTTTCCTCAGTATTTCACAACTCTCTCTATGGGAATGTATTCATGGGGGGCACTGTTCCCTAAGATGGCTCTTTTCACTGAGCTAACATGTGCATCTGCATTGGTGTCCATGCTCTGGGTCTATCTGTAACAGGGTACACTTCTGCTCTGGATCCGCAGGCCTGGAAGCTACTTTGAGGCCAGTACACTGTGGCCTCAGCATCTTCCCTTCGGCAAATGAAGCCTCTCTAGTTCCTTCAACTCTTCCTCATGAAACCACCTTTCAATCTCACCTTCTGAAAAATGCCACTGTGATCACAAAAACAGAGGGTAAGAACTGAAACATGGGGAACAGAGGCTTTGGGGATGGACTGACTCAGAGCAGAGAAAAATGATAGAACAGAAATTCTCACTTCAGGCTGTCCAATGCTACTCCAAGTCTTTTTTAGAATCTTATGTATTGCTTTTATTTTTATTTGGTGTGTATGGGTGAGTGGGTGCATGCTTATGTGAGTGCACGTGCTTATGAGTATACATGTATGTGTGCACTGGTCTGTAGAGGCCAGCGATCAACTTCACGTGTCATTCCTCAGGAGCCATCCACTTTGTCTTATGGGGAAGTCTCTCATTGGTCTGAAGCTTCCCAATTAGGCTAAGCCAAAGCTCCGGAAATCCCCTTGCCTCCCCCTCCACAGCACCAGGATTATAAGCCTACCACCTTGACTGGTATTTTTATGAGAGTTCTGAGGAGACAACTCAAGTCTTCTGCTTCACTTACTGAACTCTTTCCAGCCTCTCCTTTTATTATTTTTAATTGTCTGTCTGTCTATTTGTCTGTCTGTCTGTCTGTCTGTCTGTCTCTCTCTCTCTGCATATGTGTGTGTGTGTGTGTGTGTCCGTGTCTGTCCTGTGCAGATATGCACATGTGAATGCAGGTGCCCACAGAGTACACAGGCAGTTGTGAACCACCATATGGAGTTTGGAACTTAAGTCCTCTAAAAGAACAGTGTATGCCCTTATGCACTGAGACATCTCTTCATCTTTTCTTAAAGTAAATATAACAAAGACAGGTGTGGTAGCACATGCTTTTAATCCTACCACTTGGGAGGCAAAGGCAGCAGGACCTCTGTGTTCCAGGCCAGCCTGGTCTACATAATGAGTTTTAGGATAGTCAGAGCTACAAAGTGAGACCTTCTCTTAAAAAAAAAAAAAAAAAAAAATGTGCTTGGAGCTGGAGAGCTGGAGAGATGGCTCAGAGGTTAAGAACACTCACTGTTCTTCCAGAGGCCCTGAGTTCAATTCCAAGAAACTGCATGGTGGCTCACAACTATCTATAATGGGATCTGATGCCCTCTTCAGGTCCGCAGGTGTACATACTGACAGAACACTCACATTTTAAAAAAAAGTGCTTAAAATAAATATTAAATATAACACTCTCATTGGGTTTTCAATTACAGTCTACTGAGGTAAGATCTGGGGTTCGCTATTACTTTGCTATCCCCCACACCCGCATGGCATTGTCTCGGCTCTCATGGCCAACGGTGGAAAGAACACTGGACTAACTCACAGACCATAGTTCCAACTCCCTCTTCTACCTCCGAACAGGCCACAGAACATCTCAAACCTTAGTTTCCCCAGAAGGAAAGTCAAGACGTCAGTCATGGATTAACACACACATACCACACACACACACACACACACACACACACACACACACACACACACACACACATACACAATAAACATGAAAAATTTAAATAATAAAAAATATGGAGAGCAATCAGGAGACATTGACACCAACCTTTGTGCTTGACAGGCACTTGCACACATGTGTGTACCCACAACATGCACATACACACACATGGTCGCCCGCAAAGACAACAATTTAAATCTCAAGCAATACTTGAGGAAAAGGTGTAGAGAAAGGGCTCGTATGCAAGACTGGTGAGGAGCTAGTAAACTCAATAACAAGAAAAACAACGTAATTAGAAAATGAACAAAAGACCATCAGGGAAATACAAGCTGGAAGCACCGTGAGATACACGTCACACTTGTGAAGGCAGAGACTACCAAAAAGATGAGTGGTAACTAGCGTTGGGAAGGAACAGAGAACAAGAATGTACAGTCACTGTAGAACACAGCAAAGAAAGTTACTAAGGAAATTAAACGAAGAACTTTCACGTGACCCTTCAGTTCCACCTTTTTAGGGCACATGCCTAAGGGCAAGGAAATTACAACCTCATAAGAATATCTGTGGTAGGCTGGCGATGGAGCTGCATGCCTTTCATCTCAGCACTCAGGGAGGCAGGGGCATGTGGGTCTTGGTGAGTCTGAGGCCAGCCTGGTTCCAGAACAGCTAGGGCTACGCAACCCCCACTCCTCCAAACTAAAAACCTTGTCTAAAAAAGTCTATACTTTTATGTTCATTGTAGTTAGTCACAATAGCCAGGTTAAAAAGAAAAGAGGGGGGGTGTGTAGTCCAAAGTTTACATTGTAGCGAATATTTAGTAAAAGGTAAATTATTTACAGCCTCTGGAGATAAAAGAGCATAGTAGTAAATGTTTAAGACTAATAAGCTGAATGATCTAACAACATGAATGCCAAAGCTGCTGTGTCCTCTTTGCTAAGAACCAAGGACAGAGGAGTGTCACCGGAAGAGGGGAAAACTGGATTTCAACATGAAAGCACTGGGATTGGACATCTATCAAATCAACCCCGGATAGACAAAAGATCCAAATGCCAAGATTTGACATCATAAAAGTCCTTGACAATAGCTTTGTTGATGGTTTCTTGCCTATCATACCCAGAGCATGAAGAGGCAGATGGGATTCTATCAATCTAAGAGCTGCGTAGGAAAAACTCAACCATCCTGGGGCTGGGGAAACGGCTCAGTCAGTGCAGTGGTCTGATGATAGGCTTTATAGCAGCTGTTTGACTGGATATGTATATGTATCTTAGAACATGTTGTACATCCTTATTATATCACAATTATTTTTAAATGATAAAAGAGAAAAATGTAAGAGACACTTATTGAAACAGCATATTTGGGAGAGATTTCAAAGATACTGTAAATACAATGTAGATATAATACAGAGCATTGTAACCGCTACAAGGTTTTTCCGAATAAAATTAACATATGGAGAAAAATCTTATAAAAATACACACAAACCAGTTATGATGGTCTACACATGTAATCCCAACACTCGGGAGGCAGAGGGAGGAGGATTGTTATACGTATAACAGTTTACACAGTGAGTTCCAGATCAGCTAGGGACATATAGAAAGACCTGTCACAGGCTGAAGAGACGGCTTAGTGGTTAAGAGCACTTGTTGCTCATGCACAAGACTGCAGTTCTGTCCCTGCAGCCACGTACTGGTTCACAGCCACCCTCTTCTGGCCCCCTGGGCAACTGGCACATGCCACACATTGAACAGATGCAGGCAAAACACTCCTACACATGAAATTCATAGAGCTACACATACATAGAATACATACATACATACAAATACATAGAAATACACATACAAAAGACCCTGCCATAAGCAAATAAAAGTAAAATAACTACTTACATTCTAAGTATATTGATATTAACAAGTGGATAGTGTTGTGTACATGTGTGTGTATGTACGTGTATACATGTGTATGTGTGCGTGTGTGTGTGTACATGTCAATTCTTTCCTTCACACGGGTCTCAAGCTTGGTGGCAAGTATCTACCCCACTGAGCCATTTGCCAGACCCTCCATCTATTTTTTGAGCAAGGTCTCTAACTGACCCCGGGAACTTCCCAATTTGGTTAGACTGGACAGAGAGCCCAGGGCCTCCTGTCTCCACCTCCCCAGTGCTGGGAGGCACACTCTCATTCTTTCAAGTGGGTGCTGGGATCCTAATTCACATCTTTGTGTCTGTCTGTGCCAATGGAATCATCTTTGTAGTGGACGTTCTAATGAACAGCCATGATTGGATTTGTTCAAACTTAATTGAACTGTTCTGACTGAAATGCTTAATATGTTTACTACTCAAAGCTATATGCAATACAATTTTTGTTGAATAAGTGAAGAGTGCAGTAGAAAAAGTCTATTAACATTTATTAAACATCAACTCCAGAGACTGGATTTACTGATAATTTCTGAGTTTTCTTTGTATTTTTACTGGTTTTTCTTGAACAATGAGTCACTAAAGGGTTTTTGTTTAACCATAAAATAAATGAGTTATTTCTATTTTGAGATAGGAGAGTAAATTAATACTGTGTAGATGGTCACATGGCCTTGACATTCTGGCCAAAATGAATAGCAAACTTAGTTTGCCCAGTTATAAAAGTTAAAATGCTGAATAAAATTTAAATCACTGGTATTCAGTGATGAAGACAGACCAAAAAAAATGAATTTTTTTTCTATTCACTACCTTGACAGAGGACTCAGGACAAAGGTAAGACCCAGGAAGAGTCCAGAATGTTCAGTGAGTTGAAGAGAGAGAGCCAGGAAGACCAAGGCGAGTTTGTAGGACAGGTGACGCCTTACCGCCGCAGAATGTGCATCTTTACCATCTGATCACAGCTACAATGAATTACCCAGAGGTCCCAGAATATGGTCCTTCATTGTAGTACGAGGTTTCTGGCCCGGACTTTCAGGCCTAACCTCAAGGTCTAGGCCCACAGACCCGCACCCCACAGACCCGCAGACCCGCAGACCCGCAGACCCGCAGTCCCATAGAGACACACAGATGCTTTCATTAGTTTTTGGCTGATCAGCCTCAGGCCCAGGCATATCACTTGCTAGCTCTCTACCCTTCATCTAACCCATGTCTCTTGTTCAGCCATGTGGCTCGGTACCTTTCTTTAGAGCTGCATGGTTGTCCTCTGCTTCCTGTGGCTTCTCTCTGGTGCTCTCTCTGGCATTCTGCTCTCAGAGATTTCCTTAGTCTGGTAGTCCTGCCTACACTTCCTGCCTGCCTTTGGCCAATCAGTTCTTTTTATTAAACCAGTGGTTGGGACAATTATTTAAAATGAAACAACACAACCTCCCACACTTCATTGTCTTCATGTGCTCTGGCCCTCACCTGGAAAGGTCCCCTTCCTCCTTTTCTTTCTGCCCAATGCACTCCTAACTTTAGAACAAGCTTGGAGTTACTTTTGAACCATTAAGTCTTCCAGTGTATCAAATGTACCATGATAGACACACACCAAGAATAAAAGATATGTAAGTATGCTGGGTGCACATCACAAGTGGTTGAGTGCTCATACAGCATGCCTGAAGCACAGTCCCCAGGACCATATAAACTAGAGGTGGTGGCATATGCCTCTAATTCCAGCACTCAGGAGACAGGGCCAGGAGGATCAAAGTTCAAGGTTACCTTTGGCTTCACAGTGAGTTTGAGGCCACCCTGTACCGTATGAGACTTGTGTAACAGAAAATGAGCCTTAAAAAGCATACTGTTCTTAAGAATTTCACTGCTAGCCAGACATGGCAGTGCATATCTTTAATCCTTTAATCCAAGCTCTTTCAAGGTAGAGGCAGGAGGATCTCTGTGGTCATCTTGGTCTATACAGGAGTTCCAGCCCAGCCAGGGCTACCCAGTAAGACTCTATCTCAAAGCACACAAAACAAAACAAAAAATAAGATAAACAAAAATTCCTTACAAACAAAATAAGACCCCAAATCTTACCTCCAATGTTTTATCCAGCTGGGCAGCTAGCCTTCCTATTTCATATAACTGCTGGTGGCTGATGGCAACCTCAGATATGGGTCTTCCTGGGAGGTAAGTGAGCATTCTCACCAAGTAGCTTTTGATTTCAGAGCCACTATCTAGATTGAAGGAATGACACGTCCTGTCAATCATTCTTGAAAAAATAAGAGATATATTTTCTTTAGAATTACTAGTGAAAGGAAAAGGAATTTCAAGGGAAGAAGGAAAATGCACATATCTACAACCTGCTCTGCAATGTTCTGTGAGGCAGAGTGGCGGGGCTCAAGGCAACCGGAAAGACAAATCATTCACTTCAAACACAGTTCTTACCATGCAGGCCTTAGCTCCAAGGAGACATCTGCTTACCAGGTAAGTGAATTCCTTAAACCCACATTTTTATATACGCTTGCAATGAGAAAAACAAGGCATAAAAAGGGACGTTTCATATATCACAAGTTTCTTTGTGGCCAATTAAAATGCATCTTGAATCTGTAATACAGCTCTGCTGTCTATTCCTTGGGGACTGGAGTGGATCTTCGTTGTTAGGAGCAATACAAATTTAAAAATTATAGATAAACAAGAGAATAGAAGATAGTGGAGACCTCACACTTTAAAAACAAACTCCAAGAAACTGATCTCAGGCTGCTAATCTCCCAGCACTCTGTAAAGGGAAAGAGTTCCACAGATGAGGACCTGCAGCCTTGCATTCAAGTGTTGCGGCGCCTGAGGTCACATGCATAGTCATGACAACTGGGTTTAAAATGACCGATCATGTGTTTTGTGTTCTTTCTACTACACGGCAGCAGTATACGCAACCAGTCTAATGAATAAAAAGAATTCTTTGAGCCTGAAGACATGGTTTTGCCAAATACTTGCCTAGCATATGCAAGGGCTTGAGTCCGATCCCGATCCCTAGCAATATAATCTTTTTGTGTTAAGTAAGAACAGAATATGTTTTCCTGAATTCACAGGCCCCTTTGTTACTATTTATCAGGATATTTATAGACAGAAAGTTCAATTTTATACTAGGTCTCAATTCAAAGCATTTCCAAACTATATCTTTACTTGGAATTATAAACTTGTTTTTGATACCATGCTAACCTGTAGCTGGAATGGACATGGGGATGTCTTACCTATGGACATGAGCGAGGTCGTGTGGTCCCTTTTAGTTCGGCACACGGAGGCTGTTGGAAATCCAGCTGCTCTCAGAAACATGATGACATGGTTCTGCACCTCAATCAGGTCTGGAGTTTTACTAGACTCTGTGTTGCTTATCTTGAGGACATATTCAACAGGGTCATTTGTAGTGTCTTTGGCTCTTGAAATGTGGACATGGAAGTTTTGGTCATCATAGCTAGGGAGTGGATGGATCTTAGAAACTTGGAACCCAAACACCGATTCTACCAGTGCAGCGGCCTGTCCCTCAGTAAAAGTGGGTTTGGAAAAAGCCTGTGACTGCTGGCCGTCTCCACTTGCCATTATGTCTAAGGGGAAAAAAAACAACAGCCAGAAGTTATTTATTTGAATGATTATTCTCGACAGACCACCGATTCTCTATATTCAGTTTATGCTTCTTGATTTTTATTTATAAAGTTTTTTAAAAAATCAGTTTAGTGAATGAGATCAAGAAGATGATGTACTGGGACTGGAAAGATGGCTCCATGGTTGAAAGCCACTTGTTGCTCTTTCTGGAGATCTGAAGTTGGTTGTCAGCACTCCCAGTGAATGGCTCATATTCACCTGTAACTGCAGCTCCATGGGAATCTGACATCTTTTTCTAGACTTTGGAGGCATCTGCAATTACAGGTGTATCTTACAGAGACATTTAAAAATAAAATAAACTTTAAAAGAAAAACAAGTTGATGTTTGTTCTATCAGGGCATGCTAGCATAGTGCTTGGAAGGCAGAGGCTTGGAGGACTGTTTCAAGTTCAGGCCAGCTTGGTCTACCTAGAAAGTTGTAGGCTGGCCAGGCTATATGGGGAAACCTTATCTCAAATAAAATAACCAAAACAGAAGAAGATATGTTGGCAAATAAATCCTTGTGTCATGAACCATTTTTAAATTTCCCTCCCAAATTGAAGGCACAGTTCTAAGGATAAACACATGTCACAGAGACATTTTTGTTATCACCCAATTCAATCCTTCCTCTGGTCTACCAACTTTACAGGGAATGTAGGTCTAACGAAATTAAGAGATATGTTCAGAACTAGTATTAAGTTCCATTGAGAACTCAGCTGGGAAGATGGCTCCCAGTGTGAGGTTTGAGCATGAACTTTGTCTTAGCCAGGCTTCATGGTATGTGCCTGTAATTCTAACCTGTGGCAGTCTTTTTTATGTTTGGGTTTTGAGACGAGGTTTTGTGAAGCATAGGCGAGCTTAAATTCATCATATAGTCTTGACCTTCCATTCTACCTCCGAAATGCTGAGATTACACGTCAAACTCAAACTCAGGCCTCATACATACTAGGCAAGCACTCTCCCAAGTGAACCACGTCCCCAGCCAAATCGCTGTGTCCTTGACAATCCCTTCTCAAGTTTTCCTTAGGCTATAGTATTTTCTTTCCGGAGCAAAGTAAGCCCTTCAGGATTTGGTCACTAAACACATTGTCCCAAAAATTAAACAGGGTTTTAAAAACAGTCTTCACACCTGAAACTTCTGGAAACTAATACACCCCTTTGGCCTTAAGACTTGACAAAGAATTTTAAACATTCCTTCTGAAAACATATATATGCATATAAAATGAGGCCAGTATTCCTAATGTAATGTGAACTGAAGCATTAACTCCAAGATGAAATCCTCTCAACTCTGAAAGTATTTAAGGGTATTAAAACAGGGCTGAACTTGATAGGAACTTGATAGGGAGCTGGGTGTGGTGGCTCACACCTGTTGTCCTCCAACAGAGACAGGGACAAAGAATGTGCTGCTTGTTCAAGGCCAGCCTTGACTATCTGTTGAGTTCCAGTCTACTCCTGGCTACAGTGGAAGATTTGTTATAAAAAAAAAAAACAAAAACAAAAAACCCACAACAACAAGAATAAAATGTTCTTAAAAGTTGAAAAGACTGCTAAAGGCAAATAGTGAAAGCTAATCAAAGTCCAGAAAACGTTCCCATGACCCTAAATGGGGTTTGTTAAACATCTTTTTGCAGAGTCTTATTTGCTAAAGCAAGACAAGGTATTATTGGCAGGTCTGGTCACAAGACATCATCCTGGTGTACTACACAGGTGCTGAGTTGCAAAGAGTTGCAGCACCAGCTAGGCTACCAACTTGAAAAACTTCAGCCACAGGGCCTCTAAAAGGGTTCAGCAACATCGTCTCTAAAAGTCCCCTCTGGCGCCAATATCTAAGCTGTTAAAAATTCACTTTTGAGCTTATATTTGCTTTGGTGTTGTATACACAGAGAAGTCACGTCAAGAAAGCTACACACTGAAAGCTGCTGCTGAAAGTATGCACAAAGAACATTTTTTTTTTTTTTTAAATTAGAGATTTCCATTTTAGCCAGTGTGCCCTGTGTGTGGAGAGGATAGAGGGCGACTCCAAATCCTATACAAGTCTGAGTGTACTTCTTGCCAACAATATATAGCTTCCGAAAAACCCCTCAAACAGTAAGGGCTTCTAACTAGGAGGTTGGCGCCATACTCCGTAATCGCTGATGAACGAAAGGGGGCTGAAAAGGGAGGTGCAAGACACACCAGAAAACAACAACGTAAACCAGTCTCTCCTCTCATCCTCTCCTAAAGGATTACAAAGTCCCGAGAACTCTGCCTTAGCACTTCTTTCAAGTCAGTCTTCAGCGACCCTTCTGCTATCAGCCTCCAAGGCTGGGAAGTAGGCAACTGTATTTCCTGCATCTACTTGGTGAGCCAATGTTTGCGACCACTCACAGTTCACAGCCTGCAGGAACTGAACAGTCGTTTTTCCGAGGACGATTTCCAACCAGCTATTCCAGTGGGTCTAGCTGCGGAGAAAGGACAATGATTGGAGGAAGGTGGTCCATGGCTGGGTTCCCGGCCTTGTGTCAGTTAGGTCCAGGGGAGCCCACGGGATGGTTTCCACCCCGCACCGTGCAGGCCCGGGGAGGGTGGGACCCTCGGGATTGCGCTCTAGATATCAACCCCGCTGGGGCTGGACAGTGAGCTGCCCCGTCAACACGCAACGAGTGTAAGGAGCGCGAGGGCAGCAGGAATCCGCCGCTGGCTCTCAGGGTCATCCCCTCATGGAGACCCCGGACTCGTCTTAGCCTCCCCTACCCTCCGCTCACCCGCTGCGACCGGACACCCCGAGACACACCCGCTCTCTACGTACGGAGTGCAGAAAGTCTCAGTGCCGGAGGTGTGGCCCGACCCTCGGCCGCAAGCCCCGCCTTCCTTTTGGCTCCTCCCACATCCCGCCCCCTCCTGACCATCCATGCCCAACCCTTCCCCGCCCCCAACAGAGTTGAGGGACTCGGCTTCTGATTGGCTGTCTGCAACCCGACGAAGCTGTCAGTCTCGGCTCTCAGAGTCAGGATTCAGAACTCTTGTTTCTGATTGGCCATCGAGTAGCCATATAGGCTTTGAGCTCCTGAGCAGCATCTGTCAATTCTGACCCGTTCTGCCTTGTCCAGGCAGTGACTTGGAGCGTATCTGTCAGGATGCTGCCTCCTGAGAGCTCGCATCTTGGCTACCTCACTCCTTCCCGCTCTTTCTGGATGCGCTATCCTGGAGGCCGTCTTTATAGAGTGCGGCCAGAGATGCATTCTCCCCAGAACGGAATCTTAGTCCTAAAACTGAGGGAACGGGGTCGCTGTCTGGGTACTAGAATGTTTCAACTCGAAAAGAGTACATAAACAGCTCTACTCTCTGTGCTTGTGGGAAAATCGAAGTCTAGAGTGCACAGAGCAACCAGGCTGTGGCTCCCAACTCCCGGGTCAGCAGGACATTGGCCACAGCACCCGTTTTCAAGCAGGGTAACTCAGCAGAGGGAGAGTGAGCACCAGCTGGGCTGTTAGAATCACAGTTCAGATCTGAGGTGACGAAGGACTTTTTTGACACTGAAGAACAGAGCTGGAAATTGTGTTGGAATCCCTATTTAGGTAGGGTAGTTCAGTCGACGGAAAGTATTCAAGAGTTTGCCTGCGATTCTGAGACAGAAAGTTAGTTGAACGACCTTAATTTTCAAGGACACAAGATGGATGCCCTTCAGTCCAGCTAAAATGTCTCTGATAGGGAGGTCAGAGCACTCTCTTCTGGAAGAATCCTGTACTTCTGTCACTCAGGTCTGCAAATTGGTCTCCTTATGTTGTTTTAGTGCATGCACATATTACTTGTTTTTTATCTGCCATGGCACACTCATGGGTACCTTGGATGTTCTCCCCAATACCCACCAACCACAGAGCACAATGAGAAATTTGTCTCCCCCGCCTTAGATATATGGTTCTTATGTTTCATTTCTAATCTTCAAGTAGTATGCGTGTTTTTCTGTACTTTAGGATGTCAGTGACTTTGACTTGGATTTCCTGTAACCAGAAATGGACTTCTGTGTGCTTTTTAAGGTCTCTCTGCAATATCTTAATTCTTCTCTCTCACTAGTCCACTTCTACTGGTCCATTTTCTTTCTCCTCATAGGCTGAAAAAAAAAAAAAATGAGTGAGGATTGGATATGAAACTGAAGGCACAGGGCAACAGAATCCACGATTGCCTTCTTTGGCTTGTACCCATTTCCATTCCTTGAACATTGCTTGTGTGCGTGTGTGGTATGCATGTATGTGTCCAGGCACACACACTGATGAAAAGGAGGACGTGGTTCCTTTCTAGTAACCGATCTTTTCTTTATTCCCGTAAGAAAGGCTCTTTCACTCAGTTCTCACGATGTTTTTCACTAGGCTGGCAGTTAGAAAGCTCCGTCTCATTACTCCCTTACCATCCCAGCAGAAATGCACAGTAATAGCTGGATTTTTATATGGGTTCTAGGGATCAGAACTCAGGTCTTCATGCTTGGGCAGCAAGCACTCTTACCCAATGAGGCATTTCTGCAGATCTCCTGGGATATTTTTCAGAAATGCATAGCCTATATAACGATGTTGTGCAATCCTAATATTTGAGAGGTCAAGGCGGCCAGGCTGGGCTACATAAGGAAACTCTGGTATAAAGGGGGAAATGCTTTCTGTAATTTGCCATTTTCATTTTAAGTAGATTTTCCCCCATTTAAAAGACATCTTTATACACAACCTTTTGTACACCTTAGGATTTTAGTTGAGATCTCATGTAGCTCAGGCTGGATTCCTGTTGCCATCTCCAGTTGCTGAGATGACAGGTATGCACCACTTGTCCAGCTTTTGTGTACTTCAAACTGTCTTTAGGATGAACTGTGCAGTCTTCTAGGATTTCTAATGTATGCTGCCAAACCATTTTTGCCTTTGCCAATGAAGATTTTATATGTGTGGAATCTCACACACACCTATCTCCAACGAGCAACAAAAATAACTCGCAGAGGGCTCTTGACTTTGTATTTGTATGACTCATGTCAGGGCTCAGTGTTTAACATGTATAACACTTTTGGATTCAACCACAACAGAAAATGTGTTCTAGAAAACATAATCTTGTAGTTTAAATATATTAAAGCCGGCTGTGGTGTTGCATGTCTTTAATCCCAGCACTAGGGAGACAGAGGCAAATATCTCTTTGTGAGTTCAAGGCCAGCCTGGTCTACAAAGCATGTTCCAGGACAACTAGGGCTGTTATACAAAAAACCCAAGCCAAACCAAACCCCAAACAACAAAACAAAACTCCCAAAAAGCCTCCAGAAAAACCAGTGTGTGGTGTCAGAGACAACTTTGTGGGGTCAGCTCTGTCCTTCACCTTTACACAGCTCTGCACATAGAACTCGTGTGACCAGGCTTGTCCAGCAAGCACCTTCAACCCACTTAGCCACCTCACTGGCTCAATCTTGCAGTTTTGTGTTTCCTTTATATAGCTGTTCAAAGTTTAGTGACAACAGGATACATAAAATTCAATGATCATACAAGCAGATTGTGAGGATTACATGTACATCTGATTTTGCAATAGACGATTCATTTTACAGGTACTATTATAGTAATATGACATGTTCTGAGAAATACATCCTTTGGCGATCTCACTGTGCAAATAAATGTCAGTGTAATCACAGAAACTTAAATTGCTACTGGTTTCATCTTAGGAACCAGTTACATGTGGTCTGTCATTGACTGAATGTTGTATGTGGTACAGACAGATCCTGAACACCAGTGGATAGTCTAGCAGTTGTAAACTTACCCTAACAACTCTCACCAAACAGCAAGACTAGCAGTAATTCGTTATTAGAAAGTCAAACTGGTATCAAATGATAAATGCACCAAGGCTGCTGCTGTTTCCATGACGTCTGGATAGATATTCAAACTACTAGGATGTGCTTATATTGGTATTTGCTGTCATGCTATCCTAGAATCTGAAATGTGGCCATTTTAGCCTGTCAGTGTCGATTTACTATGATATATACACTGTTCTGCCTGCAGGCCAGTAGGTACCAGGTCTTATGGATGATTGTGAGCCACCATGTGGTTGGTTGCTGGGAACTGACCTCAGGACCTCTGGAAAAGCAACCAGGGTTCGCTCTCAACCTATGAGCCATCTCTCTAGTCCTGGACATCAGGTTTTAACAAAACTTTAAGTCACTTAGGTTGCTACTAAGCAGGGGTTTTTTTTGGGGGGGGGTGGTAGTGGTGGTGGGGCATCACAGGGATTTGAATCCTTGTGAAGGTTCTAGAACATACAACCACTGTCTTACAGCAAGGCCATCTCCTTCTGGAATACATAATTCATACCAATGAACTGTCTAATTATGTTCTAAACGTTATCAATTACCACAATAGAGGCCTATGGCATGCAATGCCATTTCCAGTAAGTTCAATTTAATCAGTAAACATGTAAATTAGTTATACAAATGAGGGAACAGATTAGGGAGAAAGAGAATCAGTGAATATCAGCTACAAACAGGAGATTTCAGCTTGAAAAAATATTTGAGACAAGGTGTTTGTCACAGTAGCCTTAGATTTAGCCCAGGCTGACCTTCAACTCAACTAATCCTTCTGCATCAGCTTCCTAAGCACTGAAATCACAAGCATGAAACACCCAGCTTGGTGAAATACACTTGAATGTTGTCTAACTTGTATATGTACAAAAAATCCTGGCTTAGGTCAGATTAGTCTTTCATGCTTAACCGATTCTATAACCTGACTACCCGTTAGAACACTCCCTCAATTAAATTCATGTACTGGTTCTTGAGTGGATCCTAACCACATCTCAAACGTTCATTCTCCTAAGTTTTAGCATAGAAAGGGACTTTGAGATTAACTGGGTCACATGTTGGATGTTATGTTGGCAATGAACAAAGTCTGAACATTAAAGAACATATTTAATGAGAAATTTATGGATAGCATTTTACTTTTTAAGTCATAATGTTTTATTCTGAGTTACTATAAAATACGAGTCAAATATGGTAATACAATTTTTTTATTAAAAATAATTTACAGCATCAATAACATATACACAATTTCATTAACTGAACTTTACCTCCAATATACTTCTATACAATACTTAACATTATTGAACTCAAAACTGTTATGCTATTTTGTTGGCTTTAAATAACAGTGATTTGTAGTTACTTAAGAGATAGATATATATGGTTTTATAGCCACATATGCAAAAAATTGATAAAACAAACAAAAGCAAACAAAAAGACCACATCAGCACAGTCACAGTCCCCTTCAAGGGGAAGAAACTCCACTGAAAAAGTCAAAGTCCACTTCTTTTCCCTGGTTCCCCCCAAATCAAATATAGCATCATTACCCGGTATCTTAGTATCTTCTCCCTAGACTCAAAGGCAAAAATGAAAGTGGTTTTCAACTCCTGAGAAATATTAGTGTTTCTCATCATCCTGTCATTAGCACTGGGAAGAGGAACGTACACTAAAGTTATCACACATGCAAGCAACTAACTCTGGCTGAGCTGTTAGTTCAGTACCAGTGAAGAGATGCTGCTGTTGCTCATCCAAGTGCTAGCCCACAGACAGCAAGCCCGCTGGAAGCCTTTCCTTTCCTTCATTTGTATAAGCAGTACAACTGAGGCACAACAGCATGGAACACAATGCTCCTGAGGATAAATGCTGCTGTTGGTAACTGCGCTACCGTCACAATACTGATTTGTGTTCACTTCCTTTCCCAAATATTGGTAATTTTTAGAAAATAACAAAGATACTAAAAAATAGTCAATAAAGGAAGTAACACATTAAAAACAGGCATCACTTTTTTGCATCATTTGGCTAGAGGCAGAATTACAAAATATACGCATTGAGACATGCGATTAATTTCCCTCCCCCATTTAAAACCAAGCTTATCAAGAGTTTAGTTTACTGTTTCTAAGCAAGAGATTACATGAACCTTGATTTTGTTCCTGAAATACAATTTTTATATATACCATTACTGGACCAGGTGGACTCAAAATGTAAATGTTTGATTCATAGCTGGGTTTATCATCTCTCAGATGCTTATGTCCACACCTTTAACTCAAGACTATTATTGACAGTGTATACTTTCAAAAGAAGACATTTTCCCCATATATACATCCTGAATTACCATTTCTTCAACGCATGTACCAGTATTTAATTTCTCCATTTCTAACTCAGGTTTCCACACAAATTAACACACAGAGAGACAGAAACATGACTTCTCAGAACACAATATGATTTCAAAGTAGGAAAGAAAACACTTTGTTTTGTCAAATTCTTGTCCAACTAAGTACATATTTTAAAAAATATCTTCAATAGACTGTATGATTATGTGCAAAGTTCTCAGCGCTCTTCTTAACCCACTGGCTCGACAGTTCTCAATTTTAGCATAACAGAAGTACTTTTTGTTTTGTACTATGCACAAAAAGATCAGATGAAGAAAACATTTTAAAAAATCATAACACTTAACATTTTGCTGCTAACACTTTAAGTTCTTAAGTAAAAAGAGGTATAGGGCCTTCTAAAGCTAATTCCCAACCCCTTTAAAAATGATTTAAAACATGGACAAAGCATGTGATGTGTAACATTCAAATGCAACTGGGAACACAGGCATGCAGACACCAGTGACTGCTAAGTGTCTTATCTTTACGGTCAGTTTTGATTAAAAACAAAGAAATGATAATGAAATCATTATACAGAGTAATATAATAAATAAAATAATGACTCAAATACCAATAAGTCAACTTAAAGGACTGTAAAAATCAACATTAAAAAATACTTAGGGTGCATATCCATGTAATTGATAACTGACAGGTTTAGAGGAAATCTAGAGTCTGCCTCACGTTGTTATCAGCATTCATAAAAGGAGTTTGGAATGTCAGCTGGTGATACCTAATTGAGGTTACGGAAGGTACAATATCATGTAAAATGAGCAAACTCTAGCCAAATACACCGGCATTTGGGGCTTGACAGAGTCACAGTGGCAAATTACCGAAAAATTACAGGGCTGTATCATAAGAAATATATTTTTACTAATACATGATACCATAGAATCACCTCTACTTTGAAGTTATTTATTTTCAGACATGGAGTAAACTTTGGCTGGACTGGCCAGAGGGACTGTGATCTGGGACAGGTTCTATTCCTCAGACACATTGAGACTATGGGTAAACCTGGCTTACATTATAAACTGGGAATGCCAACTGTGTTCAAATCAATTCTGGAAAGGAATATACTTAAAAATTCATTTATAAATCAGGTAGCCATTTGCACAATTTTAGGGTGTACTCTAGACTCTTGTATTTCAACTTGCTATTCTTAAACCAACAAACAGTTGTCCAATTTTATAGGGTAAAACAAAACACCTTCAGAAAGGCTACTCATATGAATCTTCAACAAGTTCAAACTCTGTATTTACAAAATATTCTGATAAAATATAACCCCATACTTACAGGTCTCTTCCACAGCACACGTCACACGCTGATTTTAGCAATGTTAATAGCACCATTCATCTATTATTTAAAATCGAGATTTCATTTCAGTCACTACATTGATTCATGATCATTTACACCCATGGATAAGATAAGCAAGTGAACTGGAATTTTCTGCAGCTCCATGGTGAAGGTTCTTGGGTCCAGCACAAAAGGCTTTGCAGTTACCAGTTACAAAGATACCATGGCGAGCAGATACTATGAGAATTTTCGAGCCACAAACTTTAATAAGCCTCCATGTTTGTACAAAGTTATCTCCACATCATTTTCAAATGATGCAATCACGCTGAATTCTTTTCCAGTATTTGTCTTTAAACAAACAAAAAGATATGTATGTCAGAGATTCAGTGTTCCTCGGCTAAGATCATTTGTATTCACATCCACTAACTACCTGATGTGTTCTCTCATTTTCCAGGTTCTAATTTCCTACACTTTGAGCACAAAACTCTTCCATTATTAAAACCATGAGAACTCTTGCAATGAACTAAGCATAAAAAGTTATTCTGAGCTCTCATTCCAAATGACAAGTATCAGACTCTGTAATTCTATAGCATGACTTAAGATATTGCTTCCCTTGTGGAAGTCTTCACTCACTCACTATTACACCTACTGCACAGTAGTGTCCATTACTTAGAATGTCTACTGTTCTTTCCTTTCTTACCTTAGTGATAAAGTCTTATCTAATCCTGAATGCTGAACTTCTGCTTCTCTTTGAAATGGATTATTGAATTGGTCCAATGCAGATCAAAACAGAAAGAGCTGATAACCGGGGACAGTACCTGAACCTCAATTCTCTACCAGGCACCTTTTTTCCCAGACTAAGCAACCAGTTCCTTCTACTTTTCCTCAGATAGCAGGAGTCTATTAACAGATTAACAGGAAAGAGCTACAGCTTACATGCACTGACATTAGCACGCAATTAGAAACTATTCTTACTCAACTTACAAACGCCTAATTTGAGTACAGAGCCCACAATTATCAACTTGGGAATTTCCCCGATACCTTCACATGTACTGTGGTTCCAGGAGAGAGTTCTTGAGGGAATGAGAAGGAAAATGCTTCTCTGCCGGAGAGGCCCAAGGAGCCTGCGCTGTCCCCTGGGAGGAACTCAAGCGGGACAACGCCAGCGCTGACCAGGTGACCTTTGTGCACCTTTTCATAGCTTTCAGCCAAAACAGCCTTCACACCCTGCAACAAATATGTATTTCACTTCATCACTTTATTTTTATCATCATCATAATTTTTGAGACAGATCTTGTTGTAGCCGAAACTGACTTGAAATGCACGGCAATTTTCCTGCTTTCTGCCCAGGGTAATGAGTTTGCAAGATGTACCATCATGTCTGCCTTACAGTGGGTATTTTAAAATGAAAATATCTATTTGGGTTTTATATAGTTTTTTGATGGACTATACCATTACTGAGACTGAACCATATAAGTTATCTACAGAAACCTTTTATTGATTGTTCCTTAAAAAAAAAAAAAAAAAAAAAAAAAAAAAAAAAAAAAAAAAAAAAGGATCCTTACAGTACATCCTTTTAATTCCAGCAGTATGGAGGCAGATCTATGAGTTCAAAGCCAGTCTAGTCTACAGAGAGAGTTCTAAAACAGCCAGAACTACAGAGAAACCCTGTCTGGAAAAAGAGGCAAAAACCAAAACAAATGCCCTTCCACTGTTTTGACAACCAACACAGCTCCAGGATTAATGCTTTGACTCTGGGGACTTCAGAGGGGTAGAGGGAGGTGGACCTCTAAGTGTTCCAGGCCAGCAAGGGCTACAGAGAAGGACTGTCTTAAAATAATAAGGTAGCTGACCTGGCAGATTGATAAATTAGAATTAAGATAGTATTATCAGCATTAAGGTCTGAGTCAATTTGCAAACAGAACCCTGGAGAACTAATAAGCAGAAAGACTTCCAGTTCTAGCCCTACTTTGAGCAAATGAGCTAGAGCAGTGGTTCTCAACCTGTGGGTCATGACCTCTTTGGGTTGAACAGCCCTTTCTCAGGAGTCTCATGCCAGGTATTTACATTACAATCCTAACAGTACAAAATGACAGTTATGCAGTAGCAGTGAAAATCATCTTAAGGTTGAGGAGCTATACTAAAGGCTGCAGCCTTAGGAAGGCTGAGAAACGCTGAGTTAAGTTCCAGACTTTGTTTTTCAACTTAGAATGTTTCCCCCCTTAAAACATGTATTCTTCACTTTTTTTGTTCCTCCAAAATGTGAACTGCACAAATATGTTTCAAGTATTTTTACCATTTACTTATACATAAAAAATTAACTTGTTTTGTTTTGTTTGAGATAAGGTCTACCTCTGCCCCCAGAATACTGGGATTAAAGGTGTTTTACCATTGCCTACCTCAAGAGTAACATAAACACAAACAAAAAACACCCCCATCCCAAACCACTTAACCAACTTTCACTTCCTGTAAATCCAAACCCCCTACTGAGAAGGGAGGACTTAACCTGAGGACCCTGGGGTTTTGGAAGGAGCATACGACATTAGACAGGAGACAGGGATAACAGATGACCAGACAGTAGCATTAGATTGAAAACACTGACGGTGTCAACCTCTGCCTCCTGTATAAGTAACTGTCCATAAAGAAATTAAATAGCCCACAAAGGGTACACAAGGGTTTTTTACTCTGTCAAGGGGATATTTGGCTACTTGAGCCTCTTGACAGAAACTAAGTGAAGGGGGTATTACATACGATAGTTTAAGACAGGCCTCTCCTTTCTCTTTACTGCTCCCATACAGATTTTTTATATAAAATATTCAGGGTAGCAAAATAAAAGAAATATATTTTAAGAACATTAACAAACAAACAAACATAAATGTGAGATCCAAATAAGCATATAAAATTTTTAAATAGAGAGAATAGTGGTTGGTATGTAAAAATGAAAAAAATTCTTCAATGAAAAATAATTTAAATAAACCAAATGAACTTTAAAAAGATGTTACTGAGAAAAGAAAATTAAAAAAATTCTTTAAGAATATAAAATTTGAGAATCAGTACCAGCAAATAAGGTCCTTTGGCAGCCCAGTCTCTTGAATTTCCTGACCCATATTTTTTTCCTGCTAAAATTATCAGTGGGATACCTTCTTTCTGGTATAGTTCTGCAGCTTCAAATACATCGAGCTATAGATAAAACAGATAGAAAAATATTTAATATAGAAGCTGATCCAGTGAGCAATGATCAAGGCACTTTGTGTATATCCTTACCGTTTGTCCTGATGGAAAATGAACTGTTTTAGGAGCTGGTTTTCCAATAAACTTATTAAAAAGCTTGATGTTTGCGAACGTGCCTCTTGTCATCACAGCATCATTACCTCTCCGGGCTCCATAAGAGTTGAACTCTCGAGGAGTAAGGCTACAAAAAGTTATGAAGACAGTTTTCATGCTGGACAGAAAATAACATTACCAAGTTGTAAAAAACCGTGAAAGGCTGTTGTTCACCTCCCCCCACGTTAGCCCAGGCTGGTCGCAAATTTGCAATACCCCAGCCCATCAGCAGCCAGCACATCCAGCAGTTTGAGAGGCCAAAAACTACTGAGCAAAATTGTCTCTACAATCAACTGATTGTTATCAGCCTCTGATTATCTTTTATACAGAGGTATCAATACTTTCATCTTGTACACTTAAAAAGAACTTTTGTTTTTTTTTTGTTTTCCAAGGCAGGATTTTACTATATAGCCCTAGCTGTCCTAAAACTCACTCTGTAGGCAGCCTCGAACCCACAGAGATCTGCCTGCCTCTGCCACCCAAGTGCTGGGATTAAAGGCGTGCACCACTATCACCTATCTTAAAAAACTTTTTACTTCAGGATAGAATGGTATAGACCAGTGGGTCAACTTTCCTAATGCTGTGACCCTTTAATATAGCTCATTTTGTAGTAACTCCAACGACAAAATTATTTCATTGCTAATTTTGCTAGTTATGAATCATAATATAAATATCTGTGTTTCTGATTGTCTTAGGCTACCCCCAAGAAAAAAGGTCATCTGAACCTGAAAGTGGCCTTGACCTACAGGTTGAGAAACAATGGTATAGACTCTGGGTATCCGTATTTTCAGAAAATTCTAAAGTGATGAGAACTATTAAATAAAAAGAAATAATACAAAGCTATATATTTAAAGGAAGTGATAACTGTTTTTCTCTGAGGAAGATATATTACCATTATCACTAAGATGGAAATCATAGTCAAAAATATTAAAATAGGCCAGTAAAGTGGCCTAGCAGGTAAAAGTACTTGCTGTCAACCCTGACTATGGACATCCAAGGTACATGAAAGAGAACTGACTTTCATGTTTACACACACACACACACACAAAATAAAAACGCAATTGAGATTAGGTAAAAACTTTACATAAGAGTTAAAATATGATTCTGCTAAGTCAAGTTTCATAGCTCCAATTTTTATAAAGTACTTCAATGAAAACCCTTATTTGATTGCTCAAGCAACAAATAATGTCCAAAAGCTAATCAACACAACAAATAAACTTTCTGACACTAAAACAGTTCTTCAGTGAGAGCAACTCCACACTACTACTCACATGGAAATGAAACAATATCTTTCTATTTTTAAATCTGTATCTCTTTGGCTCAGTAGTTAAAATTGCTAACTGTTCTTACAAAGGACCCAAGTTAAGTTTCCAGAACCATGTGAGGCAGCTCACAGCTGCAGCTTTCCAACTCCTGCTCCAAGGAGTATCTTCTTCCTGACTCCACTGGCAATATACAAGTGGTGTACACACACACCTACACACACCTTTAAAAAAGGTATCTGCTATATAATTAGGCTATTCCAATTTGATCTTGTATGTCTTCTTGATATTGCTACACATCAGAACCTCACTGAATCACATTTTACAGCCCCACGAACACACATTTGTTACACTTTAATGATAGGAAGCTGTTTAGAACCAAATAGTTGGGTTCCATTTGGTGCCAAACTAAGCTTGATTATTGCTTCTAATCAGTTATTTCTTTGGACTATAAAGGCTTTGTTTGTTTGAATAAGTGCTCAATTTCTAACACTGTACGGAAAGAAGGCCAACAGGTGCCACTTAGTTCTTGCTGAAGACAATGTGCCAAGGATGAGAACCCTAAGACAGAGTGCAGTTACAGGACATAGGACTGTGATCGAAAGAAAGGCCTCCTAATAACGGGGAAGAGGTAAAGCGCCACCCTGGAGCCACAAACACACACACATACCCTCTGTTTGTCAAATACTTGGCGGCAGCACTACTCCGGGCAATACTTCCCGCAGGTGATATATGATCTGTAGTGACAGAGTCTCCCAGATACAGTAAGACATGGGCATTTTCAATAGG
The DNA here is from genome assembly GCA_033318265.1 of Phyllotis vaccarum. Lineage (NCBI taxonomy): Eukaryota > Metazoa > Chordata > Mammalia > Rodentia > Cricetidae > Phyllotis > Phyllotis vaccarum. The sequence continues at coordinate 76,648,781 of JARWLC010000012.1, forward strand.
CTGGACTACAGCTGGCTCTTTGGTCTAAAAAGAAAAATTCAAAACACTAAACTAAACTCTCTTTTAGAATGTAAAGATCTTTAAAAGACTGAGCAGTATACTACTACTTACAAGCTTATCAAAAAATGAAGGGCATCTGATGTAAGTAGACTTCACGTCCCATGGAAACAGCACTGACTCTGGGGCTTCTAAGGAATTCCATCGTTTATTTCCCACCTGCAAATGAAGTTTGGGTGAATGGCCCAAAATAGTTAGAAAAAGAGACTTTAAAGACATGTATATCTATCTAAATACATACACACTGCAAAAAACTTAATGTAAGGACATATGTCATCAATCTTTAGAAATGTTACAAAGAAATGTTTTATTTTTTCCAATGTATTTGTCCCACATCACCACCCTTCTGTCTTGCCTTTAAACAGTATTTTTTAAAACCCCATTTCTCAACTATCTCCACTGCTACCTCAATGGTCCATTCAACCAACAGCTTTGACTACTAGATTTGAATGTTCTGATTCTACCTTCCTTATCCAACACTCTCTCAAAACAGCAGGCTGAGTGGGGTGGAGACATGACTGAGAGGTTACGGGCACTTCCCAAGAACCCAGGTTCAATTCCAAGCACCTACATGGGAGCTCACAACCATCTGAAACTCAAATTCCAGAAGTCCTGAGCCCCATCTTCTAGCCTTTCCAAGTACCAGGCATACATATGGTGCATAAACAGAAGACTCAGGCGAATACTCATACATATAAAGAAGTAAAACTAATAACTAAGTAAACTATCAATGTGAACAACACAATGGTGTATTACAACACTCAAGCTAAGAAATAAAACTATCAGAGGTTCTATTTTACATGTAGGATTTAGATTAAAATATAATAGAAAGAGGAGTATGTGGAGGGGTGATAAGAGATGATAGCATGTGAGTAAAAATAGAGATCAATATCACACACGTGGAACACAGACTGCGTGTAAGAGACAAATTGATACTAAGAAAGAATATTATGTTAAGAAAAAACAGCCAGATTCAGAGATAGAAATATTGTGTATTTTTTTCTTTTGTGTGAAATCTGGATTTCAAAATGAAATATATATTGCCAAATGCATGACATTCAGCCTAGTTGGGATCATCAGATAGAACATGCTATATTGTCCATGGTTTTTGACAGGGTTTCTGTGTAGCTTTGGAGCCTGTCTGTACAGGATGGAACTCGCTATGTAGACCAGGCTGGCCCGCTTGCCTCTGCCTCCTCTGAGTGATGGGATTAAAGGCATGCACCGCCGCCACCACCACCCCACATATAGCCCATGTTTACAACTCTAAAAGGCAGAGGTAAGAGTGGGGAAATGTTTTAGTAGATAAACCACTTGACACTGTTTCGGAGTTTGGATCCCCAGATGCCATGTAAAGCAGGACACAGGCTGCAACCCCATCATTCTTGAGAATAAAATGGGAGGGGGAGACAAGAGCTAGGCTGTCAGAGCAGTGGCAAACCTAGAGCTTTTCTCAAACACGGTAGAAGGGAAGACTAACACCCAAGGTTTTTCTCTGACCTCCATACACGCCATGGTATACACCGCATTCATACACATAAACAAAATAATTACCATTCACATGCAAAGATTTAAAAATGTCTACATTAACGAACACACATGCTTATGACAGTAGCTATTTGGGAGGAGGAAAGGAACCAGCAAGAGACGTGGGGCAAGAGAAGAGTAATAATGAGTGAGTCTCACTGCCATCACCATCGTTTTTAAGGGCACCCCCCCACACACACACCCTTAAAAACTCAGCTATAAAAAAGCAAAACGCCATGGGTTGTGTCTATGATCAGTCCGAGCACAGAGGAGGCTGAGGACTGTGAGTTCAGTTGGTGTGGGCTCTAAGAATGAGCTCCAGCTAGCAAGGGCGAGTGAGAGCTTACTTCAAAACAAAGAACTAAAATTGTACAAAGGGAAGACTCTTACCTCTACCTTCTCTTTCAGAGCTTTGAACATGGATAATACGACATGTTCTTCTTCTATCTGATGGACTTCTTCTCGACTAGGCCAAATGTCACGCAGGTAAATTTTCTTGCCGGCAGAGTCAGTACCTGCTCAGGATTTTAACATGGTATTCAGTACACATATTAACACCCACCACAAAGCCAACACCTCAGAGCATTCCTACTTTTTCAAAGATAAGTCACAGAGACCAAGTAACTGACTGAACAGAGTTAAGTCTGAGAACTAATGACACATACAGCTTATGCTCTTCACGTCAACATTCACATTAAAAGGAGACTAGATGGCATAAGGAAGTAGTAAGCATTGCATGTTTCTTTCATATCAAGAAATTTGGTCTTAACAACTTCTGGGAGGAAGTACACATAGTAAGTACACACATATAAACACAGAGAGAATATGTAGAACACACCTAAAGGCTCTGTCTGGGAGGAAGTACACACAGTAAGTACACACATAAACACAGAGAGAATATGTAGAACACACCTAAAGGCTCTGTCTGGAAATCTATGTTCACTGTGCCCGCTATGGCATAAGCCAGCACTAAGGGTGGAGAGGCAAGATAATTGGCACGGACACAGTCACAAAGTCCACCTTCAAAATTTTTGTTTCCAGATAAAACTCCACAGGTAACCAAATCACCCTGAGGGGAAAAACAAATATACTTGATTCAAGAGCTTATACACACTCACACAATTATAAATTTGTCTCTTTTATAGTTCTGAGAGCCAGACAACCAAAAATCTATCACGAAGTTTTAAGTATACAACTACAAATCATATAAGCTTTAATGGCTCCTTATATTACTACACAATTATTTTAAAAATGCAGAATTCTTTGCATCAATGTAAGATCCGCAAGTTACTTGTTGTAAGTATAAATATCAACACACACACACACCAATGAACACTTTCTATAATATACTAACAAGATATAGCTAAAACAAATTAGGGTAACTCTCAAAGAAGCTAGCACCCCTGCTCTTAATTGTGTTTTAAAAAAATAAAAAACCAAAAAACCAAAAAACCAAAAAAAACCCAGCATCTCTTTCTTAAGCCTGGTGCTTAAACACACTAAAGTATTTTTATTAAAAAAATAAGAAAAACACTTAGATGTGCTAGTCCACATTTTCTTTTTACCTGTTTTACTGCATTCAAAACAGCTTCTGATAAAGGTGCTGTATTTCCCACACATGTTGAACATCCATAGCCAACAATTTCAAATCTGCGTTTAAAAAGTGAAACATGACTGGAGAGCACACATACTTGTAAAGAAACAACAAGTCTTATCTCTTTTTTTCTGTTACTACAGTATTATTACTCAAAAGCTATTTGCCGCACAAGAATTAACCATCAACACATTAAATTTCACAACATTTTGAATATTCAAGCTTCACTGTTGTATGTTCTTTGTACTAAATGCAAATCTTAGAAGAGCCCATAAATCTACATCATTTATATTAGATCAAAAGTATTTATCATATAAAGTATTTATCTATAACACCCAAGCTGCTTCTCTGCTATAACTAGAATTTTAAGTACTTAAAAAAAAAAAAAAAATCCATCTAGTGTTTCCATTTGAGAGGTATATTTAAAAACTCTGAAGTATGAAGATGACCTCACTATAGGTTCATCAAAGATCCAAAAGAGAAAGGAAGCACTCCAGTAGGAATAAATTACTCAATTATCAACCAATCACACCTAAGAATACCCGACTGTAATTCTAATATAAGATTGCAAACATAATCCTCTAAGTTACTTTATAGCTTCTATTCTAAAAGCAAAATAAAAAATCTAAAATTTATGAGGCTTTAATAAAAAGGATTGATAATTTATATAAGAACATTGTGCTCCAAAATTAAACTATTGTCAATTTCTTTAGCTATGGAAGATACATAAAAATTAAACCATGAGAATTAAGTACTCCTTCACACCACTTTAAGAGTACTCCTATTGTAACTTGGTTTCCCTGTCTTAAAGCTACAGACCATGTGATTGACTTCCAAGCGCCTTGATCATTAAATATTCCCAATGAATACAGGGTGGTAGGCATAAGCCTGTGATCATGGCAAGATAATACATAAAGAGAATCTAGCTAGCAGGTCCAAGCATAGGAAATACGGCACCAAAAGGTTTTATCTCTCACCTTTCTTCCTTGTCCTTGCTAAAAACTTAGATTACATTCCTAAAGCTAGTTAAAGTCCATTCCCTTATACCGTCACTAACTCATTCTTAAACACCAAAGTCAAATTCATTATTTGTCCAACTCACCCTAGAAGACTCCTTCCTTTTTCTCCTTAAAACCCTACTCTTGCAAAAAATGTTTGCTTACTGTCTGCCTTTGCACCCCGCCCCAACCACTTGCCCCTCCAGGTAAAAAAGCTTGTGCTGAGAATTTGGTGTCTGAGTGTGTCCTTGTTGACGTAAGGGGGGTCATCCTCTCTTACAAAAAGTAGTATTTTTTGTCTTTATAGTCTCTCTTTGTTTCTTAAATATATTTAACACCTGAATACCAACAGTAAAAGTCACTTACCCTAGCTTGCTAAGATAGGGTAACACCCCACTTGAACTGAGGTAATGTGTAACCATCCCACTGCCTGGAGATAAACTTGTTTTTATATAAGGTTTAACTCGTAGACCAGTTTTAACAGCCTTCTTAGCCAAAAGACCTGTAAAAGAATAAACAAAGACTATGATAATATACCCTTCTTTCCTACACATAAGAAGAAAAAGCAAGATATGGGTGTGTTTAGTATCAGACTGCAATTTATAGTAAAAAGCTCAAACTCATAAACTTTTTATTACTACTACTGTGTATAGCCCGCCTGGCCAGTCCCTGAGGTCTGAACCTGCAGTCTTGTAGCTGCTTAGTTCCAAATAATCACATAAAGGCTTATAAATATTAAGTGTTTGGCCTATAGCTCAGATTCATTACCAACTAGTCCTTACAACTTAACCCATTTCTATTAATCTATGTATTGCCAGGTGGCTCTGTGGCTTTATGTGTGTCCTACTACATCTTGCTTTTTGGGCAGCAGCCTGCAGTGTCTCTTGACTCCACCCTTCTTCCTCTTTATCTCTGCTTGGATTTCCTGTTCTTGCTATAGGCCAGAACAGCTTCTTTATTAACCAATGGTAATAAAGTATATTCACAGATAGAGAAAGACATTCCACATCACTTTTTTTGTCTAATCAAAAGGTTTAATTTTAACATAGTAAAATTGGCTAACAAAACAGTTATCAAGAATTATAGTTATATGTAGTTTATTTGTACCCAGCAAAATTAAGTATTTTATTACTTATCTTATTTTTGTGAGGCTAATGTTTTCTATTTTTTTATCATGACCAAAAATTTTTAATTATAACTAGTCTTTAGCTCTATTAAAGACTACAGAGGGATATAATATTATCTGAGTAAGGAATGAGATTGTAGGCAATTTTTAAAATTTTAGAAATGACAGACTCTGGTTGTTTAAAGGAAAAGTTTTTTTTGTTTTTGTTTTTTTTTTTTTTTAAATAATGTTGGGCATTTATCTTTAGCTTATAGGCCCAGAGTCTATGGCCTATCTTTGGTGAAGCTGGTAATTTTAAGACTGTTCTGCCCATTTTGGCAACACAGCTATAATAGGATATAAGGGTAGATTATTGAATATACTTTTAAAAAACAATTACTAGTAGTTTTAAATAATTTATATTAGATTAAAATTTTGTATACTGTATACAAATTGTGTATATTGATACAAAATTAAGATTTTGTTACTGTACATATATTTCTACTCTTGTTTAAGGTATTGTACTTATACAGTTCATCTAATAATGTAATATAAATTGCAAGTCCTTAAAAGTTATTATTAGCAACTGAGATATTTTTCAAAATGCAAGTTAGTAGTAGTTAGTTACTTAGTAGTTAGTAGTTAGGCATTACAATCAAACTTAAACATGTTTTCAAGGTCAAACAGAGATATATTTTAGACAGACAGGTCTTCTTCAAATCAGAGATCTACAGTTGGGGGGGGGGTATGGGGGCTGAAATATCTGAGAGACAGGGAACAAACCTTAGCCAATTCTTACACAGCTAACTCCTCAGGCCGAATAGGCTATGTCCTATCTCCATGAGTCCTCAGACAGAATGGGTACACAGGCAAAATAGCAGACATTCTTCTACCTTCTCCTGCCTTATAATTTCCTTTCCCGCCCAGCTATTTTATTCTTCATTCAACATTCCCTAGAGCTAGGATTAAGGGTGGGAGCCACAATTGCCTAGCTCTGTTTGGCCTTGAACCCATAGAGATTCAGAGGATCTCTGCCTCCCAAGTGCTGGGATTAAAATCCTTCACGGTTTGGCTTGTCCTCTGATATTTCAGACTATTTTTATTAAATATACCACCACAACCTAGCATTTTACTAATTCAGTTCACTGAAGCCAAATTGAAATTTTTAGTAGACAAAATAGTCATCCCACTGCAAATTATTAGGGGGATAGGTTGACACCACAGCATCACACAAACAGAAAAAAAAGAATATTTACATATAGCTATTGGCTGAATCATAAATGTCAGAACCATAGTAAACAAAGAGCAACTTATCGGTTACAGTTTTATAGAAATCAAGCATTGTCACCATGTATATAAACTCACATTACTTGTTAATGCTCTTACTTGCATGACTTTAAGTGGTGACTAGTCTACTGTGATATTAAGTAAGCTGATGGGAAAAAAGTCCAAGTAATACCTGATTAGTAGTACTTCTAAATTTACTAAAGGAAGACACAATTTAAAATTAATAGATATGTAAACTTAGGGTTTTTTTTTCCCCCCAAAAGCTACCTCTGTGTAATAAAAGTAGCATAAACCAAACTCAAGGTCTTAAAGATTTCAGCCTTCTCAATATGGAATACAAATATAGATATATCATCTAACAGAAAAGCAAACAGTAATTTACATGAGAGAATGAATATATAGTCATAAATACCAACCTACCTGCAGCAAGCATGACAGATGGATTGCAATTATTGGTACAACTGATAACTGCAGCAATGACCACGGATCCATGGGATAACTTGTACTCACTTCCATCATAATGAATAGAGACAGTATCACTTTGTTTTTCTGCTGCAACTTGAAAACCTTTAAATCCAACCTATAAATTTGCATGTAAATATTAAAGACTTTGTTGTGGGGATATTTTCAAATATAATAAAAACAGCCGGGAGATGTCAGAGTGATCTACCAACAGTCAGCCTAGGAGGATCAGACAGTGGTAACTCACACCTTTAATCCCAGCACAGGGAGTATCCCAGGAGTGGTGACCTATGCCCTTAATCCAATCTGAGTTTGAGGTCATTTTAGATTACAGGAGTTCCAGGATCCCAGACAGGCATAGAAAGACCAAAAAGGCAGAAGAAGCCATGGCTCACACTGTTAGTCCCATCAGTTGGGAAGCAGAGGCAAGAGAATCTCTGTGAGTTCAAAGCCAGCCTGGTCTTCAAAGCAAGTTCCAGGACAGCCAGGACTGTTACACAGAAAAAAAGAAAAAAGAAAAAAAAAAAAAACCAACACAGTAGGAGCTATTAGAGGACAGATCCACCTCTTTCAGTCTTTGTTTTGTTTTTTCCAGACAGAGTTTTCTTAGTCTGGTTGCCCCGCCCACACTTCCTGTCCAATCATCGCTTTTTATTAAACTCATAGGCGGGACAATTATTTATAATGGAACATCTTAAATCCACTACACTTTGTAGCAGTAAGGCTGACATAAAACACAGCTTGGGCACTTGACACCTCATCATTTAACAGTTGAGGTTCTACTGTGATACAGGTCTACTCAATCTGGAAGTGAAATTCGTCAAGCATGATAGGCTAGTGGTGTTGGGAAGCAACACTTTTAAGTGACTGCAGCCAATCTCCCAGAATCAGTCTAAATCGGATGTTCCCTATTCTCAACATGTGGTCACTCCTCCTATTCTAAAGATCACCATCAAATGATTCAAGTGTCTGAGCGCAGAAGAAATGAACAAGGTTTGCTCAGTTCATAGGAGACCTTTCCTTCTGAATGAGTGTAGTATTTTTCAAATAAGAAAAGAAACTATAAAGGAAGGTCTGGGAGACAAGGCAACTCTGAAGACTCCTAACAAAACAGAGCCAGTGACAAGACTAAAGCCGAAACTCCCAAGGTCAAGGTTATTTATATTTAGTCTTTGTTGGCTTGTCAAATTTCATAAGAATAATTACACAGTGTAGTGATTTCTTCCTAATGTTAAGAAGTCTGTATTGAGGCTGTCCAATAAACATCCTTCACTGATGAAGATTCCCAATCTTGCTGTCGGGTCCAAGAGCAGACCACATGGAGCTGCTCAACATGGAAAGGAAACACTGTGACTAAGAAACTTAACTTTATTAACTTGTGATTACTTTCAAAAGATACAATCCAAACTCTGATCCTCAGATTGGAGCTGAGGAATAAGCTCACCAAATGACGGGGAGAGAAAAGAGGAGGCTTTTGGCATACACCATGATGTAGGGGAGAAAACCAGTACACTGAATTTAAGAAGCAATCCCACCCTGATGGCTCTTTACTATGCACACAGTATAAAAGTAAAAAAATAATTTACCTTTTCACTTAAGCAAGCTTGAAAATCACTTTTCATATCTGTTATAGCAACTCTATCCTGAGGCCTTTTCGGACCACTGACAGTGGCAACTATTGAATTAAGATTAATCTGTATCACCTAGGAAAACAGAGTAGAGGGAGTAGAGGGGAGAATTTTTGAGTAGAGATATAAAAGCAAACATTACTTTTTAAAGCAGAATGAATACACTTACATTTTTCCTGACACAGCTTATGAAAATCATGGTTCCTCAATTTTTCCCCCTACAGATATAAATACTGTCAAAGGAGATAGGGATGCAGCTCAGTTGCTAGAGGGCTTGCACAGCATGCATGAGGTCCTGGATTCCACCCTGACCACCACACAGGATGAGACTTGATGATGCACTGCCTGTAATCCTAGCATTCAGAAGGCAGAGATGGGTGATCATAAATTCAAAGTCACCCTCAACTATATAGTGAGCCAGCTTGGGCTACAGAAGACTGTCCTAAAACAGTAAGAAATCAAACCACTGTCACAACAGATGCCCACACAAAAATGAAGCAAAAGCTCTGCTCATCATCAACTCATTGCTTCTGAATTCTAACTCAGCCATACTTCCTCTGAGATCACAAAGTTAGTAGTGAGCAAACATTTCACCACAGTCACCTCAACAAGTGTGTGCAGGATCACAGCAGAGATTCTTTCTCTTTCTGGTTCTAGGTGATCTTGCTGGCTAGGATGAGTAGGCTTTCATCTCTTGGTAAAAAAAGTCATTATTTTTGCTAAAACTTCAGTACCCAATTATTTATTTATCATTGCTTTTGTGCATTTTATTTTTATAAGGTTAGGCAGTACAAATTTGAAACTTTCCCTTCATTCCAGCCTCATCGCTGTTTAATAGAAAAGCTTATTCTGATTGATCCTATTCTGATTTAATGGATTCAACTAATCCTATTCTCTGATCTAAGTAAACACTAAAGGAACTTACTATTTTTAAAGATTTAGCTTTATTCTATATGTATGACTATTTGCCTCCATGTGTGTCAGGTCCTCTGGAACTGGAGTTACCATTATAAGACATCACATGGCTGCTGGGAACCCACCTGGATCCTCTGAGAGCAGTAAATGCTTTTACCCACAAAGTCATCTCTCCAACCCCAAGAAGTTTCTTTTGAAATCAACATCTTGATGGATTTTAGTTTTATTTCCAACTGTTTACATGACAGTTTATTTTGTTTGCTTAAAAAAACAAAACAAACAAAAAAACCTACAAAACATGGGCATCCTATGTAGCCCAGGTTAGTCTTTAAGCATGTGGCCCAAACTGGCTTTGAATTTACAACCCTCCCCCACCCCTCCCCATCTTCCAGAGCCCTGGGATTCCAAGTGTGAACGAGTATCCTTGGCAAAGCCAGGGTTTTCTGTTTTGTTTCTTCTAATTATTTGTTTTAAAATTACGGGCACATGTTGTGTTGGCTCACTTGAAGCTTACAATGTAGAGCTGAAGATGGCCTTGAACTTCTGATTCTGTCTCCATCTCTTTATGCATAAGTAAGCACTCTAGCACCTGAGCCGTGTCCACCTTTGGCTAGGCTGTTTTTTATAAGCCCACTTTTGGCTTAGGGTACTTTTTTTTATTATAAGCAATCAGTTCAGTTTTACTCTACCAGTTATTTTTCCAAACTGTGGACAATGCAGCAGACTCAACATACATCAAAGGGGAAAGAAAATGGTAAGAGTTAAAAGATTTTCCCGACTCCTGAAAATTCATTGTCTAAGTTGTTTTTTCTGACTTTCAAGACTGTTCTTAAAAAGCCAGCTGTGGTGGCATACACCTGTCATCTCAACTGTCAAAAGATTGAGGTTGTTGGACAACCCCAAATTCAAGGACATCCTGAGCAATCTGTGAATTCAGATCAGTCCAGAAGAGACCCTACCATAAACAACAAACTCTCCCATGCACACCCTTATATTTTGCACCTCTACCTGTCGCTGTCTCTAAGTTCTACAAACTGGGAATGTATATCAAAACAAAGTTCCTGCCTTCACAAAACGCACTGTGTTCTAGTTAGGGAAAGACAGATATGTCAGTATTTGAGTAAGCAGATTATGTGAGCGAGGAATAAGTTAAGAAAAAAAGCTGAGTGAGAAAGGCCCACACCTGGGGGAGGGTAAAACCACAACAAGAAGTTATAAATCCTTCATGTATTGTCCTGAGACATAATTTCATTAAAATTAACTTTCCTAAATGTGAACTTTACCTATGGCACCAAAAATATCCAATAGATGAGAGTTCTAAGTATCTTTAACATTTAAGACCATCTTAACAATAAAATGGTGCAAAACAGTCATAAACTAGATGTAGAAATCATACAAAATTCAAACTGGTCAAGCAGTGAGAATATTACAGTGCTCAAAAAGAGCAGAAAAAAAAATTAGAACTAAGAGTTGATTTTTTAATAACTTAAAAGCTAAACTGGGAGATGGAGAGACGGCTTGATGGTTAAGAGCATATACTGCTCTTTTATAGGATCCAACTTCTGTTCCCAGCACCCATATAACTGTGGCTCCAGGGGATCTGATGTCCTCTTCTGGCCCCTGTGAACACTTGCACTCCATGTGTCTACTTTGTCTTCATAATTAAATATAAATCAAAATGGTAGATTTCACAAAATGTTGCAAAATTTACTACCACCAGAATCTATGTAATTGTCATTATAAAATCAAAATAATAGGTCACAAATGGCATGTCTTATTAGCAGTTCCACTCAGTAAGTACTTACTACATGGCCAAAACTGACAAATCTGTGTTTAACCTAAGAACTCCATCTGGTACAGTGCCCAGTTACCTAGCTAAGTTCTTAGAACTAGGATGCAAACTGAAGTGGTCATGCACAAGCACTCATCATCCTTATTGTTCCTAGGTGAGTCGCTTGCATATACCTGAGAATATTCAGGTTCTGAAGAATTCTCATCATTTCGAAACAGTTTCACAGCTTTAAGGTATTTTTCCATTGACTCAAGTTTGTTTTTGTCAAAACCTAAAAGAGAGGAACAGCAAAATAAAATATGGTAAAGAATTCTGAATTCCTGATGATAGGTATGTGAAAGAAACCACAGTGGTGAGCAAGAGCCAAGTGTCAACATTCTGGATACATGTTGGCTATGGTAGTTTGATCAATAATTGTGAAACTCTACTTCCAAAAAACTCAACGAACTTTTCAGCTACTCCTAAGTGTTTACTTAGGCTTGTCTTTGGCTCTACTTATTCCTGACAGGCTCCCACTTAGCAGAGGCAGACTACCTGAGGAAGAAAAGCACATGTGCATACCACATTGACTAACCCACAGTTGACCTTCAGGACTCCAGATCCTAGACACAAAGCAGCAACAAGTTCTTCCTCTGTGCCCTGCAAGAAGTCCTTACTTACTGAAACCATGAGGTAATCCATGGTTATTGCTAGTTTTGTTTTTGACTGGTCAAGACCTTGTGGTGTAAGACAAGTGCTCTCTCTACCAAACCAAACAGCTCTACCAGTGTTTTCACAAGTCACTAAATTAGTATGTGAATAATGAGGTAAACAGAGCTAGGGTCCAATGAAGACAGTTTGACACAGACAAGGATTAAGAGAAGTCCTTGCAAGAACACAATCGAGAGCAGGGGTACCATCTTCTTAAAAAAGGATTATTTTTCTTGTGAATGCTCTACCATCAAATCCTGATGAAAAAGTTTGCATTTTATAGAAAACTCTCTTCTCAAGGACATTGTGTAAACTACTGTCCATGTGCTGTTTGAATTACTATCACCTAGTCAATAAAACTACACAAAGCTCTTGAGCCTCGAATCTTACACTACTTCTCATTCTCAAGCTCTGTTTGGTTGCTCCTCTCCTAAGTGTAGGTAGAAAGGTTGTTCTCTGTGGGGAAAAGGTGAAGTGAGTACCAGTGGTTTAAGTAATTCCTCTGACATGTCAGTGGATCACAAGGGATTAGGGCTTGAGGACTCTTTAAGAGTCATCTATTAAGGATTGAGAGTTATTGTCTCAAAATAAGATAATTTTGTAAACATTGACCAGCATGTATGACATGGTAGTTTCTTATTATATCTGACAGCAGCTACAGTGGAAATCCAATCACTATACTCTCTTACCTGTGTGTTCCAAATGTCGTAGTGTCACATTGTCGACAGGGAAAAAGCTGAGGACAGCACCATATTCTGGACACATGTTGGCTATGGTAGTTCTATCACCGATAGATAATTGTGAAACTCCACTTCCAAAAAACTCAACGAACTTTCCAGCCACTCCTACTTGCCTGAGGTGCTTTTAGGGACATGCAGAAACAACACAGTATCAGCCAAGGATTTCTAACCATGCTTATCCAATGATAAGGTCTTTTATTGCAGGCAAAAACTCAATAATAGAATGGTCTGTGTTAATTAGGGTTAAAAAACAAACAAAAAACAAAAAAAAGAGCAGGGTGTGGTGGTGTACACCATTAATTCCCATAAATGTCTATTACACATTTTGTTAGGTGGTGAAACACTGTTTCAAAACAAAACAAAACCCCCCAGGATGTTCAGGAAAACCATCTTCCAGAGAGTATCTGATTTCCTCGGAATGCCTACATACCTGGCAGCACTTTTTGTTCAACAGCACGTAAAACAATGATATTACAACCACTGTTGTATTCTATAAGCTTATGAAATACTAATATGCTCATGAGACACCATATGGTGAACTTAAAATTATATGCTGCTATACAAAATTCTTCAAATTATTAGTACTAACTCAAATATTTGCAGCAATTTTATTACAGGTAAATTCATTTTGGTCAGATTTAACATGTGGTTTAAAATGAACTCCTCTAAAAATTATTCTTCATTACTACTAAGTAAGCAAAACCACTTCTAATCTTTATTTTTTAATTATTTATTTTTACTTTGCATGCGTGGATGCTTTTGCTTGCATATATGTTTATGATCCACATTCATGCCCACTAACCAGAGATGCCAGAAGAGGGTGCTAGATAATCTGTAAATGGATTCTAGGCCCTTGATCTTGGTTTTTAAAGATAAAAAGAAAAATAGGGGAGTTCAAGAGATGGCTCAGTGGTTAAGAGTATGTACTTCTCTTCCAGAAGATCTGAGTTCGGCTCCCAGCACCTAATATTAGGGTACAGCAAAGTATAAAAATTTTAAGTCACGGCATCCACATGTACCCCCCCAACACACAAAATAATATGTAAGTATAATAAAAATGCTTTTAAAACTGGAAGTAAGGACTGGAGAAATAGCACAGTTGGTAAAGTGGTAAAATTACTGGCCTTGTAAGCACAAGAGCCTCAGCTTGATTCCCAGAACCCTAGATCAAAAAGTTAAGCATGGCCGCATGTGCTGTGACCCTAGTGCTGGAAAGTAAGACAGGTGGATCCCTAGCCAGTACTGCCTACTTGAAGAGGTCCAGGCCTAGGCCAATGAGAGAGCCTGTCTAAAAACAAAAGCACCAAAAGAACATGGGCATTGACTCCATCTGCGCTTGCAAAAAATACAAACACAGATATACATATACATGCATGCACAAAATACTTTTGGAGGCTAGCCTCTGATCTTATAATCCTCTCAGTCTCTGGAGAGCTGGGATTGTGGGCATATGCCTAAGTACCACATGTTGTTGCTGTTTGTTTTATGGTCTAAGTAGTCCTAACTGTCCTGGAACTCACTATATTCAACAGCTTAGCCTCTAACTCAGAGACCTGTCTCCTATGTGTTGGGATTAAAGGCCTGTGTCACCACCACCTGGCTAAAATGGATTTTTAAAAATCCACGTGGTCAGCAAGTTATTTATTGAGGCAATAATGCATAACTGTTAAGGACATGGACTCCTGGGCCTGAAACATTGTCCTACTATTTAGCATTCAGCCCTGTGCGCTCCTCTGATAATTGATTATGCTGCATGTATTTTCTTCTCGATTAAAGCAATTACAATAGTAACTCACTCATAAGCTTATTTAATAAATGTGCTGACAAATAACAGTACACAATATTTTTTGTATTTATTCATAGATATTGTTACATTTGTAATAATTACTATGATAACTTTATGATATAGCTACTAATATGAGAACTAAAGATGGAGGCATCAATTCAAATCTGGTCTTATAGAACAACTACTATTTGAGCTTACCTTTGTAATGCCAAGGACAATATCTATGGACGTAACAAAAGCATTGGCCGATCCAGTTAGTTCACATCCAACCACCTCTGGTAAAGTGAGAGTAACTGGCAGGCCAAGCATAACTGCTTCTGTTTCAACGCCTCCAACTCCTGTTGAGAAGGAAAAACTTACCAGCAAAGAACATTTAATGACAATTCAAATGATCTATTTTCTGTTTTAAAATCCCTTATGTCTTACAAGGAACTGCTTCATCACTTTCACTGTGGACCTTCAACATGAACTCTTTATAAAAGATGACCCCACTTAAGAACACTGGTATTTCTACCTTTATGTTAAATTTAATCAGCATTCTCTAAGTATGTTATGCGCTGTTCAATGATCAACATTTGCATATGAGTACAACTCAGTCTATGCCTACCTTAGTTTCATGAATTAAATCTAAGAAAAAACCCCAAGTTATAATATTCCATTAAAAATTTATTTTTATCCACAAAAAGAATGGGGTACTCTTAAATTGATGAGAAGGATTAGGAAATTTCAAGAAGCAACTGCACTTAATGTTCAAACAGTTGTAAATAGGGGTAGTGGGCAAGGCTGAGACATGAGATCATGAAGGACTGAATAAAATGACCTGACGGATTTAGATCTCCAAAAGGAGGAGATGCAGAAAAATTCTGAGTGTGACACATGCTAGGTGGTGTCACGCTCGCAGCGGTCATCAACACGGCCACAGAACTCACCTCTGTCCGACAGTGGTGCTGTGCTAATAGTGTATCATTTTTTTCATAAGTTATCGTTACTATACAATTCACAAACTCTTGAGTCTGTTTCTTTATTGCTATAATGAGAAAACAGCCTCAAAGAGGCTGTCCTCTCTGTTAATATTACTGATATCTCTTCTTAAAAAAACAAAAACAAAACAAAACCCCCAGATTATATGGAGCATTTACTTACCCCACCCAAGAATTCCCAGTCCATTCACCATGGTTATATGAGAGTCTGTGCCAACTACACTGTCTGGGAAGAGCAGGTCCTCTTCTTCAAAAACTACTCTTGATAAATATTCTAAGTTCACTTGATGAACCATTCCAGTTCCAGGAGGAATGACTGCCACATTCTTAAAAGCTCCTGAGCTCCACTGTATTTTGTTTGGATTAAAGAGACATAAGTATTAGTGAATTGTATAAGTCTGTATTCATAATCAAGACACATATAAACACTGACACTAAAATATTAGCCACTGTTCAATATGGCCAACTCTAAATTTACAATAAATATTAAAAATATCCAGCTATTGAGCCTGTGCATTCTAAAGATCATTAAAATCAAATTAAGCTGGGCATAGCGGTGTATATCTATAATTCCAGTACTTGGGAAGATAGAGGCAGAGAAGTCAGTTCAAGAGCATTCTCAACTATGTATCAAATTCCAGGCCAGGGACTATCCTCTAAGATGCAAGAAAAGCCAATGAACAAGACTGTCAATGGCTTACTTAAAATATGGCCATTGCTTCATTTATTACTGTTGTTTTAATATGGCAAATATGTGGGTTTCCAATAATATGGTACAATAAAGTTCCATAACTATAAAGCTTGTTCAACACAAGTCTAAATATTAAAAACTGTACAGTATCAGTATTTTATAAATGTTAAGAATTCCACAAATCATTTATACCTTAAAAAATTGAAGCCTCTCTCGATTTCTGCCAAATTCTACTTCTTGATTTTTTAACACTGTCTCAGGTCTAAAATGATAAAAAGCTGATATTAAATACATGTATTAGTAAAAAATCATTTGCCTCATGTCTAAGTCTTCATTCTTACACATTAAAAAAAAAAATTTCAGAAGAATTTTTAGTTACTTTTTTTCAGAATTAATTTCTTTCTCAAAAAAGAAATCTTTCTGCCTTACCCAGCACATAAGGCAGCTATGGAATTTTACTGATTACAACAGGCAGCTTCCACATCAGTGCTCAAAACTGTGCTCCAACCACTGTGAGGAGCCAGTCAGACCTTGATGAAAGTAAACTAAGCAGTGCTGGATGGAAACAGGGTGGTGAGTTTGGGCACCTTCTCTCTCTCTCTTGGCCTTTGTACCAGTCAAACAGCAGATGGGAATGAACACTATCTACTTATGAACAAGGTCTTAAGAGTTAAAACAGATCTTTCACAAGTCTTTTATGCAACTCAACTAAAACAGAAGGCTCCATTCTATGTTTATGTAGATGACATGGGTTGTCAATATAACTTACATGAATTATTTAAGGTAAAACAATTCACCTCTAGATAGTAAACAATACCAGTTTTAGCAAACTAATCAGAGTCATCCCTTATTCCACAGCACTGAGTGCTGAAACTATAACGTAATACTCTACAGTTTAGAATCAAATTTGAGTTTAAATGTTATACCGTGTGATAGCTTAGAAGTAAAATTACCACAATCAATAGTTTATTCTGAAGTTATTCAGCGACACCTTCAAACATTAGTGAACTGTGAGGATGAAAGGCTCTGTATTTAAGACAGCAACAACAACCCAAGTTCAGTTCCCAGCACCTACATGGTATCTCACAACCACCTGTAACTACACATCTAGGCAATTGGATCCCCTCTTCTGGCTTCTAAGGGCTCCTGCACGTACATGGGGCATTTAAACTCATGTAGGTATACAGATTACATATAATAAAATAAAAGATCTTCCTATATCAGTCATTTTAAAATCAGTAAACAATGTCAGAATGTTACTTTGTATATAAAAGATGTTACATTCAAGTCAACGCACTCTAGCAATCAGGGGAAATGAGTATTAAGAATAAGGAGTTATTATATAAAATTATTGGAATCATATAGCAAAGGAGCCAGAGTACATTTAATCTTTAGAAAGGATACAGGATATCACTATAACCCAAAGCTTTGTAAAAATACTAAGCCAAGATTTTAGAACTAGTAGAACTTAAAAGATACAATTCAAAAACAAACAAAATTACCACATCACTTGGCACATATCCAACTGCATATGTGTGAATATTTTATTTTATGTGTATGTGAGCAAACATAGACATATTTGCACCATATCCCTGAGGAGCTCACAGTTGTCAGAAGAGGTTTCTGATACTCTGGAATTATGGGCTCTGGGAATCAAATTCCAGTTCTCTGCAAGAACAAGTGTGCTGGCCATTAGACCATCATCTCTCCAGCCCGGGTTACTAAACAATAAACAAAGAGCAACAAACACAAAAAGGCCCTCTGCAACTTTACAGCAAGCAGGATGGTGGCATCCATTTATGACGACACCTGGAAGGCTGGGGCAGGAACAAGGCCAGAGCTCCAGGCTAGCTTGGCTGCAGAGCATTACAACAAAAATTGTGAGGACAATGCAACAGGAATCAGACATTGAGAAATGGGATTTTCTTAACTGAAAAGTAACCCAGCACTGAAAACATTAACACAAACAATGTCATACTCAGGCACTGGTTGCAAATGAAAAGGACACAGGATAGGCGTATTCTCAATCTGTGAAGAAAATGTTCCTGAGTTCCGGCTTAGGTCTCCAGAATCACAAGCCCCTCGGCAGGTAGACTGGCCTCGGCAGGGAAGCTTCTTAGGCTGCACTTTAAGCGGGGAGAGCTTTCCTGCTTTCTGCACATCACCACCTCCAGGATTTGGTGCATTCTGTATCGCACTATTATTTCAAAAAAAAAAAATAATAATAATTTACAAGTGAAAGAGACTTTAGCTTAAAAAAAATCCACAACAGATTAAACTATCTGAAAGTTAATAATGTCTAAAGGCTGTGTGGTAGTTTGGATGTAACTGGTCCCCATAATTTCATATGAAGTGGCACTATTTGGAGATATGGCCTTGGTGGAGAAACATGTCATTGTAGGAGGTGGGCTTTGAGGTTTTCTATGCTCAAGATACCACCCACTGTCACAGTCCATTTCCTGTTGCCTTCAAGATGCAGGACTCTAGGGTACTATCCAGCACTGTGCCTGCATGCTGCCATGTTTCCTGCCATGATAACAGACTGAACCTCTGAACTGTAATCAAATGTTTTCCTTGTAAGAGTTCCTGTTGTATGTCTTTTCACAGCCATACATTTCACTTGGTGTTAAAAGAGTATTTCAGGTTATAAAGGAGAAAAAGCAAGGTAGGATAGTGGTATACCTGTAATCTGAAGCAAGGGGATCGGCAGGAATTCAAGGCTAACCTATTCTCTCAACCACCCCAAACTAAAGTAGCCATGTTCATGAGGGTAAAAGAATAATCCCAAATACCAAATAATCACACATCTCCTCTCTGCCCCAGAAGGTGAGGAGAAGACAAACAGATAAAATTTCTACTACTTTGACATGCTATAAGAAGAGAGAAGAGTTTTTCTGAGATGGAATCTCACTATGTAGACTTGAATGGGCTGGAACTCCCTATACAGACCAGGTTGGCCTTGAACTCAGAGATCTGTCACTGTCTTGTGAGTATGGTGGCATAATCATTTTTTTTTTAATGCTCTATACCAATATGAATAACTTTGAGCAAGAATAATAAACTTTTTTCAAATAACAACTTCAAAGGCATACAGTTCTAATACATGGTATTGATTCTCTCATGAGTTAGAGTGAATTTCAGTATTATTACACTTCAAAGGCATGTAAAAGACTGATGACAGAGGTCAGAAAGCTTCTATAGTCTTCTTTTGGTCAATGCTGACTTCAATGGAAGGAAAACAGAGCTTTAGTGCACTGAGCACTACCAATCACCAGTTAAAAGGCAAATCTTTAGATTCTCTCTAAAAGGTTAACACACTAGAAATCATAATGGAAGTGAAGCTGGCTGTAGTGGGGCATGCCTGTGAACCTGCTACTTGGGAGAAGAGGCAGGAATCTGGGGCCAGACGGTTTATAAATAGGGATCAAAGGCCATCAGAGCTAAATATCAAGATCCTGATTCCAAACAAAAAAGAGGGAAACCTTAGTTCAGATATCTATTCCAAAACGCAAGTTATAAGGATAAACACCTCTAACAGACATGGTAATAGAAACACACAAATATGAAAACAGCTTTAAACTCAGTAAATACAGAAAATTACACTAATCTGAGACCTACTGTTTCTCTTTAATGTACTATCAGCTCTGCGTACAGCAGGCTCTACTGTGTACCAGAGCCTCTGTTCCTGTACCTCCACACTAGCCACTTCCAGTTAACTAGTGTGACCGTCTTCACACGTCTGTATTGCAGTACCATTTGCTGAAGTCAATCTGTAAAGAATGGTCAACTGTGAGATCTGTTGGACAGGCAGGGTGGACTTTCTCAGGATCACCTCCAAGACTTTTCACTGCCTCCCTCATAGCAGCAAAATCCACCATTGCCGGTATCCCACTAAAAAACAAAGAACAACCAAATTGCAGGTCTAATTGCTCACATTCACGTGTTTGCATTTTTAAAACTATCTCTTTTTAGTATGTGTTCATTTTTAATGATGTGCTTATAATATAGTTAGATTAACTCCAGGTTTAATGACAATTAACACTAGCAGGATCTGAAAACTTCAGTCCTCAATAAAACTGACAAAACCAGAAGAGATGACTTTTGGAGGTTTAAGAGAACACCAAAACTGGCTGTGCAGCTCTCTCCTCTAGGCCCTTCCCCCACAGCCCTCACGTTATCTCAAAGTTATTAATAATAGCTTTTGCCATCTTATAGTCATCCATCTGCACGTGTGTGTCTGTGTGTAAAACAAACATGTACCATAAATGACTTCAACATTCTTTATAACAAAGGTACAAGGCAGATATGACACACTGATGATAACAGAATGGCAACATACGCATTAAGCAGCAACATATTGGAGATACCACCCATCAGTGACACATAAACTAGGCTTGTGTGAGTAGATGAGGGAATGTTCTCCTACATTTAGTTCAAGATTCACACTTCCAATAAATATCCCATAAACAGCCAGAACAGGAAAGGTCAATCTTCCAGAGTACTGAAAAGAATCTGTTTTTACTCTGAAATGGAAGGCTACATATATGGAGGAATGGATGACATGACTTAAGAGTTTTAACGAAGGTGAGGTCATCAAGTTAAGAGACGACTGTACTTGCAATACAAGTAATATAAAAATGAGGCTGTCACTCACGTAAAATCTTGAAGAACAACACGGGCAGGGAAAAAGGGCACTTCAACATTGCTTTGTTTGGTTTTCCAGTCCAAAATGTTCATAACATCTTCCCTTTTCATTAAAAAGCCATCACAATTTCGTACAGCAGCTTCCAACAGGACTCGTATTGAATAAGGCAGAATATCTGATTCAAGACAAAAATATTACTATAACCAAGAGAACAACCGTATCTATACATTCCAAAATCTACAGTAGCAAAATCTCCAGTATAAATATTGAAAAGGATAGAGTAAATACAGTAATGAAGACACCACTATTGTCCCAGCTAATCTTAATTGTGAGCATGACAAAACCTGGAGTAATCTGTAGTGGGATTATTTTACATTGTAAATAATTATCCCACCTACTGGTTTAATAAAAACACTGACTGGCAGACAGGAAGTGTGGGCGGGGCTATCAGACTAAGAAAACTCTGAAAACAGAAAGAACAGAGCAGAAATGTCATAGACACACAAGAGAAGAAGATGCAGAGGACAACTATGCTGCTCTGAGAAAAGGTACTGAGCCACATGGCTGAATAGGATAAGAATCATGGGTTAGTTTAAGGGTAAAGAGTTAGCAAGTTATATGCCTGGGCCCCAGGTCAATCAGCGTACAATTAATGTAAGCATCTGTGTGTCTCTATGGGATTGTGGGTCTGTGTCTAGAAGCTAGGCCAGAAAATCTGGGCCAGAAACCTAATGCAACAAACAATCAAATGAGAAATTGCCTAGATCAAATTAGCGGGGGTATACATGTTGGAGATTGTCTGGATTATCAGTTGATGTAGAAGCACCTAGACCACACAGGGCAGTATGAGGCCCAGGTAGGCAGACTTGCGTTGAGAAGAAAGTGAGCCAGACCACAAGCCAGAAAGCAGTTTCCTTCCATGGTTTGTATTTCAAGTTCCTTCGTGGGTTCCTACCCCGTCTTCCCTCTAAATATGGACTGTGACCTGGAAGCATAAGATGAAATAAACCCCTTCCTCCCTAAGATACTCTCAGTAATAGAATAAAGCTAGAAGACCTATCACACCTTCAAATGCAGGCATCACACAGGCAGAGTGAACCAGAAGGGAGAGGCTACATACTTTCCAAGTTTGACTCCAGTGACTCCAGCAAGAGTGAGCTACCTCCAGAAACAGTTAAAAAAAAAACCAAAAAACCAAAAAACAAAACAAAAACAAAAACAAAAAAAACAAAAAAAAAACCAAAAAAAAAAAACCAAAAAAAAAAAAAAAACAAAGAAAAAAAAACTGGGGAGCCAAGTGTTCAAAGAGCTGAGATTATGGAAGACCTTCTTCATCCAAACTATCACCAGATATAAATACAGTGGTAGATACAATTTTTAAGCACTGCAGTACTTATAAAAGCCAACAGTAAGAAGCCAAATCAACATAATTTTGAACAGTATGATGGGCACACAAATGTCTGGTCACAGGCTAAGCAGGACCAAACACCTGAAACACAGCAATCGGGACCCTGGTAGAAGCTGGACAACTATGCAGCAATACTTCAAAATTCTAAGTCAGAATTATTTTCAGTCCTGAAATTTATAAACAGGTAAACAATCAATAAACCCATTTTATTTCCGAGGTATCTTCCTTTCTTAAGAGGCTTGTAGAAGACATGCTCCATTAAACAAATGTAAACAAAAATTAGAAAACCTGGAAAAATTATAAAATCTGGAAATAGTCTCCAACAGAGGAGGATGGGTAAAGAGACTCAGGACAATGGTTGACAGAAGACAGCATCACTCAACTGGAGTGAAAATGAAGTCTAGGTGCAGAGCTGCTAAGAAGAGGGGAGTGAGGATTACAGCAGACTACATGATGGTTCCACCAGGAGCACAGGCCTTCTGGAGACCAGATATACTAATCATGGGTAAGGACACAGAAAACTTAGAACACTGAAAAGGCAATCATTAATTCCAGGCAAAATACCTCCCAGACTCCCTTTTTCTTTAATCCTATCAAAAACACAGATCCTGATGTTATCTCCAAATTGAAACACTGTCTCCTCAAAGGAAAATGGGGGCCAAAAAAACCTAAAAGCTTCTGAGACTCTCGCCAAGCTGGGTCTACTGGCTGCCTTGTCTGGGCAAATAGACATGTCACACAGTGCTCTTGTGTCAGAACAAGACCAAAGACTGATAGAACCCAAAATGAGCTGGCAAGAAGCTACTACATGGCTCCTGAGTGATAGGGTAGGCATCGGAAACTGACACTTGTGACATTCTAAACTGAATCTGCAATTCCAAAGAACAGTTCTTTCTCTATATGGTACAATATGCATGCTCCTTGCTCGACTGGCAGCTGCACATGCTCTACTGTGCATGATGAGGCATGCAACTAAAGCTAAGCAGGCGAGACTAAGGCATACTTGGAGAAAATTCCAAGACAGTTGGCTTTCTCTACAGGTTGTGGGAGAATATGTCTCTTTGATAAATGTGATCTGAAAAAGTACAGGGATACCCTCAAATGGCGGACCAATTATAGAATACAGTTCAGTTCCTGAAAATAGCTCATAATGGGATCATAACCAGATTGTTATAGGAGTTGTAAGCCTTAGCACCTCAAGCTCATGAGAAAAACTTGACCACTTAGAGGAGGAAAAGACATAGATACTATTCTGCACATCAGCCATATTTGACAGGAGATGGGAAAATGGAGAGTGAGATGGAGGGCTGGCATGCAGGCAGCACAAAAGAAGTAAGGTACAATTAAGATCTGTGACAGAAAAGAAGACTTTCTGGGAAGAGTCAGTCAGTGAGGAGGGAGAGAACCAGACAGAAGTTAACAGAAGTCACCCCTCAGGTCTACCTTTAACGTTGAGAAAGGAAAATTTGTGATTCAATGTGTAGACAGTGGCCTTAACAACGGCCACTTTAAAAAAAAAAAAAAAAAAAAAAAAAAAAAAAAGACTTCATGAGCTTGAGAGATGGTTCAATGGTTAAGAAAGACTTTTTAAACAAAAGACAGAATTCCTCACAGCCTGGCTTATGAGGCTATGGGCATGGATATGGTTGGGAATCATGGGAATGAGTATCACGGAAGCAAAGAAGCTGAGTAATAAAACTATTCTTCCTTTCTTGAAACAAAAACTACATAAACTGAAAAATCAGTCCCTGGTGGATTAAAGAAGGACACTAACACACTGTGATGATGATATTCCAGCCCCATGCATATCCGCCCCTGAAGGCAATAAAAAAAGGACAGCCATTACCAAGGGATCTGGATGTGCAGAGGAGTATGTGATACCTCACTGTGCCTGATAAAACTGTGCAGACAGTTAAGAAATGAAGTTTTAGTGGCTTTGCGGAGTCCTATGGTAAGATGTAGTCTTTACAAAATAGAAGAGGCTCTGGGGAATCTGAATGACTTAGAATAAATGCAAATCAGGTTTATAAATGCTAAAAGCAACCAAGAGAGGATGACCAAAGGATAAAGCAGATAAAGGGGTCTTTAGGTACCTTAAAAATGTGCCCAGTTTTGTATAGAGCTGGTATCCCTAAAGGAAAAAACTGACAAGGAACCAAACAGTACTTGTGAGCCGCTGGAAGCCTTTAAAACCTGAGCAACAATTCACAAGGAGTGGTGATGCACGAGCAAAGACTCAGTTCATCTTAGGAGCATACTAAAAATTATTTAAGTTGGTTGTATAGCATTATTAGGAAGTGGAGACTGCTCAAGAGTTCAACTACAGCAGAAAGTACAGCAGACAAGAATAAGCTCCACTCTCCCTTTCTCTCAGCAGTATAAACAGCAAAAGCCAGCACCATCTAGTTCATGAGCTATGGAGAAATACAATAGTAGCCCAATGACAACATCCAAGATTGTAGTGGGATTATGCTACATTGTAAATAATTGTCCTGCCTACCAGTTTAGTAAAAATGTTGATTGGCAAGGCAGACAGGAAGTGTGGGCGGGGCTACCAGACTAAAAAATACTCTGGGAACAGGAAGAACAGAGCAAAGGTGCGGTAGACACACCAGAAAAGCAGACGCAGAGGACAACTATGCTGCTCTGAGAAAAGGTACTGAGCTGCATGACTGAACAGGATAAGAATCATGGGTTAGATAAGGGTGAAGAGTTAGCAAGTTATATGCCTGGGCCCCAGGTCAATCAGCGTACAATTAATGTGTCTGTATGTTTCAGTGGGACTGTGGGTCTATGGCATGAGGCTAGGCTGGAAAGTCTGGGCTAAAAACATAATACCACATAAGATCAAGCTGGCTCTTCAATGAATACTGGATTACAGAGAGCCAAACAAGGTGCCTCTCATGCTGTACTCAAGATCCCTGTTTTGAGGAAACAATGAATAGAGATAATGGAGCATTTCCATAGGATAGTGAGATTTGCTTAAGTGTTTAGTGTCTCTTTAGCTGCTAAATTCAGAAGCAAATTGTCAATTCCTTAGAAAGATATAGGTAGGCTTTCAGAGATCCTGTCCAGTCTGGTTTAAAAAAATCATTACACAACGCTAACCCTAAACTGTCTTACAGTTCTGGAAAAGCATCGGGAAAGAGAGTAAAATCAGCAGTTACATAGTTTGAAGAAACTCTATGTGGGTG
The DNA here is from genome assembly GCA_033318265.1 of Phyllotis vaccarum. Classification (NCBI taxonomy): domain Eukaryota; kingdom Metazoa; phylum Chordata; class Mammalia; order Rodentia; family Cricetidae; genus Phyllotis; species Phyllotis vaccarum. The sequence continues at coordinate 76,674,280 of JARWLC010000012.1, forward strand.
GAAAAAAATCGATGTCCAGAAATCCTAATTATTTAAAAATGTGCCGTGGGCAGGTTACTTCCCTGTAAGCTGCTGGTCTGACAGCCCAAGTCATAAAACTATTCCCATTGCTGTGTTACATGTCAGAAACAGGCGGTAAGCCCTTAGTGCTGCTTAACTGGAGGACATGAAGAAATAAAGCCAGAATTGAGACAAACGTTACTTCCCTGTCTCTGGCACTATTCAGGCAACTGTGGAAACTGTCACTCACATACCTGCTCAAATGTGGACCTTGAGCATTGCACAACCAACATTCCACTAGTATGTTACTGTCACTGATTTCTGATTTGATTTAAAGCCCACTCTAGAAGAGAGAATCTGAGCTTGGTTTGTAAGCCAAGGCAAAGAACTGTGGCTGTGGAGGCCCTGGTGGGAGGTTACTGCTACTGTTCTGTTAAACACCTATTATGTGCCTGTCAACTGCCTTCTAGGCATTTATGTTTGCTCCTGTACTCACTACTGCTGTCAGGTGTAGAGGGAGTCTTTTTTAATTTTTTTGCAGTGAGTGGTAGCTACCGTAGAGACTCAACCAGCCAAACTCCGGAGAGTGAGTGACTATTCCTACAGCACAGTGGCCCAATGCTATTGTACATGAGAGGAAGTTGATGAAAGACAAACCCATTGTCTAGGCTTCCAGGACAAGGCTAAATGGCTGCTACAAGAGTGGGCAATACAGGGGGGAGGATGTGGCTCAGCTGTAGTTGACAGAACATTCGCCTGGTACGCATAACCTTGGGCTTGATCTCCAGCACCACATACACAGTATGCCTATAATCCTAGCACTAAGAAGTAGAGGCAGGAAGATCAAGAATTCAGTCATCTTCAGCTAAATAGAGAGTTCAAGGTCATCCTGGGCTGAGATCTATCCTAGGAAGGAAAAACAACAAAATCCTTAGGACTGAGATTTCTTATTTGCGATTTAGGGATTTAGGGCTATGTATGACTAGTCACACAAAAGGCTTATCTTCAATCAAGTCACTTGAGTAGAAGGGATAGAAATATAAAGTCCCTAGGAGAAAAAACAAAGAATGCCATCAGTACTGGCCTACTGCCTATTTTCTTGACAATCAGATTTAATTGGCCTGGGAGCTATATGCAATCATAATAAATCCCACTTTGGCTGAGCTAAGTGCCACCTTCTTATAATCAGAGTCTAATCAAGAAGAGAAAATGAAAAGCAAAGCTAAACTCAAAGCCTCCAACATAATGTCCCAGGTTAAATGTGTGACTGTACCTGGCATCTACAGAATCACATTATGTGATCTTTAGAAATGTATATACTACGTGTACACACTGTTAAGTAAACTACCTCACTGCTTACCCAACCCTCAACAGCCCTTTCCAGAGTCCAAGGAAGATATAGGATTACACACTTAACCCTCCAGCAGGATAACTGGATCAGCAAGGGAAAAAAACCAAGTTCAGTTAAAGCAATAGGTGAAAAAAACCACCAGACATATCACCTTAGCTAGATGGCAAACCATTCACAACGCACAAAGAATCAAGTAATCATACTTGAAATTATTCAAAGTGAGTTTTACAGACAGAAGACTTAGGTAATCAGTAAAATAACAAACAGAAATAATGAGATCAGGCAGCCTTCAAATGGCAAACAGCCTCAACCTCTGCCTGGTTTTCGTAAGACTATTTTTTGTCTATTTTTACGTGTCTAGAAACTATATTTATTATATTTTCTACAAAGCATCTGGTCTTTATATATAGTCCATGATAGGCTACATATAGGACGACATATACTAAGAGCATAAAAATAGAAGTGTGTGATGGTGGAGGAAGAAGCAGCACACTTCCAACCTAAAAAGTACGTTACTATGTATTAATAGCTTGAATTAAAAGTGTGTGTATGTGTGTCTATGTTAGAACGCAGGGACATAGACCCGTGCTATCTATCACATTTGCCTAGCATGTATTAAGGCCCTGTGTTCCATCTGCAAGGGAAGTGGGGAAAAGCTAGTAACAACTTTATTGTGTAGCCATTAAAAGCTGCAGCAAAGCAGATAACCCTTTCTACTGAAACTCATACTCACTGACTCAGAAACCAAGCAGATTGAGATATCAGGAATATTTGTACCGAATGACATGGAAAAATGTGTATATTAGGTGAAGAAAAGGTCCCAAAGCAATACACCTTGTATTTTCATTGTAACAATATTCATGTTTTTTATATATACATAAAATGTGACTTTCTATTTTAATCTGTGAAGGCCTTTCACAAAAATGTCCCTAAAATGTTAAATGTAGATTTTCTTTCAGAGATTACAGTAAAGGGATTATTTGTTTGTTTTTTCTCTCTAGTGCTGGAGATCCAACCCAAGGCTTTGTGCATGCCCTACCAATCAGCTACCCTATAAGCCATTGGTATATGGAGACAGAATCTGGCTATGTAGTTCAGGTTGGCCTTGAACACATGATCTCTTGATACGGAATGATAAATATGTGTCACCATGCCAGGCTACAAAGTAGGGTATGAATACTGTGCTGGCTATATTTCTATTTACTATGTTTAAGAAAGTAAGCAGCCAGGAAGGAAAAAAAAAAAGATAATGGCATGACCTAAAATAAAGGGTCTGAGGCTTCATACAAACTTCATGCTTCTATAATTCTACTCACTTTAATTCCAAGGCCGACTGCCCTCCACATGCCCTTTGTTCAATGGCATGAAAGCAGTTTTTCCTTCAGAAAGTAGTCTCTGTTACAAGCAAAAGACTGTTCTGCCTTGGGAATATGTATATTCTTAAATTCAGAAGGCAGTCACCAAGATCACCAAAAGTACCAAAAAGTCAACTCAGAACTTTTAAAAAAGCAGTTTTCCTCCAAGAGAAAAACTGTGCCAGATCAAAATGTAGTCAACATTTCAGGGGTGGAGATACCCTGAATAAAAATTTGAGAAGCAAAAGATAAAATGGCCAGAGGCAGGCTCATCTCTGTGACTGAGGCTACTGTAGTCCTATACAGTGAGTTACAGAACAGCTCTGGCTATGTAGAGAGACCCTGTCTCCAAAAATAAATAAATAAAATTTAAAATAGTTTTTAAAAGATAAAATGACACTAAAAATAAAAGAATTTGTGTTACACCCTGTTTGAGGACTAAGAGAGGGCATTAGGCTAGTGGAGCAGATGGCACAGACTAGCTTACTCGTTCATTCTCAGCCAGCTCTACCTTTACTTTGTATCAAGAAATCTTAAACTGTTTTTGAAGGTCTTATTTATTATAACTATCACCCTGGCAATTCTGCGAAAACGGTACATATGTGCTCATAACAGCTTTTCTTCCATCTGACAAATTAACTTTTATATTATTAATCATCCCCTTTTATTACAATTGCTTTTGATTCCCTACTAATTCTATGTCTATAAGTCATCTCAAGTGGGCACATTTCCAAAAATTATTCGTAGAGATTATTTATTCTCAAGTACAAAGAACTACTCCTATATATGGTCTTTTATAAATTATATATATATAAGATGCAATTTGGTTGGTAAATTGCTTCCTTGGTGTGCAAGAGGCCCTGGACTTGACTCTTAGCACTGCCTAAACCAGGTGTGGTGGCACATACTTGTAATCTCAGTACTTGGGAGATGGAGGCAGGGGAGTCAGAATGCTGAGGCCAGCCTGGGCTACATAAGATTTTATCTGAAAAACAAAACACATCAAAACCATAAATCCTTTGAGGCCGGCGTGGTGGCTCAATGAGAATGGCCCCACAGGCCCATATACTTTACCTGATCCCAGTCAGTGAACTGTCTGGGAAGAATTAGGAGCTGTGGCTTTGTTGGAAGTGGAGTGTCACTGGGAAGGCTTCTAGATTTCAAGAGACTAGAGCCAGTCCCAGGGCTTTTTCTGATTTGTGTGTCTCAAGATGTGAGCTTCTCAGCTGCAGCACCAACACCATGTCTGCCTGATGCTCCTTGCCATGATGGTCTTCATGACTAAACCTCTGAAACTATAAGGCCCAAACAAACTTTTTTCTTTAAGTTGTCTTGGTCATGGTGCCTTATCAGAGCCAACAGAGAAGTAACTAGACAGACTGTAAATCAGGCATTTTGGAGCCAAGAGTTTATAAAGAAAACCTGTAAGTAAGTATGTGTCTATGAAATATGTATATGTACTACATGCATGTCTGTGCATGTGTGTGTACAATGATATCAATGTTGAGTGTCTTTTACTATTGCTTTCCACCTTATTTTAGAGAAAAACAGGGCCTCTCACCTAGAGAGGATGCCATTTTGGCTAGTCTGGCTGGGCAAGTGAGCCAAGGACCTGCCTGACTCCCCAGAGATGGAACTACAGATACACAGGACTACACTGAGTTTCATATATAGCTTTTGGAGATCTGAACTCAAGTTCAGAGGCTTCTGTGGCAAGCACTTCATCCACTGAGCCATCACCCTATGGCCAAAGACTCCTCTCCTTTTTTGGTAAACAATTTTCTAAAACCAATACAAAATTGTCAGTTAAGGGATAAAATAAAGACATGAAGCACAAGTTATTGCTGTCATTCTGGGAATTAGTTATTTTTGAAAAGCAATCTAATCCTAAGACAGATTGTCTAAGATATTAAAAAAAAATACCTACACTTGTCTCAATGCACCCAGACACACTGAACATGACAACCTAGAATATTTAAATGCATAAAAATCTATATTACTTATAAAGAAGGAATAAAACAGAATTAAAAAAAAAAATCTCTCTCCAAACAGCTGGTGACCTAACAGGTCTTTGGTCTGGTTGAAAAGTTATTCAACTTTCAATAAAGTCAAAAGCTGAGCTTGGTGGAGCTTTCTTTCAATTCTAGCACTTGGGAGGCCAAGACAAAAAATGACAGTTCAAGGCCAACCTGGGCCACTTCCGAGGCTCTGTCCCCAAACCAAAACCAACTCAAAATCAAAGTTAAGACTTCACCCATTCAACGGCCACAAGGTTAACAGGTTCACTCTGAGGACCTGGCGAAAGGTTTGAGCCTCATTAGAAATGTGTAGATGTTTACCAAAGTGTCAGAGAAGAACTCCCATCAGCAGACTCAGGTGACACTCCTATTAAAAGATGGTATAAAGAACAATCAGAGACTCTGGGCAGTGGTGGCCTTTGAGTTTAGCACTTGGGAGGAAGCAGCAGGTAGATCACTGAGTTCCAAGGTCAGCCTGGTCTACAAAGTTTAAAATAGCCAAATTGTACTTAGAAACCCTGCTTGGGAAAATCAAACAACAAAAAATAACCGGAGGCATTGGCCACTTAAAAAGTTATCGTACACTTCATGTCACTATAGATTTTTTTTTTTAAACTAGATTAGCTTAATTAGGGGGGTGAGGGAATCCATTTAATTAACTAGACGTTTTAAAGGAGAAATTAACATATGAGTTTCCACTTTCCTCAACCAGAAGTCCCAAGGAAAATTTTATGAATAAGAAATACGGGTAGATGTACCTGCTACCACATGGTGGAAATAAATTTACACTGTCTTCAGCTCTGCTTGACCAATGCATTAATACTTACTAGAAACTAAAGTCCAAGAAAAATGTACATTACCATATTTGGTGCCTCCAAGTTTAGGTACATTGAAAAACTTCTGATGTGAACTGCCACTTAATGTCTCAATAAGGTACTCAAAGGTGTATCCTGGGAGGGGAAAAAAAGAGCAAAGTTTTCACCAAATACATTAGCAGCTATCTTATTCAAAAAGAAAACATCCAAAATTTTCCTCAAAAGAACTTCTCAGTGACAGACATGTTACATTTGGTTTTAACTATGGCTGTAGTGATGGAGGTGCTGACCATTCCACATTCTAGACACAAGGCTAGTCTCCACCATAATGGGATAGTATAACCATAACATTTGTCAAGTAGAAAACTGGTAAAAATAAAGTATGTCACTGTAGCTCAGACTGGACTTAAGGCACACTGTGCAATCCACAAGTGCCTCAAACTAGAGGCAAACATCCTTTCTCGATGTCTCCTGAATGCTGGGATTGCAGGCATGAGCGACTTAGTGGCTTTTGAATCTTAAAAAATATGTTAAATGTCCGGAAAGAGACGGTATGGATGGTTTAAATGATGTACAAGTATTCAGAAAACATGCCCTGAAAATTGCTTAAGTACAGAGAGAATGCTTTGAGAAAACCATTGTTATGTTTTCAAAAGAATCAAAAGACAATTAACAATCCAACAATAGTTAGAACACTAAACAAATTTTTTTTTAAAGTGACCATCAAAATATCTAGATAAATTGGTAATTACATTCTCCTAAGAGACATGCCCTTATGATTACGCACTAACTGAGTATCTCCCCCCTCAGTGTTGTGGAGAATGGTTGAGGCAACCTCGGGGTTGAAAAGATTCGTTGTGCAGACTCATTACGTGGATGGGCAGGACCCCCAAACACTACTAATAATCTTCTAAAAATAAGGAAGAAAAGATAAGCACAGTCCATTCGGAATGGATAGCACTTTTCTTTTGTGGAGGAAGGTGGATAGGGGAGGGGACTCGGCGCTGCGGTAAATATTCTAGGAACCGGTTTACTAACGTTCAGTCTCGATAGCCCCTCACTCTACTTTCAGAAGCAAAGAAAGGAAGGGAGACTCGGGGCTGCTGAGCGCAATGATCAACCAGCAGCGTGAAACCCAAACGCGGGGACCCAGGTCTCGCCACCTCCACGTTCACAAAAGGGGGCGGGTAGAGGAAGGCGTGGGCTTGTCCCTGCCCCTGGAGTTACTCCCGGGGGCCTGGAGGCTGCCGACATCAAGCAGCGGCCCCCGGCCGGTGGCGGAATTACCGCCCCGCTGAAGAGCGGGACGCGGGCGGGAAGGCCTGGCTTTCGTGGCCTCGGCTCCGAAGGAGGAACGACCAAACCTTGAGGGCCGAGGAAGCACCCCGGGTGACCGTAAGAAAAGCAAAGCAGGGTGCCACGGCAGACCGCAGCGCACGCTTCCAGCCGCCAGCGCCAAGGCGGCGGCCAGGAACTGACCTGCACTTGGGGAGTCCATCGCCGGAGACCATATTATCCCTGCGGGGAGGAGGGGGCCGGTGGGGGAGAAGAAGGGGAATCCAGGCCAGGAAGACAGGGAGGAAGGCAAGCGGACTGGCAGGGGAAGGAGGAAGGAAGCAGTCTCGCGCAAACACCGCGAGAGCCGCAGAGCTGGCCGGGGGTCTGCGCACGCGGGATTTGCCAGCTGCCTCTCGCGAGATCTTAGGACCAGGGGAAACAAAGAAAGTGAAGGGCGGAGCCAGCCAGAAGAGAAGTCCCTGTGCAGTTTCCGCTACCGGAGTGGGCGGTGGGGGGCGGGGTTTGAGAGGTAGTGGGTTTGGCTAAAGGGCGCTGTAGGGTCCGTTACAGAAGTGTCCAATTAGGTTTTGAGGTCCAGCGAAGTGTTTCAGGGTGTCTTTTGGGGGGAAAAAGCCATGATTGAAACTCTTAGGAAAAACATCTTAAAGAGAACGAGTTCTACCCCCTTGGGAACGCCTTGTGTTAAGCCGCGATGTATAGGGCGCCCACTCTTGTATTCTCAAGAGAAGATGGCTGGATTGATGGGACACATAGACAGTCAACTAACTGAATAAATTAAAATTTCCTTATTCTTCTTTAGCTTCAGCCTTTCTTTTCCCAGTAGCAGTTAATCATGATGGTGTCTCTCTGCCCCAGTCAGGGGGAGCCCTTACATCGTCTCCGTCTGCTACTGTTTCTTCCTTAGTGACTCTTTGGAGTTTTGCCTGTCATCCTTCTCTTCCCCACTCCCATTCCTCCCCAGACTGGTTTTCACTTCCAAAAATGCCCGTGAGAAAAGTAGGCATAACTACTTGCTAAAACGTTTCTCACACTTTGCTTTAGCTGCTTTTTTCCTTTGTTGAGATATACTCCATCAGCTTCCATTCCTCCAAACTATTCTGTACTTCCTGCCTCTAAGCCTATTTGATCTCAGTCGTCTCTGCCAGGGCCTCTCTCTGCCCAGCCATCAAACGTACTGGCATTAACACTATCACATACGTTTTGCATCCAATCTCATTTTCTCCGGCTCACTTCACATCTCCATTGGCTTCAGTTATTCGTTCATGTCGACGCTTCCTAGCCTACCTATAACTCAAGCCCATCTCCTAAGCTTAGAGAATATCCTAATCTAATGCTTGTTACCACAAGCACCTCGTGTGAAAAAATCCTCCAAAACAATCAGTAACACCACCCAAGCCAGTGCTGCCTGTATGAGTGAATGGCACTGCCCAAGCACATGCCTGTACGTTGTCCTTGACTGCCCCTTCCATTAATGATTGATAGGTTAATGATTGATCTATTTGCTTTCTAATTATTTCTCTTCTTACCACCTTGGTCTAGACAACTGTGATAAACTTCTCAAAAAGTCTCTGGGTGTGACTATTCCAACCATTTCCATGATACTGAAGCAAATTCAGAAGGACATGGTAACTGAACTCAGAAAACAAGAAACTGACTTGGGATTTGAAATCCATTCAGATGCAAAGGAAGAGTCCCTGTTTAACTTAGAAGTTCACGATCTGGTGTCTCATACCTGTAGTTTATACCCTGACATGCTGAACTTCAGGCCGAATTGGCTACCTTTAGAATATCTCAGTTTCTTTTTTTCTTGGAACACTTCTGTGCATTGTCGGGCTAACCTTTGCTCATTCTTCAAGATACAATAAGGTTTTTTGTAAAAGATTTATTTATGTGTGTGTATCTATGTTCTACATGTTGTTTTGTGACCTGTACCAACATCATGTATGTGCAGGTGCCCAAGGAGGCCAGAAGATGGTGTTATAGACAGCGGTGAGCAGCAAGTGCTTTTAACTGCCAACCCATCTCTCAAATCCCGTGTTTTTATTATTTAGTTTGGGCTTTTAAAAAATTTTTGTTGTAGTCCTGGAGACGGAACTGTGGTCTTCTAAAAGAGCAGAAAGTGCTCTTAACTGCTAACTCTTAAGTGCTCTAGGCCCAGGACAGTCTCTGTTTTATACAACCACAATACAACAATTAAATTCAATAAATTTAGCATTGATACAATACCATATTTACATTTTATTATTGGATAACTAAACCTTATTGATATCCAAAACTAAACACTGACAGTTTGCAGCCGATACTCAAATTTTACCAATTGTTTTATCTTTATTTTGTTTGTTTTGAGCTACAGTCTTGCTATGTAGCACTAGCAGATCTGGAATTCACCATATAGTCCAAGCCAGCCTCAAATTCCTGGCAGTCTTCCTCAACCTCCCACATCTGGGATTAGACATGTGCCACCATGCCTAACTAGTACTGTTTTTCTATAAACATTTAAACCTCAAAATTCAATCCCATCTAGTCTATAACTTAAAACAGTTCCCTAGCAGTTCATTTTCCTTGGAGCTATTAGTATTTTGTAAAGCACACTCGCCAGTTCTTTTGAAAAATGCTCTTTAATTGAAGCTTGCCCAATTGTTTCTTCATGATAAAGTTTATTAAGTCCAAACTTTTTGACAGTGTGCCACAGCATCTTCATTACAAAGTTCACGAAAGTTTATGCAATCAAGTTTAAAAAAATCATCCTTCATTTATTTACAATTTTTAAAGTTTTTTTTTTAATGGCAAAGAATGTAAACTGGCACCACCACTTAGGCCACGGGAATGACATCTACTAAGTGTGTCTCAGCAATGTCACTTGTGATTATATATATATGTGTGTGTATATATATATGTATATATATGAAGATGTATGTAGGAAAAGCACCAAATTACTGCTTATAATAAAATTTGAAGCAGTTTCCATGCTAACTCAAGGAACATGAGTAAGAAATACAGAACACTCCATAAAGGTACACTATGAGATGTTAAAAGTGGCTTTGAGCCATATGTATTAACAGATTAAAATGATATGTTTTGTTTTTAATTTTATTTTTAACAATTTTATACAAGTGTATAATGTATACCTCTCTTGTCCCCCAACTTCCTCTGAAATTGTCCCCAACACATCTTCCTCTCCTTCATAGTTCAGTTGAGTTTAGAGTTGCTTGTATGTACATGAGGGTATGCTTATGTAGAGGATCATGGGCAATGTACCTGTGGCAGCATTCCTGAAGAAAAGTAGCCACCCTTCCTCCAGCAGCCATTATTCATAATGCCTTTACAATTCCGCCACATTCTTAGCCATCCATGGCCACATATGGCCCAAAGGCTTTGTGTTGGACTCACCTTGAGATGATGCATTTGGGGCAGGTATGCTATGTAAACAATGCTGCTCTGTTTACACTCTAGAGCCACCTGATGCCACTTAGTTCCTTTTCTGTTGGTAATTCAGTTGTTTCTTGGGGTGGGACTGAGGGACACAGAAACTGTTTTGTCTTTTGCTTTTAACATTTCACTTTGCAGCCTAGGCTGGCCTCTACCTCTCTCTGCAGCCCAGGTCTTGAAGGAGCTGGCAGTCTTCCGGCTGTATCATAAGTATGCACCTCCATACTAGAATCCTCTTTGAATTCAAACCAGAGAAGAATTTTAAGTTCACGTCCACAAACTCTAGAGCCATGTTTACCTTTCCTTTAATTTCCCAGAGGTAAGAGGAGGTCTGAGGTTCAGTAGAGGTGAGGCTGGAAGCTCTCTCAGCCTTTGGAAATCTCGTATAATCATAGTGCCTACACCCTGAGGTCTGCCATGTTCAGCTGAGATAATAGTTTAGTTCCATTGACAAAGCCTGTTTTGATTGTTGATGTTTCCAAAATAAAGAGTGTATATTAAGGAAATAAAAATCAGGATAAACAAAAGTTCCTGCCGTTCTGTGGATCACTTTTGAAGCCACTGCTGAATCTGACCATGGGTAAGATAAGAGCAACTGGTTGCCAAGCCTTGGTGTGTGAAATCAAAGAAAACCATTGTGTAACCAAAAGAGGTAACTGTGTGTTCCGCCCATCTAGAAGAAGGAATACAATTCTCTTCACTAATAATTACACATAACCAGTTATTTATTTTTTTTAGAAAATAGGAAAAATACAAAATGAAATCTTTAAGTTTTCAGAAACAGAGGTTGCTAGAATTACATTTGGAAAGCTGAGGAAGATTGACCTGAATTCCAATCTAGCCTGAGCTATAGAGTAAGAATTTTTTTAAAAAAACAAGTTGGGGGAGGAAGGGGGGAAAGTCACTGAAATCTCTGTTGATGAAGGCTTATGGTGAGGAATATCGTCTTTGGAAGTTTTCTAAGATACAAAGCAAAAGCCAAAAAGTACAACAAAAAATTAGAAGAGATCTTTATTCCCCAGGCTTCTACAGCCCTTACTCCTCTTTCTAAGAGAAACAAAAACATAACACAGACCTACTCTTAGAGAAAACAATTAAGAATTTAAGATTCAAAGTACTATCACTATCACATAAACAGAGAGCTGGGATGCGGCTCTGCTGGTAGTGTTTGTGCAAACCTAGCACCATATGAAACAGGCATGGGGGCACCCACCTGTAATCCTAGGAGGAAGTACATGTCCCTGTACACAAGTGCACAAACATTTAAATGAATAAACATACAAATAATCCTGCAGCCTTCACAGGGAACCAGCCCTGCCAACCTCTGTCTAGGCTACTAGATTCAGAACTATGTGAACTTTTGCTATTTTTGCCACCCATTTTGTGGCACAGAAACCCCAGGAAACTTATGCTAATATCTTCTTTGATTATCCAGGGTATAGAAGATACAACATAGTCAAGAGACCTGGGGTTAATACCAGCTTAGCTCTGAATGTGGCTATATGATCATATCCAAATGGATCTATCAGGCCTTGATTGATGTGGAATTCATCAATCTAAATAGAAATAAAATATCTAGGTTGAGGAATAATATCCTGTGATCTATAATTATGTATCCATTTGTTCCTTTCATCTAAGATACTGCAGTGTCAAAGTGGAATGCCCAAATGTTGCTTGACCTCATCCATTTGTACCATAGTTTAGGTTGTGGTCATTTCTTACCTGGCACTAGGTTGACCATCCAGGCTAGCTGCATGCCTCAGCATATAAAGATGTTTGCTATACAAGCCTGGTGACCTGTTTTGGAATCCATGTAGAGATGGAAGGAGAAGCCAACTCCACAAAATTGTCCTCCGGCCTCCACACACATCCTGTGGCAATTGTACTTTCACATACCTTGTGTATATGCACACACACACACACACACACACACACACACACACACACACACACATGAAAACACCCTTCCAAACCCACCAGGTTATCATCTCTGCTTAAAGACAAATCTGATAATGTTTGCTTAAAATCCTTCAGAGTTTCTGCACATGTCTATCAAGATCAGACTTCCCAGCTCAAAGTCTGAAGTCCACTTGGGCCTAGAACCTTTGTTCTTTTTCCTTTTTAGCCTGCATCACTGTGTGTGTGTATGGTGTGTACTCGAGCATGTGTGTTTTAAGACACATGTATCCCAAACTGGCTCCCAACCTGCTATGTAGCTGAGGATAACCTTGAACTTCTGATCCTTTTGCCTCTGTCTCCTGGTGTTGGGATTATAGGTGTGTAACTGATTTCTCCAGTCTTACTGTTGACAGAAGCCTCTTTTCCTGCCTTGGTCTCTGTTTCTCCCTGTCTCCCTCCATTCTTCTGCTGTTGACAAGGTCTTACTTTGTAACCCAGGCTGCTCTCTAACTCATTACAATCCTCCTGCTTCAGCCTTCAGAGTGCTGAGATTATAGGTCTATGCCCTATTCTTACGTTGTACTATAACAGAATTTCATATCTAGTTCCTGTATTCAGGAATCCCAAAAGATTCCTCTAGCCAATATCCCAATAGACCAGTTCAACAGTAAACTGAAGATCCCAGAAAAAAGTTTTCACCTATGTGAAATTGCCTACAGGGCCAACCTCCTGGGCCAAATGTATTGATTATACAACGTTGGAATGCTTATAGATTCAAAGTCAAACTATCTGGGCTAGTGTTAGTCCCTTAATAACTACCCACCACCTACTCTAAGTCTCCCTTAGTGTCCCTCCTCCTGTCAGGTAAAGTCTCTGGAATATATTCTTAGCAGACTACCAGCTCCCAAAAGCTGTGGAGTTTTCCCTGCTCTGCTGGATCCTGCCTGCCTGACATACCCGTCAGTTTATTTGGTAGGTGTATTGATTTATAACGCCTTCATTCTACAAATGTTTATGAAACCACTACCACATGGGAACACATCGTTCAGAACAACCTGGATCCGTGCTCTCAGGCCATAGTCAGTCTGTCATATTTGGCTGAGAATTCCTTTGGAGATGAGGTCTGAGTTTTTGTGGAGACACACCAGTACGGAGGAAAGTAGAGAGAGGCGATCTAATTAATCATTGTGGCCATGCTGGGCAGGAAAGATAAAGAGATTCAGTGGCTCTGGGTCCTCCATGCTTAGGGTATTGATATGAGCTTTAGGTTTAAATGTTGGAGTAATTGTAGCAAGGGGAGAGCCGTACCTAATTAAACAAGCTTAGTCCAACTATGTGTGGTCTGGCTATTGAAGATTTATTTTGCTTGGCTTCCTAAGACATTGCTTTGCACTTAAGGGAAAACAGTTTGATTCCCACAGAGATCATCACTCCTGTTCTAAGCTGGTGCCTCACCATCATAGACTAGTGTTCTCACTTGGGAGCCATCCATTGTTTGAGTAGTAGCTTCAACCCTTATCGTAGAGAGTCTATTGATCCTGGTGTTCTTGGAATCCAAGGTGAATGCAGACCTAGGACAATGACCTAAGACATTTAGATTTTTTTGGAAGTCTGGAGCAGAACTGTTACTGGGTCCTGACAGTTCCCGAGGGGGAGGGGGAGGGGCAAGAAGACTCAAAGACACAGACCTGGGGAGTTAGCTGCAAAGGACTAATGCCTATATCTAACAATAGGGAGAACCTTATATACCCTCCTCCCAGCACCCAGGCTCTGTCACAATCTGGTGATATTGCATGGTTGTCTGTCATTGGCTGGGTATGATCAGGAGATCTGACAGCATCTGTTGCTAGGCTGATTCCCAACAGTCAGGAACTCTGGTTAGTGCCTGTTGCTAGGCAGATTCTGAGTAACCAGGGACGTTGGACAGCAGCTCTTGCTAGGCCCTCAGGCAGATTCCAGGTTGGCTCAGAGGGAAGTACGTTATGTGCATGCATTGGCAACTGGTTTGAGCCAATTGCCTTGGCCCTATGGGCCTGTCTTACTGCATAGGACAGTGTAAAAGCTGACAGTAACGTCTGGGCAGGGATAAAGATACTGAAAAGACTCCTGTGGCTCTCTTTGACTATCAGAGTTTTGAAACAATGGACATTTCCTCAGGAATCTCATGCTAGGGAATGAAAGGCAGAGGTCTGATACCAGACAGGGGAGGACTGGTCTCTTGGAAAGAGAGTTTACAACAATTTCTTGTCAGACCACCTTTCAAGAGAGATTGAAACAGACACAGAGATGCGTGGCTGAGACTGTACCTTGACCTACCTGTTTATGCATACCTCTTATCCTCTATTTAAAACCTAAACTTTATATCAGGACCAAAGGCAGACCCAGAGATGTGATAATTGGTGCTAATTATCACCTTACTAGGGGCTAGAATTACCTAGCCTTTAGGCACATCTATAAGGGCATGCCTGTGGGTATGACCTTGATTAGGTTCACTGAGATGGGAATACCCATTTATTGTGAGTGGCACCGTCCCCGCGGATGGGATCCTAGACTGTGCAAAAGGGAGAAAGTGAGCTGAGCGTAGGCATTCATGCTTTCCACTTCCCCACTGTGGATGCAACTTGACCACCTGCTTTAAGCCCCTCCTTCCTCAACTTCCCAGCCATTAGTGTGTACTCTCAAACAGCAAGCTGGAATAAAGCCCTAGTCCTCTGAGTTGCTTTTGTCAGGGTGTTTGATCACAGCAGCAGATAAAGAAACTCAGACAAGGGGCCTCTGAGCCTCTTTAGTTGTTCTTCTTAATGTGGTCACATGCTTTTTTTTTTTTTTTTTTTTTTTTTTTTTTTTTTTTTTTTAATCATTACATGTCTGCATATTTGAGCTATTTATGGGTAGCCTAGCCTGGTTTATTTGGGCGACTAGGGCCTTACAATGACTAAAGAGAACAGATACAAAATGAAGGCTGAAGCAACAGACTTTTAGCCATTTTTGAAACAGGCACTTAAAGTTGCTTCAGCTAAAAAGCATTGTCTCCTAGCTTGAGCCCCAAAGGCAAGGCAAAGTGACATTTCTGCCTTCATTTTGTATCTCCTTTATTTTTTTGATTGAAGGCATGGTGATAAATAATTGTCCTAAACCAGCAATCACTTTGGGTCCTAGGAAGAACAAAGGCCATTCATTATCCTAGAGTAGGAAGATGATTTCTGGAGCAGAAGCGATCCGTTCCTGAGAGCCACCTTGCCCTTCAAGCACTAAGGACTTCTTGGGACCATCTTCCAGGGTGAGAGCCGAGGCCATCAATGATGCATGTGACCACACCTTGACCAGGATTGCTTAATTACGCAAAAGGTTTGCTCCAGGTCCCAGTTCATCCTCTAAAACGCATGTCAGTCAGTGTCTTAAAGATGAACTTAGGGTTACTGTGCCCTTGTGGCCTTGATCTGGACTTGGCTTGTTTCCCTGTCTTCCTGATGACTATCAAACAAACCGGAGACAAGGAACAGAAGAAAGTAGGGCAGAAGATACTTCATTACAAGCTGGACTGGAGCACTTTCCAGTCTAGGTGAGGACAGAGGGTTAAAGAGAACATTGTGTAACAGAAAGTTTATTATTTCTAAAACCTCTAAACCAGAAGAACATTTTCCTGTCCAGGTGCTTGACTGGTCCACTTGGATTTTCTTGGGGAAGAGGAACAACAATGGTGTATCTTTGTTCTTTATTAGGAAGCCTCTGGCTAGGCAATAATCTATAAGCCTTCTGAGCAGTTCAGAACGCCACGTCTCCGTGCAGAGCCAAACATACTTAATTCAGACCAGTCACCAGAGCCCCGAAGTTTGACTTCCTGATTTCATAAGCTGTTGATACTGAGGGAGGGATCCACCCCTCTGACCTTCAACCCTGCTAATATCTAAATAGTTCCTAACAATTACCCTTCAAGAACCGAGGCCCTTTGATCACCTTTTAGGCATGTCCAACCTGCATCATACCTAATAGGAGACGGGTGGTGAGTCAATGTGATTTTTTTTTTTCTGGATGAAATGAGGTGGAGAAGGATTTAGAGTCTTCATTCTTGCTGATTTCCAGGCCTCAGATGATGATCAAAGGGATCAAGACAGACAGAGTTAAGCCGCCTTCTATCGTCAGCTAAGTACATAAAGTTCAAAGAGTAATAGGATCAACCTATCTCAACTATGAAAACCCAGAGGTCACAGCCAGATGTGGTAGCTCCCTTCCCCTGACTCCCACTAGCTTCCTAGGCATAGAAAACTGATAATTGCTCCATGTAGTAGGTCATTGGTGGGAATCTTAGGGCCTAGTTTCTGCAACTTCTTTCTGATGTCAGGAACAAATTGAGTGTCCCAGAAGATTGTACCTCTAAAAGCAAAAAAACCAGTAAGAGTGGACATTTGTATGACCCCGAGTTACTCTAGAAAGGTATTAGGATGTTTATCAGGCCCCTGGTCAACAGTTGCCAGCTTGGCATGACTCAAGTTGTACTTTACTCCTTCAAACTCACAGATACTGAAATGAAGGCATTTCTGGGTACTGGGGATACTGGGTGTGGGAAATCTGCTATGGACTTCTTAGGCTCTATCATGTGTAATTCATTGTATATTACCTTCCTTTAAATCATTAAAATTATCTCAGACACAAAGATGAGGTCAAAATTGCCCATTGAGATAATGTGTATTTTCCTAGAGGCATCTCAATGAAAGATATTAAAGACTGTAAATGAAATGTGCTTCCTTAGGGTCAAAATGATCTATAACCTTGAGTTTTTAGTACTCACCATTCATTCTTAAATCTAAACAATACTTTTCATAAATTCACCTATAAGATTGCAAAAATACAATTCTTGTGTGCATGCATATGCATATATGTGTAGGTATACATGCACCTATGGAGGCCAGAAGTTAAGTTTTTGTTTTTTCATATTATTGTTGTTCTAAGAAAAGGCTTTTTGCTCCACTGATTGGCAGACTGGCTGGCTAGAGAGCTACAGGAATCCTGCTTCCACCTCCCCACATTGAGATGGCAGGTGCACTGTCATTTGGATCCTAACTTAGTTCTTTGCTTTCACAGCATGCTACCCACTGAGCCCTCTCTCCAGCCTTACAAAGGAAAAGGCTTTCACCTTTATACCCTGTTGTAAATTACACCCTCTGTAAGCCACAGGATCACATACTCCCATTATAAAGATAATAAGACACAGCTTTCCATTAGAAAGCCCATGCCCTACGTGGGTTTGTCTTATTCTCTCCCCGAGCCTCTCTTTCTATTAACCCTCTGTTTAAGGCGCATGCTAAAGTATCTGTTAATAAACCCTGGCTCCGCTACATACATACTGGTTCCCTGAAAGTCAAGAATCCCAGTCTTGCCTTAATGATGGTTCTTAAGGAGCATGAGAACTGTCCAGGTTGCTGTGGGTGACACTGGGGAGCTGTGCTTCTGTCCTTGCCCCTGCTTGCGAATATACTACTGGTGGGTTACAAGTTAGTACTGTTAATCCCTTTAACACTTCATCACAAGGCAAGAGGGATGCATGAAAAAATATTACATGAACATAGTCACCTTCCTTTAGAGAAGGACCTCTGGGTTAGGTTAGCAGAGATGTGTCAGGATATGGGAGTATACAGGAGGAGCTAGAGGAAGTGACCTGAGGCATATAATTCTGAAAATAAAGGAGATTCCGTAATCACAGGAAGTTTTTACATGTAAAGGAACAGGAAATTCCATGGTCTAAACCCAAAGGAGGGAAGTCCCCACCTTATCCTGATGAAGATGAAGGAAATATGACTGTAACCAAGCAAGTACATCAGATGTTATATTATTTAAGGCAGATGTAGAGAGAGACAGAGGATAGGAAGAGAGGCCTTTGATCTGAGGCAGGACCATGTATATTCACAGCAAGGGACATGTTGTTATCCACCTGTGTGGATGAGCAAAATGCTCACAGAACGAAAATTACTACTACATTACATTATGTTCATTCCTGTACTCTCTCTTCCAGAGCTGCCTTGCCTGGCCGCAAGGAAAGCTGGGAAATGTAGTCCTTTAGCAAGACACTGTTTGCCCCCCCCCCCCCCCCCCCCCCCAATCAGGGATGTTATAGCTGTTTCAGAGGGAATAGTTCTGGGTCTATTGAAGACCGGGTCCTCTAGTCATGTAGCAGGGGGAAGAATCTTAACTTGATCTGCTGGGACGGATCAGGTGATTGCCGTCCTGTATTCCTGAAGAGACTTGGAAAATAATCATCAGAGGTCTGTAAGCAGATGGTTTGGCTATAGAGTAAAAGCTGAGAGTCTCCTCAGGAAGGTTGAGGGATGGGGGCAACAGAGGTGGAGAGACAGAGTGAGCCGGTGAGAGGAAGTGGGCATGGAGTTGATTCGAGGTGACAGTGACTGGCCCCATTGCCCAGACTGATGCACCAAAATGAGAGGGCAGGGGTAACAGGGCTGCAGAGCATCAAAGGAGGGGAGGAAAATATAGAACTAATGTAAAGAATTGTATCTGGGGTGGGGTGAAAGGGATAAAGGCCCCTTTTAGCCAGCTTCTCCATGGCATCTAAAAGGTCTTTCTGCAGATGTATCAAGACCCAATGGCGCTGTCGTAGAATGAGAACTATCGGGCGAGTTTTCGTGACCATTTCGTTTGGGTACAGAGTGAAGTTCAGTACATGCAATAGATAGGCAGGGAAGCTGAGGCTGCTGAATGACGTGACAGGAGTACTTATCTGAAATCCGTTTGTCCTGTGATGCGTGGATTCAAGTTGTGACTCCCTGAAGCTTATGTGAATTTTTAATTTACAAAAAGAGATCAAGGTTTTAGATATATTAGTACTACCGCTGTTTGTAGTAGTTAAATTTTGTTAAAGAATTTTCGTTAAATTCTTTACTGAAATTCACGTTGTAACGAAAGCAGCTAAGCGGGGGAGAGGCGCTGTAAAACAGCTGGAGAAGACAGACTCTCGCCCTTGAGATAATAGCAAAAGCTAGGACTTTGGGTTAAAAAGAATTCTTCTCACTGCTCAGAGGGCTAGATATGCAGAGAGGGTTTTGGCCTGATATGAAGTTTATACTTAGAAGATGACAACTAAAGAGAACTCAGAATCTTGAGCCTGTGACTGATAATAGGAGCCAGAGCTTCACCAGCTTATTGGAACTCCACTGATAAACATGAAAACTGAACTTTTGAAATCTTAGCAGAAGGGAAAGGAATCTGAGATGCTTCTCATTTTTCAAATACCTTAAATCACTTACTTAGACTTTCAAAACTAACTTAGACTTTCACATAAATTATTTAAACCTCCGTCACTTTAAACTTTAAGCCTTTCTATCTAATCATTCACAAGATGCAAGTGGCTGGTTACTGAGATCAGTCATTGCAAAGCGAGTTCTTTTACATAAAGAAATAATAAAAAGTTACACCTGTTTATCCTTTAACATGAAGTCCATTAGCAAGGCAAGCGTGTCTGCCTTTCTCAGCAGGGGACCTGGGAGTTCTAGAAAGAGCAAGGCTTGATTTTTATGTCTAAAATGAACAATATGGTAGCTGCAGCCTTGGGGGAGAAATTGGGTGCCTACAATTGCCACAAAAACCAAGCTACCATCAGCTGTCATCATTATTAGAGATCTGAGAAGGATAAATTACAGCAGGAAGTATAAACCAAATGACCTCTGTATCAATTAAAATGGCAGAGACTTAGCTAGCTACCTTAACTGCTGTGGTTTCTCCTGTGGTCTCAATGGCTTCACTGAAGGCAGAGGTCATAAGTCTTTGGCTGTGACAAGGAACAGCATTGTATCTTTAGTTCCTGTACAGGACAGCATAGGCCTTTGGCTGCCAGACCCAGAAGGTGTGAGAGATTTTCTTGTGAGTGAGGAACTTGGGGAAACTGGCCTACCTTGACTTAGGAAGAGTAGGACAGTCAGCACTGTCCACCTTTGTGCAGCCCTGGAAGCAGGTGAGGTATGGGGCAGTTTTGCCCAGTGATTAATGTCACCACAATCCAGGTCTATGTTCCATCTGTCTTCCTTGGAGACCTTAGGGTTGCTGCTACGTACGATCTGGTTTTTCTGTCTGTCACAGGAAGCTTTTTCCTTTAAACATTTTAGATGCCATATTCAGCAGATCTCTGAGGATCATTAAGTATACCAGATTTTAAACAAACTTTGTTTTTAATTATTTGCTTTAGGCTTAACCTGGAAAACATATACAGTAAGCTAAATAAAGTTTATTCCTGTAATTAATTACATTAGTACTTAGCATGACTACAAGTGTAGTTCCAAACACATTGAAGAATTAGATCATGTATAAGGTGATTATTAACATTCATGTTTTAATCATCTTTAAGAGTTTACAATAAGTTAATGTCGTTTATAAAATTAGAATTTGCAGTTTTACGCCTGTTAAGTTTAGCCTTAAAAAATAATTTCTGAATTGAAGCTTGTTTAGTATAAAGATAAAGCTTTATATGCAGTCCAGGGGTGTTGTGGAAAATTACTTTAACTATGTAAAGATGTGTTACATTGTGTGTATGTTGTGAATATTAATTTAACTAGGTAAAGGTGTGGTGCACTTGTTTCTGCGTCTTTTGTTTGATTATGTAAAAGTGTGGCTCTGTGTCATCTTACCTGCCTAAGGTACCTGATTGGTGTAATAAAAAGCTGAATGACCAATAGCTAGGCAGTAGAGGAACAGACAGGGCCAGTGGGCAGACAGAATAAGTAGAAGGGGAATCCAGGCTCCAGAGGAGGGAGAGAGGAAGATGTCAGGACAGCCAGCCAGACAGGCACAGAGAAAAGAGGAAAAGCGGGATGTATTAATAAGACTCTGTATCTTTATTTGGGAGCTGGTTGATGGCCTGGGGGAGTCTGGCGATTTACTTTCCTGGTCCTTTTACACTATACCATTATAGAATATCACAGTTTCTTGTATGACTCAGTTTACCAATATATCTAAAGCTTAAACCAAGTTAGCAAAGACAATGAGTTTAGACATACATTCTTAAGTTGGTCTCTGTAGGTCTGAACAGACTTTATATAAGGAGAGATATTCTAGAGGCTCTTAGCCAGACTGCTTGGGCCATTGCCTTGCTGCCTCATAAGCTAGGAATATCCCAGTTTCTGGTGTTTAGTGTTTGGTGCTCATAGCTGTGGCCCTTACTCCTTAGCTTTTTATTTATTTATTTAAGAATCA
Organism: Phyllotis vaccarum; assembly: GCA_033318265.1. Lineage (NCBI taxonomy): Eukaryota > Metazoa > Chordata > Mammalia > Rodentia > Cricetidae > Phyllotis > Phyllotis vaccarum. The sequence continues at coordinate 76,695,644 of JARWLC010000012.1, forward strand.
TATATTAATAAAGATATCATAATATAAAACATATTATAAACTTAAAAATGTCCCATAGCCTTATACATTTAAATAGTTAAAGAAAATGTTCAGTTTTTAAATTTAAGTATTTTTTAAAAACTCTAAAATTTCCTTTAAGAGAGTTTAAAATCTCTCCACTGTGGGCTCTTGCAATATCAAAAAATAAATTAAGTACCTTTTTTACTTTAAGAGGGAAGAAGCACAAGGCATAACCAAATTGCAACAGTGCAGACAAACTCAGTGCCCTCCATCTGGGATTTACTCACATGCTCTGGGCTTTCCCAAGGGTCATCTCTCCAGCCCCACCCTCAGCAGTGCAGACAGCCTGTCCTCTGGGCTCCTGGCTTCATTTCATTGTAGCCGTTCTTCCTAGTGGCCATCACATGGTACTGGCATCTCCACTGCTGGGACTCTCTTTAGGGACTCCAGCCTTGCTACACTGCCAAGTGTCAGCTGCTCTCCATGACCCCTTTGTGCCTTTAAAACCAATACCACCTGGGTGACTCTCACAAAGTCTGGCTGCCAGCATGGGGTACATTTTTGTATATGAACACGTGGAGGTGCATCTTTAATACCACATTCTTTTTAAATCCTATCTTTCATGAACCCTATTTTTTAATGACTGTTTTCGGGACAAAAAATTATCATACAAAAATCCATCCTAATTCAAAATATCTTAGAGACCTGTTGTTTGCCCCTTAGTTGGTTTATACCTTATGGTCACCTTTAATCAAGATGGCAATGAAGTCACATGGCATCCACCTGCTCCAACCCTAGTAAAGATTGCTGCCAGTCACATGGCTGCCTCCATACAGACTTTACAGATTTTTAACCATACCCGGTAAACTTAAAAATCTTAAGGTGCAGAGAGTTTACATAATGGTCTTAGGAATCTTGAGACAAGGTTTATCTTTTAGCAAACGTTTTGGCAGTTAAATGAAACCAATAGTCTTTTTTTTTTTTTTTTTTTTTTTAAGCTCTTTCATTTTGCATTCTTATTCCTGCCAGAAAATCTGGTGGCCTGCCTGATATAGGATAGATTTTGGAAAAGACTTTTAAATACGCATGCTTGGGTCTAGAGAAGGAAGAGCCATAACCCAATTCCAGAGCCAGTTTTCCAACATGGTGGACCAGCATAAAACAATTTTAATATTACCCATACTCAAAAGACATTTGAATACCTGCTAAATTGAATTCAGAGACCAGAAAGCTTGGAGATAAATTCTGAGCCCTGGCTATCAAAACAGCTATGGCAAGCAGCCTTAGAGGTGATGGATGGAGGCTGGAGGCTGGTCAGTCAGAAACAAAATATGTAGTGGCCACTATCATTCATACATTCAGCTGAGCCTGACCTATTTTCATCTAGACTTCTGTCAGCAACAAATCTTACAGACACACTGTAAAACACAGACCTAGTCACATACCCAAAGCAGACAGACAAAACTTTATGACATTTAACTGGGCCGACTGAATTTCATCTCATCTCTCGGTATCCAAATAACCAGAGCCAGGTAGGTGTGTGACAGCTCACTATTGCCCTGGAATGGAGAGTATTAGGTCCGGTTGAACCCCTCTATGTCCCAGATGATCCCAACAGACCAGATGTCAAGAAAAATTGCTATGATTTACCAGCAGAGGCTTCTGTTGCTGCTGGCTGCTTTTTTTTCAGCCCAGCAGTTTGAACACAAAACTGAGAGCACACCTCAGAGCCTTGGAATGTCTCAAGATGCATCCCTCCTGAGCAGCCCTTAAGCTGTGCATCTCTTGATGTAACCTTTTAGCCCAGAGTCCTGGAGAGAATCTGACTTCACTGTGGCCTCCAGAAAAATGTAATGCGATTTGACAAAAATAAGACCACTGCCTCAAATTTCGAGCCAAATTTGAAGCAAGTTTTATTGAATGCTGGTCAGGATGGCTGACACTGATGAGGACACCTGGGATTCCTAGTGCATGGCAGCGAATTACATTAGCCAGGGGCTTATGAAGGCAAAATCCACAAGGCTCCTTTCTGCCTTTGTTTAATCAGGGGGAAGCATACATCCTGATGTATTTCCTGCCTATGATCTTCTATCTACATGTGATCAAGTACAATCTATCAGCTGGGACAACTGAGCTTGTTTACAGAATCAAAAATACATAGCTTGTTATTTTACATGAACAGCCCCCATGAAGTTATCAGTTCTTGGGCAAGTGGGTTTACAGGTTAGAGGTTATATCTGTTCATTTCTTTTAAATAGATCTCCTAAGCACAATACTTTAAACTCCCGCTATAGATGGTTGTGAGCCACCATGTGGTTGCTGGGAATTGAACTCAGGACTTCTGGAAGAGCAGACAGTACTCTTAACCACTGAGCCATCTCTCTAGTCCAGTAACTTAAATTTAAGACATAACTTTAGCCAGCACAGGGTCCCTTTGCAGTGTCCTCTAGGCCTGTTAATATCTAACTAGATACTAACAACCAGACCCCTTTATCTGTTCGGTCGGTTGCTGATCTGGTCTCCAAGAAAGCAGGAACCAAACAGGCTGCTTAAGATCTTAGTAGCCTTTTTTTTAACAGGGCTGGCTACACTTTGTTTAAGCTCTTAGAACTCTAGAGACACGCGTCCCAGCCTTGTCAGCTAACACCTGAATTCCACCACATCTCTCTCTCTCTTTTTTTTTTTTGGTCTAAGAAAGTTTTAAACTAAGACTATATATAATAGGAATTATTATAAGGTAATGTTTGAGGAAGGAAAAGGCAAAACATAAGCAGGGTCAAACTATAACTAGAACTCGACAAATATAAGGTATATCATATATTTTTAGAATATTGGCAAATGGTGAAGTATATAAATTATTTTAAAATTGTTTATTTGGAATAGTAAAAATTTAACATTTGCATGTTTTTTGTTAAGAGATGATAGGATAGTAACTTTAACTATATTTTAACTTTATCAAAACTTAAGGAAAACGTGTTCCTCTTCCCAGTGCGGCTAAGATGAATCAATCTTCTTTTGTAAAGATTCTGGTAGAAATAAAGACATTGTAAAGAGACATGTATGCCCCCTCTGCTTCATTCTTAGGCTGTTGAAACAATGGGCCTCAAGAAATTAAATTTTCACCAGTAGTCTCATGCTGAGAGAAAGAAAAGGTAAAACTTCTATCCAAGGGGAGCCTGACTCCTGAAAAAAACATTTCACACAGTTCTGACTTTTCATAATCTTGACAACTTGCAGAAGAGACAATAACCTGGGCAGGGATGAGAGGTGGGACCACACTTTAACCACCAGCACTGCTTAGTTATGCACACTTCTTGCTCTCTAGTCAAACTTAAACCTCATGTGAGGACTTGATTAAGAAATATCAGACATGAGTCTTTTCTATGAGATACTGTAAAACTTTGTGTTTAGGACCAAGATTTAGCATCTTTTTATATTCCTCACCTTGTAAGACTTTTATGTAAGTGTCTTAATCCCTGCCTCCCCAATAAAACCTTTGTTTACATGAAGGCCCAGTGTTCTAGGAATTTGATGGGGCAGTGACCCTTTCCCCCAAGAGCAGAAACCTCTTTCTCCTTCTTCTACTTCCCAGGTACCAAATATTTTCAGACTAGCCAACTGAATAAGATTGTGAGGTCAGATCCCAAGCCAATGGGGGAAAGACACAGCCAGGCTGATTTATAATGAAAACCAAAGGTCCTTCCTGTGCCGGTCTGTCCCTCCTGCCAAGCACACCCTTTTGATCAATATTTCATGACTCTTGTGAAACTCTGAACATTCCTGAGGCTTGATTCTATTATACCCTAATGCATTGCACAGATTATGAATTAACCAATTGTGTCAGATTGTGAGGCCCAGGCCCCACCAATGACATCATCATCACATCAGAACAAAAACTGAGTGAACTTTCTGCCCCGCTGTGCTTGCTTTATTACTTTGGATAGCTGCATACTCTCCTGCACAAGAATAAATTGTCTTGCCAAGTCTCTTTTGCATTAGTCACATGTTTGTATAACACAGGAAATATTCTTTTCTGGCACTTGTAAATTTGAAAATGTCTTGAATTTTAAAAATTTAATTGACAGGGCCAGTCATAGTAGGTCACACGTGTAATCCTCACAGGAAGGCCTCTTTAATAACCTCAGGTACAAGCCAAGCATGGTGATACTTGCAGTCTCAGTACTTGGGAGATAGAGGCTGGAGGATCGGGAGCATTAGGTCAACCCTGGCTACATAATGAGTTTGAGGACAGTTTTGGTGAGAAGAGAGTATGTCTCAAAATCAAATTCAGCTGACAGATACATGACTCTTGTGAAGTGGTCATCTTCACATTTTTATCTATAACTGTCATGAGCATCCTGTGTCAGAAGCATATTGTGCCTTCCCATAGTGGCAGAATTTACTGAACAATAACAAATTCATAAAGTACAAAAGTTTTGTTGGCAGCAATTTGCCTGGCAGTACTATTGCATGAGTCCTAATTGATCTTACAATAAAAACCCAGAGCCAGATATTAGGGTAAATACTAAAAGATCAGAGAGACAGAGAAATAAGCCACAGCTACTTCTCACTCACCAACTCTTCAGGCCAAAAGGGGAAGATCTTGTCTCCATGAATCCTCAGACTGAATGCCTCTGAGTCCTCAGCCTAAAGTAAGGGAAGTGACCAGGGGGTGGAAGGGCCAAACTCCTGTCTCCTCCTTTCTCATATCCCCCTCTCTGCCCAGCCATATCACTTCCTTTTTCAAAGATCCTAGTGCTGGGATTAGAGGCCCGATGCTTCCCAAGTATTGGGAGCAGAGTCCTGGGTCCTAAGTGCTGGGATTAAAGGTGTGTGTCACCACTGCCTGATTCTGTTTCTCTTCTGGACTGGATTAATCTCATTTAGCCCAGTGTGGCCTGGCACTCACAGAGATCAGAAGGATCTCTGCCTCTGCCTCCTGAGTGCTTGGATTAAAGGTGTGAATCACCACTGCCTGACCTCTATGGCCAACTCTCTGGCTGGCTCTGTCCTCTGATCTTCAGACAATTTTTATTTGACACACAATATATCACCATATAGTACCTCTTTCTTTGACAGCAAGCAAAGCAAAGACATGATTTTTTATTCTAATCTTAATTACTAATATTAACTCCCAGATATCTTTACATATCACACAGTAGATATCTCCATATGGGTTCTCTATATGTACATGTGTAGGTTATCAAATGGCCATAAAGAGTTAAAGAGGATAAAGCAGAATTCAAGGCATTTCAAATTCTAAAAGCTGGGACGCTGGTAGAAATGCAAAAAGAATCTTCAACTGGCGGTCTCCTGGAGCCCGGGTTATAGGTCTGGCTATTGTCCAGCCACAGAGTTCAGCTGAAGAAGCAGGGCAAAGTGAGGTCTGTAGAGGTGGAGGACAGGACTAGGTCCAGGCAACCAAGTGGGCTGATAGCAGGTCCAGAGGGACCAACAGGTGGCTAGATGGATGGTAATTTGATAGTCCTCGTCAACAGTGGAGACTGAGCCACACCGAAGCCCCTGGGACAGTCAAGAGTTCTCAGCTTGTCGGTCTCCTTACACACACATCAGCTGTCAGATGGGGGCCATCAGCATCCCAGTGCTCAGTGTCCCTTCTCTATAAGGTACAAGTGGAACAGTCGTTCCGTCCCCAGTCTGCTGCGTCACATTGGTTCTTTGGCCTGGTTTTCCTGAGATGGTTTTAGTGCTTCCATGATTTCCTATAGTCCTAGTTTCCTTGGGTGATGCTCATTCTGCTTTTAGGAATATGTCAGTCTGCGCTTTGTGAATGGTGACAGACATATCCACCACGGGGCAGATTCACCCTCCATTCTCAAAAATGGAAGACAAAGCTCCTTGTAAAATGCAATCTCTCAGGGCAAGGCACAGTCTGAAGACTCACCATTTTACATAGTATGGGGCACTTTAAGACAGCATAATCTAAACAACATTCTAGAACGGTAGGGAAAAGCAGCGAAGCCCTTGAAGATCTCCCCAAGTGAACAAGGCTAGTGTATGTGATAATAAACAAAATAGCAAACATTGATTAAAGCTCATTAAGTACTGTACACACATTATCTCATTTAAAGTCTTGCTTTTACGTGGAACCAAAACCCAGTTAGGATGTGTTCATCTGCAAAACCAGCCAAACAAGAAAAACCTGCAATTATGACATTGGAGAGATGGCTGAATGGTTAAAAGCACTCGATGACTTGCAGAAGGCCTGGGTTCAGTTCCCAGCATCTACAGCTATCTGCAACCCCAGTTCCAGGGGATCTAATGTCATCTTTTGTCCTCTGCAGGTCCCAGACATGCATGAAATATATGGGCATGCAGGAAAACCACCAAAGACAACAAGCATGCAACATTGGGCATGCTGGCGCAGGACTATAATTCCAGCTACTTGGGAGGCTGAGGCAAGTTCGAGGATTGCCTCTACCAAAGAGTAAGTTCAAGACCAGCCTAGGCAACTTAGTGAGAACCTGTTTTAAGAAGTACCAGGAGGGAAGGGTGAAAGTGAGCAGGGCTAGGGATATGGCTTAGTGATGGAGTACTTGCCTAGGCCACTGATTTGATAACAAAAGTACAGTCAGCCTCCATACCCAGAGACTGAAATTATTTGGGGGAAATTGCCTTTGTAATAAACATGTACATTTTCTCTTACCATCATCATTATTATTTATATATCAGCATGTCTATGAACATTTGATATGCAATCCCTGTGTCTGTCAATCAAACTACTTTGCATTTTGAATTCAAAATCTTTTCCCATTTCTCCCTCACAGGTCTACTACAGGACCCAAGCTTTGGCTCAGGGATTGGGGCTATAACCTAAACAAACTCAACAAGCTGCAACAAAGCTCAGAGGCTTCTGGGAAAAGGGGTCATTCTTTCTTCCTCCGCAACCTGTAACTGGAATCTGAGGCCCTGGAACTGAGTTATACCCAGTGCTGATCCTGAGGCAGTGGCCCGGCCCCGTACCCATGGAACAGTGGAGACCGTAGGAGACAGATAAGCCAGAGAAACACTGGATCTCAGGTGTCAGCTTTTGGCCTCTGAATCTGGCCTTTTCTATTCTCTCTAAGAGCTTCTTCTTGTTGTATGAGCCAACAAACTCGCTCTATTGTGTTAATGAAAGCACTTGCTGTCAAGCCTGATGACCCGAGTTTGATTCTCAGGACTTACAGGGTGGAAGAAGAAAATAAACTCCGGCAAGTTGTCTTCTGACTTCCACATGTGGGCCGAGGCATGCTTCTGCATTCACGCAACATAAATAAATATACAATAATGTTAATAATAAGCTACATGAGGCACCATGTTGAACAGACCAAACCGAAGTGGCATTACTCAGCTTAAAGCTCCAGACCACCATGCTCAAACTGAATTATTTGACATCTAAGAAGTCAGGCTATGGGGAGAGGAGGCAAAGCCCTAAGAAGCCACTTCTGGTTGTCATGGTGAGAAGTGGCCCCTCAGGTCAAGTTTCTCAGGAAAGCAATTTTGAAACAAGCAATCTGAAGTTTCTGTGTCCTTCCAGGCCAGTCCCACAGATGTTCAATTCCAAATAATCACACAAAGGCTTATAATAGTTACAAGCTGCTTGGCTCATGACTTAGGCTTATCTTTAAGTTAACCCGTATTTATTATTTATGGTTAGCCACGTGGCTTGGTACCTTTTCTTCAGTACAGCCTTTTCATCTTCCTCCCTCTGCATTGGGCTGGTCTTCTCTGTTTTTCCTCTTCCCAGAATCCTCCTTGTCTGGCTGCCCTGCCTATACTTCCTGTCTGCCTTCTGGCCAATCAGTGTTTTATTAAAACAATACAAGTGACAAGTATTTACAGTGTACAAGAGCATATCCCACACATTCTTCTTCTTTTATTTTCCTTAGGATCTCTATCTATAAAGCCAAAAGGCTCTACTTAAGTCATCAAAACACTCATTTGTTTTTATTATTATTATTATTATTATTATTATTATTATTATTGTTATTTGTTTTTGAGATAGGCTCTCTCTATATAGCTCTGACTGTCCTGAAACTTACTATGTAGACCAGACTAGTCTATAATTTCCCTGCCTTGCCTCCTGAGTCCTAGGATTAAAGACATGCACCACCATCCTGGGCTTATTTTATTTTTAAAGAATGAAGTATTGCCAAGTTTATTCTAGAATTGCAAACAAATTTATCATAAAAAAGTTATTTAAGTCTTTAAACGTGCTTCAACTGCCAGGTGGTGGCGGCACATGCCTTTAATCCCAGCGCTTGAGAGGCGAGGCAGGTGGATCTCAGTGAGTTTGAGGCCAGCCTGGTCTACAAGGCAGGGAAGTTCTGAGACAGCCAGGAATGTTACACAGAGAAACCCTGTTCTCAAAAAAACCAAAAAAGGTACTACAATTATATTTTGACAACAGTAAGCCAATTTATGACGTGCCTTCCTCCCCCCCCTCCCCTCAAGTCAGGGTTTCTCTGTGAAGTTCTGGCTGTCCTAGAACTCACACTGTAGACCTGAATGGCCTCAGACTCACAGAGATCTGCCTACCTCTGTCTCCCAAGTGCTAGGATCAAAGGCATGGGCCACAACACCCATCTCCCTTGCTCCTTTCTTCCCTCCCTTCCTATGTTGGTCTTGAAATTACAGTGATCCTCCTGCCTCTACCTTTCAAACGCTGAGGTTATAGACTTATGTCACAGTGCTGTCACAGTGCCTGGCTCAGTTTGAAAGTATGTGTGAATGAATGTTTATGTATGAGTGTGTATGTATATGAGAGTATGTGCATTAATGTGTTATGTGCATTAATGTGCATAAATGACAGTGTGTGCATGCATGAATGTATGCGTGCATGAGTGTGTATGTTCATGAGTGTGTGTGCATGAATATGTGTGTGCATGCATGAGTGTGTGTGTTTTCAGTATGAGGGATTAACCCCACGGCTTTGTGTATGCTAGTTAAGTGCTCTACTGTGGTGATATTTTGTGTATTCTCTAAAAAATGATTGCCTGAAGATCAGAGGACAGCCAAAGAGTTAGTATCCGAGAGGCAGAAGCAGAGATCCTTCTGGATCTCTGTGAGTTCAAGGCCATCCTGGGCTACATGAGATTAATCCAGTCCAAAAGAGAAATGGAACCAGGCATTGATGGCACACTCTCTTAATCCCAGCACTGGGAATGTTGAAACGTGGAGTGCTATGGCTGGGCAGAGAAAGGAATATGAGGCAGGAGGAGACAAGAGCTCATCCCCACCCTTCCCTTCCTTTCAGCCGAAGACTCAGGCATTCAGTCTGAGGATTTGTGGAGTCAGAATCTACCCCTGTGGGCCTGAGGATTCCGTAGTGGTGAGAAGTTTCTCTAGTGTCTGGTTCCTGTGTCTCTGTTATTTTTCAGTTTTACACCAACACCTGTCTCTGGGTTTTTATTATAACACCAATTAGGATTTGTGCAATACTATACTACTGAGCTACAGACCATCCCTGTGTTTTGTTTGTTGTAATTTGCATCAAAAGACTGTAACTGATAAGGGCTGGAGGGATGGCTCAGTGGTTAAGAGCACTGGCTGCTTTAACAGAGGATCCAGGTTCAATTCTCAGCACCCACATGTGGTGGTTTATAACCATTTATAATTCCAGACTCAGGGGATCCAATAACCTCTTCTGGCCTCTATAGGAACTACATGTGTGTGATGCGCAGACTTACATGCAGGTAAACCACCTATACACATAAAAAACTAAAAGCATGTAACTGATAATTTTTAATAATTATTTATGAGTCCTTTAATAATAATTTAATAATATCGAGTAACTTGGACACTATCTCGAGCGGTGGTTTTCAACCTTCCTAATACTTCTAACTTAAATTCAATACAGTTCCCCATGTTATGGTGACCCCAATCATAAAATTATTTTTGTTGCTACTTCATAACTATAATTTTGAAATTGTTATGAATCAGAATGTAAACATTGTTTTGGAAATAGAAGTTTGCCTAGAGGTCTCAACCCAGAGGTTGAGAACCACTTTTCTAGATGGTTTGGGAAAACTATTTGTATTGAAATAACCTAATAATAAATGCGATTATACAGCTAGATATAGAACTAGACCCCATTGGCCCTCATCAGTTGGCAGAACTAGAAGTAAGCCTTTTTCTTCTTGCTGTATGGATTTATTTATTATTCTTATATTGAGACGTGAACCTTAATGTAATATGAAGAAGAATATATCCCCAAAGTTGGCACCTTCACCCAAAGTCGGCACCTGAAGGTGCAGAAAGCCCAGAAAAGGCCTCAAATCATGATTCTCCAGAATGGTCAGAGGACTGTACCTGGGCACTGAGGCAGAGAGATCTGTAAGAAACTGGGGTGATATGGAAGCAGATTTCATAAAGACTGAAATATCAGAGCGAAGAGACTGTGCCATCAGGAAAGGCGGGATACGCCTGATTCCAACACCAGAGAGCTCTGTGGCTAAAGGATCACCATGACCTTAGCTTGACCCACACAGGGAATACCAGTTAACTATAACTACAGAGGAAACCCAGGCCTAAATAGGGAGAGAGAATGGAAAGAACCTCTCCCTGAATGGCTCTGCATATTGGTCGGCACCTCCCCACCCCATCCCAGAATTAACCCCACAGACGATGGTAGAGCAGGAAGGGGAAGGCTGGATTGTCCAGTCCCCACATCACCTCTGGGGATGCAGGCCAGAATTCACATTAGGCAGAAACCAAGTCGTCTTGATTCTCTTAGGGCATCTCTATGGGCCACTGCAGGCCAGAGTCACTATAACTTATTTCTTCAGTACAGTATGGGCTGCTATTAGGCATAGTGGCCTCTAGGTGGCAGCAGCATGAAGCATTTGCCTTTGGAGAGCTACAGACCATAGGTATTGTGGTGTCCTGGACATCAGTGTTTAATGAAATACTCGAGATATTATACTAGTATAACATTCTCAGTGGTTCCTTCTAGGATTTGAATGGTCCCTACAAAGAAACCACCCCAGACCCAGCATGGTGATACATGCCTGTAATCCCAAAATTTGGAAGGTGGAGGCAGGGCTGAAAGAGATGACCCTGTCTTAAAACCTTCAAATACAAAAAATACAAACAGAAAAAAAAAAAAAAAAATTACAAAGCAGCCATATCACAAATGAGATTTCCTCGCTCAAAACACTCTAAGAGAGTCAGTGAGATAATGTGTGCTAAAAACTTTTCCCGATGAAACTCGATGCATGTCTATACATCCCAGAGAGAGAGCCCACGAGAGACCAAAGTACAGATACCACCAAAGTCCGAGTTGGTGAACCAATGAGTTTTACTGGGATTACTTGCAGGAGTATAGCTGAGGGGTTACTTACAGGAGCAGAAATGACTCAGACAGCTGCTTCATCAAAGCCCACCCCAGCATGGATGATAGCTCACAAAAGCTGGTAACCCGGAGCACACTACATAGCCGGCAGGCAGCTCAGTATGTTGGAGGGTGTCCTTTCCACTCTTGGCTTGTGTTAAACCTCTTTTAGGCAGCTCAGCCGGTCTGCTTTTGGGATCTTCTTTTCAGCTTGACTCTCTGAGAGTTTTCTTTGCAGCTTGGCTTAGTTTATGGTTTTCTTTACAGCTCTGCGAGTCTGAGAGGAACTCTCAGCTTTTAATATTGAGATAGAAGCGATTGTATTGAAATAACCTAATAATAAATGTCATCACACAGCTAAATATACAGCTAGACCCCATTGTCCCTCATCCGTTGATAGAACTAGAAGTAAGTCTTTTTCTTTTTGCCTGTATATATATTTATTTATTGTTTTTATATTGCTAATTGTTTATTGCTTACTTGATATAGGTGGGACCTGATGAATCTTGTCAGTTTCAGGGTCTTCCTAAAGCTGTTTTGAGTTGTTTATCTTTCTGTTAGGAGCTTCCTTTCAGGATGCAATACTTCAATCCTGAAGGAAATTGTTACAAAACAGATGGGTAAAGGTGTCTACTGCCAAGCCTGATGATGTGAGTTCAATCCCCAGGTCCCATATGATAGAAGGAAAGACCCAATTCATGAAAGTTGTCCTCTGACTTCATGTGTGCACCATGGCACATAATTGTGCACACACACACACAAGTAATTAAGGTAATAAATTTATATACCAGAGGGGTCACACTTAGTGGAAGCCCCAGCTTTGAAAGTCTGTTCATTGAATGCCAATGAGATTAAAGCCTGACTCTCCCTGGTACCCTGAACCTGTTTGCTAAAACTAACAAGACATATCATCATAGGCTAGCACAGTGATGCTTTCCTCTAGTCCCAGAAGTCTGGAGGAGGTGAAAGAAAGATCCCTGCCTGGAAGCATCCAATATGAGCAATGCGGTGAGACTGCCACCTAAAAAAAAAAAAGGCCTGATTGGTCACCATCATTTCTGTCCTGAACAAAACAACCTCTTAACTAGTCTTAACACAGCTACCAGAGGGATTCTATTAGGGCACCAGCCAGAGCCAGTCCTCTGCTTAGAAAGCCACAGTGGCTGTGACATTCAGTTAACATGGTCCTCCCCAGGTCCTCCATGCTCTGGACCAGCCTCACTCTGCTCTTTGCAGCTCCTTGAACAATAAACACAGTCTCTTCTCTCCACATGTTTGCATATGTAGCGGTCTGCCCGGAAAATTCCTCCTAGAAAGACAAGGGCTTCCTCTTTCACCTGGCCTGGGTTTGTGCTCCAATTTGCCCTGCCCAGGGACACCTCAGAATACCAAGCACGTGTGACATAGCCCAGCCCTCCTGCACATTCCTTCTTCCTGATACTGCTTACTGTGATCAAGTGCAGCATGCATCTGACTTGTGTTGTTCACTGTGGTATCCCCAGTGCTGAGAATTAGCATGTAGTAGTTGTTCAATGCGGGTCAAGTCTCCCAAAAGCATGCTCAAGAAAGAGATTTAGCTTGTCTCTTTGTATCATGGCCAAGGAAATCCCTGTTGATTCTTGTCACGTTGGCCTTGGTGGCTGGAAAGTGACTACTTACCTGACCACAATGAAAGTCTTTCCCTGGGTGTGGCCATGACTATGCTGTTGGCAGTGGCAGTGGAGATTGTCTAGGCAGAGAGCAGCAGGTCTTCAAACCCCCAAGGCAGAGAGCTCCATGGCTCTCTGACATCTCATCCTGGGACCAGATGCCACATAACCTGATTTACTTTTACAACCCAGGGTATCTATGTGCATTGTTAAAGTTAGAAGCATTATCTTTAAGAATGTGGTGACGGTCCTGACATGCAGAGAGATGTCTGGGAGATTTCGCGCCACAGTTCACAGAAGGAATTGAAATTTACTTTCCCAAACTGAAGCTTAGAGCAGCTTAGACTGTTCCTTGTCCCTTGACTGGCACCCCCTCTGCCTGGGCACTCCACTGCTCAGCTAGTTTCTGGATATACCAATTGTAATTCCAGCCATTTTCCTGCTTCAAATGTCTGGTCTGTGCACATAAGGCCAAAGTCCAAACTCTCTAGCCTGATACTTGAGCTTCCTGGAGCCCTGCTTTGGGCTACTTATTTTTATTCTTGTTGCCTTCTCAACTCCCAGGTCTTTGGTGTCATTAATTTAGTCACCCAACAGGTCCCTAGCTCCTAGGAGTCGATGACAGAATGCCACCCCCACTCCCTCCAGCTATCCAAACCTGCCTATCTATCACCCCGTACCCTGCTTGCCCTGAAGTCTTCCCTGTTTTGCCCACCTCCACAGTACTTTCTCTGCATGCAGATGACATATTTCTTTGCGTCTTCCTGTCTGCAGCCCTTGCAGACCCAGGAAAAGCCTAAGCGGGGAAGAGGGCTTGAAAGGACTCACTTGGGCAGCACTGCTTCCTGCCAGTCCCATCTTTGGGTCCCCTTCCCGCTCACCTTTGATCTACTGAATTTCCCCTCTTTATTCCATCTGTTCTTTGTGGGGCGGTTGACACCCTCCCTTGGTTTAGCTCTGAGCCCCTCCTCCTCTTTTATCAGGGTTCAGGTTTTCATAGTGTGAGCATTGGCTTGGGACATCAGGTCGGACTGGGACGGAAGGTTTTCTTTCTTTCTTTCCTCCTCCTTTTAAAATTATTATTATTTTTTTGGTTCTATGAGACAGGGTTCCTGTGTAGTCCTGACAGCTACAGAACTCCCTCTGTAAACTAGCCTTGAACTCAGAGATCTGCCAACCTCTTTCTCCCAGGTGATGGGATTAAAGGTATGTGCCACCATTGCCCAGCTACTTTCTATTTTTCAGACATTCCACAACCTAAGCCCAAACCTGCTACTGCCTAGAGCAGTTTTAGCTTCACGATCTGCTTCTTCAAATAGCTAGTTATTGGGCAATATAATTAAGTCAATAACTTAGAGGCAGTTTGTATTAGAATGCTCTAGAAGGATGGAACTTATAAATATCTATATTTATTCATCCATCCATGCATCTGTGTGTGTGTGCATGTATGTATGTATGTATGTATGTATGTATGTATGTATGTATGTATCTATCTATCTATCTATCTATCTATCTATCTGTCTGTCTGTCTATCTATCTAAAGGGCCTTATTAGGATAGCTTACAGGCTGTGGCCCAGCTAGTCCAACAATGGCTATTAATAGAAGATAAAGAATCCAGTAGTTAGTTGTTCAGTCCACAAGGCTGGATGTCTTAGCTGACCTTCAGTATACACCAGAATCCCCAAGAATTAGACTCTAATGCCAGTGAGGGTGAGAGCAGGCAAAGAGAGAGCTTCCTTCCTTAATTCTTCCTATAGGCTGCCAGCCAAAAATATGGTCCAGATTAAAGGTGGGTCTTCCCACCTCAAAACACCTGATTAAAAGTGGGCCTTTCTACTTCAAATGTTTTAATTTAGCAAAAATTCCCCCATGGATGTTCCCAGCCACTTTTTTGGCTTTTAGTTCATTCTGGATATAGTCAAGTTGACAACCAAGAACAGTCATCACACCGCTTTTGCTAAAAGGCATGGACTTCTCACCCGGTCCACAAGGTAAATGAAAGCCTGGTATCTGTCCTCATAGTCCGGACCTTCGTTTGGTTAGTCTACCTCAGCCCCTCCTAGGTTGAAGACAGAGAGACAAGTTATTGATCTAATCTGCATTCACTTTGGGTTCCAGGAAGAAGAGAAGTCTCTGGTGAGAGCAGTTACCCATGGCAGTGGGGGCAGGCACGGACCAGAAACGTCTCCTGAAAGCTGAATTGTCAATGGGACATCTGGTCATTGTCTCTCGCCAAAAGAAGAAAGCATGGGGCTCAAGATGTGGCTTTGTGGTTAAGAATACAGACTGTTCTTGCTGAGGACCAAAGTTTAATTCACAGTGCCTGTAGTGAGTGGCTCACAGACACCTCTTACTCCAGCTCCAAGGCATTTAATGTCCTCTTCTGGTCTCTGTGGGAATCCACACTCGGGTAGTACACATGTGCACACACACACACACACACACACACACACACACACACACACACAATTAAAGTAAACCTTTTAGGCTGTGTGTGGCAGTGTAAACTTTTAATCCCAGCAGAGGAGACAGAGATAGGTCTCTGTGAGTCTGAGTCTACACAGTGAGACCCTGTCTTGGAAAAAAAGAAATGAAGGAAGGAAGAAGGAAGACAGAGAGAAAGAAAGAGAGAGCGAGAGATTGATTCACGGAGTCTTGATAAAGGCAAAAACTACAGCTAATCTACAACTCCCAGACAAGTGAGATGCTATAAAAGCCAATTAATTCAAAACGTATTTCATACAGTGTGATAAATTGGTCACCAGAGGCAGTCTGTATATAATGGCATCTTTGGTTACAGCCATCTGAAGAGTTTGCCTTTAAAGAGCTATTTTCTCTCATGGGAGGCTCCCAGCACCCACCACCACCTCCATTAATTAATGCACAGGGCCTTGGTGAGCTGGGCAGGTGGCCAGTTTCATTATGCCATTTTAAAAAGAGGTCGGGTAACATTTTTATATCATGGCAATTAAAACCCCAGGAGACTGTTATTTGTAAGTTCACGGCCTTCTTAAAAGCTTGTAGGTGGTTTCAAAAACCCAATTTACTTACGGACTTGTTTGACCCTCATGTAAAGAAGAGTTAAAATTTAACCAAATGAGGTAGTTTTGTCCTCATTGTGGTTCTGTTTGAAAGTCAAATAATTTGATTAAAAAGTTAAATGACTCCCAGAGACGGGATTTATTTATTCACATATTTCTGTTTTCCTATCTTGGGTGAGTTTTATGAACTATATAGGGGGGGGGGGCTAGAGGAAGATAGGGCCAGTTCTGGCTGGGGTGATGTTGGAAGCATCTCATAAAGGATGTCAGAGGTCTGGACAAACCAAACACAGACAAGGTGTCCCTTTTTCTTCTGAGGGGCATCCTGATGGACTCTTGCTCTCTGTCCCTAGCGTTTCTCAAGATGCTTGCACAATCCCCACCCTCTCCTCTCCACATCTTGCTACTTTCTGTGAGCTTATTATTGTTATTTTTAAAAATATCTTTAAAATGTGTGTTGTTTTTGTGTAACTGGTGACGGGTCCAGGCAATGTCTGAATCATCACCCCCTATAGTGTACGGGGTGGGAAAGTTCCAGAGAAAGGAAGAGGGAGGGAGGACACCAGAGGGTGAAACTGAGCCCAGCCACCCTGCAAAGCTGGGAGCCAGGGATGGGAGGGTCATCCAGAAGGCTAAGGCAGGATCTACTGAACTCAGTGTACTGGGCATTTGGAGCCCAGACAAGGAGGGAAGGAAGGAACAGTAAGCAAAGATGTGAGAAACGGTTTCTTGTCCTGAGGCCCCATTGACTGGTTTGTGTTTACATGTGGTGTGATGTACAGTGTTGGCCCCAACTAAAAGGTGCTGGGTAGAGGCGAAATGACAATGACAGAGTCTGATGGGGCCTCCATCTGTAGACGGAGCCTTCTAATACTGTCCTCAAGCAGTGTAAGGGCTGCTTCCTATGAGGCAGCTCCTCCAGGGCTGTTATGACCAGGCTATGCCCTACTCGAAGCTTCTCCCGAGGCTGTGCCTTGCCCTAGGAGACTCCATTTTATAGTCAGCTTTTGGCTCCATTTTGGAGAGAATGATTGCAGCCTTGGGGTGAACCCAGACACTGTACTATCCATGGAGCATATAGACTTATTCCTGAGAATGGAATGGGAATAAATGTATTGGGGTGAGTTGAAACTATAGGGACATATGAGGGGATCCAGGCCTGGCCAAGGAAAGAATAATCTCACTACCTTGGCCCCCTTAAAGTGATGGACACCTAACACTGTGTTGGCACCACACCAATTAGTCATCGGATACCTGCTGTGTGTACATCAAGGACCATGTCCCCAGCCATCCTTGGAGCTTAGATTTCCCTATGATGTGGCCTCCCTGACTGTATGCCAGTCCATCTGTTCACCCATCTGGATCTGAGCCCCTGTCTCTCGCTCTGGACCCATTTCCTGCTCTCAGACCTTGGTTCCATCCAGGTTTGGCCTTTGACCCACAGCTGGAACAGCTTTTCTCTCAAACACTGACCCCAGCAGCTCCCTCCAGGCACTGGTCTTGTCTGCTGTCCTAGCAACACAGACTCTATCAATCCTTCAACCCTCCTGGGCTCTGCTGCAGCCTCATAACTTCCTGTTCATTCTATACATACATACAGATATAGTCACTGTGTGCTTGTGGTATGACTTAGTAGCAGTAATTAAGAAGGAAAAAAACTGGAGAGATGGCTTAGTGATCCAGAGATCTTGCTGAGGACCTGAGTTCAGTTTCCAGCACCCACATGGTGACTCACAATTGTTTGTAACTCTAGTGTGAGAAGATCTGATGTATGTCTTCTTCTGGCCTCTGCATGCACCAAGCATACATGTACTACACATACACACCTTTAGGCAAACACTCAGACACATAAAGTCAAAATAAATACATCTTTCGAAAAATTGGAATAAAACAATATGTATTTGTCTCAACTATGTTACCAAGATAAAGGTGATTATCTGAAAAGTGAATGTCATTGAAGCTGATAAGCATTGTGAATTTATTGTTACCCAATAAATCCTGACATTATGGAAGGACACAGATGTGTTCCCTACGTTTTGGGCACAGCATACTCACAATTGGCCTCTTGGATAAGGGCACTGACATTCTCCTGGAAGGCTCTGCTGGGTGGTTTGACCACTTTTCCTGTTGTATGAATAAAAGGGAATAAAACCCAGAGAGGGGGTCACTAAGTTGAGTGGACTGGGAGCTCTCTTTGTAAGAGTTGGGGAAGTTGGTTTAAGCTCACTGGCTATTTGTTCTGGTCTCACAGTTGGGCAGAGAGACAAGCACCTTATTGTAATTTTCAGCAGTAACAAGAAGAGTGGACACCAATACCCCAAATTATTTCATAAAAGAGTCTAGAAAGGAATAGTACCAAACTCATCCTACACTATTATCCCAACACCACATCCAGTAAGGACAAAGAAAGAAAACTACAGACCAGTTCTCTGGAGACTGGAGATTATTAATTTCCCAAACTAAATTCAAGAAACATGGAGAGGATCATGCACCATGATCAGCTTAGTTTCAATGCAGTGGTAAAGAGTTGGCCAATGTTACACAAATCAGTAAGTTTAATGGAACATTTAAATAGAACTGAGAGCAAAATCACGTGATCATATAGACAAAGGAAAGATTTTTTTTCTTTTTTGACAAAGTTCAATATCTCTTCCTCATCAAAGCCCTGAAGAAACTGGAAATTAGAGTTTGTAGGGCTTTGGCCACCTAAGTATGGTTGGATAAAAATTGCTTAGAATCTTCTGTTATGACGATCCAGTGATTGCTGGGCTTTGCAACCACTCATCCCACTGGAGAGGCTGTGAAGCCCTGATATATAAGTATAAAAAATAATTTTTATTACATGAATGAGTATGTATATCTTTATAGCACATGCATGCAGGGCTCACGGAGGACAGAAGATGGTATCAGATCCTCCGGAACTGGAGTTACAGATGTTTGTGAGCCACCAAATGGGTATGGGAACAATACCTGGATCCTCTGGAGGAACAGTCAATGTTATTAATCACAGAGCCATCTCTTTAGCCCAAAGCTCCAATTTAAAGTCTGATAAATTTCCTGAGAGATAGACTGTGGATGTGGGAGAGTGAGATGGGTGTTCTCCTGAGAAATACTGGGTGGTCTTTTTGATGGGCTTTGAAATGTGTAATGGCTACCTTAGTTGAAAGCCAGGCAGCTTCTGGTAGGATCCAAATCTCGGGGTCATGTTTGTTTTATTTGTTTTTTTTTTTTGTTTGTTTGTTTGTTAAGACAGGATCTCACTGTGTAGTTCTAGCTGTCCTGGGACTCACTATGTAGATCAAGCTGGCCTTGAACTCAGAGAACCACCTGCTTCTGCCTCCCGAGTGCTGGGATGATATGTGTGTGTCACTATGCTGGCCGACTCAGGATCATGTTTAATTAGGGTATTATCAAGTCAGGAGCCCCTTCTCATGCATAGGCATGAGTCACAAAGAAAGCATAGGCCACACCTGTATAGATGGTAAGTTTCATTCCAGCCCTAAGCTGCAGAACCCTGGTGTTGGTCATTAGTTTGACTTTTGGAGCTGAAATGGAATTCACTGGAAGATACCTACATTCTGTGATCTCTCTAAGACTAACTATTGCACACTCCACAAATGTCCTAGCACCATAAAACTGCCACTGCCTGCAACAAGGTAGCCTCTGGTTGGGGGACTGTGGCAGATCTAGCACTGGAGGTAAGGTCAGTTGACTCTAACAGGAATGTTTTGAAGATTAGGATCTGGTAGTAAGGTGCAGAGTTTAGAATCTGATAAGGTCTTAT
Organism: Phyllotis vaccarum; assembly: GCA_033318265.1. Taxonomy (NCBI): domain Eukaryota; kingdom Metazoa; phylum Chordata; class Mammalia; order Rodentia; family Cricetidae; genus Phyllotis; species Phyllotis vaccarum. The sequence goes on from JARWLC010000012.1 coordinate 76,715,454, forward strand.
AGTAAGTTCTAGAGTTTGTGGGGGAAGAGTATGGTATTTTGGATTCTGTTATCTGAGGTCCAGTAGAAGGCCCCTGAGTTGAGATTCTTAAGAACCTGGTGGGACATGTAAATGGTTGAACTGTGTTCCAGGGTTAATTTGGAGACCGAATAGAAGAGCCACATTGTCCATTCCCCAAGGTAGAGGGGCCAGCCCATGCCACCAGATCTGATGGCAGTTGAGGGGAGAGGCCCCTGCAGCTTGCTTTAAAGTTGGCAGTGCTATGTCTGTTTGTTCAAATAGATATAGATGGAGGGCAGCTGGCACAAAGCTGAGTGATGTTTTAGGACACCAAGGGCTTGTCATCTCAAAAGTCTTATCTAATGACTCTATTCTGGTACCAGTAAGGCCTCATGGTGGAGGTTAGCTATAAGGTCTAACTGAGGCACTCAGATTTCTCAAAAGCATACCATGCCCTGGGAAGGTCCTTGGCTGCTATGTCATGGCTAGAGTCCTTAGGCTTTAAGATGAGATCCTTAGGTAGTCATGGTGGCCCACATCTGTATTCACAGCACTAGTAGGCTGAAATTAGGGGATCATCATGAGTTCTAGGCCAACCTGGGCTACAGAGCGAGATCATGTCTCAACATAAAAAATAAAATAAGAGAAATAAAATTCTAGAAATGTTTGTTGTGCCCAGAATTGGCATAAGCCTCAGAAGCTAGACCTTTTATATAAAGAGATTTGGACTCTTGAAAGTGAAAAATGATAACCCCATAAGGCCAGCCTCTGAAGATTTGGAGCAGCATTTTGATCTGAAGTGGGCTTGTCTGGGCTATGGATTAGTAAATATTCTATGTACAGAAAGTCTGATCTCAGGGGAAAACATAAGAGAGGCTAAATCTTTGGTTATGGACACCTAAAGAAGTAGAAGATATTCCAGAAGCCCCAGGGCAAGATGGCTTAGATGAGATATTGTGTCTTTTGGATGGAAGGTACCCTCCATTTGAAGGCCAACAGGAGACTGGGGGTCTGGGTGGGCAGGAATGTAAAAGGAAGGAGAATCCTAAATGATCTAGGATGGTGAGTTAGAAGGTATTGGAGGAGATTTTTTGCAAAAGAGCACAGAACTACAGGAATTACAGGGTAGACGTTCTGATCTATGGCTCTCGGGTCCTTTGCCTTCTGATGTAAGTATTGACTCAGAGGACAGGGTTTCCCTGTGGTCCATGCATAGGCGTAATGACTCAGTGGATTTTAATGAGAGAAAACATGTAAGCCTCAGATTCAAGGCTTATAGAAGTTGAGTGTTGTGGAACATTATTTTAACTAGACGAAGATGTGTTAAATTTGTGTATGCTGCAGAATATCACTTTACTTTGTGAAGGCGTGTTAGTTTTATTTCTGCTGCCTTTGTTTAATTGTGTAAAGATGTGTTGCAATTGTCTTTCCTTGCCTGCCTAAGGCAGCTGATTGGTTCAATCAAAAGCTGGAAGGCCAATACTAGGCAAGAAGAGAAAGGATGGGTAGGTCTGGCAAGGAGAAAAAAGATCATGGGGAGAAATCCAGGCTCAAAGGGAGGAAGAGGAACAAGAGAAAAGGAGAGAGTGAGGGACACACCTGTGGTCAGAAGCCAGGCAGGCACCAGCCAGACCCAGAGAAGCTGAGAAAGATCTACAGAAGTAACAAAGGTTAAAAGCCCCCAGGCCAAAGGTAGATAAAGAGAAATGGTTATTCAAGTTAAAAGAGTTAGTCAGCAATGTGCCCAAGCGGGGCTGAGCACTCAAAACTAATAATAAGTCTCTGTGTCATGATTTGGGAGCTGGTTGGTGCCCCCGTAGGAAAGCCTGGTAGAGTTGGGCTTCTTTATTAGGGCCCTTAAGGGTTACTGTGACCAGAGTGGCTGTGAGTGAGCATTTGGAAACGAGATGTCTCAAACTGGGGTGTGGGGGACTTGTTGTCCAATGCAGGCATAGCTAATAGAGATCATAGGGAGGTTTGGGGGTTTTTTTGGGGGGGTGAGGGGAGAAGCATCAGTCGTTCTAGGCCTTTGCAGGATGAGGGGCTCCATGCTGGGAATGCCTTAATGGCCTCTGGAGTCTCAAATGTCATAGATGCGCTTGGAGTGTGGATGCTATATCCCTACCTGAAAGACCAGAAAGGAATTGAGTAAAAATGTGTCTGTCTATCGTATAGGTTAGGAGGGGATATAAAGCCAGCAGTGCCAGTAAGGAGGCTCAAAGCCTGGATGGCCAGAGCAGAAGGATGCTCCAGAAAGGGCAGCCTGTGCAGGAAAAGTTGCTTCCTGCTGGTAAGGGACATAATCTTGGTCCCCGACACATCTAGGGTCACCCATACTCATGCATAAAGAGAGGCAGTAAGTGAGCCTACCTAACCCCTGAATTTCATCGGTCATCAAGGGAATTCTTCCCTCATCGGGTTCTTATGGTCCAGGAACAAAGTTAATGGATTTGTCCTTTTTCCAGTTTGAGCTGACAAGGAGATCCTTGGATAGTGTGGGTGACCCACTCACAAGAAGTCAGGAACGATTCTACTGCCAGAGTCTCTTCACTTTTCAGTTTGGACCTGATCCTGGTGGAAGCTTGTAGACTGGTGTCTTCAGGCACTCCTGACTTAAATGTCCCTGGCCACAGGAGTAGCCAGAGGGGATCTTTCAGCCTAAAGCCACTGTCTTATTTAGACTGAGAAAGGAACCTCTAGATGGAGCTCTAGTCATTATCAAGATAGGCAAAGGCTGGACAACTGTGAAGGCCTGATGGGGGTCCTTTTTGTCTTTGTTTTGGCTTTTATCTTGATAATTAAAGACCTTGAAAGCCACATTTAATAAAGTGAGGGAAGGCACTTGGGGGACTCTGCTCCCGTTTTTGAGATGCCTTTGTCTAATACCTGAGGAGGACTGGTTTGGCTTTCTCTCAGAGTCCAGACTTGTGTATTTGTGCGTGGGTCAGAAGGCTGGACAGAAAGAACAGGGTTCTCAGAAAGCCCTTTTCTGTTTCTTGTAACATATTACAGTTTTTCATTCCTTCCAGAACACAGTTATTTGTGTAGAGAGCCCTTCCCTTACCGACTCCTTCCTCCACCATTACATCTGGCCAGACAGACCTTGGAAATGTACAAAACTGAACTCAGCACATATCAGTGATGAGAGGAAGGGAGGGAGGTTTGTCCTGGAGAAGAAAAGGCCTGATGGCCTGTAAATCTCTCTGATTAGGCTGAGAAGGGGGCACGGTAGGCATGCAAATGCCCAATAGAGATGTGCTGTAACCCCACATACTGATAGGGAAGAAGGTTTAGCCAGGTAGGTACAGATAATGACAACATAGAATCTGCTTCCTCTAGGAGAAGCGGGGCAGAAACCTTCACAATGTATTCTCACTCAGAATGAGCCTTGCATTGAGAGAGGATACCCCAGAATGAAGAATAGTTCCGGACAGTGATGGACAGGTCAAGATGTCCTTTCCTGCTGCCTTCAGGTCTCACCGAGGAGTTGCTGTAGCCAGAGGTGTTCAGTTGCAAATGGAAGGTATAGATTTCTCTGGTTGAACCACAGGGAAATGCCATATCTGTATCTTGACAGGTGACTATCGTCTAGAGTCACAGCCAGGAGCTCTTGGGTCTCACTGGAGAGCAGCCCCAGCTAGAGATATTGTTACTCATGGGCTGCTCAGAATGAAGAGAAGACAAGACAAGAGAGGCAAATTGACAGTCCTTGTACAGGTCACCAAAATACCAAGCAAACAGGTCCCTCATAGGAGGAGGACTGGGCAGCTGAAGGACAATAAATGAATGAGTGAAAAGGTGTCTGCATACAGGTAGTAGAAAAGGCACGAGAGAGAACCTATTTATTGAAACACACTGCAGGGAAGAAGTTCCAGAGGGATCCCGAAGATAGAAGGGAGGGGGATATGTTTTTATAAAGGTTAAGGAGGTGGGGTCTGTGATCTGATGCAGTGGATGGTTTGTCCAGGCATCTTATTATCTTTCTAGGTCACACACTTTATAGAACAATTGTCTTTCTTGAAATTGTTCTTCAGGGTAGGGCACCCGATTAATTAGAGTGAAGCCTTAAACGTATGTATAAGACATCACAAATGACGGAGTCAGCAGGCTTCAAGCAGTCACGATCTGTTAGATGGGTGTTTTGCTTTTATTCTGAGCCTGTTTCTATGTGACTTCCTACACAAGGTCACTGTATGGATTCTAGTGTTACTCACAAGTTAGCAGAGCAGACAGGAAGAGTGAGAGACAGGGAAACGAGAAAAGAAGCCCTGGCTGCTTATCAGCCATGTTCTAGATACCAAGGCCAAAGCCACATGTGGGCTTCATTTAAATCTCATATAACCCTCTGTAGTTAGATGTTTTTGGTACAGACTAGTTTGTGGTCTGGACCCAGAGTTCCACAGCCACTTCATCCCAAATGGCCTATGGCTCAGGCTCATTACCAACTAACTTTTATAATTTAACTCAACCCATTTCTGTTGTGATATGTTGTATATTTAATAAAACCAGTCGGAATATCAGAAAAGAGATCCACCCACAGTCAATCCAGAAGGGTCAGAGAGTGGTAACTCACATCTTTAATCCCAGCATGAGGAAAGACCACTGGACCCTGTTCCACACTTACCCAGGCCCCATCCCTGCTTCCAACTCTACTGGCACAACTTGTTAGATGGTTTCTGTAAATGCCACCATCTCACCTCACCTGCATACCCAGAGACTCCTTCCTAAGTGAAGCTGTCTCTGCTCACATCTCCTTTGAGCAGGTGTGACATATGTATGTGACACACGTATAGCAGGGGACTCTTCCCTCCCGGCCACAGCTGAGTGGGTCCTGGGTCAAGAATCAGCAGTTGTCAGCACAGAGGCTATTCTGCTGGATGGCATCCTCTTGACCTGCACCCTTTGATTTTGTCCACTTTCAGCCTGGCTGATCTTTGGTTATTCCAAGCTCATGCTATTAAAAGCTCAGCTTTTTTTGAGGTCTTTACTTATTTGCTAGAGTTTTGAGACAGGGTCTCATGTAGCCCAGCTTGTTACACAGTTGAGGCTGGCCTTAAAGAACCCCTCATTCTGCCTCCACCTCCAAATTCTGGGACTACAGCAGGTGCAATGGCACCCCCACCCCACCCTTTTATTCTAGACCAGCTGAAAGATCCAGTGAAGAAAACCTCAGCTTCCCATCAGTGTAGTGCAGGCTGTCTGGAATTCACTGTGTAGCTCAGGCTTGTCTGAAACATGGAAATCCTTCTGCCTCAGCTATCTGAGATCATAGTACTGAGCGTCCACACCCAGGGAGTTATAGTTTGTGAGACCCCGGTAGTTTTGATTCCTATCTTGCTTGGTTTCTTACGTAAGCTCAAGGTCTTCCTTGGTGCAGGGCAGTAACATCTTCTCCATCCTCATCTAGACCTCTCTTGGTCCTTAATAACTTAAGCTCCAAACTGTGTGAGGCTTATGTACATTGTTCTGTTCACCGCCTGTGAGAATGATTATTTCCAGCCTAAACACGAGATGTTGAGGAGGGCACAATGAGCTGTGGCTGGCTTTATACTGATGCTGTTTCCAGTCTGCAGACTCAGACCATCAGGACGCACATCCCTGCCCATTCATCAGTCATTGGGGACTTTGAGAAAAATCCACATTTCTTCTCATGTCTCAGTGCAATGACTGGTTGGAGGTGCCGACCCTCCATCAGGAGCTTGGCAGGGAAAAAAAACAAAAAACAAAAAACCAGGATCCTCCAGACTCTGGTGTTTTCTTGGTTCATCAGTGAGCAAGCAGCAAAGCAGAGGAGATGCGAACAAAGAATGTTACTGATGCTGGAGAAGGGGAGGTAGAGAGGTCTGGATTCCAGGCAGCTATCTGAAGCAAAGAGAAAGCTAGCCTCCCGCTGAGGCTCCCATTGTCCTAGGATCAAATCACCACAGCAGTTAGAGTAGTGTTCCATATTAAGAGAACAGGACCCAGGAATTTGCTCAAAGGCCCTGGAAAGGTGTTGATAATAAAAACCCAGATGGTACTGGGCAGAGACAGGAAGGAAACTAGGGTTTCCATTTCAATTTTAGAAACTGGGGGTGCAGATTTTTACAGGAAGGGTGATGAGCCAGAGACGGTCAAGTGACTTATTTGAGGTTGCACAACACTTTAAATATTGAACACGGGGTCTTGTGCTCCCCCGTGGATGCTGCTCCACCCCTATAGTCAGTCAATCTGCTTTACCCCATAAGCCACATGGCAGAAATGCCCTGGAAGCTCCTGATGCTACCGAAGCCACAGTAGGTTGGATTAAATTCTTGGTGACACTAATAGAATCCATCTGCGGAGTTTCCTAATTTAATTGGGCTTTTTATTATGTGCACATTGACTACTCTATTGCATATGTTTACCTTGATGTTTGTTTAAAACGACTCTGTGTTTGTGCTCTGCAGTTTTGTGGACTATGCAGACAGAACTCTGCTATGAAGGAGATACACGGCTAATTGCAAAAGTGTGGTTCAGCCTGGGAACACCCCCTCCACCGAAGCTTATTATAAAATAGCCCCGTCTTTTTAAGTCCTTCTCAGATGTCAGGGCACATGAACTGGATTTCCTTAGGGAAGCTGGGAGGCCGCCTGCAGCCTCTCAGGGGAGGTGCTCAGTGGTGGTCACAGTGCAGCAGCACCAGCACCCTGCTCCTGGGCAGGGGTGATAAAATGATGGGCAAAGTCCAGAGAAGCGGGGAGGGCAGTGGTAAGGAAAATCCATACTCTGCTGAGCACTTTCTCAGCTGTCTTTTGTCATTCCATGCACGTCCTAGCTGTTCCCTCCTCCTGCTGTGGCTCTACACCTGTAGGAAAAGGTTAAACGCCATGATTGGGAGTCACATACATTGGCCAAGTCTGCTCCCTGCTTATCAGCTGCTCTTTGGGCCCAATTATCTTACTTTTCTCATTTCCCATGGGTCGTTAGCAAAGTATAAATCATTATAATATGTAGACGATGTGGCTGTTGAGAGGACTGAGTGAGACGATGCACGGTGACTGGTTAGATCATTGTTGGACTCAATGAATGGCAGTGAATATGACACTTGTTACTTGTGGCTTGTCAAATATGAGGCCACTGATTTTAAAGGGACCATTATGCCATGCACCATTAAAACAAAAAGGGCACACTGCCAACTAAGACATGAGTATTTCTTATTGTGTAGGATTTTTACCATAAGAAAGGAGTTCTTATAAACTCGGTGGACTTTAGACATTGGTGTTTTCGACTATGTCAAATAAAATAGATATACATTACATAACAGGGAAAATAAAAAAAAAGTGAATGCTTTTCAGAAGGGGTGGAACTTCTGTGTCAGCTAGCCATTGCTGTGACAAAATGCCCGAGTCACTCAATTTAAAAGAGATACTTTAGTTCTGCTCCAGGCTTCAGAGGTTTTGATGTAGGTGTCCCAGGGCTCCATTGTTTCTGGCCCAGTGCTGAGGTTAGACACTGTAAGAAGGGCATGGAGGACCAAGGCTGTAACTTCATGACAGTTACTACAATCTGGATGTATGATCTCTACAATAGGCTCGGGTGTTTGATATTTGATTGACAGTTGGTGGGTGGCCCTCTTTTGGAAGGTTGTTGATCTTTCAGGAGATGGGGCCTCACTGGAAGAAGTAGGTCACCAGAGGCTGGCCTCTAGGTCTTACATCCTGGCTCCAGCTCCTTGTAAGAGTCAGTTCTCTCCTTCCTCCACAGGGTCCTGGAGATGGAACTCAGGTTGTCAGGTCTTTACTTGAGGAGCCATCTTGTTGGCCGGGCTGGATTCTTTTTAAACTATGAACCAGAAACAACTTCACCTCCCTCAAGTTGCTCGTCAGAGCAACAAGCAAAGCAACTACTAGAGCACCTAGAAGATGTGAGGGAGTGGTGATAAGACACACCTCCAAATGTGTGTTCCCCATCATGGGCTTCTCTCCTAGGTCTCACCTCCACCATGTCTCAGCAGGGACATTGGATTATAAAGCTACAAGCAGCAAAATCCCATGCACTAGTTGGAGCTTTTGTGAACCAGTCACCCCCAACGGGAGACCAAGACTTCTCATGAGCCTTTTGGGGAGACCTTTCATATCCAAACCATAACACCCCTAAATCACTTTTTCGGTCAGTATCACTAATAACATTTTCTTCCAAGCTATCAACAAAGTGAGTGATTTCCTATTTTTTCTCCCCCTCCCTCCCTTCTTCCCTCTCTCCTTCCCTCCCTCCCTCACTTCCTCCCTCCCTCCTTCCTTCCCTCCTTCCATCCCTCCTCTTCCTCCCTCCCCCTCTCTCTTTCCTATTTCTCAAAAAGGATTTTCCCAGCTGTGCATGGTGGCTGATACCTATAATTATTGTATTTGAGAGGATCAGGCAAGAGGATTATGAGTTCAAGACCAGCCAGGGCTACATAGTAAAACCCTGTTTCCCCAAACAAAACCAAAAAGCACATATACACAAAGATCCTTCCTGCTGTCTCCACATTTTCTTTCAACTAGTAACCATCTCCAGGATTTTACTCATGGCCAGGTGCCAGCACCAATTGTCAGATGCACCCTGAGCTCAGAGACACCCACATGTGAAGCGATGTGCATGTATATTCTATAGAACTCTTAGTAACAGTGTTTCTGCTGGTCCAGAACTTTTCAGTATTAGGTTTCTGGCCTGTCTGGACTGAGATCCAGACTCACAGACCTGTAGACCCGAAGTCTCACGGAAACACACAGATGCTTGTATTAATTTTATGCTGATCAGCCTGTGGCTCTGGCATATTGCTAGCTAGCTCTTTCTGTTAAACTAACCCATGATTCTTGTCCTGTTCGGCCATGTAGCTCACTACCTTTCTCAGAGTAGCATCATTATCCTCTGCATCTGCTGGCTTCTCTGGCATCTCTGTGGCATCTCTGCTCTGTTTTTCCTGTTCCCAGAGTTTTCTTAGTCTGGTAGTCTTGCCCACACTTCCTGTCTGCCTTCGGCCAATCAGCATTTTTATTAAACCAGTGGGTGGGACAATTATTTACAATGTAACAACATAATCCCATTACAGTGGTTGTCAAAAATATGTTTCCTGAAGATGTCTAGCCCTTAATAACTAATACTATGAAGCATGTGAAAAGGCTGAGTTAAAGATGTATGGTGGTAGGGGCTGGGGATACAGTTCAACAGCAGAATGTTTCCTTATTAGCTTGGTTGCTACCCAAGTGTAATGACCAAGAACATCTTGGAAACTATAGGATGTTCTCTGGGGTTGAAAGAGTTGTTCTGGTTGAGAATAACCTTTTTATACTTGGCAACTTCAGGCAGCTGTACAAGGAAACTATACCCCAGTTTGGCTGTCAAGTATTAAACTCAAATCCAAAAATGATAGTAAGAACACAGAATCTGGCATATAACAGGCCATCTTCAGGAGGAACGTCAGGTTTTCAGGACATCAACTGCTGTGCTAGTGGCTGAGGCAGAGTGAATGGTTATATGTTTAGGATACTGGTGAACTGAGAGTCTAGGTGATGTATCAGATGGGCTTATGGGAAATGATGTCACCTTTGTCCTTTAGACCTACCCTGCTTCTGTTTGCCCATCTCAGGGATAATTACCATCAAGGATGTAGTATACGCCTGTACATTGTTCTTATGCTTTTACTTTAAAACATCATGGGTATAAAGCTATGAGAAATACACAGAATTAACTTTTTACTAATTTATAAAAGCAGATGTTTGGGGATGTAGCTCAGTTGGTTGAGTGCTTGCCTAGCATGGATGAATCCCTAGGTTCAATCCTTAGCATCAAATAAAGTAAAACAAACAATAAAAATACAAGTGAACAAAACATGTAGCACTTATAATCTTAGCACCTGAGAAACTAGAGCAGGATGATCAGAAGTTCAAAGTCATCCTCAAGCATATGGTGAGTTTGAGACCAGCCTCGTCATATGTGTATATACATATGTGTGTGTATACATATGTATATATATGTATGTGTATGTATATAAGAATGTATATATGTATGCATGCATGAATGTACATACATATTGTAGTAGTAGGTGTAATAGGCAGGCGCCTCTAGAGCACCCTAAGATACCCCAAGACCATGGCTAATGACCACTGTTAACTTTAAAGAAAAAGAGAGTTTAATGAGTATTAATGATATACTGGTACACACATATGTGTGGGCTCCAGGCACTGTAGAAAAGCCTAGAGCCCCGAATATTTTTGGGACAGAATTCTTATACCCTACTCTGGGTAGGGGAGGGGGTATGGGCTGGCTCAGTGTGATAACAGGGTGGGGCCAAAGGTCAGCTTAGGACAGAGTTTAGGAATGCAGTCAGGCAAGCTATTTCCTGTAAGGCAAGCAGGGGACCACCTGGGGAATATTCATTTCCAAGTGCAGGGCACATTGTACAAGCTTCAGAAAGTTAACAGTTCTCATGGTAGGGCTTTCTTGGGTGGCCCCATCCAGGTTGCTAGATCAGGAATGTGGTCCCAGGGCCTTATCTTGGAAGGTCAAGCTGCTCACCAGGTGGGTCTCAAGAATTCAGGAAGTATCAGGCTCAGGCTGCCAGGTGTGTCCCACGCAGCCATCAATCCTGTGAACAAAGCTTTTCTGAGAAACAGCCATCTAATTTAGTGATACAATGAAGCCGAAACTCTGTCAACCTAGTCTAGTTTCAGGGACCTTAGGAAGGGGTCGAGGGGGAGAGAGTTACAGGATTTTTCTATTTTCACGTAGGTATTGAACATAGGCAAGCACTCTACCACGTTCTAGTATATTTCAACAATACATTAAAAGTTTTTCTATTCTACATTTATTTAGTGTGTGTGTGTGTGGCGAGACACATGCGTCTGCATATCACAGTGCACATGTGCACACTACAGAGTATGTGTAGATGGTAGAGGACACCTTTTTAGAGTCAATTTTCTCCTTTTACTATGTGGATTCTGGGCATTGAACTCAGAGACAGGCTTTTGAGGTGAGCGCCTTTTTTTACTTCCTGAGCAAGCTTGTATATTTTGAAGTCTATCTATAAAGACACACTTGGGTTTTGGTGTTGGAGCCTGGGCATAGCTTTCATCATCACTGAATGCAAGCACCACCCTCAGGCCCACATATAACTTTAATTCATTGTGATTATAATGTGTCTTGCTTTGCCATTTTCCTATTGGGTACCTGAGTAATCTTTAGTTTTGCATAGTCACTAACACCCTTCAGGAATAAACACTTGACTGTGTTTGTTTTTGTACAGTGAGCTTTTCCTTAACTTGTCCCAACAGGTAGAATTTCAGGCTTACAGGGAATACCATTGAAATGCAATGTTCTGTCAACCATGGTGGCTTCTGTCTGTAATCTCAGCACTTGGGAGATTGAGGCAGGAGGATTGCCTGATGGTGATCAGTTTAACTACAGTGTGAAGTTCCAGTTCCTCTGACCCTGTCAGGTTGTTCTCTGTTGTGTCTGTGTCAATTACCCAGTATCACACAAAAGTTAGCTCTTGGATTTTCCCACACACTTACCACTGTTATTGTTCTTTAAAATATTTGCCTGTCTGAGGGAACCTATACACTTGGGAGTGGGCCAAGCACGTGTGAATAAACATTGTCAGTCATGTATACCTTAGAGGGAAAGCCTAGAGTCGGTGGTCTGTGAGAACAGACTGGTCTAACCAAAGGCAGGCATCACTCCTAGGTTGAAAAGTTGATGAATTGCCTAAGAATGCCTCCTGCTGTTGCACCTTAGCCAGTGAAACACAATCCATTCTTAAAACAAAGCAGCCATTAAATTAACTGCTGTGATGAAAACATTCCCCTGTGGACTTCAGTGTGGTCTGTGAGCCTTTCTCAGCAGTTCCTTTTTACATGGCTCTTTACATGACCTGGAACTCTGGGAACATCCCCTTCCCCAGTGAGTGCTGGAGAACTGGGGGGTAGGTGGAAGCCTGAAGTCTGGGTGGCAGTTGGTAGGACTGCCTCAGGAGGGGAGCTCTGCAGTCCCCACCCCCTATGTTATGGGGACACCTGCTAGTCAAAGTCTTTTGGATTTCTCTAAGCTGACTTGTCCCCTCATAGCCATGCATGCTGCTTGCCTACCAGAGTCACACACTTCACAGCATTATAAAATACAGCAAGGAGTCAAGGGATCCCTTCTACTGGGGTTTCTGGGAGCTCCTGTGAGGTATGTGTCCAGACTCAAAAGGCTTTTGGAAAATTTTAGTTACTTGTTGCTATGAGCAGGGTTTCTTTAGGCTCAGAGTTTAATAAGGGATCCAGCCCATCATGGCTGGAAAGGCTTTGCACCCCAGGCGTGAAAGCTGCTCACGTTGAATCTGATCTAAGAAAGCAGAAAGTAGACAGCAAGTGGTGCCAGTCCATAAACCTGAAGACCCAGTGTAGTAAGAGGTTTCTGGCCTTGACTTTTGGGCCTAGCCTCTGGGTTTTAGGCCCTCAGACTCACAGACCCGCAGTCCCACAGAGACACACAGATGTTTTCAATAGTTTTAGGCTGATCGGCCTAAGGCCCAGGCATATCACTTGCTAACTCTTTACCCTTAAACTAACCCAAGTCTCTTATCTTGTTAAGCCATGGGGCTGGGTACCTTTTCTTAGAGCAGCATGGTTTTCCTCTGCTTTCTCCGGCTTCTCTCTGGCATTCTGTTCTGTTCTTCCAGTTCCCAGAGTTCTCCTAGTCTGGTAGCCCCGCCCATACTTCCTTCCTGCCTTTGGCCAATCATCGCTTTTTATTAAACAAGTGGGTGGGACAATTATTTACAATGTAACAACATAATCTCCCACACCCACCCTTGAGTAACCCACTTCCTACTGACAGGCTCCACCTCCTAGAGGCTTCATACCTTTTTAAAACAGCATCACCAGCTGAGAACCAAGGGCTCAAATACATGAGTTTGTAGGTCTTGGTTCATATTCAAACATATTGAAAACATGATAAACACTGTCAGGTGCTGCTGGTAAGTAGGAAGCAGTATGGCTCAGTGGAGGAGTGAGGCTCAGTCTGGCAGTCCAGTGGCCTAGTCACCACCACTTAACTGACTGAGGAGCTTCTGGAAGTCTCTATCTCTTTCTAGCCTTCAGTTTATTCATCTATAAAACCAGAGTATTGGGTTTGATTAACACTTAAAAAACAGTACTCCACACACTCTCAAGATAACTCATGAAAAAGGTACCCCACTGTGTAGTTCACTGGGAAAGACTGAATATACACTGGAGATTGGATAAGAGCAGCTTTGAAACTTCTGAGTTGGGCTGGGAAGTTGGCTCTGTCCATAAGGTGTCAATTATATAAAGACTTAAGTTTTTAGTCTCTGCACCCATATAAAAAGAGGAAACTCAAGCAACTGGAGCCTAAAACCCAAATAAGCCAATTAAAAATGGGGTTCAGAGCTAAAAAAAAAAAAAGGAATTCTCAACAGAAAAATTGCAAATGGCTGGAAGACACCGAAAAAATTGCTCAACATCTTTAACCACTAGAGAAATGCAAATCAAAACAACTTTTAGATACCGTCGTACATTTGTCAGAATGGCTAAGATCAAAAACACAGATGACAGTGTACACTGGAGAGGATGTGGAGCAAGGGGAACACTCCTCCATTGTTGGTGGGAGTGCAAACTTGTACAGCCACTCTGGAATACAGTATGGCGGTTCCTCAGAAAACTGGGAATCAATCTCCCCAAGGATCCAGCAATACCACTATTGAGCATATACCCAAAGGATGCACATTCGTACCCCAAAGGCGTTAGCTCAACTATGTTCATAGCAGCGTTATTTGTAATAGCCAAAACCTGGAAACAACCTAGATGCCCCTCAACTTAAGAATGAATTAACAAATTGTGGTACATCTACACAATGGAGTACTACTCAGCAGTAAAAAAAAAAAAATGACACCCTAAAAATTTCAGGCAAATGGATGGATTTGGAGAGTATCCTCCTGACTGAGGTAACACAGGCCCAGAAAGACAGACATGGGATGTACTCACTCATAAGTGGATTTTAGACAAAAAGCAAAAAATATCCAGGCTGCAAACCACAACCCCTGAACAGCTTGGGAACAGAAGGAACTTAAGAGAACTATCCAGGGATCTCCTGGGAAGAGAAAATAGAGACAATCTTCTGAGTAAATTGGAATCATAATAGGTAGCAACCAAGGAGAGATGGGAACAAATCATGAGAGAAGGAGATGGTTGAGTGGGAGGAGCAACAAAGAGGGAGAAAAAATAATGGATATCGTGACAGAGGAAGCCACTGGGGTTAGAAAGAAACCAGGTGCTAAAGAAACCTCCAAGAACCCACAAGATGTTCCTGGCTAGGACTCCAAGCAATAGTAGAGGTGGTGCCTAGACAGGACTTCCCCTATAATCAAATGAATGACTACTCTAATTGTCATTATAGAACCTTCATCCAGCAATGGATAGAAGCAGAGATCCATAGCTAAGCACCAGGTTGAGCTCCAGGTCCAACAGAAGAGAGAGAGAGAGGAGAGAGTATATGAGCAAAGGGATCAGGATCATGAGGAGGAGACAGCTGATCCTAGCTGTTGAGAGATCACTGACTCAGAAACAATTACCAAGGAACCTGCAGGGAAAGGAACTAAACCCTCCAGAGGTAGACAACTGTCGAACGGTGTGGGCAGTTTGTGGAGCCTCTTGAAGTAGGATCAGACTGTGTTCCTGGTACATGAACTGATATCTCAGAACCCATTCCTTACAGAGGAACACCTAACCCAGCCTTAATACTGGGATGAGGAACTCAGACCTGCCTCAACTGGATACACAAGACTGAACTGACCCCCTCGGGACTCTTTACCCTCCTTGGGGAATGCCTGGGGGGATAGGAGTGGAGGAAGGCTGAGGGAGGACTGGGAGGTACTGGGAGGAGGGAAGGGAGGATGAGCAGTGGTATACATGGGGAAAAAACCCTTTTTTAAAATAAATAAAAAAGAATAAATAAAATTGAAGATATAGAGAGACCTGCAAAAAAATAAAATAAAAAATCCCTGTGCAGCAATACGTCTTTAAGTCCAGTGCTGGAGGTAAAGGAGATGAAGATAGGCAGAATCCTAGAGCTCATTGGCTTGCCAGCCTAGCTGAATCAGTGAGATACCTTGTTTCAAAAAAGAGGACTGATGTGGACCTCTGGCATAAGCACACAAGCCACACAGTGCACACCCACACACACACATGTACATGCAACAAATACACATAAACACACAAGTTCTGA
Source organism: Phyllotis vaccarum (assembly GCA_033318265.1). NCBI lineage: Eukaryota > Metazoa > Chordata > Mammalia > Rodentia > Cricetidae > Phyllotis > Phyllotis vaccarum. The sequence continues at coordinate 76,730,682 of JARWLC010000012.1, forward strand.
GTGGGCTGGGAATGGTGGTGTAGCATGTCCCAGGCCTTGGTTTTCATCTCTAGCATCATAAATGTATGTGTATATGTGTGTATGTTCTGAGCTACTTTATAGGAAAGAAATTCAAACCTTTGGCATTGAAACACTTTCCCCATATTAACATTCTTGAAATCAGAGATGCGCTTCATTGGTGGTGGTTTGAATAAGAATAGTCTCCATAGGCTCATATGTTTGAACACATAGTCTTCAGTTCGTGGAACTGTTTAGGAAGCATTAGAAGGTGTGGCCTCTTTGAAAGAGGTGTGTCACTGGGGTCTGAGCTTTGCAGTTTTCAAAGCTCACTGTTTCATTTTCCATCTATATAGCCCATGCTTCTTTGCCTTGTGCTTGGGGATCAGACGTAAGCTCTCAGCTCCTCCAGCACCATGCCTGCTTGCCTGATACCATGTTTCCTGCCATGGTTTTGATTGATTCACCCTCTGAAATTGTGAGCCTTCTATAATAATAATAATATGTTTCTTCTGTAATTAGCCTTGGTCATGGTGTGCTATCACAGCAGTAGAAAAGAAACTAATTCATTGATAAATCAACTGTGTTGAATGTCCATTTGTGGTGAGATTCAGGTGTCAGCTGATAAGGTCTGAAGACACTTATCTAGGGTCCCAGGCTCCTGAAGGGGGAGTGGCCAACCCCATTTATAAGGGGCCACTGGGACCCTGGGAAGGCCCATTTCTTGGTTCCTGACTGCTGGAGAGATCAGTTTGGAATCCATCGTTCACCACTCGGATAATCCAGTCTATCAGGCACCAATATAAGCTGTTACCTGTATCGTGAGTGTTGGTTTATATTTTAATAAATATTAATCTTAGATTGGTGCATTTTAAGAAAAACTCCGCCTACATTCATTCAATATTGGCACTCTATTTAACTTAGTATTTATATTCAATGTTTTCAGTTCTGGAATCAATAGTGGACTGTTGTTCCCAGTTTGCAAATGAAGAAACCACCCAGGATCTCACCTTGATAAACAGTGATGATGTCACTTGTCATCCAGAGTATTCTTGATATGGGATGCCATTTCCTGAACTTCAATATTAACAAACTAATATTAGCACACCTTTCTGTTTCTCTTCCCCTTCACGTTCCTCTAAACTCGATGGCCTCCACTAGAGTCCTAATGCCTGTTTCCCCGGGGAAATCTCAAGCCCATTCCTATCTGACTGTCCCCACGCCCTTGCATGAGGAAGATGAGGTCATTACAACAGAAGGCGCACTTAGGATCAGGTGTGTCTTTTAGATCAAATCCTAGAAGATTCTTGCTAAACATGTATAATGGAGCCAATCAGACAAGTCTGCAAGTAAAGGCGCCTGCTGCCAGGCCTGTTGACCTAAGTTTGACCCCCAGGACTCACATGGGAGAAGGAGGGAACTGACTTCTCCAAAGTGTCCTCTGGCTACCCCCTTCACAAGAGAAAGGAATAGATGTAATTTTTAAAAATGTGTAGCCTGTAGCCTGTATCAAAAGCTTCAAATGATACTGCAGAGGCTGGTTAACAACGGCAGTTTAAGAAACAAAGATATGGCTGTGGGAGCCCAGGCCCTGTAGTAACCCAGCTTCCCGAGATGTCTGGACTTTTCACCTCATCTTTCTAGCTGACTTTTGAAAAGCGATTTAACTTTTCCTAGTCTCAGTTTCTCCATTTGTAGACTGAAAAATGCCTGAAGGAACTCGCATGGTGTGCATGGCTCTGCAGGCTGTGCCCTTCTCCATTCCCTCTGCCTTGCTAAAAATCATTAGATTACGTTCCTAAAGCTGGCCACCGTGGTCTGTTTCCTTATTTGGCTCTTGCTCCTCCTGAGGCTAACTACCAAGGTCCAGAAATCAAAAGCCCCTATTGGATTACCTAATTAACATGCCCAATTAAAATTAAACACCTCATCCTAATATGGGGTTTCTCCCTTTGCCATTTTCCCATGTGTCATATCTGTCTCCCTTCTATCCAGAGGCATCCTTTGCCGCTCCAGACAAATATCCCTGCCCCCTTTTCCTTGCCCCCCCCCAGTCCTCTGTTTCCTTTACACTGCATCCTAGCCCATTCAAACACAGACCTCCCCTTCTTCTCTTAAAAATTACACCAGTAAGGTCATTTGCTGCTATTTTTCTGCCTGAGTCAGGAAGCAGCCACTTTAACATTTCTCAATAAAGGATCTCTCTGAGAAAAGGGGTGTTTGGGTGTGGTCTGGTCCTAATCCACAGTCCTGGAGGAAGTAGTCCCCGCCATTAGGGGATCTTCTTCAATGCTTATTGGCATTTAATAAGCAATCTAATTGTTAATATTTATCATAGTAAGACCTACTTCATAGACCTGTGAAAGGGTTAAGTGAAAAATCTTACACACAAGATGCTTAGCCGGAGCCTCGTGTGGGACAAGGCATTAATTCATTTTCTCGGCAGTTCTGATGAAATGGAATAAGACATCTAGTCTAAAAGAATCACCTATCTGGAAGGCGAAAGGCATTCTTAGTCTTTGGGCTCCCTGAGGGAAGTCTCCCCCTCCTATCTGTCATTCATCAGTGAATTCATCAGATCCTTCCTTGGACAGATGTGAAGAGAGGTCTCTCCTGTCTCTGCAGGTCCTGTCTTCCCAAGAGCGTCTCTGCAGGTTTCACTACCATCGCCAGCCACTTCCTAAATCATTCGGCATTGCGGAGTGCTGGGAGCTTGCATGCATCTCGGGGCTGCAGCTGTCTCCTGTGGAATATGAATGGTGGCTGCAGGTTGTTTATCTTTTTTTTTTTTGTCTTTGCAATCTGCTTTCTGCATGCCATCTAGGTTGAGCATGTTGCAGGCTTGATGAGAACATTATTTTTCTTGATGACATTTTCTGGGAACGGTCTGGATTCATCAATGCTGAGGAAGCCTTTGTCTGTGTCTGGAGCAGTGTGGCCCACTTCCTCCCGTTGTCTGAGTCTATTTATCACTGGCCCCCCGGGGGGCCGTCCCATTGCCAATCAAACCAAAGAATGCCAGGGCAGGAGAGGTCAGGCCTAGCTCTGGTCCAACTGTAAAGCACACTGAGGCCCCTAAGGTCTTGGTGAACTTCAGACAGGAGTGGAGAGAATCCTGGAATTCTTAATGTATTTTCAGGTAATCTGATAGTTGGTCTTAGGTCTAAAGTGGGGCTTAATAATCTGTGTTCATTTGTATGCATGTTTGTGTGGGTGCCACGTATGCACATGTGTGTGAAAGCCAGAGAACAACTTTGGATGTCACTCCTTAGGAAGCACCATCCACCTTATTTTCTTAGACAGGATCTGTCGTTGACCTAGAGGTCTCCCTAATAGACCAGGCTGGTTGGCTGGATAAGCCCCAGGGACCCACTTATCTCTGTCTCCCCAGAATGAAAATTTCAAGCCTACACCATGATTCTACACTTTTCTTCCCTATATGGGTAGAACTCATGTTTGCATGCATGTACTTCATAGATTGAACTGATAATCTGTATTTCTTTGTGGGTGTATGTGTGTATGTTTTATGTGTATGTTGTATGTGCATGAGCATTTGTATGTGTGAATTCAAGCCTGTGCTTCCTATGGCATGTGCATGGAGATTAGAGGACAGTCTTGGGTATCAGCCCTCAGCTCCCACTTTGTTTAAGATCAGGGTTGGGCTGGCAGGATGGTATAGAAGGCAGAAGCAAACCTAACAGCCTGAATTAAATCCCCAGTCCCCATGGTGGAAGGAAGGAACCAATTTCTGTCTTCTGATCTTCACATGTGTGCAGACACATGTGCCTGCACTCACATAGACATCACACACACACATACACACACTCACATGTATACAAACACACACATACACACACATGCGTGCACACACACACGTGCCTGCACCCACAGACATCACACATGCACATGTGCGTGCACACACACGCACACGTACACATATACACCACTACCAATAATAATAAAACAAACAAGCCCATCTAGTCTTCTTTCTGTTGCTCACTGCTGTGTATTCCAGGCTAGTTGGCCCCACAGGCTTCTAGAACTTTCCTATCTCCTTGTTCATTTCCTCCACAGGAGCACTAGTGATTCATGCTATCACTTGGCTTGGCTTCCTTCCTTCCTTCCTTCCTTCCTTCCTTCCTTCCTTCCTTCCTTCCTTCCTTCCTTCCTTCCTTCCTTCCTTCCTTCCTCCCTCCCTCCCTCCCTCCCTCCCTCCCTCCCTCCCTCCTTCCTTTTCTTCCTTCCTCTCCCCTCTTTCTCTTTTTTTTAAAAAAATAGGTTTTGGGGATCTAATCTCAGGTCTCACACTCGCATGTCAAACTCTTTACCCACTGAGTCACCTCCCCAGCTCTACTAATCTGAATTTCTAAGACATTCCCTGGTGGTGACAAAGCTATTCATCCAGGAGCCACATTGAGCCAAGCTATTGTGCTTTCCCAACATCCCATCATATTTATTTATTTATTGAATCAATTCTAGGACTTTTCCTTGTGTCCTTCAGTCCTAATGCTCTGGTACAGTTCAGTCCTGCTGAGGGTCTTTACAGTTCCCCTTCCATTGCTGACAACAGCCCACGTTGGTGGATGACTCCTGTGTGTTCTTTATGCACTGTCTAGACTAGTCACTTTGCCCCATCCCAAACCTACTGGGCTATTTCCTCACCTTCAAACTAGCCTGGGCCCTTGGAAAAGAACCTAACATGGTATTCACAGCCTTGGTCTTTGTATTTCCTCTGCAGGCCAAGACTACTTAACCTGGCTGCTCTGGACCAATTCTCTTGCCGCTCTAAACTACACCCTAGAGCCTTTCTTCTCTTTGCCTGGCTTCTCTGAGGACAACAGGCAGCAACCAGGGGTTGCCATGCCCAGGGGAAACAGGAATCGCTGAGTAAATTAAATCAACATGGACACAAGGCCCCGGAACTCAGGCGCCTGTCTTCCCCTGCTCCTTCCAACCAGAGCCCCATAGAGGCTGGAATGAGTTAGCTTGACCTTCTGGGTTAATGCAATTAATGGGATGGTTGTGTAATGCTTTGTTTAACAGGACTGGTTTCCAGCCTAGCCCAAGGCTGAGCAGGTCTCTGGCAGCTTCCATGGGCCAGTTCCCACTGCCCTCTTGAGTCTCACGCTGGCCAGTGTCCCCTAGAGGCCTGGATCTGTGTGTTGTTTCTGATTTCCCTGGTCTCTCTGCCTCCTCTGAGGGACCCATGGGCAATTCCCCTGATGGTCCCCTGAAAGCTACATGGCTGGGAAAGTCTCACAAGCTGGCATTTTATGTGTGGAAATCCATGTTTATAGACAGTTGAAAAGATGGAGCTTGAATGTCATTCAGTGATGATCTGAGGGTCCAGTAGCCACACTGCTCTGATTAACAATCTTAATATTTTAATATTCATACATAAATATAATACATTTTGATCAAATCCACCCCTATTCCCTCTTCTCCAAACCTTTGCTCTTTCCTTCACAACTTCATGGGTTCCCTGTCTCTCTTTTTAAAAATATCTACTGAGTCTGTCTGTTCAGTGTGGCCTGTATGTGTGTCATGGGTGTAGGACAATCTGCCAGAGTATGGTAGGTAGCTTCTAGGGGTTTTCTTCCTCCTTGAAGAAAACTGACTCTACTTCCCTCAGAAGCCATCCATTGCCAATATCTCCTCAGACTGTGGTGGGGCTTGTGAGTTCCTCCCTATCCACGCTGGGAATTTGGCTGGCTTGATCTTGTGTAAGTCTTGTGAACATGGTCTCAGCTACTCTGAGTTCATATTTGAGAAATTCTATTTCCCTGCAGATGTCTTTTATCTTTGGCCTCAAAGAAACACTTCTCTCTCTCTCTCTCATACATACATAGTTCAGGCTAGCCTTGAACTCACTGTGTAACTGAAGGTGACTTTGAACTTCTAATCCTCCTGCCTCCATCTCCCAAGTGCTCGGACCATGCATTTACATCTACAGTTCTGAAAATCCAACCCGGTGCTTTGCACATGCTAGACGAGTGTTGCACGGACTGACTCACCTCCCCAGGCCTCTTTTTAATGTTCGTATATCTGTGGTATATGTGCTCATGTGTGCTTGAGAGCATATGCACAGGCCAGAGGAGAATGTCATATGTCTTGTTCTGCCTCTCTTGGCCTTATTCCCTGGAGAAGGGATATCTCACTAAACCCAGAGCAGGCAGATGGCCAGCAAGCCCAGTGATCTCCTGTCTCTGCTCTGAAGACTTGAACTCATACTCTTACACAAGCGCCAAGCTTTCTTATCCACTGAGTACCTCCCCAGCTTCCTCATAGCTCTTTAGGAGATTCATAGAGGATGCCAATCCATGTCCCAGCTGTTTCAGGCAATCTTGCTTGGGCACAGGGCACCAGGAGGGCAAAATCTTGATATCAGACTTCCTCTCCCATTTTCCCTGTGACCTTAGACAGGTAACTTCACCTATCTGGGCCACAGTTGCCTTTTCTGTAACATAGGGATGCACTCCATACCATTTCATAGAAACAGGATGGGGGGGGTAGATGGCAGGCGGTGGAAAGGCACCCAGCAAGGAGTCTACTGAGTGTAGTACTCTGGGCTCTGGGTGGAGCATCTGGAGTCAGTAGAACCATGTTTGTGGTGGGGACCATGATGAAAAGGTGGTTCACTTGGGAAGATCTATTTTCCAATCGTTAATGACGGCGTACGATAGGAATGGACTCAACAACCCATTCTCCATTCCAGCCTTTCTTCCTTCCAGGTGGGTGAGCCAGATACCTCCTGTGAACCCACGGGCGAGGTCCACGGGCGAGGAGCAGGAGGTGTCAACTCCCATATTAGACCTGTCCTTACAGACCTTGACATTGGGAAGGAGACAGAAAGCTCCTGGGAAATCCCTCTCCCTCTCCTTCCCTTCTTTTCTTTCTGACCAGTGGACAGGATCGTACCCTTTCCCTGGAGGATCCAGGAGAAGAAAGATGTCAAACGCTAGTCATAAATGCTTTGGAGAAGAGTGAGAAGGGACAAGACGACAGTCTTAAAGTAAGTTGGTCAGGGAAGAGCTGATTAATCAAATGATTAACCTTTTGAAACTCTGGATAGCTACACACCCTCTGAGCATAAGGAATATCCTGTGCAAAGGCCCTGGGGTTATTGCAAGCCTCTAAGGTCCGGCAAGAAAGCAGCATGGCTAGAATGAAGTAAACCTCCATGAAAACTGCTTCCAAAGAAAATTCCAACGAGTAATCAGAAATAACAGGAACCTCTCTTACTCCTGGCATTAGCAGCTGGCAGAGGGTCCGGGGTGCCCCGTGCACCCAGAGGCCAAGCTTCTCCTTTGACACACAATGCCTGCGGTTCTCTTTGAGTTTAGCAGGGTACTGCATGGAGCTGGCCCCACGTTGCAGTCACGGCCTCTGGCACTAACATTACCATCAGCCTTGTGCCCAGTCCCCAGTAAGGGTGAAGCATTTGGCACCTTAGCTCCCTCTAACAATTCCTCTGCCCTGGCCCGAGCAGCTGCTCTTCCTTGATTCTACCAGCCTGGAAGACATTTCCCGTGTAACAGCAGAGCCCAGAGAACAGACAGCATTGTGGCACTGGAGTCTTGGGTGCAAGGTCCTGCAGACAGGTACTTACTAACTGAGGGCTGAGGGTGAGTGGGGGTGGGGCTCTCAGTTTCCCAGAGAAGGATCATGGCTGGGAGGTAGGAAAGGAGCCTGGGGGCACGTATGGACTCCAGGACAATGTCAAGAACTTATTCAAGCCTTATCCAAATCTTTTAGTACAGCTTGATAGTGCCACCTTTGGGTCCTATGTGACCAAGAATGACTTGCATGTGGCTCCAGTATCCTGCCCCCCGCCCCAAAGACAAACCACTGGTCTGAGGAAGAGAACTATGCCTGCTGCTGAGCTGAGAAAATCATTACAGTACATAACACTGCTTCGTGTGTGTGTGTGTGTGTGTGTGTGTGTGTGTGTGTATGCCTGTGTGCCTGTGTGTATGTCTGTGTGTGTGCTTGTGCCTCTGTGTGTATGTTTGTGCGTGTTTGTGCCTCTGTGTGTGTGTGCCTGTGTGTATGTCTGTATGTGTGTGTGTGTGACTGTGTCTGTATGTATGTCTGTGTGTGTGCTTGTGCCTCTGTGTGTATGGGTGGCTGTGTGCCTGTGCGTATGTTTGTGTGTGTGTGTGTGTGCCTGTGTGTATGTCTGTGTGTGTGTGTATGTGTATGTGCCTGTGTGCCTGTATGTATGTCTGTGTGTGTGCTTGTGCCTCTGTGTGTATGTGTGGCTGTGTGGCTGTGTGTATGTTTGTGCGTGTTTGTGCCTGTGTGTGTGTGCCTGTGTGTATGTCTGTATGTGTGTGTGTGTGACTGTGTGTCTGTATGTATGTCTGTGTGTGTGCTTGTGCCTCTGTGTGTATGGGTGGCTGTGTGCCTGTGCGTATGTTTGTGTGTGTGCCTGTGTGTATGTCTGTGTGTGTGTGTGTATGTGTGTGTGCCTGTGTGTATGTCTGTATGTGTGTGTGTGTGCCTGTGTGCCTGTATGTATGTCTGTGTGTGTGCTTGTGCCTCTGTGTGTATGTGTGGCTGTGTGCCTGTGCATATGTTTGTGTGTGTGTGTGTTTGTGCCTCTGTGTGTGTGCCTGTGTGCATGTCTCTGTGTGTGTGTGCATGTGTGGGTGGAGGCCAGAGGAGGACATCAGGTGTTCTGCTCTATTACACTCCACCTTATTCCCTTGAGACTGGGTCTCTCACTGAACCCAGAACTCACTGCTTAGTCTAGGTTGGCAGCCAGCAAGCCTCAGATATCTTTCTGTCTTGGCCCCTTTTGGTGCTGGGGTTACAGGCATGTGCAGCCATACCCTAGCTTTTTAGGGGACTTTTCTGGTGACTCAAGGCCTCATGATCTTATCCACTGAGCCATCTCCCAGGCCCAAAGAGAAGCATGGCTGGGTAAGCAGTCAGCCAAGAACCTGATTTCTTCACAACCCTCCCTGGAGGTCAGCACAATTCAGGGTAGAACAATGCCAGACTAACTAATATTAATTTCTCCCACCTACAATAGGGCACCCCGTAAAACCGTGTCCACTCAGGATTACTGAAGAGTGTGGGGCCTTAGAGTCTCCCAATGTGATGACTGCTCAGTACTAAAGACTTATTATCATTGTTCTGTCTCTAGTCACTACCATGAGGTCACCAAGCTGCCACACCTAGACAGAACAAAGATGTACAGGAATGGGCTTGGTGTGTGTTGGGGGCATCCTCCTCCCTCAGCCTGAGACTGGGCACTCCCCCCCCCCCCCCCCGATCCCTCCAAGGCTCCCTGGCTTGGCTGCTGATCAATCACCCCACTCCTCCATCCTGCTAGGCCTGCCGGTCTAGCCTCATCTGGAAAGAATAAAAACAGAAGAGACAAGCCCATGGTCCCCCTAATGCAAACCACTTGTGCAGTCAGAGTCAAATGAATGTGATTCACAGGGATGTGGCAGGAAAGAGGCAGTGTGGGTTCATTCTCCCCTGGGCATCCTGAACCTCCCTGGAAGCTGGTTCTCAGCTGCTCTCCATTCCTTGCAGCTGGGCTGTGTATACGTTGAGTGGTTTGTAGAAATTCCAACTGGACAAGTTTGACACCATCTTAATTTCATATAAGCCATGGCCCAAGATGCAATAATAGACTTGACACACCCAAGAATATTAACAGGAAACTTGATAGTTATCCTTTGGGGGTGAATCATAAGCTCCTTGAGGCTGGAGGCATATATAATTGGTTTGGCCTTTATGACCCAGCATAGTTTTAGCTCGATTCCCTTCCAGGCTCCATTCTTGCCCCATGTCACCTGATTCCATCCAGTCCCACTGATCCCCTAACTCTATGGGTTGCTGGATACTCTCTGGCCACAGAGCCTTTGCATGTGCTAATTGTCCCTCTTTTATCTGTCTAATGAGCCCCCATCACTTCTGAGCTTTTTAGCTCAACTGTGTAATGCTCGGGGAAGTGTGCCTCCCTAAGAAAGTTCCTCTGCTGCACATTCTCATTACCTTCTGTTGTTGAAATTGTCGTTGTCATTTTGTACTTTCTCATGTGACTCACCGACGAGCATCTGTCATCCTGTCCACAGAGTCCACTGTGTGAGGACAGGAACTATGTCACTGTCTGGCCAGTGGTATCTAGTAAATATGGGAGGGTTACATCAACATTTATTGAGCACCAGGTACAGACAGGCAGACACACACACACACACACACAGACACACACACGACACACACAGAGGGAGAGAGAGAGCATCTCTTCTATTATATAAAATAAACTCAGACCCAGAGGCTTAATAAGCTCCCAAGACCTTGATTCCATATCCCTTCCCTCATGTTCTTTCTTTCTGAGTTGTAGCTGTGTGTCCATTGTTGGTTGGAGTCCACACTGACCTGGTGTGAGGGACAGCATCACTGCTGCGTGTACGCTAGGCCACAGGTTTGCCATTCCCACATGAATCAGCCCAGTTCTTGCCTGAGGAAGGTGCCCATGTGCCTGGGGTCGGCACCAATGCCAGCTCCTTGCCTCTCACCTGGAGCCAGCAGCTCCCCACCTGACAGCAAACTGTCCTTGGGCCAACCCACCCTGCTGGGCCATGAACTGAAGGGCAAGGCTTGCCAGGGCCTGCTCTCCTGATTGTGGTTATGCTCCTGCCTCTCCATCATATGCTTTCTAAAACTAGCCACATGCACAACAACTGTGCTTTGGGAAATTGCCCCCAGGCTCTGGTTCACAGAATTGCCGGGAAAATGACAGCTCTGGGTCCACATGAAAGGCATTCTTGGAAAATGTCTCTCCTGCCTCCCTGCTTCCCCCAGCTGGTGAACTTTCTGTTCTGGGTTGCTGCAGCAATTGAGGGCCACAGATCAGTTTAAGAGGAGGGAGCTGGGCCTTGTTTCTTGATTACTCCAATCTGTGCAGAACTGACTTAGTTCTCTGGCAGTGACCCTGCTCCCATCCCCCACTGCTGGAATGACACTGTGGTGGCAGTTACTCACCCAGCTTAGCACCGCCTGTGGAGTGAATGGATGTGAATAAGGAAATGGAGGTTAGTTGTAGCTTGTACAGCTGTAGCTGTAGACTTCCCCTGCACCTGATGTCATATGGCACTAGTGTGTTACTATCCAGCGAAGTTTTGCCTGTACTTATTTATTTATTTATTTTGTGGGGAAAGGGAGATTGAGACAAAGTCTCATGAAACCCAAGCTGACCCTGAACTACACAGCTGAAGATGACCTCAAACTCCTGACCTTCCTGCCTCCATTTTCTAAGTGCTGGAATTACCAGCATGTGCCAGCATCCTGGGCTTAAACGGTCCTGGGAACCAAACCCAGAACTTCCTGCATAGGCAAGCACTCCACCAACTGAGCTACAGTCTCACTTCTGAGTTTTGCCTGTTCTGAGACAGCCCCTCTCTCATGACATCATCTAAGGAGCTAGAGCTCCAATAGCTTCTCTGCTCTGTGGAAGCACTGGCCTCACACAAGTCATCCAGGGCTGTAGGGCATTCAACATGTGGCTAGCGGCAGTGAGGAATGGATTGCATTTTCAATTTCCCTGAATTTTGGTTACATGGATGCTGCTGATGTCTGCCATACTGCCTGCTATGCTTTCAGCATATGATGCTGCGCTGATATTGGGAACACAGCCAAGATGGCCATGAGTAAAATCACCACCAGTCCATGAACAGTTAGCATCAGCCAGCAGCTAGCTCTTTAGTCCAGGCCTGCGGAATCAGACCCATTTTAACAAGATCCCCAAGTAATCTTTAGGCATGTTCACATATGAGAAGCAGTCACTGGGGCACAGCCAAGAACAAAGATGGGGGGATTTAAAAAAGAAAGAGAAGAAGAGAGAGGCCCAGTGAGCAGGAAAAAGAGCCCTTATGGTTTGCACTCCCTACACATAGAATTCCCTTAGGGCTCATTTAGGGCATTCAGCCTGACCTTGGCTTTCACTTCAGGGTTTTTCTCTCTAGCCTACAGCAAGGGAAAGTTGCTGGAAGAAGAGTAAGCATTATCCCCCACCCCCCACCCCCTGACTGTTACTGACTGTCCATGGGTCAGGGCTCAGACATCCACCATTCCAAGACCACCCTAGATCTCTGCAGAAATTCTGTAAGCCATCTCAGCCTTCCAGAATTTCATTTTCAAATATGTGTTAGTGTCTGGTGTAATGAGAAACATTCTACACCGTGATGAAACATGATGTTCAGACTGAATAATAAAATGCTTTATAGACAGGCGAATTTTATGTCTCCCAGTAGGGAGATAAGTTTAGTGTGGCAAGTCCTTCCTGTAGTGGGAGACGGGCAGGCGGTTGAATGAATTCACCTTAGTCAGGCCAGAGAAGGGGAGGCAGTAACAGAAGTATAGCCCAAAAGAGCGGATGGACCATGGTGGCTTTTGGTGAGCTATTCTCTTTCTGGCTAGTGGTCCCAGCATACAAATGAGGACCGTCCTGAATAACTGATGTTGGGGTCTGGGTTGACAGGGTGACAATTCTGTGATACTGGGTTGTGTTTAATTTTGACTGGCTATGCTCAGTTCATGCTAGTCCTCTGCTGTGGTTTGGCTAAAAAGGAGTTGTTGTGTTTTGTTAGTGTTATCAGGGATGCTTCCTGGGGCCAGGCTTGTATTATGTGAATTCCCTGAAATTGATGCACTTTGTTTCTGGCCTCTGTGTCATAGTTACTATTGACAAAGAAAGAAAGAAAAAAAGAAAAAAAACCCAATCTAAGAAACTGGATGAAGGTTTCTTCTTCAGCAGATTCTCTGAGGTGTGACTTGTGGGCTCTAGCTTTTGTTTATCACTCGGCCAGGGCCTCCATGGGGTGTCAGGAGAAGAGAGCCATATTTAGGAAAGGTTTTGGTGGCTCCATCACCTGGTCCAGGGACTTCGGGGAGATGGAGTTTCTGATGGAGGAGTTGAAAGGTTTGAGGAAAACTCACGCGGGAAACTATTGAACCTAGAAAACCGAAACTTGACAAATAGATTAAAGGGCAATCCAAGGAGCAGACAGTTGGCAGCAAGCAGTCCCAGAAAGGGACACAGCCAAGACGGCCATGAGTAAAACCACCACCAGTCCACCCCTCTTTCTCTCTCAAGCCTCTGTTATCTGATGATGCTCTTGAGACCACGTTGTGTCTGCCCAGATCCATCGATGCAACCGCAGCATTTCTCCTTGACGAGCAGCTAAGCAGCAAATCTGGGATCTGGAGGTTTGGAAGGTAGAATTGCTACAATAAATTCAACTGAGCCTGCACAGTGGAAAGCTCTTGGGGTTGTACATTTAGTTGGCTTGGGAGATCCAAGGATAATCTTCCAGTGGGAAAAAATAGAGATTCCAAGATTCCCGTTCCTATGGCTGTGGTGCAGCTGAGGCTGCGAGCAGAGGACAGTGAAGCAGGCTCTGTGCCTTCAGTCTTCACGGGGCAGGTATATCAGCAGTACATGATGAACTGTGATTTGGGGAAGGCAGGATGCCAAGGTATGTGTTTCTGTCTGCTAGCTGATCAGAGACAGAGATAGTAGTGAGTCTTATAATAAAAACATATAGCCCTCAGGATTAGGTAGGTGATAAAGGAAGGGATGGAGTATGGAGTATTCCCAATATTTCCCAGAAAAGTGGAGGCCATGGCTGCCCCTGTAAGGGACTTAAGAGACCGCATAGAAGAAGAAGGCATAGAAAGTATTTGAGCCTAAGTGATGGGATTTGAGCAGGGTCTCAGCCCAAATCTCCACTGAACGTGTTTCTGACAGTTTGAAGTAGAATCGGTTTCATTTTGGCATAAGTAAACCACTGAAGGAGTCAGAGACTGAAAATGCAAAGTAGAATAAGAAATCTTATTGGATGGATGAGAAGGGCCAGCTATGGTTACATCTAAATAAGGGATAGAAAACTGGAAAGTGAGAAGAAAGGACAAAGCACAGACCCGGCATGAAGAGCCTTATCCACCAGGGAAGGCAGCAGGAGGGTTCACACTACTGTGCAATGGGAACAGAAGATGTCAAGTGGTGTCCTAGGGTTCTCCATGGTGCCAGTCTGTAAGAACAGTTGAGGTAGATGGTTTGAGGACTGCAGTAAAGTACAGGGAGTATAGGTGGAGCCTGAGGGCAAGTGTGACACACACGCGAGGCAGAGATTTTCTGGTAGTAATAGAAGAAACATTGAACAGAGATTTGGGCTTTTATTTACTCAGAGCTATACAAACTCATCTTCATGGAAGAGAACATTTGAAAAAAAAAGATGTATTTCTTTTATTTTATGTGCATATGTATATGCTTAGTATATTACGTGTACCATGTGAGTGCAGGTGCCTGCAGAGGCCAGAAGAGGGTATTAGACTCCCTGGAACTAAAATTATAGGAGGTTGTGACCATGTGGGTGCTGAGAATGGAACCCTAGATCTTCAGGAGGTTGTGACCACATGGGTGCAGGTCTTCTGCAAAAGCAGCAAGTACTCTTAACGGCTGAGCCATCTCTCCAGGTTCAGAAGTGAGACTCTTAGAAGGATTTTTATGATAGTCATGAGAGGATCCCTCTGGGGGAGCACAGATAAGGGTGGATTTGAGCATTCCAAAACTCAGGCGCTGAAGGAACTTCAGGAGCTGTGGGTCCTGGGCTGTGGGTCCTGGGCTGTGGGTCCTGGGCTGTGGGTCCTGGGCTGTGGGTCCTGGGTCTCTAGGCTGTAAGAACTTGAACTCCTATATGGAGTTTGTCTTTGTCCCTTTGTTTTGTTTTAACTTGGAATCTCTTGGAGCCCAGGTTGGCTCTGAAATATACATTCTCCTCCCTCCATTTCCAAGAACTGAGACAATGCGTGTACCACTGCACTTACATCTCCTAAAAGGAGTCTTTTAAAAATAATTTTTAAATATAATATTTTTTAAAAAATTAAAGAATCTTGTTTCATTCGTTTTGACGGTATTCACCCTCCACTTTTCCCCTTGCCTCCTCTCAAATCCACACTCCACCTCCTTCTCATTCTCCCCTAAAACTGATAGGCACATTTCCTTAAAAAATAATTGATTTATTATGTACGTTGGGATTTTGCCTGCATGTATGTCTGTGTGAGGATGCCAGATCCTCTGAAATTGGAGTTACAGACAGTTGTGAGCTGGCATGTGGGTGCTGGGAATTGAACCCGGGTCCTTTGGAAGAGCAGCCAGTGCTCCAGCCCTCAATAGACACATTTCTTAATTGAGGTTCCTTCTTCCCAGTGACCCTAGGTTGTGTCTAGGTGACACCAAACTCAGCAGCACCTAGGCACACGGGCGGGAGGTGACCTTACTTTTTACCGTGCACCCTTTGGAGCGACTTTCATGCTGTGCGGCAGGAGCTTATTCAGAATAGCAGCAAAATAGACGGCAATCATTCTCTGGTGACATTATACGGGAAAAGGAGGGGGGAAGCGGTAGTGTAGGGTGGAGAACAGTTTTTTGTTTTTTTCTTGAAAGACACTTATACCTAGCCAAGGATGGCCCTGCAGAGAAAAGAGACTCTTCAGGGGGCCCATATGAGGCTGACCTTCCTAGGAGCAAGGACAGACAGCCTATCTCAAATCACAGATGGAAGGTGGTGTTAGTAGTATGGGTAGGTGGGAATACTACGATCATTGGGCTTTAATTAGAGGTGTTGGGGTGGGATATTAGAGACTAAAGAAGAGTGTATGAGTGTTTGTTTCTGAGCACAGATTCCCAGGTCAGTGTGCTAGGTTTGCTGGGTAATATTGAGTAGCAGCTTGATGCCTGAGGTCATAAGCCTGGATGGTATTGTTTGTAGCGGGAAGTCTCTGGGAGAAATAAGGTTGGAATATGTCCTCTGCAGTGGGTCCCTTGGCATTTAGAGGCTGCACTGACTATTCTTCATCTGGGAGGGTCTTTTCACAGTGGTCCTTTGGTGCCTTGTTGGTGCCAAAGAAAAACAGTGAATGGGAAGGAACTGAGGTTATGCTTATCAGTGGATCTCAACCTTCCTAATGCTATGACCCTTTAATATAGGTCCGCATGTTGTTGTGACTCCCAACCATAAAATTATTTTGTTGCTACCTTATAGCTGTAATTTTGCTATTGTTATGAATCATAACGTAAGTATACGATATGCAGGATATCTGATATGTAACCCCTGTGAAAGGGTTGTTTGACTCCCCCAAGGGGCCATGACCCACAGGTTGAAAACTGCTGCTTTAGATGGAGCTGGGGAAGGGGGTTCAATAGGCAAAATGCTTTTATGTAAGCACAAGGTCCAAAGCTCAGTTTGACTCCCCCAAGGGGCCATGACCCACAGGTTGAAAACTGCTGCTTTAGATGGAGCTGGGAAAGGGGGTTCAATAGGCAAAATGCTTTTATGTAAGCACAAGGTCCAAAGCTCAGCCCTAAAAAGATGGGTGTGGTAGTGTGTGCCAGTTATCCTGATGCTGGGGGAAACTGGAAGGTACCTGGGCTTGTTAGCTGGCAATCTATGGAGAACACAGGCCTATTGGCTGTCAGGCACTCAGCAATTAGGATGTCCGCACAAGATTTGTCTTTCAAGTACACTGGGTTTATTCAAACAAACATTTCCTAGAATATATCATGCTAATAGCAAAGTTAAGCAGACATGTCCCCCAAGCAGGGAACGGTTGTTTGGTATGGCTGTAGGGACTCTACTAGGGAATCTCTTGTGAGGATGCTTTGGAAGGTTGGAGGCTCAGCCCACGTCTGCCAGGAAGTCCTTCAGTTGTGACACAGTGGGAGAATGGCATTGATAGAACTCTTGGAGGTCTTTGAGAGCATAGGCCAACAGCTCTCTGACAGGCACCCTGTGTGGCCCAGTGCCAGCGCCAGAGGTTCAGTGATCACCGAGGCCAGGGCCATGCACAGTTTCAAGTACTCTTGCTGATGGGTATCAACACAGAGGTTGGAGATGCCGTGTCTGGGGTTAATGGCAGTGTGATCCTAGAGACCATTCCCAAGTTCCAATTTTTGTGCCATTTCATTGGGCAGTTGCTCGGGCTATCAGCGCTTACAGCGTGAATTGGTTCACTAGCATATACTGGAATGTCCTGGGCTCGGTATCAGAGAGCTGCCTGGGGGAAAACATCTATCTTACATGCATTCCATTATTCCCAGTCACATAAAATAGTTTTTAAATTATGTTGCTTACACCAACACTGATGAATCAGTAAACTCTAGGTTCAGCAAGAGACCTTGTCTCAAAAATAAGATGGAGAGTTATAGAGAAGGATATACACATTGACCTTTTGGCCTCCAGTGCACACACACATATAATATGCACGATCACACAGACATACATACAACATACATATAACATACAAACATACACACAACACACACAAACACACATACAACATACACACACATTCATATACACAACATACACAAACACACATTCATACATACAACACACACACACACACACACACACACACACACACACACACACACACACACACACACGAGAAAGGGGTCCAGCTGATAGCAAAGAAAGCTAGGTCTTGGAAGGGTTGATAACAAGAAATGGAATGTGTAAGTGAGGAGATAGGAATAAGAATTTTTTAAAGTATTGTTTTTTGGTTATCATTACCAAGTTAGTGATAATAGAATTGGGCTGTGTGGTGGTTTGAATAAGAATGTCCCCCACAGGCTCATATACTGAAGGCTTGGTCACCAGGGAGTGGAGCTGATTGAAGGGATCAGAAGGATTAGGAGGCGTGGCCTTGTTGGAGGAAGTGTGTCACATCTGTATGAGAATTAGGTTTAAAGAGTTGTAAATTTAAACTTTAACCTTTGGTATGTATTAGAAGTATCTGTGGTACTCACAAAGCACACTTAGGGACCTGGCACTCCATCCTCCATCAGATAAGCTATTCTGGTGCCTCCCACCACTAACACTCAGGGAATTCTTTTTATCTATTTGTTTTGAGACAGAGTCTCAGGTAGCTCAGGCTGGCCTTGAACTTCAGATGCTCCTGTTTCCGTTCTGCCTCCTGAGAGTTAGGGGTTATAGGCATGGACAGTCATTATAGGGCCCTGTTTCTCTCTCTCTCTCTCTCTCTCTCTCTCTCTCTCTCTCTCTCTCTCTCTCTCTCTCTCTCTCTCTCTCCTCCCTCATTTCCTCTATTTTTTTTTTAAACAAATACTTCTAGTGGAAGTGTATGTTGCAATTTTGAGACAGTTTCAGGCCACTTTTAAACTCATTGCTGCGGGGGATGACCCTGAACCCTCTGATCTCCCTGACTCTGCCTCCTAAGCAGCTAGATCTCAGGTGTGCGCCTCCAATCCAGGCTCACTTATTCTTTCTTTCTTCCCTTCCCTCTCTTCTCCCATTTTCTTCGTCTTTTTGAGACAAGGTCTTGCTATATAGCCCTGGCTAACCTGAAGCTTACAGTGTAGACAGGCTGGCCGTTTCCTACAAATTCCGGGGACTAGGGTATGGTAAATCTCCAGAGCCACCATGCCCTTTGATATCTGCTTAAAAAAAATTGGCTACTTCCTTTACAGGCCACCTCTCTTGTATCTATGGGGCCTGACTGTGTCCTTAATGTATGTTATCAGAAAGGAAAATATGAAAAGATTTTTAAAAGCACAGCTTAGGTTTTTGTGCTGTTGGGACGTAAGGGTCTGGAGTGAGAATTGAGAGGCTGCTCTGGTACCTGGGCTTTCTGTGAGTGGCACACACAGCAAGTAAGGACATGTACTGAGGTCACCACACCCTCCCTAGAGCCATCTTGCTCTGGGCTACAGCTTCATGCACTATTAAGTTCAGCTTTAAAAATTCCTACCTACTCTTTATTAATTCTGTGGATGATAGAAACTAGCAAAGACCAGCTATGTCTCCATTAGGTAATTACAGTCTTAAGAGCCCATTAGAGAGTAGGCAGAGAGCCTATTTCCTCCTCTTTGTGTGTGTCTGGCCCGAGTCTGCAGGGGCATGTGGGGACCCAGAGAGGGCATGCCTGCCACAGCCCTCATCAGAATGATAGGTTAGTTCCACGTCTGATAAGCAGAATATGGAGGTCATATTCCTTCAACAGGGGGCAGGCTGCACTCTGAACTCTGTAGCCCTGGGTTCTCCCAAACCCCAAAGGCAATCCCCATGGCTACTCAATCCTTTCTTGGCACCATTAACTTTCTGAATCTCACTCTGAAGTTGCCCTGGGTTGGAAGATGGGTCACATTTTATTGGAAAAATTTCTATATCGTCCTCAGGCCAAACTTTGGGAAAGTCCTCTTGTTTATGTTTCTTTATAAGATCTTATTATGTAGTCTAGGCTGGGCCTCAAACTTAACAACATAGCAGAGGCTAGCCTGGAACTGATGATCTTGAATTATACATTCATGCCACCAAAACTCCTAAGGAAGCCCTCCTTTAAATCTTTTTTTTTTTTTAAATTATGTATGTGTGTGTGCTCATACACACCACAGCATGCATGGTGGAGGTTCAGGGACAACTTTGAGGGCTCAGCTATCACTTCCTACCTCGTTTGAGACAAAATCTCTATTGCTTCTGCTGTGCTACATGTCTAGGTTTACTGGCCCTTGGACTGCTAGGTGATCTTTTTCCACCTCCCATCTCGACATACATAGGGGTGCTGGGATTTCAGAACTCTGGTGGTCAGCCACGCCCCAGTAGGTGCTGCTGCCCACTGGACCATCTCCCAGACTCCCCCCACCCCTAGGAAGATTTCCACACCCCTCTCACTTTTTCTTGCCCGTGGGATTCTCGCTTCTTTACTTTCTCATTTTGCCTCTAAGATAAGCAGGAGGAGGCCAGCGCTCTCGGTTATTCACATCTGTTTGGGCCCTCAAGGTTGGGAAAGATACAGCTGTGACTTCTTCAAGTGGAATGGATACACTATAGGTCAGCCCGAGGGTGCTGAGCAGGAAGCTCATTTTATGGAGCATCAAAAGTCTAAGCAAGCCTTGGTCTCCACTCAGAGGAGGACAAGTAGCTGCACTGGGGGGACTTGCAAAAACATTTGTCCCTCCCTCCCTCCCTCCCTCCCTCCTTCCCTCCCTCCCTCCCTCCCTCCCTCCCTCCCTCCCTCCCTCCCTCCCTCCCTCTATTTTCCTTTTAGGCAGGGTCTCTCGTGGCCCAGGCTAGCCTGAAATTCACTAATGTCAGAGGATGACCTTGAACTTCTAATCTTCCTGCTATACCTTCCAAGTACCTTCTCTGTCAGTCTCCCAGGATGCTGTTGTATGATGAGACTTTTCCTGGAGGGATGCTACACACATGTCTCCTCATCCCAGAGAGGGAGAGGTCACAACAGACAAAAGTACAGATACCACCAAAGTCCAGGTTGGAGGACCAATGCATTTTATTTGGGCCACTTAAAGGAGTATGGGTGAAGGGCTACCTGCAGGAGTAGAATAACTCAAAAACAGCTGCTTCACCAAAGCCCACCCCAGCATGAGTGACAGTTCAGAAAGCTGGGAGCCTGGCACTCACTGCATAGCCTGCAGGCAGCTCAACATGTTGGAGAGTGTCCTTTCCAAGTGACTCGGTTGGTTTAAACCTCTTCCAAGCAGTTCAGCTAGTCTCTGGTTCTTCCAGATAGCTGGTCTGGTCTCAGAGTCTTCTTTAAATCTGAGCTCTTCTGAGAGTGACCCTCAGCTATTTTTGTTGCTTACCATGGAAAAAAGGAGTCTAGTGAGTCTGGTCAGTTTCAGGAACTTCCTGAAGCTATTTTGAGGGCTTAACTTCTGGCTTAAGGTGCTTTCCTGGAGGATGTAAAGTTTCAGTCTGGGAGGGAACTGTTTCCCAGTAGTACTTACTATTTAAAACCTTCTGCCTGAGACTGGCAATAAAATCTTTGGGGAGAGCCTTCTTACCCAAGGGACCTGCTACAGAAAGCTCTCATTGAGACAGGGGCTCCCAGAAAGAATTCAAAGGGTCTGTGGACTGGGACAGGTTACAATTTAAAAAGAACTCTGGTCAGTGAAATATCTCATCCGGTGAAGCCCCTTGCCGCAAAGCCTAAAGATGTGAGTTTATTCCCTTGAAACCCATGTAAAGGTGGAAGGGGAGAGCTGATTCTGTAAAGCTGTCTCTCTCACCCCCACATGTACATTGTGAGTAATAAATAAACGTTTTAAAGGATATCTTTATTTTCTCAGCATCTAACTGAAATCCAATACTGCCTTCCATCATAAAAACAGGACACACAGAACACTGTTGGCAGCTTGAGATTCTGCACTATTTTAGGCATGGCGGCTCACACTTGTAATCCTAGCAGGAGGATCAAGTACTCAAGGTCCCTCCTAGACAGTGATGACGCACCCAGAAGGCAGAGGCAGGCAGATCTCTGAGCTGGAGGCCAGCCTGCTCTACAGAATGAGTTCCAGGACAGCCAGGACTGCACAGAGAAGCCCTGTGCAAAAAACCCCAAATCAAGGTCATCCTCAGATACATAGTGAGCCTGGGTTACTAGAGACCCTTCCTGGAAAACACACACACACACACACACACACACACACACACACACACACACACACGCATGCACACGCACACACACAAACAAACAAAAAGAAATCACCAATATTTTCAAGTATTACACATACCCTTGAGATGTGGATTATATCCCTTCAGTAACTCAAAGTTATGATAGTTATTATGTGTGCTGCTGGATCTTGATTGATAGGTTAATAAAAACAGAATATTTACTACTTCACAGCTCAAAACATATTTTAATAACCATATCTCAATATAATTGGTTTCCCTTGTAGTCCTATATATTTTATTCTGTGTGTTTAAAGATATTCTCAGAAAACACCCAAGTGAAAACGCCAACCACTCATGTCCCTGACTCACCTTCACAGAGGCTCCAGGTCAAGGTCACCTTGAAAGCAGGTCTTGTCCCAAACCAGTCCTCTGGGCAGAAGGCTCTGAGATGGAGTCTAGAGTTTGGGGCTTGATTCATAAGTCCTCTGGGATAAGTCTCCATGGAGGTGAAGGAAGCAGGATTGAGCAGAAGGAGACGATGTGTATCCCATGGCATAGCCATTATCAGCTCTCAGCCAGGAAAAGAATCAGGCCTGGTAGACAGCTGCCCTCTGCAGCACAGAGGCCTTGGCTCACAGAAATGCAACTGAGAGGCTCATGCTAGGAGCCCTCACGTTCTTGAGGGACTTCTGGGGACAGGCCCACAGAGTCCACTGTGGTCTTTCACAGAAGATCATTTGCAACTAAATACCAAGTAAAGTTCTGCATCCATCTGTCTTTTTTTTTTTTTTTTTTTTTTTTTTTTTTTTTTTTTTTTTTTTTTTTTTTTTGAGACAGCGTCTGCTATGTTATCCAGTCTTGTCTTAAACTCATTATGTAGTCTAAACTGACCTTGAATTTTTGATTTTTGATCCCCTTGCCTCAGCCGTCTGAATGCTGGGGTTACATGTACACACCATTATGCTTGGCAGCATACACCATTTTTAAAGTTCTCTCATGGTTTTGGATTCTCCACACAGTTTGAAAACCATTGAACCCAGGTGGGTAGAGCTAGCCCCAGATCTAGTTTGTCTTAGTTAGGCTTTTTATTACTGTGACAAAGTATCATGGCCAAGAAGGGAGCTGGGAAGGAAAGGGTTTCATTGGCTTACACTTCCATATTATAATCAATCACTGAAGGAAGTCAGGCCAGGAACTTAGACAGGACAGGAACCTGGAGCCAGGAGCTGATGCAGAGGCCATGGAAGGGTGCTGGGTACTGGCTGGTTCCCCTTGGCCCACTCAGCTTGCTGTTTTATAGAACCTAGGACTACCAGTTCAGGGATGGCACCACCCACAATGAGTTGGGCCCTTCCCCATCAATCACTAAGAAAATGCCCTACAGCTGGATCTTATGTAGACATAAGATCCCTCCTTTCAGATTACTCTGGTTTGTGTCAGGTTGACATGAGAGTAGCCAGCACAAATTTATTCAAGTATTTCTTGTATGTACACGTGTGTGTTAGGGGGTGGTGCACATATGTACATGTGAGTGTGGAAGACAGAGGCTGATATCAGGTGTCTTGTATCACTACATTATTTTTCCTTTATTAATGTGTGTGTGCATTTGAACATGCTTTAACGTGCGGTATGGTGTACTCATGTGAACGTACAGGTGCATGTGCCCTGTGCCCACATATGTAGATCAGAACAAGATGCTGGTATCTTCCATTATTACTCCTTGAGCCTTATTGCCTTGAGGAAGGGCCTCTCAGCTAACCTAGAGTTTGCAATATCAGCTAGGCTGTCTAGCCTGAGACCTGCTTGCTTCCATCTTCCAGTGAGGAGTTACAGGCACACAGAGCCATAGTCAACATTTTCCATGGACACTGGAGATTTACACTCAGGCTCTCAAGCTTGCATGGCAAATACTCTTCCCACTGAACCATTTCCCCACCTTCTCTCTACCTTATTTTTTGAGACAGGGTCTCCCACTGAATCTGCTAGACTGGCTGGCTAGCAACACCCTACCGCCAACTCCTGCACTCAGCACATTTACCTTTGTCTCTTTCCAGGTAACTCCCAAGAGCTGACCAAGGAGATGGAAAACTCAAAGCCTCCGGAAGCCTTACATATAGAAATGGGCCTCCCGAGATATAGCACAAAAGGGTGGTAAGGCAGTGAGGAGGGTGTTGTAGGCATGATGGTGTCTCTCATAATGAGCTCCTGTTCATAAAATGCAAGGTATCTCTCAAGAGCCATGTAAGAAATTTTAATGGTAGCTGAAGGAGTAGTAGCCTGGGAAGAAGATGAGATCTTATGTAGTTCACACTGGCCTAGAACTGCTTGTGTATTCCAAGATGACCTTGAACTCTCCTGCTCCTCTGCTTCTCAAGCACTGGGATTACAGGTGTGCCCCACCATGTTAGGGTTACAATGGGCTGGGGCTCAAACCCAGGGCTCCATGCATATAGGGCCAATGGACTGAACTGCCTCCCTGGCCCACCTTTCAACGCTTTACATATTTGTACCCTGAGCACATATTGCCTATTTGATACAAGATTCTGCTATTCATAGTCACTGATGGGAACAATGCTTTTATCTGATCTCATTAGCAAACATCCTCTTAGGGGAACAAACGCCAGCAAAATCTCTGCAGCCGTCCCTGTAGAAAACCAGAGACAGTTCAGCATGTGTCTGTGAGCATGGCTTTCCTAAGTGCCCTCTTCAAGCCTCCTTTGCTTGCCTTGTCCCAGAGAGGAGGAAGCCCAGCCCAAGAGGAGGCTGGGCTGCCCATGTGAGCTGGAGCAGGATGTTCACTCCTCAGCAGCAGCTGGTGTGTTGGATCATCTCATGCCACATCTGCAGCCACTTAGAATCTGGGCCGGAAGGCCTCAGCTTGAAGCCCTAAGCTTCGGCTGCTTGCCAGGGCACCAGCTTCCCCCCCATCCCCATATGATGGTGGCTGCACCACCACTCGCCCAACACCCTGGTCCTCAGGGAGCAGTTTATACACTGCCTGCCAGTGGCCACAGCCCCAGAGGTCTCCAAGGAAGGAGGAAGCTTTAGGTCTCCAGCTCTGTCAGCCGCCACAAGTTTTCTAAGTCCATGAAGAGGGTAGATGGTGGAACAAGTTGAGGACCACCTCTCCACACTGCAAACCGACCCTGATGAGTTATAGGAAGCAAAAGGTAGAGTGTGGGAAGTCTAACCAACTTCCCCAACGTCACACTGCTAGTACAGATGGGAGTCAGTCCAGGGTAGGACTATGAATCCAGCCCTGTCATTACATCATGGGGGATCTCTCATCATGTAGCACTCAATGGGGTCCTCCGTGCCTCAGTCAGGCTGCTGGAGGCTCTGCTTTCTTGGCTGTGGGGTGGGGTGGCTTCATCACTAAAAGGTTCTTATGACCCTCAAAGCTGTTGGTGACAGTAAAGCTGTAGTCAGTGTAACTCCCATTTACTGTTCTCTGGAACCACCTTTGTCCTGGATACTCAAAGGCTCACCCAAGGCTGTGCAGACGCTCGCCATGCATACCCAGAGGCCAGGCTCTGGTTCTAGGGCTCCTCTGGCCTGACATTTCTGTATCCATTCACATCCTTTCTGAGTCAGGCTGGCTCACTGGGCCCTGCCATTAATATTTCCATGAATGCTTTCCCAGTGATTTACAAGTTCTGAATAATTTTCCTAAGCAAAGAGATGAATCGCCCTCTTAGGAAGCTTCTTGCTCCTCAGAGAAGAGTCTCCTCCTGCTCCTCTGGCATGTGAATCTCTTCTTGCATACCAGAGCCTCTGCTCTACTCCTGACACCTGTGCCCTCCGTGTGGAGCTCTCCACAAGCAGCTGCCTCACTGCACTGAGTCTACCTGTTCCTTTGTTTCCCAGATCAATCTCCTGGGCAAGTATCTCAGACATGGTCCGGGCCTTGAAGCTCTTTTCTCTGAATAGTGAAGGCTATGTGACCATTCTTGGTTACAGGATGCCACCATGGTTGGTATTGAATTCCTCATTAGCCTTAGTGGCTTAATTTTAGATCATTTTTGCTATGGGCTGCTTGTGATCTGTAGTGTTGGGTACCCCCTCCAATTTAGCCACCTCCTGCAAGGTCCTGTGGTTGGCTGATTTTTTGTCCTGTGGAGCTAGGCAAAGGCTTACCCCAGACTCACCTCCTTATCTGCTAATTCTGCTATATACCAGCTTCGTCTTAGAAGTAAACAGGCATAAGGACAAAAATCTTGGCCCCTTATCTCTCCAGGATCTCAACTCACAACACAGCACAGGACATGGGGCACTTTGAGTATGCTGTTCCAGATTGCTCCATACTCATTGCTCCAAGGTTTGGTGACATAAAACAGCTGTGTGTTTTTGGAAAGTCTATGACTAAGCAGTTTGGTCAAGGCACTGGAGACTATGTCTTCCCTTCTCTCTGGAACCCGGGGTCTTGGCCGGCAGTGACTTGAAGAGTTGGGTGACTGGGTTGGGCTGGCTGGAGAATAGTCTCATATTTGACTATCACCAAACTACCTACCCAGGCCTGTCATGCCTGGTAGACTCAGAATATCTTTTTACAAGATGTCTTGGGGAGCGAGGGCGGCCCAAGAGTTCTGTCCCTGGTGGATGAGGCAGGGAGTCACATAGCCTTGTATGACTTCACCTCAGAGGACATGCAGGCATCGTCTCCAACATGCCCCATCACTCATAAAGCAAACCAGACCCAGGGAGTGAGAACACAGATGTTATTTCTTGTTGGGAGAAAGAAGAGGCAAATGAACAAAGAGTTAGGCTTTTCAGACATGTCCTTAAGCTGCTGTGAAAAGGTGCCCAGGAACACTCACTTTTAACTGAATTTTGAAGACAGTGGGATGGAGAACAGAGTTGTCCTAGGCAGAGGAATCCACACATACAAAGACTCAGGAAACAAGAATGGGTTGCGCTGCATAGATGAGCATACCGGACATCTTAGGAGCTCAGCAGAGACCTTCTTTCTGCCTCCTCACCAGCCTTTTACTCTGGCCAGGTCTCTCTCTAGAGTGTCAAGATCTTGCTATGATTTTGATTTTGACCATTTCCTCAGAGTACAATCGGGATGGGGACTGAGCAGCAGATTCACACACCAGTGGCCCTGGCTGGCCCCACCTGGCTTCTAGTACTCTGGAGGCACTGAGAGAGGGGCTGCTCGTCAGCTAGATTGAGCAGAGTGTGGCCCCATTTTCTCTCCAGCTCTAGATTTAGAACCCCCAAGTGTGTGCTCAAAATCTTGGTTTGGTTTTTCAAAGTACGAAGATCTCCCTGGCAGCTGGCTTGAATCCCAGCCATTTTTTCCATAACGGCTAGTTTCTTTTGATTATAGACATAAAAATTCAGAGTAGGCTAAACAAAAGGGGGAAATTATGGGTTCTTATAACTGGGTTGTTCCAGGAGTGAGTCCCAGGGTCTAGTGGGCTTAATTCTTTCTCTCCATTTTTGATTTTTGATTTTTCTGCATTGGCTTCATTTGCAGGCAGTGTCCTCGGTCACAGTGACGGCCTCACAGCTCTGGCCCTATCCTAATAACTAGCGTATAGTCCACCAGCCAAAGCAGGCACCTGAACCCTTTCTGGAACCACTACCCTAACCATGGAGTTTAGTACGCACTAAGCTGTGACTGTATCAGTTACGAGCATTCTATTACAAGAGTTCCGTATCAAGAAGGGGAAAGGCAGAAAATCGGACAAATCTGGCTGCCAGAGATCCAGGATTGCTAACATCAGTTACAGTTTGTGTTCTGCACAAAAGGAGGGGGTGCCTTTCACACACAGGCAGATATGTGGACCAAGGCCAAGTTCTGCAAAATTTCCTTTCCATAGCATGTCAGAAAGGCCTGCCTCTCTGCCTCTCTCTCTCTCTCTGGTTCTCCCTCTGTCTCTCTCTCTCTCTCTGTCTCTGTCTCTCTCTCAAGTCTACTTCAGTTAACTGCTGCTCCGTGAAGTGGCTGGGGTGATTGTGACTATGCCATGCATCCAAGGAACCATGACTCTTTCTTCTGCCCTGGCTGTCCAGATTCTTTATCTAGCCCCTTGTCTGGCTTTGGACCCTTTCATGAACCTGGGGAATGTGTCAAACTGTCCTCACAGGCCAGGCAGAGGAGACACGTAGGTTGGATGGATTCTACAGATGGGGAGTGAGTAGAATACTCCCCAGAGCATTCCCAAAATGGTCACAGAGGGAAGGGAGCTCTGTCCATCTGCTGGACATGAGCTGGTCCACATCTTCTGCCTGCCTCACTTTGCCTTATCCAGTTCTGGAGACATCTCAAAGGAAGAGATCATTAGTGCTACCACTCAGGGATGGTTTTGGAGCTCAGGAGCCTTCTCCAGGATGTCTGAGCATGAAAAGATGCCAGGCTCCACTTAGGCCTCCCGGAGGCTGCCAGACAGCTGTTTGAGGGCTCAGTAAAAGCTCCTGATGAAAACCAGACCCCAGAGCTCAGAGCTCTGGGTGAAACTGGATCCCTGTCAACATCAGCAAAAGAAATATATTGTGGAAGGGAGGCTGGGTGACAGGTTGGCACTGCTGGGCTGGGCTGTATGGCTGACTTTCCCTTCCAAAGGCCCCCCGGAGCCTTGCCATGCTGGGCGATGACAGCATGAAGGATCAGCAGCTCTGGGGAGACCAGTGGGTCACATCCACCTCTCCACAATTTCTCTCTCAGCTTCTTTTCTGCAGATACAGTGCCCGAATTCAATTCCAATAGCAACTTTTATTCACATGTCATACATTATTTAACCTTTCTGACCTTCAGTTTCATCATCTGTAAAAATGGGCTTGAAAATAGAATCTACTCAGATCAGGCTGGCCTTGATATAACAGAGATCTATCTGCCTACTTCTGTTACTCAAGTAAGGTTGCTTATGGCATGTCATTTGATGCTGCTAGACCGTCAACATGGTCCTTGACAATCACATCTAGGAAACTATTTCATAACCTATGTAGCTTAGGAGGTCAGGACCACCGAGACTTTATTCAGTGGGGTAAAATTCCAACTGCTGTTCATAAATGGAGAGATTTCCTCTGGGAGCCCCAGTAGCTCCTAAATACAGTGGAAATACTGACAATGTTGGTGACATCAGGGTTGCCGTGCATCTCATGTGACCATGTGACAAGACCAAGAGACCAAGGAGAGCCTAGGTGATCATTCTCTGTACTTCCTGAGTGCTTCTCTCCCATCTGGGCCTTCTCTTCTTTCAGAGCCTTGAGTCAAGCACACCCGTGGATTCATACAGAGCTAGAACCGTTGTGTTCTATGGTGGAGTTGTTCCTTTGGGATTTCTGGGAATGGATACAGACACATTCAGATCCCAAACCACCCCAAACTCAGGCAATTAGAATCTTGGACTTTGGTTTTTAAGTTTATTTTTCATTCAGTTTTTATTTATTATTATATGGTGTGTGTGTGTGTTGGGGAGGGTACACATACCACAGTGCACATGTCAGAGGATAACTTTCAGAAGATGGTTTTCTGCTTCCACTGTGGGTTCTGGGGGGTCAAACTCAGGTCTTCAGGCTTGCATAATAAGCTCTTGGCCCACCTTAGCATCTTGCATTCCCTAGTTGTGTTTTGAGACAGGGCCTTGCTATGTAGCCCATGCTGGCCTCAAACACAAGGCCATACTCTATTTCTGCCTCCCAAGTCCAGGTAGTGCTACCGCATCTAGAGAGGCTCTTACTACTTATTTATCTACTTGCTTTATTTATTTACTTTTAGATGCTGGAATTGGACTCAGTCTTAAATAGGCTTAAGCAAATGTTCTCCTACTGGACCACATTCCATCCCAGAATCTCTCACCTTTTAAGTTAATTTTTTTCCTTAAATTGCAAAAGCAATATATGCTCATGGCAAATGAATCCTACAATGTGAAAACAGTAAGATATGCTCTCCTCAGAGATGAGTGCTAGGAAGGGTTTTGTATGTGGTTTCTAGGGCTCTTGACAGGGCTGAGAAGATCATTTTTAGTTTTGGTACTAAGCTAGAGCATCACTATATTAAAAAAAAAACTTATTGTAGCTTGGACATCTTCCTGTATCAGTCCAAATGTGCCTACCTTCCCTTGACTGCAGAGAACTCCAGAGTGTAACTTGTGGTGGGGGACTGAGCCCCTTTCCTGTTAGCTGGCCTTGGGGTCCCTGGTGCTTCCCATGCAGCCAGCCCAGCTTGGCAACCTTCCTCTAGCCAGAGCTCTCTGAACTGACCCTCCATTAAAGTAATAAAAATAAATAAACAAGTGGGGCCTAATCAAATTTTCTGAACCTATTCCTGCTCTCAATTTCATCACATGAACTCTGAATTTCATCCCCTCTCCTCTTTCCCAGGGTTTTCACTTTTCATTATGTGCCCCCCCAAAGGAATTCATGACTCAATGGACTTTTGTGTCTAAAAATAAATAAATAAGTAAATAAAAATACAAAAAACACAGTTTAAAAACAAACGCTAGAATCTCCAACTCTTACTTTCCTTAAGCAAAGCTGTTCTGGAACCTTGGTCAGTTTCCACTTTACAGATCCCACCTCCCTTCACTCAGTATAACTGATGAGTTTTCCTCCCTTATGGAAACACACATATAAAATTGTAACTGGCACCTGTTTTTAACTAAGTAAATTCAAGTCCTGTGAATGACTTTCCCAGATATATAAATCATCCAATCATCACAAATATAGCCTATGATATTTACAGAAAATTCCTTAGGCTTTGTTCTTCATCTACAGAGATACTACCATGTTCACACCCACCCTTTCTGATCTCAGGAGGTGAGTTAGGTCTTGGATGGGAAAATTTTGTTCAGAATTTAAGCTTTATTTTCCTACCAGAGATGGAAATCTTAGACCCACCACCCACATGGCACTGGAGGTTTGGTTGGAGATGATGGCTGCTCATTAAGTCGCATCCGTTTTTGAGGTAGTTGCCCTCAGAAGTTAGTGTTAAGTCACAAACAAATGTTTACATCTCTACCATCTGCCCTGCCTCCCCATACTCCATCCTCTGCCTCAAAGGGACTGGCCTAAAACTGCCCAGGTTTTTGGAAGAGATGTCAGCGTGGGACAGCTGTGTTGGCAACAGTGGGATGTTGCTTACTTTCATCATGGGGAAAAGAGAATAGGAAAATGGAGGTACAGAGCCACTCTGCTCTCTGGAAACTGTTTCTTGTGCCCTAGTACTGTGGTTTCTATCTTAAACTAAAAGTAGGCTGGGGACATCTCTCAGTTGGCAGAGTACATACATAGAATATGCGAAGCTTTAAAAATTATTATTATTATTACCACATGCCTGTGATCGAATAGAGTGATTTAGAGGATAGCCTGAGATACATAACACTGTCTCAAACACACAGCAAATAAAAAGACTAGATGCCTATAGTACTGACTGTCTCAGCCATTTGGGAGGCTAAGCTGAGATAGCCCGGGAGTTCAGGGCTAGTCTGCCCAACACAGCAGGGCCACTTGAATTACTTACTTTTTTTTAACCAAAAAGAAGAGAAAGAGGAAGAAGAAGAAGAGAAAGAAGAAAGACACTTCCTCCCCCTCAAACTGAGACTCCTTTACTGGTTTCTAGATTGTGGTTCCTTTTCTCTTTATTAAAAAAAAAAAAAATTCAAGACAGAGTCTCTCTGTGTAGCCCTGGCTGCCCTGGATGGAACTCACTCTGTAGACCAGGCTGGCCTCAAATTCAGAGACCCATCTGCCTTTGTCCCAGCTGGGATTAAAGGTGTATGCCACCACACTGAACTAATTTATTTATTTATTTCTAAGACAAGGTCTTACCTTATAGCCTGGGTTGACTCTAAGCCCACAGCAATCCTCCTGCCTCAGCCCCCTGAGAGCTGGGATAACAGGTGTGGCCACCATTATGTGGCTACGCTTTTATTGTTTTTAAATACAAGTATCTCTTTGGTTTTTGTTTGTGGTACTCCTTACCAAAAAATTATCCCAGAACCTGACTTATAGATGTAAATACCAGTTTATAATTAGTGTGTGTATGTGTGTGTGTGTGTGTGTGTGTGTATGTGGTGTGTGTGTGTGGTGTGTGTGTGTGAGGTGTGAGTGTGTGTGTGTGTGTTAGGGATTGAACCTGGGGCCTTGTGCATGGCAGACAAAGACTCTACCCCTGAGCTCTGTCTCTAGCCCACAATGTACTAGTTATTTTAAATAATACTGAAGTATTATTTAAACTTACTTAAAAGTATTATTTAAACTGAAATATTATTTAAACACCAGATCCAGACTGTGAAAGCTCTATGCACAACCAACCAGTGTCTCCAAAGAATAGAACAAGAAGCAGAGAGGGAGGGGGAAGAGGTTAATGGGACAGAGCAGAACAGACAGATGGCTATTTCCATCTCAGACTGTACAAACAGGTAAAAGCTAGTCAGAGATAATCAAGAGAGTAGGACATGCTATTATTAGTAACTTTTAAGATGCCATGGTAATGTAACTATCTATTGTCAAGGAAACTGGTAACTTTTAGAGATAGGTCCTGGAAGATTGTAAGTGGAATCTTAAAATGTCTACAATTTTCTTTAAAATAACCTGGAAAAGGAGAAAGTAGATGAAGCAAGATTGGCACGATGATGTAGTACCTGGGCGTGGGCACACGGGGAATTATATGGCTGGTCTCTACCTTTGACATTTTCAATACAGAGTCTGAAGAAATTCCCCTGGCCTTAACAAGCAGCTTAACTGAGGGCCAAGGTCCACTCACCTCTCCTGGGTCCTGTCTGCTCACAGTTGGAAGGACTTAAAAGAAGAGGCTTTGATGGTTTTAGATAAACACAAAGCCCATACAATTGAAGTCTTTGCAGTCACAGGTGATTTCAGATCCATCCTAATTTTTATTTTATCTAGCCCTTTGGGAACTTTATGAATATTAATTTTCACCCACTGACATCCTGCATTTCTTTTATCCTAGAGTGCAATTTTCTAGGCATTGCATAGATGCAAGCGATGTTTTTTGACAAGATCTGAGAACTTCCCTGACACTAATGGGTAGTTGTAGCTAAGTGTGGAGAAGGAAAGGAAAAATCCCTGGGGGTTACTCCCAGAGGATGGGCGCCTCTGAAAGGAGTGGGTGGGGACCAGTGTGGGGGAAGGAAGGCAG
This sequence comes from Phyllotis vaccarum, assembly GCA_033318265.1. Lineage (NCBI taxonomy): Eukaryota > Metazoa > Chordata > Mammalia > Rodentia > Cricetidae > Phyllotis > Phyllotis vaccarum. The sequence continues at coordinate 76,763,241 of JARWLC010000012.1, forward strand.
CATCTATAGACTTGCCACTCCACCTTTCCTCTGGCAGCATCCTGACTGTGTGCTATGAAATATTGGCTACCATGGTGATAAAAGGAATCGAAGAGGAGGAGCTTTTGAAGGATGTCAGAATGCATATGAATAGGGCTGTAACATCCATAAAATATCCTAACATTACTTTTCCCTCTGCCTAGCATGCCTGTCTTAGTTAACTCCAGCCGTCAGTGTGACACAGCACAGTTATCTGAGAAAATCTCTACTAGGGGATTGCCCAGATCATAGTATTCTGTGGCTGTATGTAAGGCATTGTTCTGATCATTGATTGATGTGAGAGAGCGCAGCACTGTGGGCAGTGCCATCCTGGACACTGCACAGGTGGGCCCGGGCTGCATGCTAAAAGCTTACTGAGCATGGGTGAACCAGCAAGCAGCATCCTCCATGGTTTCTGATCCAGGTTCCTGGCTCTGCTTTTCTCAGTGATAGACTATAACCTGGAAGTGCAAGCTGAAATAAATCCTTTCCTTTCCAAGTTGCTTTTGGTCAGAGTTTTATTACAGCAATTATCTAACTGCATAGTGCCAGTAGTCATTATGAAGAAAAGATTCTTAAACATTTTTGATACAGAGGCTGGCCATGTAGACAAGACTGGCCTGAATCTATGATCCTCAGTAGTACTGGAGTTGTGGGAGTGTGATACCACACCTGCCGATATTCTTTATTATGACACAAGGTCTATCAGTCAGTCATGAATGCCTTCAGCTGTAGCTGTGGAAGTTGGAATCTCTGAATACAGTCCACACTTTTCAGTGTGGTAGGGACTTTGCATGATGACTTGTGACATGGTTTGACACTGTGTCTACCTAGGGAATGATTTCTGAAGCTGGCATTGCTGTTTGCTTCCCAGCCTCAGCTACCTTAAGGACATCTCTTTAAAGAGGCTTGAATCTCAGAAAATGTTGGCTCTTCATCAGTCAATGACCCAGGAATTTTTAGCCAACCTAGAGGTGCCATCTAACTGTACACTAATCAGGTAGCTCCTATTTCCAGCCCCAAGGGTGAAGGGATGTAGAAGTTGCCATTCCTAGGTGCAGGAATTTCAGTCTATTGACAGACACCTAGAAAATGAGGAAGGATCACATAGGACCACACCAAAAAACACAAGCAAAAGGCAGGCTATGATCATGAGTCCAGTGTGGAGGCCAAAGCCAAAGCTTCCATTTCCAGGGGAGGGGTAAGGACAGACAGACAGAATGCCCTAAGGCATGTAAAGTTCTGTGGAGCTTTAAAGATTTTTACCTAAAGCCAAAAGGATCTAAATCCTGAAGTGTTTCATAAATTCAAGGTCATATCCACCTGCCAACCATGCCAGGTGCCCATGTTCTTATTATTATTTTGCTGTTATTGAGACAGGGTTTCTCTGTGTAACCTTGGCTGCTCTGGAACTCACTCTGTAGACCAGGCTGGCCTTGAACTCAGAGATTTGTCTGTCTCTGCCTCCCAATTGCTGAGGTTAAACATGTGTTACCCCATCTCCTGACCATGTTTTTAAAAAAGATTTATTTTTATTTTATGTGTATGAGTGTTTTTCTATATGTATGTAAATATATGACAATCATACTTGATGCCCATGGAGGCCAGAAGAGGGCCTTGGATCCCCTGAAACTGGAGTTACAGATTATTTGAGCTGCCGTGCGGGTGCTCAGAACTGAACTTGGACCCTCTACAGCTAGTGCTCTGAGCTGCTGAGCCATTTCTCCAGCTCTGTCATTGTTCTTTTACATAAAGCAACAAGTCGGGGATGAAGGTGGTTATGTAAATTTCCCAGGGATTTTTAGCCAACTTGTTGGCTGACCACAGTTCATAACCACTCCCTTCCCTTCCCACTTCTATCCATTCTGCTTAACAGACTCTAGTCTGGTTAGAGATAAGGCCATGTGACTAATATCTGGCCAACTGCTGTACTCTTTTTATTCATTAGTTGTGATTGGCATAAGGGTGGTCTCATGACCTAAGCCAACTGCATAAGAGAGTCAAGTAGGGAGATGATATGAATTGACAGAGAAGTTTCAGGGGACTGTGGGTTTGGTTTATTAAAAAACCCCATCCCTGTGGCTTTTCCTCCTTTGTAGAGAGCTTCTGTATTATTCCTGAGCTGAGAAGTCAGTACATTCCTTTAGGAAAACCCAACAACTTGCTGCACTACAGTCACTCATTCAGATCAGACATATTCAGATGCTATGGCCATAGACCAATCACTCATTTAAATGTTCAATTCAACGCTTTCTAGTGTAGAGAATTATGCAACCATTACCAAATTGGTTTTAAGACATGTTTATAATCCCAAGAAGCTAGACCTGTGACTTTTATTTTCTCCTAAACAGCTCCAGTCTTAGGCGACCACCATGTACTTTGCATGCCCATGGATTTACCTAGTTTATACATTTCAGTTTAAATGAAATTCTAAAATACTGGTCTTTTGTGAGCTGCTCCTTTTACTTAGCATGCTCTCTTCTTTGTTCACCCATATCATAGCAGAGCAGTTTCTTTTTGTTGAAATTGGCTGTGGCTGGGTTTCTACCGCTTGTCAATTAAAAGTGTATCCAGAATTTGAAGTCAAGTCTCATAGACTTTTCCGACTGTTTTATCTGGTAAAGCCAAATCATGGAGGTCTTCTGGATGCCATACCCGCCTACAGTAGACCCTTGGAGACTGCTGAGCAAGAGAGAGCCAAGTTTGGAATGAGTTTAGAAGGACAAGTTTAGTGAGATTACTCTCACAATATTTTCATTTAGATTAAAATATCTTGTGGGTGGGCTCAGTGGATGATGGCATTTGCTATGTAAGTCTGGCGATCTGTGTTCAATCCATGGAACCTATGGATTGGAGGAAGGAGAGAATCAACTCCTGAAAGTTGTCTTCAGACTTCCACATGACATTCATATTCCCCTCAACAATAAAAGAGATTTAATCTTGTGTCTTGTAGTAGCTTGGATGAGAATGGCCACCATAGACTTTTGTTTGAATACTTGGTTTTTAGTTGGTGGACCTATTTAGGAAGGAGTAGGAGGTGTGTTGTTTTCTGTTGGCTTATTGACCACACCTAGATTTACTGATATTTTAACTACTGTCTGTGCCCTGTGCCCATGCAGTTAGTACCCTGCTGCTCAGACCATGACCTAGCAGGATTTTCAGTCCCGCAGGCACCAGCTTGGCTGTTGCCTCCAATATAGGTTTTAACTAAGTTTCTACTAATAAAGATTCAGGAGTCAGATGTTGGAGTAAAAACCTGCTAGATCAGAGAAGCCAAGAAGCAACCAGCTGGCCTTCCTTTTTGGATGGAGACCCAGCAAGAGAGGCATCTTTCCACTCATTCCAAACCAAAAAAAAGACAGTGAATCTCTTAAGTCCCTCCCTGCTCCTTCCTGTGCATCTCTCTATCCATATTTCTAGCTTCTCCATCCTCTCTATGGCTAATTCATGTCAAATAGTCACTGCTTCTGCCCCTGATCCAAGGTTAATTTTATTAACAGTCTCAGAGTTTCACAGTGCCATCAAATATCCTGAAACAAAGGTGTGTCACTGGAGGTGGGTCTGGAGATTCAAAAAAAGACTGCCTCTGTCTGCCTCTCTGCCTCCTATTTGCTGTATGAGATGTGAGCGCTCAGCTGTTCCTGCCATCATGCCTTTGCTCTGCCATCATAGACTCTAACCCTCTGAAAACATAAGCCGAATTAAATGCTTTATTTTATAAGTTGCTGTGGTCATGGTGTTTTATCATAGCAATAAAAAATACACATAAATATTGTATATCATATGCAGTACATTTATACCATCTGTAACCATCTCAAAAAAGAAAAGAAATTCAGGTTTCTCTTTCCTTAAGAGAGTAGGAAAATATGACATCCTGGAGTCTACATCCCTATAGGACATACCTAAAAGAGGTGTTCCATAAGGGAATGAGAAACAGTGTACCTTTATCTGGAAAATGTAAAAGGAATTATATTGTAAAACCAATACTATTCAAGAGATCTACAGCAGGTGCTCTGCATGGTCTGCTGGTACCATTTCTTCATCTTATCATTCAGATGTCCATCCATGCTTGCTGGCTGTCAAGCAGTGAGGCTACAACATCCTTATGTCTGCTTAACTCTTTATGCCCCAGGAAGGTTGGTCTGAAGGAAGCATGTGCTCATTGTGACATGTCACATTTGTAAAAGACTGTGATGGAAATAATCTGATTCCCAGAGTGAGAACAGGGGGGCATTTCCAACCGTTCTGCAGTCAGTCTGCTTATGGAGCAAATCCAGATGTATAGAAGACAGTGCAGAGACCTTGCTCAGCCCCTCCATGTTGGTCATGAGCAGTCGGTACCCAGTGAGTAGAGTTTTCAAAATATTCAAGCACACAAGCCTCATTGTCTCTTGTGTGGCCAGCTCATCCCCACGAGTGGGCTTCCTTCCATTACATATCAATCTGGGACCTCTCCATCCTCAAGAGTCTCCTCACCTCTCCCCTTAGAAGCCTGGCCAGTCCCCGCTGCACACTATTCCATGCTTTAGGGCACTGAGTATGAATTTGGACAGGGCCAGAGAAGTTAGGAGAGTGAAGGTGATGGCATGGTGCCTGTACTCTCTGGTCCCAGGTGCACAGAAGTAGGGCATGAGGGGGAGTTATTTGTGTTAGGGACTTTTGGAGGTTCTGGGCTCAAACATAGGCATTTCAAGGCCCCGGAGACAAAATGTAGCCCTAATGTCAGGCTTCCTCTTGACTCTGACCCAGAACCTAGTTACACTTCATACATCACCTGATGACATTAAGGTCATATGGAATGGTGTTTTATGAAAGCCATGGATGGCATCACAGGAGAGACCTCGGGATGGGCGCAGGTGTAGGTGTTATGGTTTGTGGAGAAGCATAGTCTTCCAGGAACAATATAGTCTTCCTGTAAATGTGTCCCCATTCACACGTAAATGGTCCCACTGGGTCTTAAGCATCTGCCCCAACACAGTGTGAACTCTTGAGGGTCTCTTGGTCTTTTCCAGGCCCCAATATTCTGACCCAACCTTTCTGGGAGACCGTGGATGGGAAGAGAAGCATGCCTGGCACATAAGCATAGGGACAAGACTGGGGTGGCAGAAGGTATAAGCAAAGAAGCCGCTGAGCCAGCCACTGTCCTGTAGGGCTGTAGGCTTCCCCAGTCACCGCTCTTAAGAAAACAGAAACCCAGGTTTCTTTTTTCTTTTCTTCTCTTTTTAAAAAGACTGTCTTATGTATCTATCACAGGCTGGCCTCCAAACTTGCTGTGTATTGAGGATGACCTTGAACTTGATCTTCTTGTCCCACCATGTCAGTATGCATATTACAGGCATTTCCCATTGTTCCCATCGTTTATACTGCACTAGGTATCAAACCTAGGGCTTCACACACTCTAGGCAAGCACTCTATGGACTGAGCTGCTTGCCCAGACCCCAAGTCCAGGTTTTTACGGTAAAATTTACTGATTTTCAAACGTAAACATTGGCAAGTATAAAGTTATTGTCTGTATCTGCCTGTTGGGCTCCACTGTCTGCTTAGCTGTGGCTTGGGAAGGAGTGTATGTCTAAGTAGGGTCCTCTCCCTGGCCCCAGTCACTGTCCACTGTCCACACCAGGCAGTGGAGGGAATAAATAGGACAAAGAGAGGTAAGAATTCTTCACGTTCAAAGCCAAGTTTTCTACTTCCCTAGAGTCTGTCTATGTAATCCCTCAAACTCAGAGATGCTCCTGCCTCTGTCCTTGGTGTGTGCCATCACCATGCCTGCCTTCCGTTCATGTTTTTTGACAGTAACCAGGTTCCCCATAATCCCACTGCTCCTGGGAACCTCTCCCTCAGGGTGCCACTCTCTAAGGTATACTGACTTCTCCTTTCCCCTGACTTGGAGACTTAGCGAGTCTCTGAGGGCCTCATCCTCCTTTGCTCAACAGTCCCTTCTTATATGCTCCCCTCAATGCCCTTGGACTGGGCCTATTTTCCTACTAGGAGCCACCATTGGTGACTAATTTAGCTTGTGCCTGCTGATGGAAGCTCAGTGCACTATAGGTAGGCCAGCAGGCCCAAGCCAGAAACACGACACAGACCAACACAGTTGTTTTAACTCCCACGCTGAAACAGAAGCAGCACCCCCTCAAAGGAAAGGGCTTTGAGATGCGTCCAATCAGTTTAATGACTGGTACAACCATGCAAATGCCAAACCAGGGATGCACAGGCAACAGGGGCCTGAGGGAAGGGCACTATAGCATTGTCATAGGGAAAATGGGGATGCCTAATGATTGTGGGGAGGGGTGCGTAGGAAGAAAGACCCACTGGCTGTGCAGGCCGCTGACATACTCCTCAGGGGAACTTGCATCCTGTCGTGAAAGCAGGAACAAGCCGCCACCTTTACTCCCGGACATAAATTCTTGTGCACACCACATCATCGGCGCCAAATGTCTGTCCAGAGAAGAAAAGGAAAACCAATCAGTAAAGATGCCTGTGTGAAAATGTTTAAAGCATATCACCGAGACGACTAGCTGCCCTTTTATAACTCTTCATATCAGACTTTGGGCTTCCTGAGCTATGAGCTCAAAGCTAAAGGCTCAGGATGCAGAGCAGGCATTCTCCCCAAGCAAGTTCCCACTCTGCAAGGAAGCAACTGGGACATAGAACTGTATTATATAAAGTTCTCCTTTGCTTCCAGAACCTGTGAATGCTGCCATAAAATATGCAAATTTTCCGGCTTTAGTTTTGAAATTGGACTGCAAGGAGATGGATGTCATAGTAGGTATTTCTGAAGGGCTTCTGTGTTCATTCAAGTGAGGGGCTTAGGTAGCTCGAGTCAGATAAAATCATGGTTTGGAGATAAACAAGGTAGAACTGCCTTCTGGGAAACAGCAATCTAGCCTGGGAAACAACAGCCTGATGTAAGCACAGCCAGTCTTCAGTATATATGGGGTCTATACATTCTCAGCCAGCCAAGCACAGATTATTAGTACTTGTTAAAATCTGCATACATCCTAAACATGTACAATTTTTTTACATGCTATTTCCTAGCAATACAGCATGACACATTTGCATAGCATTCATATAGTATTGGGTATTATAAGTATGGAATGATTATAAATTAGGAATGATACAGGGGGCTTTATGTAGGCCAAATGCTACACCATTTTATATAAGGAACTTGAGCATTTGAAAATTTTGGTGTCTGCAGGGGTCCTGTAACAAATCCCTTGTGGATGTACAGCTATTAATACATCCCCTCTAAACTCACATTAGTCTCGGATGCAAGCACATAGCGCTGGCCTCTGACCTAGCTCTGCAGCCCTCTCCTGGCCTTGCTCATGGTGGGCAAGGGGTAGTGTTAACAGGAAGGGTGACTTTAAACAAGATGGTTCTGAAGGTTCTTTCCAGCTAAGATTCTATGACTCTTTGTTGGCTAGAGGGAGGGTATAAATCCTTCCACAGATGGGAAGGGGCATTTTCCTCATCATCCAGGCTAGGCAGGTGCTCCACCAGTTCCGTTGTTTGATTTTAATCAGTGTAAGGATAAAATGTATTTCAGATTCTTATCCTTGGAGCCCTTAGTGACCAAATGCTTTCAGGATATTTGCTAAGACATCCCCTGCTTCCACCACATGCTTCTTGCATATAATGTGTATTAAGAGGGTCCCAACAGAAAGGGCAGTTTAAGGGCTTTGTGCTATCCTGTTAGTGAGGATTGCAGATGAGTTTATGTCTTGGGCATGTGTCGGGGATTGGGATGGGGGTAGAGTTCCCATCATAAATCTACTTTTTAGATGTTGCACCCCAGGAACCATGCTGATTTCTCAGAACCAGCTCCACAACCATATAAGTCTTTGGAGCTCACCCAGGTGGAAAAATAGCTTCATGACATGAGACAAAATCCTCACATTTCCAACTCCAATGAAAAGCCCTTTCTAACCTCCCATTGCATATATTTATGCTTAGAGGTTCCAGAAAGAAATTCTATAAAATATTCCAGAAGTGCGGGGGAGTATACTCAGTTTTCAAAGGAAGACAATTTACAGCCCATGGCAATTTACTGTTGGCTCTGGGGACACTTATTTCAACTAAACTAAAGTTACTTACCTCTCGTTACATGAAGATTACATCTCCCAACGTTTTAGATTTATTAACGATAATAACCCTTGAAACAAAAGCCCACATTTCACATCCCAAACGCCAAGAATTAATGCTCCCTTTGAGGCTTGTATATATGTTTTCTGAGCCAGGGAAGGATGCCCAGGAGGAAGTGCAGTGTGGGGGTAGTAAGGAATGAGATATTTAGCCTCAGTATTACAGAGCTTACCCAAATCCCACTTTTTCAGTGTAAACGGATCAATCCTACTTCATCCTCAGCTAGATTCAAGAACTCCAACATCATTCCTCCTTGCTGTCTCTGGTTCCTACATATGCCTGTCTCCCTAGATTTCCAGTTCTCAGCCTCAGGATTGCTCTCTGAATCCATAAAGTAGCCCTCTGCTGGAAACATTAGCCAGGATGCAATTAAACTAGCCCTTTGTCCACGAAAGGAGAGGAGATAGTTAAATCTCTGTAGCAGAGGCCAGGAGCACGGAAGGGGAAGGCCAAACAGTCTCAGGTTAACAGGAAGCTCATTTTAGGGTCTCCTCACAGGCTAAACATGTAATTTTAGGGCTAAAAGGAATCTCAGGGACCATGGCTCAATCTCTCATTTTATAGGCGGAGGATAGAGCCTGGAAAGGACAGGGAAAGTCCAGGCCACTGTCGCGTGGGGCGTCTCTCCCCAGCAAGCTCTTCAGGCCTCAGTATCTACGTAATGGACCAGGAAGTCTAACAGAATGCCTAGTGGAGAAGAAAGGACATACACTCCTGGTCAGCACAAGGGCTTTCCCTTTTTCTAGCCTGGGTGGGAGCTACCATGAAACACTGGGGAAATCTCAACCCTTACCCTCTGCATAAACCTGGGAAGGGTCTGACTACATTAAACTGTTTTTCTTTTAGAGACAGGGTCTTGTTCTATTGCCCCCCAGGGGCACTCATGATCCTCCTGCCTCAGCCTTCAGAATGTTACATTACAGGAGTGGGTTCGATATAAACTTGGCCTCACCGGGTAAGTTGTGCTTGGCTATGGATATTTAAAATATTTAAATGCCTGGTATGGTGGTACACCCCTTTAATCCCAGCACTCAGGAGGTAGAGACAGGCGGATCTGAGTCTGTGGCCAGCCTGGCCTACAGAGTAGGTTCCAGGACAGCCAGGGCTACACAGAGAAACCTTGCCTCAAAAATAACAAAACAAATCAAAATACCAAAAACAAACAAACAAAAGGTACCCATCTGCACATTTAAAAAGTGTTCACCTTCCCTAGCCCTAAAGAGACCACCTTTCCATATCATTCAGGCATTTCCCAAATTAACATTCTTTGTCTGGTTCCTGGGGCCACTAGAGTTTATAAGTCTGGAGAAAAAGAAAAGAGAGAGAGAGAGAGAGAGAGAGAGAGAGAGAGAGAGAGAGAGAGAGAGAGAGAGAGAGAGAGAGAGAGAGAGAGAGAGGAAGGAAGGAAGGAAGGAAGGAAGGAAGGAAGGAAGGAAGGAAGGAAAGAAAGAAAGAAAGAAAGAAAGAAAGAAAGAAAGAAAGAAAGAAAGAAAGAAAGAAAGAAAGAAAGAAAGAAAATTCTCTATGGCTTTGACTGCTGATGTGATAAAAATTGGTGAAACTTTTCTCTGCTAGCAAAACGGAGTCATGGTGGGAGAATCTCATTTTGCATAAGCCAAGGAATCGGATAAGCAGAGAGCCCCAGCATTCCAAGCCCAGCCAGAAAGGAGACTGGTTACAAACACCGTTGGGGTTGGCATAGAACAGTTTGAACAAAAGTCTGGCGCTCTAGCTGGCCTCAGATAGGATCCTACCCTCTCAGCCACCCTCCTCTCTCCTGCTAAGCATTTGACAATGGTTTCTCTTGATCTGTCAGCCCAAGCTTTCTGCTCAAATTTTAACCTGTGGCAAACGACTTTCTCAAAAATGTTTGAGGACAGCACACTTGTATGGCCCACCTCTGGGGATCCCTCAGGAGCCCTGGGATTGTCTCAGAGTCAAAGGACCCTTACCAAGATCAGCTCATCGTTGGCCAGCTCTCGAGTCCAGTAGGTTTTGGGGCCATTTCCCTCGAGAAGAGTTTGTGTACAGTGAATCTTGTTTTCATTTTCCCAGGTGGGTAAACTCTGCAGTCAGGAAAACCATTAGTGACATTAATTATAGCCCCGACAGCGGGGTGGGAAGAACAGAAAGAACACCGGAGAATAATTGCCAGGCAGAAAGCAACACATGGTCCTTGTCGGCAGGGCACAGCGTCCTCTTCGCTGAACCACATAAAGTGCAAACTCAGTGCTAGCCACAGATTTTATGGAGTATAAAATATACCTTATATCACACACACAGACTCACTGGAGCAGCAAAGCCTTCGGCATGCTTTGCATCTCTAGGAATAAGATTCAGAGCATATAATGATTCACTTACGTCAACACAGAGAATCTTTGCAAATGATTTGGATTTTTTTAAAGTGCCTTCATGTCAGGATCACAAAATGTTACAACCATTGAGATGTCCTATTTGCAACCACGCTGGTGGCAGGCAGACAAGAAGATAAGTCAGTGTCCAGACTCTGGACCAGCTAACAACTTCTTTCCTCTGCATTTCTCATCAGATGGAGCACACAGCCTGCTCTAATAAACCTACGTCTGTCTCTAAGGATAAAAATGTTTCCACTTTCCAGGTTACATCCTTCTAGAAACACTTTAAAAATCAAGCCGATGGATGTAAAGGTTCTTCATGGGGCTGGAGGTGGACAGGCAAAAGGAAGAGTCCCTGTAATTTCCCTAGTGTCTATATACAGCAAAGTGAGGTACAGCTGGGCTGGGTGGTGCTAAACGTGCGCATAATTACTTTTTAACTAACACATGGGACTCCTTCATTAGGCAAAGCATGGGGGGAGGGACAGGGAATTTGCACACCCTGGTCTCTCCAGTGTGTTACACGATTCTTTTGTTGTTCTTAAATCAGAACTGCCCTCTCTGCAGTGGCCAGAGTTAGCTGTCTCCAAACTGAGTCCTACTTACTGCCAAGCCAACTTCTTCACTAGCCATCCATTCCTCCTTCACTCTGAGAACTCTATTTTCCACCTCCTATGATGCTAAGGATTGAATCCAGGGCCTACCACATGCCAGGCACATGCTCTCCCACGGCTGCATTCCCAGCCACCATGTAAGTCTCTCTCTCTCTTCCCCAAACAATGTGGTGACTTGAATCTCAGGTCAGGTCAAGCAGATATCAGTTTTGATGGACAAAGAATGTCTCATGAGCAAGCCTGCTCCTGGGGGCTGTGTCTCCCTGTCCTTTCAAATATGGAGACCAGAGTGACAATTGGAACAGACAGGCATGGGCTCAGGAAGGAGGGAAGAAATAATTTCCTATTCTTTAGAATGTTGCTACAATACAAAACACTTTTTTCTCACTACATAGGCCTGCCTAGCCTTGAGTTCATGAGAGATTTGCCTGCCTTTGCCTTTGGAATACTGGATTAAGGGCAAGGGCCACAATACTTGGCCTCATTTGCAATTTGTTTTGAACACTGGAAAGGCTGGATAGATGGTTCACTTGTGGTCCTAGCGCTTGGCAGAAACAGGAGGGTTGATGCAAGTCATATCCAACTTGGACTATAGAATGAGATCCTGTCTCAAACACCCAAACAAGAAAACAAAATACACAAAACAAAAACCACCCAAACTACAGTGGAGAGAAGAGGGCATCATTTTTCAATGAGACAGCAAGGCTTTACAATAAGTGCAAGCTTTGCACAGAAACAGAGCAATGTAAAGTCACTCGTCTTTGGTTTATATTTCAGAAATTAAAAAAAAAATCTCTTGCCTGTTGAATATAGTAATAGACACCTGCAATCCCAACATTCCAGGGATGAGGCTGGAGAATACTGAGTTTGAGGTCACAGGGTCTACATCGACAGTTTCAGGGTAGCCTAGCCAGGGCTGCATAGCAAGCCGTGTCTTATCATAAAGCAATCTCAATCTCTCCCTCTACCCACCTCGTTCTGTTTCTCACCCTCGACGATTTAGAATATTGAGAAACATTTTCTCAGCTTTTACTTTCGGGAGGATTTCTCCATTTCCTTCAAGACATCAGTTGAATACGAAAGGGGAGATGGCAGGCGATCCAGACTGTCGAACTGGATCCAAAGCGTCCCCGCAAGGTCCAGGGACCCAGGGGGTGGGACCCTAGATCAGCCACGGGACCTACCACAGGTAGCTAGGCAGCTGCGCAGAACAGGAGGCAGCAGCGGTCCAGGAACCTCTATCCACGCCTCCAGAGCTAGCACGAAAGCGCGGCTAGCCAGGCACAAACAGCAGCCGGGATCCCACAGCCACCCAGAGCGCGCGCTTTAAGGGATTTACGCCCGGGAGATGTTACAAGGAAGGAACAGAGATAGGGATTTTTTCCTGAGCTCAGGACCAGCGGGTCACACAAACCTTTCGTGACACGCCCAGCAATAAAAGCGCGCCCGCAGTAGCGGGCCAAGGATTGGAAAGGGTACCCAGAAAGGAGGTGCAGTCTGCACGGCCTCACCCTGCACTTGCGTCCGTCCACTGTCTCCTCCTCGAAGCCCTCTCCGACCTTGAAGTTGATCTCCGTGGTGCGCACGGTGGTGGATGTCTTGATATAGAACTGATCCCCGTCCTGGCGGATCTCCACGTGCGGCTTGGACGCAGCCGCCACGGCCACCTTCCTCAGCATGGCATTCACACCTGCGCGAGGAAGCTCGGGCTCGGGTCTCAGGTCCTTTCCTCCCTGGCTCCCCCAGACCTGTTTGACACGTCCCAAATCCTCTGACTTTAGACAGGGCTCTTAAATTAGCTCCATTTGTCTCGGTCCTCTCCCGGGCTTGTGAGAAGGGAAACTGAGGCTTAGGGATGGCAAGTGGCTTCCCTGAACTAACCAGTGCTTTCAAGGCAAGATCTAGTCTCAAAAAAGACCCTCGTTTAAAGTTCCTGCTCCTCACTGTGGTCTAGCACGAGATAAAGATGGAGCCGTCGAGAATGGCGCCAAATGTCCAGCAAACGTTAGCTGAACCGGTTGGTTCCGGAACCAACTCTCCTTTGAGATCAGGGGACGCACGGAAAACAGATGTATGATTCCACAGAGTCCCTCCTGCCTGAACCTCCCGGGGCCATCCTCTCTGGGACACGGGTACCTTTCAGCTGCTAGACCGGGCACGCCCTCCGCACCAGCTTACCCAGCGCTTTGAGGAGCTCGTCGAAATTCTCGCTGCTGCGCATCTTCCAGGTACCGGCGAAGTTGGGCATGTTGGCGGTGGCGGTGGCTGTGGCGCGAAGGCAGCGGCAGGCACCGACCTCTGCTGCTGAGCCGCAACACTCGGCGCTGCAGGGAGAGACTGGCGTTCTGCGCCCAGCCGCACGCGCCTTGAGTCACTGGGGTAGCTCCCCCTCCTTTCTGGGGCCCCGCCCTCAGGTCCCGCCCCTGCCCTGCGCACGGGAGCGGGGGGAGGGGGGTGGCCCACGAGGCGGGAGTCCAACTCCATCATTCCTCGTCTTCCCAGCCGCCACTGATCCCGTTTGGAACCCGCTCTCCCCTGGTGCCTCCTCCACCATGCCACCCACATCCCCTCTTGAAATGGGAGGGTTTAATGAAGCCAGGTCGGCCTAGAGGAGATATGTGAAGCTAGCTAGGTAGCAGGGATTCAGGGATCATGACAACATTTCTCTACTTTTGGTTATGTTTGAAAATGACCTTTCTGTAAGGTTGCAGTGAATAGGAGGGTCATCAGGGTAGGAATCACTTTCTTCCCACCCAGCCTTACTTTCTGGTTGTCACTAGTCGGTCCCCTCTGCTCTGGCTTTTGAGTTAGCATGTACTCTGAGAACCAATTAGAACATGTGGTGGGAAAGGTCCAACCCTGACCCCTGCCAGTCTTGGATGCCTGGAGCTGGCAACCAAGACTCACACAGGTCTTCTGCTTAAGACAGAAGGGAGCCCGGGTCATCATGGTCCCTTTGCTGTTGGCTTGCGACAGGGTAGCTGTCAAAGAAACTGAACTAACAGAATGCAGGGGAATGCAGCCGTTTGTTTTGCCTAAAATTGGGGTTTGTGCTCTTCAGACTGGGAAGGCCTAGTGGGGGAAGCCTAGCTCCTGCCTTTGCTTTAACAGGCACCAGATGTGGAAAGTAACACCTGTCCCGTCTCCAGTAAGGGGGTACATACACATCATCATGCCATTCCAGCTTTTCCTTCATACCCCAAATTCCATTGCAACCTCTTTTCTCTGTCTCACCATTGATACACCATAGCCAGACTGTCCTAGAACTTGCTGCACACGGCCCCATCTCAGCCTTTGACCATGCTATGCACTCTCTCTCTCTCTGAAGTCCATTTCTCTCCTTGGAAAAAAAAGAAAAATAAATAAATAAATGAAGAAAGAAAGAAAGAAAGAAAGAAAGAAAGAAAGAAAGAGGGAGGGAGGGAGGGAGGGAGGGAGGGGGAGGGAGGGAGGGAGGAGGAAAGGAAGAAACTCTCCTATTTATCAACGTGCTGTCATCATGACACATGTGTTGTAAAATTCCGTTTCCTAACCAAATTACTCTCCTCTGAGCACACAGGATCCTTTTGGGGCCTGCTCTTATTCTGTCTTGATTGCTGAATATTGACTATTTAGAGTGTGGTGATCAACACTGATCAATGCATCCTCATTTCCTCAGGCTCGAGCAGGTGGGGCTCCTATGCGAATTGATTTTCAGAAGATGCAAATGTTCCATTGCCTAGAGGTACTGTGGGGTGAGCTTACCCCAAAGACCTGAAGGTGATTCGTGCTGAGTACTCACTGAAGAGGGCCCTGCACTTCTTGAAGTGGCTGAGATTGGTCTGCCCAGGGGTCCTGAGAAGCCATCTCAGAAGGCTGGGAACAAGAGAATGTGAAGGAGCCATCATGATGCATGTGCCATCTGTGCTGTTCTAGGAGTTAAATGCTTAGAAGAACTTGATGACTGGATTAGAAAATGGAAAGGCACTCGGGCATTGACATCTTGAAAATTTTTATTTCCATGTTTTTATGTGCATGGTGCTCACATGTGCACATATGTGTAGAGGTCAAAGGTGAACATCCGGTCCTCCTCTATCACTTTTAACCTTATTCTATGCAACAGGATCTCATTGAATCTGGAGCCCACCAATTGGGCAAGGCTGGCTGGCCAGCAGGCCCTGATGCTGGCCCTAGTGACCCCATCTCCCCCACCGCCCAAACACTAGGATTCCAGTCGCATCACCATTATGCCTGTTCTTTTATGTGGATGTACAGCATCAGGACTCAGGCCCTCGTATTGTGTGACAAACATTTTACCATGTCAGCCAGTTCCTAAGCCTTCCATCTTGAAATTCTTACTCTTTGAACAAGAGGCTCTGCATTTACATTGTGCTCTGGGGTCTACAAGCTAAGCATCCTGTCCTGTTTATGTAAGCAGAGGAGGGGCTGCCTTAGAATCAAGCTCATGAAGCTAAAGCCGGCCTCCACCTCCAGTCAACACTTACCCATTAAAGACAGGGATGGGAGCTAGAAAGGAGCAGAAGCTGGAGCCGGAGCTAGTACAGACAGTGGTGTGGATGAGGCAGAACAGCCTTGGGCAGGGGTAGGCAGCAAAGGTCCTGAATGGACTAAAGGGAAAAGAGAGAAGGCAGAAGGGCTTGTGGTAAAGAGATGGGCAGGGGAGGCGGGTGGTTTTGTTGGTGAAGTGCCTGCTGTACAAGCATGAGGATCTGAGTTCAGATCCCCAGCATCCATGTCCCAGGCATAGTGGGCATGCTTGTAAAACTTGTGTGAGGAAGGTGGATGCCTGGTGCTTACTGGCCAGTCAGATTAGCTGTGTTGGAAGCTCCAGGTTTAGTTTACCATAAAATACAATGCAGAACAATTGAAGATGCTTAACGTCAGTCTCTAGCTTCCATGTGCTCACATGTACAAATATGCATATACATACAACACACACACACACACACACACACACACACACACACACACACACACACACACACACACACACCAAAAACAGGAAAGGGGAAGCAAGTGGGTCAAAGTAGTTAAGATGGGTCTGCCCTCAGGCTGGCTTTGTCACGGCAGGAGGACAGTGGTGCTATTGTCCAGACATAAAGCAAAGACAGGGTCCCAGAAGGAAGCAGGCTGCCATTGCTACTCTGACTACCAGGGAAAACCAAAACCAATAGGGTAACAAAGACGCTCCACCATGGTTCATCTGTGGACCCATACGCAGGATCCAGAGAAAAAGCCCCACTGGGTAGGGAGACCCAGCTCTTGGCCTGAGCCTAAAAATAGATAGGCAAAATCCCCTCAATCCTCTCCTTTCTCTGTTGCTTCTTTACCTTTTTACTTATGAACCTTTGCCTAGCCTTCTCTGAAACAGGAACTGGATGCAGCTCCTGGGATAGTCATCAGTCGGGATCTGGGGCCTGTGCTGAGGGCTCCTTTTCTACTGCAGAGACCCTGCAAAGTGTACTTGCCATGTGGATTGGCCGTGGCTGATGGCAGGAAGGTGGCCCAGGCAGGGGTGAGCACGCAGAGCAGGGGGCTGGCAGTGCAGGTGGTGTGACCATGTAATCCAGAACTGGGTGTTTTCCAGTATAGCTGGATGAACCAGAGAGGGGTGAGGCAGGGCAGAGAAGAAGCAGGCAAGTCTTCCACCAGGAACAAAGGCCACAAGTGCAATAGGGAATTCCGTCTTCTCCTTTCCCTAGAGGACATGATGTAAAGGATGAGAGATAGGTTGCAAGATGGGGTATTCCTTAGCAGAGCCTCCGAAGGGGCCCTTCCGTGAGTACCGGAAGTAACCGCATCCAGAGAAGTCACACTATTTACCAGGCAGACTGCAGGGAAGCCAAAGAGCAGAGTTGGGGCTGGCTCCAGCTTATCAAAATGTATGCTTGTCTCTGGCTTCTTTGGGACTCGAACACTTAGGGATAGCATGGTGGATGTACAGCCCGAAGTCCTCACATGGAAAAGTAGGACAACTGAGAATACTTGCAAGGAAAGTTGAGGTGGCTCTGCCAGCAAAGACACTTGTGGCCCAAATTCAGTCTCCCAAGCCCACATGGCAGAAGGAGAGAGCTAACCTCCACATGTATTCCAGCAGTACACCCCCGTGCACCAAATAAATGAACTAATTACATCTTTCTTTTTTTTTCCCCCAGAAGCAAAAGTATTGAGTTGAAGGGCTAGGAGGCCTGGACAGAACATGGAGGGAAGGAAAAGTGAGGAGGGGCTTGGAGGCCGAGGGAAGGAAAGGCGCTCGTATGCATGTGCTTTGAGGGTGAAGGTCTCTCTGCTGGACAGGTAAGCAGTCAGAGCCAGAGATACTGGGGTCTATGGTAATGATGAACCATCAGTGGGATGCGGATGTACCAATGAATCCTGAAGCAGAGCCGACAGTGTATGGCATCCTCTAAACTTAACAACCCTGTTATCCTGCAGGATTGAGGTTTCAGATAACCACTTCAGCTAAGGCCTTTCAAGAATGGGGGGTGGGGTGGGGGCTGGTGACCCGACCAGATTGCAGTTCTGTCTCTCCCTCCCTCTCTCTCTCTCTCTCTCTCTCTCTCTCTCTCTCTCTCTCTCTGAGGCTGGCCTCTGAAGGCAGGGAGACAAAGAATAGTCATTTTGGGCCACAGAGATGAGCAGGCAACCATTCCTGAGGACCCAGGACTTCAGTCATGCGCCACAGGAGAGATCTCCCTAGCACTAGGGTGCCTGTGGAGGTGTTCTCCCAGGGGCTAGAGCTCAGGCCTGCATCTTCTTTCCAAGGCCTCTTTGTTCCTTGACTGGCCCCTTACTGACGCCTGTTGACAGCCTCTCTCAGGCCACTGACCTGCACCTCTATGGGGACATTTCTGTTGAGCTTTGCTATTCTTACTTGGAGGCATGCCAGGCCCTCTGGAACCCCTCTCACTTCCCTATCCCCTGCCCACCCCCCACCCCCACCTCTGTCCTGGCCCCTGCCTTCAGGCAGACCCAATTCATACTGAAAGAATGGGGGTCAGAGTTCAGTCCTCGAAAGCTGGGGGCTCCGGAGCGGCCCCAGGAGGAATCTTCGAGGCAGCTCTCTATAGTGGGGGCTGGGGCCACTGTGCTCTGCCTGGGACAATCTGGGAGTCAGCAAAATAGGACAAAGAGCCGGATTCCAAGAAAGAGTGGCATGCGGTCTGCACGCCCTGCTTGGGTTAGGGGGATGGAAGGAGCTGGGCTAAGGCAGGCAGCAGCAGCATCAGGATCAGGCTCTGGGGACCATCTGCGAGTAGAATAGTATCTGCGTGCAGCATTAACTGAGCCTTTACTTCATGCCAGGCACCCCTTTCTCACTCATTTGTCCGATGAGATGTGCAGGTAAGGAAACCGAGGCTTTCACAGTGACATGCCATGCCCAAGACCCCTCCCACAGCCAAGAGACAGGAGCTAGAAGGGAAACAGAGGATGACAGGGAGCTGGCCCCAGATTCATGCTACTTTAGTGTACAGACGGGGTCCTGAAGCCCAAGTGCCTATTCATAGGCCACACAGTGAAGCGGGGCTGGTCTTCCTTCCCTGTCACCATGATCTTGGAATCATGGGAGATTTCTAGCCAGCTGAATGCTAATGAGAACATCTCTACTCAGGGTCAGAAGGGAGTGTGGTACCTCTCTTTCCAGCTGAGCCTGCTTCTGGAGCTGACATGAATTAATAAATGTGAAGACAGGTTGCAGTCGTTATCACTGTGACCCACACTGCTCTCACTCTCACTGGCCTGTCCACCAGCGGAAATGGGAGCCAGGAATTCTTCTTTGAGTAATTTCATTGATTCATAAAACATTTTTCTTCTGCACGCACTCTGGTCCAAGCCTGCAATCCTCAGGAATTTTGATAACCATTTTATACATTAAGCTGAGAGTTGGGGGAAATGGACCCACTCAAGACCACAGAGGGATAATTGACAGAGTCAGGGTTTGAGTCTATGGGAGTCTCAATGCCGGGTGGGGCTGGGTCCAGCATCCACCACAATGGGGATAGAGAGGAAGAAGGAGGGCAGAGCAGCAAACGACAGAGCACAGAGCAGTGCAGTGTGGGAGGAGAAGCTATAAAGAAAAGCTGTTGGACAGGAAGGGGCATCCTGGGTAAAGCCAAGACACCTGCTGGAGGGTGCTGCCTCAGGGAAGGCAAACCACCCAGGTATAGACATAACATTGCACGGAGTCCTCATAGTGTGAACCTAAAATAGTATAACTGCTGATGTCAAGATGTCAGATCTCAAGGGTTGGAGGTATAGCTCACATGTAGAGCCTCTTTCATTTTTAGGGTCCTGGGTTCAATCATCAACATTGCAAAATTAAGTCTATTTCAAGAAGACCTCCAACTTTTTTTGGAAATGACCTGGTGACTCGGGACTGATCTACCAGCTGATAACCTCTGATATATTGAATTCTGCCCATGTATGCATATGCTGATGTCCTAAGGTCCTGGTTCTACAGAATGTAAGCTTAACTTAGAGATAGGCTCTTTACAGAGATACTCAAAATCAGATGAGATCTTTCTCATGAGCCCTAACAATGTACTGTCGGCATCCTTATGAGATGGGAAAACTGGGATCTCGGAAGATGGCCCATTTGATGACGTGCTTGCCATGCAAGTGTGAGACCTGAGTTTGCATCCCTGGCACCCACATTTAAACAATGAAAACAAAACTGTATACCGCGCCACATGCTTGTAACCCCAGTGCTTGGGAGTTGAAAGCAGGTAGATCCTTGGAGCTTATCTGCTAGCCAGTCTAGCAGAATGGGTCAGATCCAAGTTCACGGAGAGATCCTATCTCAAAAAATAAGGTAGTGAGCAATTGACAAGGCAATCCTAACACACACACAGACACATGCACACACACGTGCACACACACAGATGCACACACGTGCACACGCGCACGCATTCACGTGCACACACAGACACATACAGACACACACAGACACACAGACACATGCACACACGCACACACACATACACATATACACACAGACACATGCACACATATGCACGCACACACACATACTCCCGTACATACCCATATACATGCTGAGAGGAGAGAAAAAGAGAGAAGGAAGAAAATGGGGAAATTTGAACACAGAGACACAGAAGGAAAGATGAGGGAAACAAACCAGGGGGAAGAGAGTCATTCCCAAGGCAGATGGAGAGCACGGTGACGGGTCTAGTTCAGGAGTCAGTCTGTCTGATCTCAGACTGCAGCCTCCAGAACCAAGTGCAAGCCACTCAGACTTAGCCAATTAATACACAACCCTTTGCAAGCCAAGTCTGGTTGCCAGTCATGGGAGTCCTGGAGACATCCCCACCCCCAGCTCTTCTTGCCAAGCAGTGGAGGTGGAGACTGCCTTTTTACCCCATATAACTGTCCCCTGTGAGACAGAAATTCTGAAGACATGTTCCTGGCTCGCTGGAGCTGGAAAAGGGATGGGAAGAATTCAAGTCCCTGTGGTTGATGGCTCGCAGCAGGCACACCATATTGGTGAGGTTTGAACTGTCCACCGTGCAAGAAGAAGCAAATGTTTCTTCAGTTTGAAGTGAGAAGTATTTTTGATGACTTTGACCCTATGGTCTATAGCCAGACCACAGGCTATACATCACCTAAGACCATGTTGGATACTCAGAACCCCAGGTTCCAGCCTGAGCTGCTGTATGCGAATCTACATGTACTATACTCCCCAGGATACCTGGGGCATGTTCAATTGATCACATAGCTAGACTGGAATTACATGGCGCCTCCCCCAGAAACTCTACTGAAATTATTCTAGGGTTTGACTTAGACACCAGATTTTGAAACACCTTTCAATGATTGTGATGCCCAGCCATGTCTGAGAGCTTGCTTGGCATTTATACCAGCTCCCCATCCATTGGCAAAGCTCTGTAGCTAATACCAGAAAGAGAATGTAGTCCTAAGCAAAGCCTCCTCTCTACCCCTGTTGACACAGGCTGTCTGGGAGAGAGACCTATGCACAAGAGCCCCGACTAGCAAAAGGCGTTGTCAGAGCCCAGGCTGACTGGGTTGGGGAATGTTCTAGTGTCTGGACCATAGCACACAAGTGCTGGGATAAGAAAGCTTGAACAGTGGGTGAAGTCTGAAGACACCATTTTGCCCAAGGTTCATGACTACTCTTGGCAGAGATGGGACACACAGGTGGGTGCTTGAATGCCCTGATACTACTCAAAGTTTATTTTATCTCTTGGGGTCTAGAAAATGCCTCATGGGAGGAGTTTTATCTTTAAAACCATGTCAACAGTCACACGGGTTTGGGTACAGAATGGCTCCATGTCAGTTCTGGTATATCATTTTCACAACATTTGGGACTTTAAAGTTTTAAGAAAGAGACTGTATGCATGCCTATAACCACAATATGTGTGACTTCATATGTGATAATTTTTTGGTATTGATTTAGAGTGCCAACTATCTCAGTATTCCTGGGAGTAAGGAAAATTATAAAGACATGAGATTTCAGTGATGACATCAGAAAGTCTTGGGTAAACTGGGACAAAGAGGTGTTCTGTTTGTACCCTCAGGACAACTATCTGGATGTGTTCTGTGATTCTCTTTATGTGTACACCTCCTCTGTGTATCCTGGTGTGCAATCTGTGGCTGTGTGCTATTTACAAAGTGTGTCTGCATGTCAGCCTTTGCACCTGTCCCATGCCTCTCCTCTCTGGTCATCTATGTGTCCCACACTCCCTGCCTTGATTGTTTCAAACTGCATATTTATGACTTCACGCTGTAGAATGATCTCTCTATGTAAGCGTGTTTTTGCATATCACTGCTATGTCTTTGTATGTGTATATATGAGTATGTGTTTGTACATGTATGTGTGCATGTGTATGTATGTGTGTGTTTGTGTAGTATTGAGGATACATCTACCTCTGCCTGTGAGTCTGTATCTGGGTGGCAGAAGCTGTTTGGAGCAGACCCAGGGTCTCTCCAGGTGGCCGTGTGCAGTTCAGCATGTTCTTGATGCCTTTCCCACCCACAGTTCCCACGTCCACCTCTTTCTAAACCCAGCCCCTGCTCAGACCCAGGTAAAAGACACCTCACAGTACACATCCATCCTCAGGACTCCAAGCATCTTCCACTTACCTCAGATCTTTGCATAACTGGACAGCCCAGTTTCCTCCTTACTCCACAACTTTCTCTCTCAGACCCTGTGTGACTGCTTGCCTGGTCCATCTATCCAGTGTCCTTACCTTGGGCTCGCCTCGTTTGAGCTGCAAAGCCCCACCCCAACTCCCAGAATCAAGCATCTTCATTTTCAGCCTGCTGAAACCCTAGGTGGCCTGTTACCACAGGTGCGCAGAGGCAGGGAAAGGAGGGAAGGCTCTGGCTCTGCCTAGTTCCTATGGCATTGTCATACAGTAGGTGTTCTCATGGCTGCTTTTCAGATGAGGGAATTAAAGCTCAGAGAGGCCAAGAGACCAGCCCAAGGTCTCCCAACTAAGAGGTAATAAAGCTGGTTCCATGGTCTGAACCTTTTACCCATAACTCCTTCTTGTGGGTGTCTGCCTGCCTCATGGGCCTGTGCAGCCAGAGGCTACCTTCCCAGTGCTCAGTACCAGCTTGGTACCTTGTAGGCACTCCATAAAGCTTTCCTGGGTGGATTTCTGTTCTTGAACAACCTAGCTTTCATTAGTGTGATTTACACAAGACCTGGGATTCTCTGGGCTGCAAGGCTGGAGATTGAGTAGCTATAATTTATCAGAAAACACGGCAGCGGCTCCAGCTCTCCTTTCAGCTCAAAAGGAGAAGGTAAATTGATGGCCAGCAGCCCAGCACGGGAAGGCCTGTAACAGTGGGCACCCACCCCAGCTAACAGTGTGAGGCTCCCGCAGGAATGACCCTCCAATGTGGCTCTGACCATGCAGGCCCTTCCACCTGCTGCCTAAGGGTGGCCACAGCGGGGTCAGCTGCCTCTCATCGATCCTGTTACCCAGGTCGACAAATGGTGCCTTTGAAAGTCCATTAAAAAAAAAAGAGAGAGACACTCATTCGTCCCTGATCGATCAATCACCTCTTGCTGCCCCCTGTGTGGCACGTGTGGTTATGGCACAATGCAAGCTTGTCACAGGGGCTTGATCTCCGCAGCAGGATTAATGGCTTTTCAGATGTGACTACTACCCACCTCCTTCCCCTCATCCTGAGCCAGGCATCTTCAGACAATACTGAGCGGCTGAAGAAGCCCCAAGCTCCCTGAGGCCCTCCTTAATGAAGATTGACGGATATGGGACAGAGCATCTATAGATACCCCCAGGCTCTGTTAGAAGCCTGAGCCTACTCCTTCTGGGGCAGGCAGGCAGGGCAGCTGCCTCGGCCTTCCCAGATGTCCAGGGGAATCCATTCTCTTCTGATCTCGGGCGCAGCTGGCAGAGCCCTAAGAGGCCTACCTGAAGGGCCTTGGGCTACAGCAGAGCAGCATCAGATCAAAGGGCTCCAGCTCAGACAGGTTTTTGAGCATGGAGCTGAGAACACTGACTTGCTTCTCACTCTGGCCCCGGTGACAAGCTAGCTCAGCGCCCTTTTCTTCCCAAGGCTGCTTCTGCCTGGCCTGTGAGCGATGAAGGAGGTTTCCCGGGCTATGACGGTGATTGCATTAATGCTGGCAACTCCAAAATTAATCATTATAATAAGACCTGTCGGGCTGCTGATGGAGACTGATGGCTGCTCCACATTCTGATGGCACTGTGCTTCCCACAGAGCTGCGAGATCATGTCCCCATCTTCATGGCTCCCCGGGGCCCTGTGGGATGTGAATATTTAATTAACATCCCTCTCTTACTCACTGGAGTGTTTGTAAATATAATTCATGGCCTGTACTGTTACATCAGCAGAACACCCCACACACACCCTTCTGCCACCCAGCAGCTTGAGGACAGAAACTACTAACTTTATGGCAGCTTACCACCCTGTGTTCCACCAGTCCCCATCTAGGGACATTGGTCTGGGCACAGCCTATGTTTTCAAAGTAGAAATCAGAGGACTACCTTGCCTTTACATCACAGGCCAGGCAGCTAGTGAAGAGATATTGAAAATGGTCCTCAGGACAGATGACTGAGTCACAGGCCTCTAGTTCACAGGGAGGAGGGAATGACCCCAGGGGGCGGCATGACATTTTCCACTCTCGACCTAGACACAAATTCACACAGCAACAAGGCACCTTGCCCCAGTGTGAATAAGGCACATGCAAGGCTCTGAGGGAAAGGCATCAGAGCCGGAGTCAGAGCTCAGTTCTTGTCCCTTCTCTGCTGCTATGGTACTTGAGTGGCCGAACTGGCCTCATCTTTAACACCTACTTTGAGGATAAGATAATGTCTCTTCTATTACGTCAACAGGCAATGGTGCTGCTGGGAGATGCCAAAGGTCCACCATGCACATTGAAGAGGGTGCTGATCTGAACCTGGGTGCAGTTGAAGGGATGAGCTGAAGAAACTGAATCTCTAAGACGAAATTTCTTAGAAGCACAGCCTAGCATATGTCTTATCTAAAGATAAGACATCTCTATGCTCTCTCTCCCTCACCTTCTTTCTCTATTGATTAATGTAACAAAATAGTTTAAAGAAAATGAGCCATTAATTTTTTTTTTTTTTTTTTTTTTTTCTGATTGCTCAATACTTACCATAGGGAACCACGAGAGGGCTTTCTTCCCTCACATAAAGTGCAAGCCTGGATCTGTAGCCTTGTCACTTGGTAGTAAGGCCACTGGGCCATCTAAGCAGCATCCTCAATACAAGAAGCTTTCCGTAGGAGACTATGGCCAGTTGTCTTCATCCCCATGGAACCCAGGCAAGGTTGGCATTGAGAAGTATCCATCTAAGGTCCTCCACAGGCTCTGGAAGACTTGCAGGGGAAAAGCCCTTTTGGGGCTTCTCAGTTTCAATACCAGCCTTCATAAGGCATCCCACAGACTTGACTATGGCCTCCCCTGCTTAGAGCTCTTGTGCAGAACCTCAGCATCCATATTAAATCCTCTCTCCTATTTCAAAGGCTGTGATGATCTGTTTCCCCTTCGGCTTCCTGCTTAGACCACAGACAGCATCTACTTCTTCTGCTTGGCACTGCTCTCCCCTGTGTGCCTGGCAAAGCTCCCTCCCTACAATCCAAAATCCAGCTCACAGATCCTCAACTCTGGAAGCTTCCCCCATCTTTTTGCTGCATTGCCCCACATTTATTCTTGGTGTGTGTATACTTGCCACTAGAACAGGTCTAGGTTAGGGGCCAAGTCCGTGTATCTATGTGTTCAGGGAGTGGCACAGGCTGGGCATGGATGATGTCAATGGCTAGATGGTGAGTGGCGAGATTTTCCAGGCAGGCTTGCCAGCTGGCCCTACATATATGCATGTCCTTCCACATAGCAGCTGGTCTAGGAGGGCTGTTCTCTCTCTCTCTCTCTCTCTCTCTCTCTCTCTCTCTCTCTCTCTCTCTCTCTCTCTCTCTCTTCCCCCCACCTTTGTTTGCACTACTCTTTGGGGCCAGGAGCAAGGGGTCCCTGGCAGATGGAGAAGTAGATGGGTGTAGGAAGGAGAAGGGAGAGGTGGAGGCTGAAGGCTCCATACATCTGTAGCCTGTCTAATGAATGGAGCTCCCTTTGGGGTCTGATGGGAGGCCCTATGATCTGACCAGCTTAGCAGGCCCTTAATCTTACCCTCCCCTGAGGGTAGGGCAAGGACTATTGTCTGAAGTCTTTGAAAGGAAGCAAAAACAAGATCCCATGAGGCTCTGTGAGGAAGCAGCTGGCTTTGGGAGGTGAGGTAGATAATTGAGGGTGTGCCTGCCTTCTCTGGAAGCTTCTGGGGCCAGGTAACTCCCATTACTGGCTGAGGAGACCTTTCCCTGTCTCCGATCTTTTCCCTGCTTCGTAGCATTACCATTACTGACTCTACCTTTACCTTACTGGAGAAGCTCTGAGGCCTCTTCCTATCTGGTATGGGCTCTTCAAGATGGGAAGAGTCATTTTCCAAGGGGAGTGGCAGTTTCCCTGCCATGCTTATTTGAGGGCCACACATGAAAGATGCCATGTTGGGCTGCCAGTCTTTAGGGAGGTCAGACTCAGTGGTCATTAGAGCCATCAGCTCCAGCCAATGAGGAGGGATCAGATCCTCTTAACTCATTAAGAAGGGTCCATCCGTCTTGTCTCTCTTGCTGACATATCACGTTGCCCCAGCAGCTGACACTTTACCCGCAGTGGGAGGAGTGGGCGTTGGTGGATCAAAGAAGGAAGAATCTGGAAGTTTTCCTTATTGTTTCAGCCATTTTGAAATCCCAGAATGCTGTGGACTGGGTTTGATGCACATTGGATCAGTCCTTTGTGTAAAATTTGGGGGAAGCCACTTTTCCTCTGGGACTTAAGCTTCTGCTTGTGTATAATTGAGACACCAATTTTTTTATCCCATAAGGTAAGACAAAGAGAGGGAGCTGTCCCCCTCAATATACTAGGACTATTACTTTACTAGAACTATTACTTGTGTGTATATATGGTGTGTGTGTGTGTGTCCATGCTTCTGTCACATCACCATGTCTGGTTTTTTAATGCAGATACTAAAGATCCAACTCTCGCACAGGCTGATCTGGAATTCACTTGTAATCCGATCTGGCCTCCAACTTTGAGCCATTCTCTACCTCAGTCTCCTAAGGGCTGGGCTTATAGGTGTGAGCCATCATGGCCAACATAAACACATATTTTTAAAGTAAAAACGTATTTTTTTTTAAAGAAAAAAAACTAAACAAGGGAAAAAAAAAACCTCATTATTTGCATGTTTGTATTTTCTTCTGACCTTCTTCCAGAGATGTTTCAAATGGTCACATGGCGACATAATTATGAACATTTTCCCTTAGTTTAATAACATAAGGAGTTTCCATGCTATTGTATAACATTTGCTTTACTTTTTCCCCATCTATTTATTTTATATCCTTGCCTCAACCTTTTCCCGGAACTCTGCTTCTTTAAACAAAATTCCAAAAAGCATACTTTGGGGCTGAATGTGGTAGTTCAGTTCTACATCCAGCTGCTCTCAGACTGAAGTGTAAGAATCTGTTCAGCCCAAGAGTTTAAAACAGTTTGGGAAACACTAGTGAGCCTTCATTTCAATAGTAATAACACATTAGGATGGTTAGGAAAACTCACTATTGTGAAGCTCCACATTCTCCACTAAAACACTCTATTAATTCAATTCAAAACCAATCAAAATGCTAATAAGATTTTTCTGTTTGGCAGATTGGCACTAAAATTTTTATGGGTGAATAAATGCATGAGGATAGCTAAGGCAATTATGACAAGGAAGAAGAAAAAGAAGAAAATTGCCTCAAGATGTGGAAAACTGTGTTAATGTTTTAGTAGTTTATTTTTATTTATTTATTTATTTTTGAGTCAGGGGCTCTCTATTATGTACTGGCTGTCCTGGAACTCACTCTGTAGACCAGGCTGGCCCTGAACCCCCAGAGATCCACCTACCTCTGCTTCCTGAGTGCTGGGATCAAAGGCATGTGCTACATTAGAAGTTTAAAGTCACAGGAACTGGAAGAGGAGAGAACAGATCAATCGAGTTAAAAGTTCAGAGGGGTATCAAGCAAACATATGAAAACTGAAAGGTGTAAAAAGGCACCCTTCAAAAATAATGCATTTAGAGGCTAGAGAGACGGCTAGATGGATACAGTGATTGCTGTGTGAACAATAAGGACCAGCACCCACATAATTACAGGGAGGGCATTAGGGCCCATCTATAATTCCAGGTGGAGACAGGATCTCTGGAGTAAAATGGCTAGATTCTGGGGGTCAAGTGGGAGACTCTGCATCAATATATAAGGTGGAGAGAGATTAAAAAAGACACCTGACATCAGCTCTGGCCTCTACATGTACATACATGCACATGTATACATAATATATAAACACACATGCATGCATTCAATACCACATCCATACATAAATTAATGATATATTTATATAATGACCAAATATTCTAGAACTACACTAATCTCTGCCTCACCTGCCAGCTTTGGTATGGACCATGACATCACATGAATGTGTATTGACAGCACTGCTCTCTGCTATGATGTGTGTGTGTGTATATGTGTGTCTGTCTGTTTGTTTGTGTCTGTGCATGTGTGTCTCTGTATGAGTGTCTGTGCATGTGTGTCCTTGTGTGTGTGTCTGTCTCTCTCTGTGTGCGTGTACATGCATGTGTGTGCGTGTCTGTGTGTAACAGGGCCGGGGGCATGCACATGCTGTACCATGCTCTGTAGTACCAATCCTCTCCTCCTTCCACTTTTCTTTGTGTTCTGGAATCAAAATCAGGCCGTCAAGGCTTCAGGGCAAGTGCTTTGATCTGCTGAGCCATCTCACCAGCCCAATTTGCTTTTGTTCCAGGACAGCCAGAAGATAATAGAGAGCCCCTGACTCAAAATAAATAAATAAAAGCAAAAAAAAAAAACAAAAAAAAACCAAAACTATTAAAGGCCGTGTATAGAGCAGCTGTGCCTCTAAAGATACACACACACACACACACACACACACACACACACACACACACACACACACACACACACCCTGATTTTAGTTGGTCTTCTCAAATGTGGGGTTGTTGGGTCAGAGAGGGGGTAGGACCATGAAAGGAATGTCAGCAAGTAACCCTCAATGCATTCCCAAAGCAGGGCCAGTGGTCCCTCCCTCCCTGTCTTTCCCTTCTTCCTTCTTTCCTTCTTTCCATTGAGCTCCTGTGCTGGGCTGTGTTTTAGAACTGGGCATCCAGGTCAGGAATAGAATATTAAAATTTATCAAAGAAGAGACCAAGAAATGATGATCCTTGGTGTCAGCAGACTGCCATAAGGACCGAGTCACAAGAAAGGCATCCTAGGACCAGTGACATTTAAACTGGATTGCCTTCCAGAGAGATGGGCATCGAAAGGGGGCAGAGGCACATCTCAGAGGGCCTCGGTTGTCAGGCCAAGAAACTAGGACTGTGCCCTGTGGCCATGGAAAGCCACAGAAAGTTGGGAAGCTGCTGAGTGAATTCTCACCACATCATTAGATGCCAGCTGGGACCCCCTGGGAATAGGCACCTCTAAATTTAGGGCCTGCCTGGCGTGTGTATGTGCTACTGTACCTACCTGATGCTCTAAAGCAAGACATTCTCCTGCATTGGAAGTCAGCTTAGTTCCAGGCACAACTCTGCAAATTTAGGAAAGGACAAGAGACCTGTTTGCCCCTTTATCACCCCCCCCCACTTCATCTCAGAGTCATCGTGTGTTCAGCTGGATCTGTGCCAGTAGACTATGGTGTCTATGGGGGTTCACTCATCAGTTCTCCATCTCATCCTGCTACTTCTGGAACTGACCCTGGGCACATTCCCAGCTTTTTTTGGTTTCCTTACCATAGGCTGAGTTTGAATTAACTAGTCTGAGCATCATTAGCCTGCATTTACACAGTGCAAGCAGGCCTTCACCCTAAATCTTAGCACCATCCTCAGCAGGGCAGGTACTGTCACAGGTCAGGCTGAGGTCTACCTCACTTGTATGACTTTCTGGGACTGCTCATCCCCACTGCCTCCTCCCAGCTGCTCTAGTTAAGCCTGTTTGTTCTGGATCTATCTGCACAGGTCGGCACAGGCTGCTTTCTTCCCAACACCCGGCCCATGGTCTGTCATGGGGCCCACATGTTCCCCAGGCAGCAGAGGCCAAACAACAGATCTCATTCATCTTCCCCATAGACAAAGGGCCTAATGTGTGTGCAGATGGGCCTGGCCCTCCATCATCCCTCACAACTAGTAGCCGATAATGTGCCTTCAATGAGTCCCACGTGGCCACTGCCTGACCAAGGGTTGGCCAGGCAACGAGGCATGCAAACTCGGGGACTAGATGACAAAGCAGGTCTCCAGGGGGAGGGGCTAGAGGGAAAGGGTGATCACAACCCCATGGTGAATCCCATAACTCATTTCTGACTTGGAGACATTAGGCCTCTCAAAGACCACTTGCCCCTGGACACTTAGCTGCCAAATTAATTGACCAGGAACCCTTGGAGGCAGCTCCTACAGAGCAGGAACTCCTGTCCCCAGAGGCCAAAAACTGAATTGTGCCTTTGCCAAAGCTCAGTGCCCCATAGGCTGACTGAGACCATGGTCACTCCAGGGGGCCTCATGCACGTGTGGTCAAGAAAACTGGATCCAGGGACTGCAGTGGTCTTCAAGTACACATCGCTTGCTCCGACAATGGAGCTGAGGCTAGAGCCCAAGGTTTTTTCACCCCCTGGTGGCCAAGCTGGCCAGGTCTCTCCAGCCCCTTTTTTCCCATCTCCAGCCCATTTTCCACCACAGAGCCAGCAAGTCCCTGGTCTGGGGCAGACATGGTAAAGGCCTCTTAAAATGCAGATACATGAAAGATGTGTGGGGAACACAATAACTATAATCTCAAGTTTTTAGGATCGGGGCCTGGGTCCTGACAACCTGTGGCTGGGCTGTGGGTCCTCAATAGGCCACTTATAAGTAGTTGTGAATTGAGAAAAATGAAGGTTTATTCAATGTAGCCACACAGGGAGGAGAAATAATTAGAGAAGTCTAGACACCAGCTTCACTTCAAGTCTGTCTTAGGGGTCCTGACACGAGGGTTAACATTCAACAGACGGCAAATGGTGTGTGTACCTAAGCGGCCCTGGTAAAAGTGTGGTCCGGCCGTGTTGGTCCATCCTTGTCTTTGCTTCAATCTTTCCGAAAGTGGTCTGGGACATGGTCAGAACTGTATAAAACCTCCCTGCGGGACAAGCTAGTCCTGTTAGGTAGCAGGGTCCTAGTTTTTCTTTCCTAGCATAAGAATCTTAGGGAATTCCAAGAAATTCTTGAGGTCTGTTGTCTCATCTGAAAGCTACAAAGGAACCAGAGACACAGCATCTCTCTGGAGTGTATCCACTCTTGCTAGGATGCTTGAAGAAGGAACGCCAGCGACTGGAAAATCACAGATTGCAGGTCACAATGGAAAAGGAAGAGAGATGGCCATTCACATCCCTGCCCGTTGTTGGCTGTTGGCAGGATCTCCCGTCAGCCACACCCTTTCTTTAGAACTGGGTTTGCATTTAGCAAAATCAAAGATTCAAAACAGGAACCAAAGACTCCATCACTAAGCTTCTGTTTGTGGAGGGCTTTCTGTGAACCAAATGCTGAACAGCATACTACAGATTCTGGGGAGCTAAAGCCTACCAGCACCCCATGAAAAGGAGCTCTCCATTTTAAAATGGAGGAACAGGCTCCAAGAGGTGAAATCATCTGTAAGAGATCAGCTTGGGAGGCAGCCTTTCTTTTGGCTTAAAGACAAAGTTAGAGGGGACCAGAGAAGAGGGGACCAGGTCCAGCGAGAGACGGAAGAGTCAGTGGGTCCAGAATGGGATGCTATTTGGTCACTAGGCTGTAGAAGAAAGAATACAGTGCAAAGATGGAACTGATAGCTTCACCAGTCCTTAACCGCCCAACCCACTTCTTCTGGGACCCCAGATCCTCCTATAGGGTTAGACTTTCCCGGGTAGCCTCAGCCTGGTTGCCATAGAAAACTGAACAGAGCTAGACTCAGAGAGCAGCCTTTTCTGGTCCTGCTCCACTTTCCCATGGCTTTCTTTTCTAGATGCATAGTCTCGGAGCCGTGTCATTAGGCCGGCTTGTCTACCTTAGGGACCCTCTACACACAAAGCCCTTGGTGGCTAGCACAGGAGGGCCTCAAATAGAAGACGGAGGGCTAGGGATTCAAAGGGTTCCTGGCACTTCCTAGAAAGGATAAGAGCCTGGATTTGGAGCCTCAGAAGGAGGCTCGTGCACGAAGGGGCCATGTTATGAGGTATGAGAACCTAGCCAGAGAGAAGGACCCTATTCCATCCGATGATAGTCTCTGCTCTGGAATATTGTCTTCTGAACGAACAGACACTGCCACCTTCAGCAGAGCAACTAGAACGACTTGTAAGACATCCTCAAGATTTATCTGACCTGTTGATCATCCCTCATGGAGGGGTCGGGAGGGTTATTACACCTTATATGAGTTTAGCCCCTCTTTCCTATGCCTTTCTGCAGGGTGTGTGTAATTCTGCCCCAGCTGCTAGTCTTGTGGTCCTGGAGTATATGGAGTGTGTCAAGATAGCTCAGAGGGTTTTCCGTCCATGTTGTTATAGGGAGATCCTCATCCATGCTGAAGTGAGACTTCTTGATGATGCAGTTACTTGGGGATCACTCACACTCCTATGTGTGACCCCTCTCCCATGCTTCTGTAATCAAGCCAAACTCATTGGCTCATCAAGATGGGGGGGGGTAGTAAAACTGTTATTTTGATCTGTTGCCGGTGTCTGTGTTTCATGCCTGATTTTTAACAGCTGTGCACAACAGGAGCCCCCCCCCCCCCCCACACACACCCCAGGTCTGGTTACTGATGGATGTCGGGAAGGTTATCTGGGAGAGTCTGGTGTGGGCTGGGCAATTGTTGGAAGATGGAGACCAGTGCTCAGAGCCTGTCTGGTTCTGAGGCTTCTGCTGTCTATTGCAGTCATCAAAGGGAAGAATCTGGATGTCACAGCAGGAAGTGGTGAGGTGGCTAGAAAGTCATTCCGGTGTCCACCCTGCTGGTCCTGTGTTTAACTGTTCAGATGCAGTGTTTGCATTCCCCAGGACAGAAGTACTGATGAGGCAGCCCCATCCTGGATAATGCCTCTGCTTACATTCCTGAATGCCAGCAACCTGCTGTGGCTGGACCTTTGGTCTTGGCCTGCTTTGAGGTCAGAGATCACATATAGTGCACCCTCTAGCTGCAGTGACTCTCCTTTCCAGGTTCCTGCAGGCAAAGATGCTGTACTTGGTTGGTTTTGATTTTTTCCAGCCATTTCTTGGGGTTCATCTGTCTTGCCCAGGTACTGCTTCTCTTCTGGGGCATACATAAAAGAGGTCTCTACCGCCTCACTGAGCAATGTGGGCAGATGACTGCAAGATGGGAGCCTCTCTCCCTGGTCCCCATAAACTCTACAGAAGTCTAGAACAAGGTGAGTGGAGGACCTAGGTCAGTCTGTCCAGGATAACTTGTTTGGCAGGCCACCAGTGAAGCCAGGAAAAACTAGGGCCAGGCTTCCCCCTGGCTTTCCTGCTTTCCAACCTCAAATGATTTAAAGAAGAAAATCCTTCACGGGTGTGCCCTGCAGCTTGGGCAACTAAAACAGTTGACTCCAGATGTAGTCTAGGTGACGACCAAGATGGCGGCCAGTGATCTGAGAAGCGACTCAGAGAGGACACAGATATACAGAAAGTGCCCTGTACTGTAAAGAATAGTTGATTAGCAGGGGACACATCCGTGTGACTATTTCTGGTTTAGTTTATATTGCTGTGATAAGACTCTGATCAAAAGCAACTTGAGGAGAAAAGGGTTTGTTTGGCTTATTTCAGGTCACAATCAATCACTGAGGGAAGCCAGCCAGGCAGGAAGTGAAGTAGAAACCCAATCACTGAGGGAAATCAGGCAGGAAGTGAAGTAGAAACCGTAGCTGCTTACTGGTTTGCTCACAGGCTCATGCTCAGCTAGCTTTCTTTCCCTCCCTCCCTCCCTCCCTCCCTCCCTCCCTCCCTCCCTCCCTCCCTCCCTCCCTTCCTTCTTTCCTTCTTCCCTCCCTCCCTCCTTCCCTCCCTCCTTCCCTCCCTCCTTCCCTCCCTCCCTCCCTTCTCTCTCTGCCTTCCTTCTTTCCTTTTTGGTTTTTCAAGATAGGATTTCCCTGTGTGAAATCCTAGCTGTCATGGAACTTGTTCTTATAGACCAGGCTGGGCCCTTGCTGACCCACATCCATCATCAATCAAGGCAATCTCTTATAGATGTGGCCACAGGCTAATCTGACCTGAGCAACTTCTCAACTGTGGTTCTCTCTTCCCAGGTGTCAAGCTGACAAAAATTAAAGCTGGTGGTGATGGCACTGCAGGCAGATCTCTGTGACTTCGAGATCAGCCTAATCTACAGAGCAAGTTCCAGGACAGCCAAGGCCACACAGAGAAGCCCTGTTTCAAAAAAAAGTAAATAGATATAAATAATAAATAATAAACACTAACCAGGATATTAACACACCAGTGGAAATGTACAGCTCAGGTGAACAGATAAAAACCAAAAGAGCTCAGAGCCAAGAGCCTCTCCCTAGACAAAGAATCGAGGAAACTGAGGTCCAGCGAGGGTTCAGGCAGATGCAGTCTGCTCCCTTTCAATGCCACAAATGGCTCACGGGGCTCAGAAGTGGAATGACAGGTGTCAGCTCTTACAAGAGACTGGCTGCTGTGCCACATGGCCTCATCACCGAGCAGCAAGGCCTCACAGGATCCCCTTCTGCTCCCAGCTTCAGCCCTGCAGTGGGCCAGGAGCAGCGGGGGGGGGGGGGGGGGGGGGGGGGGGGGGGGGGGCACGACTTCCAGCTAGTGGCACCAGCTTGCTCACCTGCCACCAGCCTCCCCTGAGTTAGGGTGGGGCTGGGGGAGCTTTGCAGTGCGGCTCTGGCTCTTTCAAACCTACCTTTGCTGTCTTAAATTTCATTCGTCTTTCAGAAGTGCATTTGATATGGCGCTGTGGAACTTTCCCAGGCTTGTTGGCATGGGGCTGGCATTTGCCCTTCCTGGTAGCAGCAGGAAGGATTGCTTGCTTCGCCTGTGGCTACTTGTTCCAGGCTCCTCTGCTTAGCATTTCAACTCTGTTGTCCTCACTCTGCCCTTAATTCTCCCACTGTCACAAACTTTGTAAATAAAAGGTCCTACGTTTTTCAGCTCTAAAACTGTTTTCCCAACTTTATAGTCACCACACCTAGCTCTCCTCAGAAAAACACTATCTCCCAGCAGGCTCCTGAGTGGATGATGCAGCAGGGTATGCACACTCTCACTCTAGGTCAATAATAACACCCCAGTGGTGTGGAAGAACCACTCAAGAGGTGTGCAGAAGTCAGCACATGCAGATCACTGGACCTTCCTGTGGAAATCCATTTGCGGCATCACTGCGGATTGGTCCAAAGGAGGCGTGATTACACCACAGGAACGGGCAAATGCTAGCAACTAGTTTAAAAATGGTTATCACTGATGCTATCATCCCCTCCCAAGAGCCTATTTAACATCTGCCAGTCTACCACTGGAACCCTTGCCTCTTTCTCTGTAGCTCTGAGACTCTCATCACCCAGATAGATCCCTCTCTACTTTCCTCTTCAGAATTAACTAGCAAGATCTCCTATCTCATCCCCGGCACAGTTTGGCAGAGGCTCATAGCCAATTTGGGGCTGGCAGGCTCATCATGCTGGCCCCCTTGGCCATCTACTCAGTTTCTTGTGCAGCTTAACTTTACTGTTTCCTATATTTGCAGATAAATGGCATGGGCCCAGTTACAGCAGAACATTTTGGGGACACCCTCTGCCAAGACAAGGCCAGATCCCTCCCTCTCCCAGCACGGGTGAGTCCACTCCTGACTGTTAATCACCTTGCTTGTTTAATTTTATGTGTGTGGGTGTTCTGCCTGCATGTTTGTGCCCCACATACATTCCTGGTGCCTGCAGAGGTCAGGAGAGGACATCTCATCCCCTGAACTAGGAGTTACAGACAGCTGTGAGCTTCCACATGGATGCTGAGAATCAAACCGGGCTCTCTGGAAAAACAACCATTGCTCTTAGCCACTCCAGCCCTGCTCATTTTTGAAGGGTGTGCAGGCTATGGAGGATGGGCATAGGTCCTAATTTCCTGTCCTATCTTTGTGAGCTATGCCTACCTCATAGGCAGGAGCAGAAAAGCAAGCTGTAAGGAAACGTGAAGACCTGAGTTCTAATCCTCCCTCTGTTTGGCTTTACTTCCTTCTGATGTGTTCCAGTTTTACCACTTTACTTTTTTTTATAGAGTAGTGATGAATAATTCACAGACCTTTGATACAGTGAGAATCAAGTGAGTGAAACCTTTCCATCAGACGGTTGATTTCTGCTGCAGATGGCCTCGAGTCCTGGTGAGGCAGAGACATTGTGAACTCCTAGGGGAAAGGAATTTCAGTTCCTTTGAATATCCCCAGCTAGCCTTGTATAGGCCTGGTTAGTAAACAGCGGTAGAGCAGCCAGGGGCAGTAGTGAACCCTCTGGCTAATGAATCTAAAGAATGTGGGGTGTTCTTCTGCCTCACTCCAGGCTTTGTGGAGGTTCCTACACATTCCAAAACCAGGCAAAAATTCTCAGCAGTGCCTAACTCTCTTCCTCATTTGGTCCAGAGAAATGGTTCTCACATCACATGCCTCTCATAGGGCCCTCCAACACAGATAACTGGGCCTGCCCCAGCGATTGCTTTCAGGTCATGGACAGTGTGGGAGAATTGTACCTGGGGTGATGTTTATAATTTGGTCTAGGAATTTTAAATTGGAAACCCCCAGGAATGAAGCTATGGGATAATGATCTTCATTTGAAAGCGGGGAAATTGAAGCTGAGAGGCTCTGCTCATGGTCCACAATGATTGACACTCATTGTGTCTTATGGAAGGAGCCCAATAGGGCAGATCCCCTGCTTGCCGCTAACACTCTCTGGCTGTGCCCAGGCAGTTACTGCCACCTTCTGGCCCATGATGACAAAGCACCAGGCTGTGTTCCCCAGACTAAGTCCTGCAGTCCAGGGACCCTGACTGCAAAGTAGAAAGCCAGTCCCAGGAGGTTCCCTAGAGAAAACTCGATGTGTTCTTATGGGCTTGGATTTGTACTCAGACCCTTCCCCTCGCGCCATGACACATGTGTTCTCAACTTTGTCCACTCCCTTCTTTTTTATGACCTCCCCCTCTTCAACATGGTAATGAGAAATAAAAACGCTCATGAGGACAGGAGATGGTAAACCCTCTCTGTATGACCTGAGATCAACTGCAGGGTCCCACCTGTATGCAATCCCAGCGGATCCAGCGGTGAGTTATAGGGAAGGTAATCACAGAAAAGAGAGGGCTCTTGGAAGGGCAGCTGAGGCCTCCTATCCACTGCGCACACCTCTCCTCCCTTACCAGCAAGATATACCTAACCTTTACCCCCACCACCACCTCATGCCACATTATCTCACCAGTGACAAAAATAACATCAGTGCATCTCCAGGCTCTACCTGCCCATTGACCTATACCCTTCCTTCCTTCCTTCC
This sequence comes from Phyllotis vaccarum, assembly GCA_033318265.1. Classification (NCBI taxonomy): domain Eukaryota; kingdom Metazoa; phylum Chordata; class Mammalia; order Rodentia; family Cricetidae; genus Phyllotis; species Phyllotis vaccarum. The sequence goes on from JARWLC010000012.1 coordinate 76,800,502, forward strand.
TTCCTTCCTTCCTTCCTTCCTTCCTTCCTTCCTTCCTTCCTTCCTTTTTTCCTTCCTTCCTTCCCCTCCTTCCCTCTCTCCTTCCCCTCCTTCCCCCCTCTTTCTTTCTTTCTTTGAGGGGAGGTTCCAGACAGAGTTTCTCTGTCCTGTAACTCACTCTGTACACTGGGTTGGCCTTGAACTCGTATACACATCAACTCTTTAGTTTTGCTGGTGAGGGTTGGTCTTTGGTTCTGAGGGCAAGGTTCCATGTAGCCCAGGCTGTCTTAGAACTTGCTGTGTAGACAAGGATGACTTTAAATTCCTGATGCTCCTGCCTCCACCTCCCAAGTGCCAGGGTTACCAGCAGGCACTATCACCGTGCTGTGGAATTCTTCCCATTCTCATATCAGTCCCAGTGAGCAAATTCTATTATAAGCCTTATTTTAGAGATCTCACCACAAGGAAACAAAACTTACTTATCCAAGAATGAGCCTAGGCATTTTGGCTCCAGAGCATATATCATTTAAGCCCTGTGTCCCATCTGGAAACAGAAGGGGCCACAATTCCATCTGTAGAGTAAAGGAGAGGATATCTAGAGGAATGACATCCACAGAAGGCAGGAAGGAAAATGCCGTTTCATGGGAAATGGTGTGTGTGTGTGTGCGCGTGCGTGTGCGTGTGCGCGTGCGTGTGCGTGTGCGTGTGTGTGTGTGTGTGTGTGTGTGTGAAGGAGAACAGAATTCAGCCATGGGGCAAAGGATAATACCTGGAACAAATATCAGAAGGTGCAGAGCTTGACATGAGGCTTTTCAACATAGAGTTCTAAAAGGGTCCAGACAGCCAGAGGACCTTGAGCGCCTCCTACAGGACACAGGTGGTCCATGGGGTTTCCTTCTCTCATTTGTTGAGTAGAAAAATAGGACCTTCACCTGTGTCCTGCTCTTGGATTTCGGTCTTTTTCTGTGAAGTCACTTACTTATGTCCAGACTTTTAACAGAGCATAGGCAGCCCTTTCTCCTCAGGACGTGGTGACTCCCTGTCCTTGGAGATGTGTAAGTTGAGGCTGTGACTCCATGGTGAGCATGTAAGAGGGAGTCAGGTGTGGCATGAAACTGACATGCTTGGACATGTGACTCTGGACCTGGGCCCAGTCCTGGGATACTGTGGTCCTGTGTCAATCTGCTCTCTTTATCGTCTCTCTGAGTTTGCTCCTTGGGAAGGCAGTAAGAAGCCATTCTTCAGGAAACGTACCCCTGGGGGCCATGGCCTTCCAAAGTAAGGCTAGCTATGGTTTCAGTGCCTTTCAGGCCACAGAGCTACGCCACATCAGGTGTCTTCAGAAAGCTCGATTTTATTGTGAAATCATTTCATTGTCCCTCAGGACTACAACTCTTCTTACAGATGTCTCCGTGACACCCACTCTCTCAGAATTGCTCACAGCACACACATAGGGGATCTAGGAACTTTGGTAGAAAAATAATTTGTTTTTATTTCTTTAACTTCTAGGAGAAATTTAATGGTTTTTTTTTTTTTTTGATCACACGAGTACTTAATAAGTCAAGAACTTTTAGCAGTAACTGTCACTTGTCACTCGTACAAACCAGTTTTTTTTTCCTATCCCATTACAACCATTGAAAATAATAATTCAGAACATTGTGTATTCTCATTGTTACTTTGAAATTCCAGAAGGTAAGATCTGCTGAGTCATAAAAGTGCATGTACTATTATTTTCCAGATATTTATGGTTATTTTGACGGGATTCTTTTCCTTTAACCATATGTGGGTTTTGAGCCATTTATAAATATTACTCTGAGGCAGGACTCGTAGTCTCGATGGCACACCAGAGACATTCATTGCACATAAAAGATTAGTTACTCTTGCTTCACAGACCCTGTGTTTAGACCATGCTAATGACCTCATGTGCTTGGTGCTTTAGGAGGAGAGGAAAATCAGGGGATTAAATACAATCTTGGAAAATGCAGATCCAGAATTCTTTTTAAATAATTTTTTAATTTTTATTTGTATTGATTCTCTGTCTGCAAGGATCTCAGATCTTGGAGTTACAAACAGTTGTTAGCTGCCATGTGTGTGCTGGGAACTGAACCCCAGGTCCTCTGGAAGAACAGTGTGCTTTTAACTGCTGAGCCATTTTTCTAGCCCTGAGATTTGGAGTTTTTATCATAATTATATGGAGTCATGAACAGCACATGAGTAATCAAATGTCCAAACTCCACTGGAATTAGAGAATTCTGATTAGAGTTCTTTCTTTGGCATCTTGAAAGAGCACTCTGGGTCTTTTGAGGCTTTGCATTTGAATAACAGATTTATAGCCAGGCCTGGTAGTGTAGACCTGCCGTTCTAGCTTTACTGGAGGCTGAGGCAAGAGAAATAGGAATTCAAGGATTGCCTAAGCTACAGAGTAAACTGAAGGCCAGCTGAGGTAAGTCAATGAGATCTTGCTCCTAAATCAATAAACAGATGACTGGGGATGTAGGGCTCTGGTAGAATGCTTGCCTAGCATGTGCAAGGGCCTGGGTTTGATCTTCAGTACCATTACAGTGGACAGCTTAGTGGGTACATGTGCCTGTCTCCAAGTTTGATGACCTGGGTTCCGTTCTGGGGTCCCACAGCATAGAAAGAGAGTTGAGACCCTAACATTGTCTTCCTACCTCCACTCCCACACCATGCTATGTATGTACACCTCCATACACACACACACACACACACAGAATTTTTAAACAAAATGTAACATTTAAAAAATAGTATAAAGCTAGAAAGTTTTTAGAAAAACATTTATTGTAATGATTTTCAAACGTTTAGCTATGACTTACAGCAGGAAACAGATTTTCTTTCTTTTGTGACCTAATTGAAAAATTTCTGCACCCAAATCAGACCATATCAAGCCAAATTAAAAAGCACTCCCAAATGACTTTCCACTCCCTCCAGCAGGGACCGGGAAGAGAGACTGAAAAATTATGTGTCTGTTTTCTGGGGTGCAGTTTAAATACCCTGTGGGAGTGGTCTTGAGATCTAGGGAAGGAGCTGTTTTGGTGACCTTTCTGAGATGAAGCAGGGCTTGGGGGTGGGGTGGGTAGGAGGAGCTTCCACTAGAGCAGTAATATCTACATAGGTAAAAAACATAGTTTTTACAAAACATGCTATAATTTACAAGACACGCTACATGCTTACCTATCTTTTTCTATTTTCTGAATTCAGTATTTCTTTTCTACTTTTAGATGATTAAATTAGTTTTTAACTAATTATCCTACAAGTTAATTTGGAAATTAATAGATGCACTTTTGGAAGCAAGCACATGGGAAGGAAAAGCTTTAGTATCCCGGTAATGATGCAAAATGCATTAGAGAGATTAGTGCAATACATTTGGACTGATTGTTTGAGTCAGTAAACCCAGTACTTAGGGAGCAGGTGGATTCCAGTGAGGTCCAGGCAAATCTGGTGGGTTACATGGTACTTCCAGGACAATCGGGAGTACTTGAGACAGTCTCAAAAATGAGCAAGAAAAAAAAATGTTCATTGTACTTTTGGAATAGTTTGGACTTGGAGTATTCACAGTTAATGTGCTAAGATGTGTGTGCAGTGTCAGGGGGTGTAAATCCAAATCATACATGTTTAAAGTTACTTATTCATATACTTTAAAGTATTTTAGCAGCCTAATGTCACCATTCTTAAAGTGCAAAACTTTCCAAATTACTTCTTGTATTCAAAAGTTGACAATGAGGGACTAGGAATGTATAGTGTTGCTTGCCTCCATATTACCTGATCCTAGTACAACATAAAACCAGGCAGGGCGGTGCACACCTGGGGTCCCAACACTCTGGAAGTGGAAGCAGAAGGATCAGCAATTCCAGGTCATCCCTAACAACATATTGTGAGTTGGAGCCTACCCTGGACTATAAGGACTCTCTCAAAAAAATGGGCAATGGGGTGGGTAAACAGAATAGTTGGTAACCTGTTTGCCAGGTAGGCACTGGGGCCTGAGACTGATGTCTGTTGTAGAATATTTGTTTAACTAAGTAAAGATGTGTTACATTTGCTTGTGCTACAGAATAATTGCTTAAGTATGCAAATAGGCTTCATTTGTTAGATAATGTAAGATGTGTTGCTGTTTCCCCTTGCCTGCTTAAGGTTCCTGATTGGTCTAATAAAAAGCTCAATGGCCAATAGTTAGGCAGGGAAGGGATAGGCAGGGCTGGTGGTCAGAGAGAAAAGGGGAGCCAGCTAGTGAGGGTCCCAGCCAATCAGACACAAAGGAAGCAGTAAAGCAGGATGGACAGTAAATAGATGGAGCAAAGGAGCCTTAGGGCAGCACATAGATAAATAGAACTTGATTAATTTCAGTCTTGTTTTTTTTTTAAAGCTAGTCAGAAACAAGCCTAAGCTAAGACTGAACATTCATAATTGATAGTAAGTCTTTGTGTCATGTTTTAGGGGCTGGTGGTCCAAGAAAGCCTGCTACAAATGTCTAGAAAACACATTTATTTAAAAAGAAAGAAAAAAGGGTGAAGTCAGTGAGGTGGCTTAGCACTGGTTCTCAACCTTGTTAATGCTGAGACCCTTTAACACAGCTCTTTATGTTGTGGTGACCACCAACCATAAAATTATTTTAGTTGCTGTTATGAGTTGTGGTATAACTATCTGGTATGGGACCCCTGAGCCACTCAGAGGATAAAGGTACTTGCTGGCAGGTCTGATAGCCTAAATTTGATCCCCAGGATCCACAAAGAATGACTTCCTACAAGTTGTCCTCTGACCTCCACATGCATGCACACACCTGACCTTTAGAGTTCAGTCCCTAGATCAGCATGATGGGAGTTGAGAATCAACTCTGGGAGCTGCCCTCTGACTTCCACACACATGCTGCCTTGTGTATGAAATATGTACACAGTGACTATAATAAACAAAAACATTTAAAGAGAAGAGCAAGATGTAATGGTGTCTGGCTTTAATATCAGAACTTCTGGAGGCAAAGGCAAGCAGACCTCTGTGAGTTTGAAAACAATATGGTCTACATAAATAAGTTCCAGGTCAGTCAGAGCAGTAAGACCCTGTCTCAAAAAAAGGAAGGAAGGAAGGAAGGAAGGAAGGAAGGAAGGAAGCAAGCAAGCAAGCAAGCAAGCAAGCAAGCAAGCAAGCAAGCAGAGCATAATTAAGAATCAAATGCCCTCTGGTCACATACATTCAAAATGGTTAGAATTTTGAGAATCCAGTCTGCTCACCCTGACACAAAGACACACATTTTTTTGTTGTTGCTGTTGTTTGTTATTTGGTTGGGGTTGTCTTTTGTGGTTTTGGCTGTCTTGTTTCCTTTTTCTGCATAGCACTGGTGTTCAGATTCAGGACCGGAACTAAATTTTTCTAAGCCAGTAACACAAGGATGACCCCTCAGATCCTTACCAAGGACCAAAGTATAGGCCTGGGAGATTTGTGATTATGTTAGTCAAATTTATCTAATTGCTTAACAAAGTTATCTAGTTATCTAACAGTTTTTTTTTTTTTTAAATTGCTACCAACTTTTGACTGGATCCAGCATTGGGTCCATTTTCCTTCTTGGAATTGTGGAACCAACAAGCCTGGGTATCATCTGAAAGGAACTGATTCTGACTAAAATAGGGGAAATGGGAGACTAACTTCTTTCTTCAGCTGTTGAGGGCCTAGAGGCTATATGGATAGAAGGGGAGACAAAGGTAATAATACTTGAGGAATACTCATGTGTTTTCTGGGACTGGGCAGAGGGATGTGGATCCTGGCCTTTTCTCTCCTTTTTATGGCTGTTTCCAGTTCTCAGCATGCACGCCATTGCCAATGGTCATGGTGCTAAGATGTTACTTAGCACGCAGATGGAATTACAATGAAGGTAAAGCTAGTCTTGCTGTTTCCTGAGCCATTTTCGATAGAACCAGTTTCCATTAGCCTACCTGAAGAACCTGCAGTTTACGGTCACCTTCTACTCGCAGAAAAAAACAAGATTAGGACTGTAGAAATCCCTCCTCATCGCTTAACAGTGTTGCTCACAAACCACTAATTTAACAGTGGACTCGCTAGTAGCTCCTAAGTTGAGTTTAAGAAACAACACAGGCCAATCTGAGACCTTAAAGTTCAGTCTCAGGAAGGGGAGGAAGGGAGAAAGAAGGGGCAGCGGGAAGGGGAAAGAAAAAAAAAAGTACAAGTAGAAAGAAGAAAAATAAAAAGCAGAAAAAGAAAAGGAAAAAAGAACCCATGAAGTCAACACAGAAACTTTTGTAGCAGGTTAGCAGCATACACGGTCTGAAGCAGATCTGCTTATGCAGACGGGGCGTGGCTTCTCCTGTCCCCGCCCACTCGGCACCCCCGCCCGCCCCCCCCCACCCTCGAGCACAAAGGCAGCAGGGGGCGCTGTGCCTGCGCGACCTCGGCCAGAGAAGAGACCCCGCCCCTTCTTAGCTCATTTGTGAGCGCCACGGTCGCGCCCTACTGACGTCGGACAAGCTGTGCGGCGGAATCTGCAGCGGTGAGTGGATGTGCTGTGGTTGGGTATGGTGGTCGTTGGGGCTTCCTCCTGCTGGGCCAGGAAGGCGGGTGAACAAGGGAGGTTCGGCGGCCGTCGCAGCAGGTTTGTTCACGGAGGCTCCAGGGGCTCACGGGTGACTTCCGTGACTGTTTTGAACTAGCTAATTCCCGAGTCCGAGGGCAGACAGAAGGCCAGGAGGTGGACTTACTGTGCATCCATATGTTTTGTGCACCCCGGAAATAAGTCTGTCCCCAGAGGAATGGTTTATTATTGCCCATTTGATGGCTTGTAGACTGTAACTGTCACAGAGAGTGACAACATACCAAGTTTTCTGTCTAATGTTGTGTATTTTATGTATTTGAAAACAACTAGAGAATGGGTTTTTAAGTTTTTCAAGTCTGCTAGCAGTAATCCACAAAAAAATATTAAGATCTTGGGCAGGTGGCTCAGTGAGTAAATGCACTGCCAAGCGTGACACCCAGGCTTAATACCTGGGGAAGAAGTGATTTCTACAAATTGTTCTCTGCCCTCTACAGGTGAATGCACACATACATGCAGACACTTATGTATATATATGTGTGTGTAAATATATGCTTAATAACTTTAAAATTTAAGGACGTCGATGACATTAAATATGTTCATACAGTAAGTGAGGTCCGTGTTTAGCTAAGTCTGTGACCACTTTGACCTCTTTGTCTCAAGCCTTATTTACATATCTCTAGGCTCTCAAAGGCCTTTCTGGTTGAGACCACCATGTGTGCATGCATGTAAGAATGTTGGACGCCCATGTTTGCTTTCTAAGTTTAACAAAATTTAAAATGAGGAGTGCCAATAATTCAGTCTCTGAGAAGTAGAAAGGAACGTATTGGCCACCCTCTGCAATCAGGTGTGGGGAAAAGAATCATGGATGGGGGCAATGTGTATTACTTGGCCCCTTGTGAGAAAGATCACATGGTAGAGCCTGTGATGGATCCCCCAGGGACTGGTCCCTGGGAAAAGTATCACAACCTTAGAACAGAGGGTTGCTTTGGTGAAGAAGAACCTCTGTAGCCTGGTTGTGCTGATAGCATTATCTTCCTGAAAGCCTGGTGTTGTTTTTACAGGGCTGTCTGCCGTTAGATTGTCATCTTTGCTGAGGAAATGACCAACCAGGTAAGATCTGCCCTGGAAAAACTTTAGTCTCTGGCAAGTTTAAGCCCAATAGATTGCCTGGGTATATGGTTAGGGAAACTAGACTTTAATTCTTATCCTGTTCCCAAAGACCTGTTAATCGGGGATTATGTGGCATTAGTAAAAGGAACCACATTAAGATTAGTTTATGTGTCTTTGCCACAGTTTAGAGGGGACTGAGGAAGTTTAACAGAATCTCTACACAAACGTCGAAAAGGAGATAGAACAGTCAGTAAGCCACTTTAGGATTAGAAACAAAACTACATATGTGGGTGTGTAGTCTTCTACAGCTCTGGAAAGTGGGCTGCAGACAGGACTCCCTCCTGATCAGAGATGAAGAAAGTATAAGTTACTGGTCTTACACTGGGTTTGAGGGGGTGAGGGCTGGCTTGCTGTAGTGAGGTGTGGTGCTACATACCTATAGTGGCAACACCGAGGAGAGTGAAGTTCAGTGTAAGCCTTGACTACACGGAGTCCAAAACCAACCCCGGCTCCCTAGGAAGCCCCTACCTCAAAAAAAAAAAAAACCCCAAAAAACCCGAAAAAAGAACCCAAAAACAACAACAAAAAAAAAAAACCCAAGAAGAACCTGTTTTTTTCTCTGGTGTGGCTATACACGTCTTTGATGAGTAGGAACCAAGGATTTTATAGGCTGGTCAGGGAAGTAGCATAGCATCTGTCCCACTTAGAATGCTGGAGGGAGAGGACACAAGATAACTGAAATCTGACTATCCCCGTTCTGTTCTTTTGTAGTACAGTATTCTCTTCAAGCAAGAGCAAGGTAAGAAGTCCACCTCCTCAAGTAAATTCTCTTGTGAGAAATGTCCTCTTGGTTTCTTTAAGATCTTATCTCGCCTGCTAGACATATAGATCTTTGAAGAATTGGCTTTGGTAGCCAAAAACAATATACTCAACCAAAAAGTAAACAGCTGTTTGGGTCTGGTGGGGTAGGCCTGTAATCTCAGATGCTGAGGAGTTAGATAGGAGGATTGTGAGTTCAAGGCCGATCTAGACAATGTAGTGTATATGTCATAGTATAAAAAAATGAAAAGGGGGCTGGAGATATGGCTTAGTGGTAAAACACTTGCCTCAATATGCAAGGCCAATCCAGGTACAAAATAAATAAGTAAATATATGAAAGATAGCTAGAGAAAGTAGGAGTCAGATGGTGTAATAGAGAACTCCAGGATGAGGAGAAAACGTCCACCGGAGAAAGATGCTGAGCTTTCCGGCTGCCAGGTAGCAAGAGGCAGTATTTTGAGCTTCAGAACCCTGTTGGTGTCTGTGCTGCTAGGGCGATGTGCTTAAACCTGGCTCTAGCTCAGAATTCACCATGGAGTCCTGGCATAGCATCCTTTACTTACAGGTACAAGAGCTCTTAGAGGACATTTGTCTCTCTGTAAAAGCAGATATTGAAACAGTGAAAAATTTACCAAGGCACCTGAATGCGTAGAGTGTCAGTGGTGGGAATGGGAGCAGGTGGCAGGTCTGAGGCCAGCTAAGGACCAGCTCTAGTGAGACAGACCTGCTGAGCAGGGGCAGCATCTGTGCATGGACTGGCTAATCCTAGCCAGTCATACTGGTTAGAGACAGCCTTGGGAGTTTGTAAGTATCTATTAGAAACGTTTTTTCACTCCAAATTAGTGACATTTAGGAAGTCTGAGGTGTAAGTCCAGAGCATCCCCCTAGTTAATAGAAAGCTGTGCAGGTGTGTCAGGCAATAGGTCTGCATGAAGCTGACATTATCCAGGTGGCAATCTTAGCATGCTTGGGTCTGGTGAGGAGTATAAGGAAGCTGTGACACCATGTGTAACTCAACAGCTGTTTGATCTCTTTAGATTCATGTTTTGGAAAGGTAGCCTTAGAGAATTGTAACCAGGCATAGATAAAGCTTTAGTTTATACTGATCCTGTTTGATAGATGTATACAAGCTTTGCAGATTTCACAGTATAGCTCACAAAATATATAGCTTCCAGACTTGGACTTAATGTGGACTTAAATCTTTAAGTCAAGTTAAAATCTTGAGTTTGAATCCTAGCCCTTGCTCCTTCTTAGGTTCATGCCTTTGGATGAGCTACAAGGCACCTCCAAGCCTCCCGTTCCTTATTTATGAAATGAGAGTAATCTTTTTAGGGGGTGGGGAAGGTCAACACTGGGGACCAAGTCCAAGGCCTTGCCCATTCTCATCAAGTACTCCACCATTCAGCTCTTGGTTTTTTGAAAAAGGATTTTACTTGTAACTCAGGCTTGCCTTGAACTCATTGCCTAGCCTTATGGTTCTCCTGCTCTCTCTCCTAAGTGCTGCAGTTACAGGCATATCACCACAGGTATGATCTTGGCAGGATGTCATAAAGGCAGCTGTGGTTAAGACAACGCCTAGGGAAGGATTAATGTAATAAGTGATTCATTAAGCATAGTAAAGGCATTTGTGGTAAAAGACACCTCATACATTTTAGACAGTACTGTTTATAGGAGTTTGCTGATTTTCAAAGGCCTCTGAGGTACAGCATCAGTCAAATTGAGGTCCTTGGGAAGGGGGGGTTCCCGTTCACGTTAGCCATCCTGGTCAACTGATTGCCGTAGTCTGATTGTCTGCCGGATAGCAGACTGCTGGATCAGTCACTGAATTTGGAGCCTGAAGACCTTGTTCTCATCCCGCTGCCCTCCACGTAAACTTGTTTTAGGGTAAAGTGGCTAAGGCTAAACAGGAATCACTAGCTGTCATCTAGTTCCCCACAGGTCCAGTGGAGCAGTGAGGAGATGGGACAGACGTCACTGCAGACTTGTCAGATGGTTTTCACCTTTGCGTTTATCACACTGAGTTTAGGAGTTGTGTGCAAACTTTAAATGAAGCTCTTTCTTTGTAGCCCATGATGATGCCATTTGGTCAGTTGCCTGGGGGACAAACAAAAAAGAAAATATTGAAACTGTGGTCACAGGATCCCTAGATGACCTGGTGAAGGTTTGGAAATGGTGAGCACCTCTCTCCCCTTTCAAAACCTGGGAAATTTGGGGCAAGGATCTGCTTCTGGGCTCCCAAATGCTCTAAGGAAAGCATTGCTTTTTCTGGGCAAGAACACAACAGCAACATAGTAGCTTTAAAACAGCAGCTTAACTCCAGATGGGAGTGGGTACACCTTTAGGCCCATCACTGGGGAGGCAGAGGCAGGCGGATCTCAGTGAGTTCCAGGACAGCCAGGACTGTTACACAGAGAAATCCTGTCTTTAAAAAACAAACAAACAAGGAGCTTACTTTTCCTTGTTTCTTGTTATTTGTTATTAAAGCTCTGTGTGGTAGGGAGCCCCAAAGTTAAACCTGGATGCATTCTGTGTTCAGTACTCAGGTTTCTGCATTTCACTGGCCATTTGTGGGTAATGTCCAAGGATGTAGAAGCTCTAAAGCCAGTATAATATATTGTGTGGAAAGAATCATTTCTGTCCTTCCTCTAGGCAAGATGAGAGGCTGGAGCTACAGTGGAGCCTGGAGGGACATCAGCTGGGGGTGGTGTCTGTGGACATCAGCCACACCCTTCCCATTGCTGCATCTAGCTCTCTTGACGCTCACATCCGTCTTTGGGACTTGGAAAATGGCAAACAGATAAAGTCTATAGATGCAGGACCTGGTAAGAACTTTGCATTTAGGAAAGGTGATGGAGTCCCTAGAGAGAGTGTTTCTAGTTCAGAACTGTAGTCACTCTGATCCAACCCTAATGTCATTGTAATCACACAAGGGAATTATACTAAGTGATAGTACACTGAAAATAACCGTACATTATTTCAGGCCCAGTCCCTCGGATCCACTGAATTAAGGTTTAAGGGGGTAACGGTAATGCTGGGCTCGAGACTGGCTTGGCTGCTCCTCCAGCACCCACATGGTGCTTAACAACTGTATATGATGAGATCTGGTGTACAGGCATACATATATACAGAATACTATATACATAATAAATTAATCATTAAAAAATAGTATGAGACTGAAATGTGTTTCTGGAAAAGGCCATTCAGATACTTTCTGACTTCCCAGATGGCTGTCTATCCTCTTCTCTGCATGCATTATTCATGGAGAACAGTGATCTCTAGCCATCCTGCAAAGCCTATTAGTACCCTGAACATAAGGAACATTAAAAATAGAGAACCGGATCTGTTGCTGCTTTTAGATACCATTTTTATTACACGGTACTTATTTTGTTGTGTGAGCACATGTGTGTGCAGAAGTCAGAGGACAACTTGTGGGAGCCAGTTCTTCCATGTGGGTCTGGGACTTGGGCTCGGATCATCAGTTTTGGTGGCAGGTGCTCTGCCCACTGAGCCATCTCTGGCCCAGTTGCCTGCACCCTCTCAGGACAGTGGCACTGGTTAATGTCTAACTGTTGTGGCCTTATACATCCCCTGTGAAGAAATGAGCTGCTACATTGGTTGCAAGTACAGAGGTTCTATATCTGTCCAGCTTGCTTTTCCTTCTTCGGAGTGGTAAAGCTTACCAGGTTGTTTTGCCTTGTTTTTTGGGTTTTGGTGTTTGTTTTCCGAAGCAAGGTATTACTATGTTAGTCAGACTGGCCTCAAAGTCATGGCTGCATCTCCTCAGCGTCCCCGGTTCCAGAGTTACAGACATAAGACAACTGTTAGGAAAGACACTGAAAAAAATAAAGTAGATGGATGTGCATTGGGGTGGGGGAGCCATTCAAATCCAGATCACAGCTTAGTCAAATAACCCGCAGGCCTTGCTGTTGCCAGCTAACTCACTCAGCACCTTCACTCAGCTACTGAGCCCAGGGAAAGCATGTTTGCCTTGAAAATGTGTCACCAAAAAAGGGGCAGAAGGCAGAGAGAGAATCCTGACCTTCAGGAAGAAGTGAAAATAGGAAAAGTGAGGCTGGAGGAATGAGCCTGTGGTTGGCTGTCCTCCACGGACATGAGGAATTGCTAATGACACTGCACAGGTCCGTGCATGGCAAATCCAGGATGGCCACGGGCAGAGAAGAGTTAGGGTTTGGAATACAGTTATGTCTTAGAGTGACAAACGTGCTTCCTGTTTTGTGCCTGAGCCATCTGGTAGTAAAGGATCAGTATTGGAAAGCAATAATAATTTCAAAATAATTTGAAAGAATCATTTTATTAAGCTTTGAGAAATAAAAGCTGGGGTTTTTACTAACCATTTTCTCTGTAAATGTTTAGTTATAATAGGATTTTTAAAAACATAATTCTTGGGACTGGAGAGATGTCTAGGCAGCTAAGAGCACTCACTGACTGCTCTCCCACAGCATTGGCTGCTCTTCTAGAGGACCCCGGTTCAATTCCCAGCACCCACATGATGGATGGCTCCTAGCTGTAACTCCAGCTCCAGGGGACCCTACACCCTCACACAGACATACATGCAAGCAGAACACTAATGTACATAAAATAAAATTAAATAAATTTTTAAATTATTTATTTTTAAAAAATAATATTTCTTTTTTGACCAGACATATATGATGACTGGCAAAGCTGGTGTATTGGGATTCTCTAAAGGAGCAGAACTGATAGAATATTTATAGAATATTTGTAGTCTACATTGTTTTTTCAAGTGTTTTGAATTTCATTCATTTTATAGCACAGATTTGTTCCTTTTCGTTGATAAGTAATATTCTCTTATAAGGATGCACCATATCCCTTCTCATCCATCATTTGCAGTCATGTGGACTGTTTACAGCCTGAGCTGTTGATGATAAGGCCGCTATGGAAATGAGTGCCTCAGTCTCCGTGTAATGCTGTTGTTCCTCAGAAGGAGCTCCCAGGAGTGGTCTTGTGCATATTGTGCTGGTTCCTTTTACCTGAGAAACTGTCAAACTGGTTTTCAAGTGGCTGTCCCCTTTTACATTGCTACAGAGTATGGAGGCTCTGGTTTCTCATGTCCTTGTCAGTTGTGGGTAGGTATTGTTCAGCTGGTCTTATTATTTAAAAACTTCAATATTCTCTTAAAATTTAAACTTGGTAAAGAAAAGAGTTAGAATCTTTATAGCATGGTTTCTTGACTCAGGACATTTTCTCAAAGTTTAAAGACTGTAGCATTTGATCAAGCTGTAGTCTATAGAATTAAGGTTGACTCTTTCCTCACTGGGTGTTCTCTCTGCTTCCTTTCCAGTGGATGCCTGGACCTTGGCCTTCTCCCCTGACTCCCAGTATCTGGCCACAGGAACTCATGTCGGGAAAGTGAACATTTTTGGTGTGGAAAGTGGAAAAAAAGAATATTCTTTGGACACTAGAGGAAAATTCATCCTTAGTATTGCATATGTAAGGACTCTTGTGCACCAAGTCTCCAGCTGTGGTACTCTTGTAGACCCTGCGGTGCCCATTAGACTGCTGCCTATTGGTGTGGCATGCTGGCAGCAGTGAGACCTGAGGTCAGCAGGAGGGCTTGTATTCAGAGGGGACAGGTTAACCAAATCGTCTCAAATCACCTCTTCTCAACAGAGTCCTGACGGAAAATACCTGGCTAGCGGAGCCATAGATGGAATCATCAATATTTTTGATATTGCAACTGGAAAACTTCTGCATACGCTGGAAGGTACCACAGCTCCTCACCTTATTTTGCATTCACTGCTTGGATTATTAGGCCACAAGCAATAATGCTCCTTTTGTTTAATGATAATCTAAATTGTTTTCATCTCTGTTGGAAAACTGAAATGCCACTATGTGTTAGACTTAGCACTGTGGTTTTAATCTAGACACAATAGTTCTGTTTTAGTGATGTAGGTTACTTTTTTATTTATGTGTGCGTGTTTTTCTTTTCTTCTCATGAGCTTTGTGGTTGAAGGCTGCTCCTTTTTTGTGCTCATTTGATGTCAGGTGTAAACATTGGTATTCATTCTTCACACTGGTGGCCTTGGGAGGAGGCAGAGCTAGAGAGAGGTTGCTCCTCTGCTGTCTGATTTTGAATTATAACTAAATGCATGTATCTCCACAATTTACCTTTTACCCAGTGGCAAAAGGTTTGGTAGAGAAACAATGTTATTTGCTATTTGTTGGACCTTACCAGTGTTATTTGTCTATCCTCACAAATCAGATGCAGCCTGTATTTTCATATTTGGCCATGTTTGTAGCAGAGGTTTCTGTTTTTTTGTTTTGAGACAGGGGTTCTCTGTGTCATCCTGGATGTTCTGGAGTTCACTGTGTAGACCAGGCTGGCCTTAAACTCAGAGATCTACCTTCTTCTGCCTCCCCTTTGCTGAGATTAAAGCTTATGTCACCACCAAGACAGCTTTTGTTTATTAGCATTTTTAAGTGTGTGTCTGTGTCAGAGGCCAGATTTCAGATCCCTTGGAGCCAGAGTTACGATGGTTGTGAGCTGCCGGCTGTGGGTACTCGGGACTGAACTTGATTTCTCAAGAGAGAGCAGTACATGCTCTTAACCACTGAGATACCTCTCTTGTCCCACAAGGGTTTTGTTACGTTTTGTGTTGATTTTTAGCAATGTATATTGAGGCCCAATGGATTAGTGAAGGGAACTAAGGAGAGATGGCTGCATGAAGAGGCTGGAGTCCTGTGGTAGTGGGGGAAGGGTCAGGTCTGTATCTTCTCTGACTGAAGGACAGTTAGTAGGAAGCTTGTGTGGCAGAGTGGCCAGCTAACAGCTTTTCTGAATTTCAGGCCATGCGATGCCCATTCGCTCCTTGACCTTCTCTCCTGACTCCCAGCTCCTCGTCACGGCTTCAGATGATGGCTACATCAAGATCTATGATGTGTGAGTTAACTTTTCAAAAGTAAAGGTCTCAGCAACAGTGACAGCTCTATCCCCTTACTGATTGGAGCCACTCTAAGAATTTGCTGCCTGCTCTCCTAGCCATAAGTTAACTGATGCTTTGAATTCCCAGTCAGCACCTCCTGCTAGAGCTTAGAGTGTGTCCCCAAGGTTTGTGTGGAAGAAGTGTGTCTAGTCCCAGTAGGATTAAACTGCTGCTCTTTCTCAGAAGTCAGGTGTTTGGGCTCCCTGGCATACAATTCTTCTGGGTTGCTGTATAGTGCACACCTGAGGAAATGGAGCTCTGGCTGTAGCTGGCCTAGAGACAGTGAAAACCTAGGGCATCTCTTCCAGAGTCCTTCTTTCAGCAGATATGCAGGTTGGCTCTGGTTGGGGAGCCCCCAGTTGGTAAGCTATCCCTTAGGTCTGGGCTGGGAAACTTTTGAGATATGATCTGGATTGATGGTTCAGGAGTGAGCAGAATGCTCATGTGCCCAGCTCCACCACTGAGGGAGCACTGCTGTCCTTGTGCCGTATCCTCTCTCCCACATTCTCATCCCATTGCTGTTGCTGGGATACACCTTGTACTGCTCTGGCTTCATGATTAGTCTCCCTGTCTAGTTCTCCAATGCTTTTCTCATCCATCTGACACATTTCTCACTCCAACATGTATCCATGTCCCTTTGTGGGCCTCCTTGAGCTGTTGGAGAGTTGTAACTGCGCGGTCAGAAGGACCTGCTGCTTTGACATTACTGCTGAAAGTTGCATGTGCTTGTTAGTGACAGACTCAGCTTAGGAGCGGCAGTATGGGAGTGGCTCCCTTTGTTAGCTTTCATTGCCGCTCTTTCCTGACCTCCCAGGAGCTGGTGAGGCAACATGACATAGTGCCTTCACTCTGCTGAAGAGGACCTCAAACTGAGGTGATGACTGCCTTAGCAAGAACACACATCAGGATTTCTTTTCCTCTGGGGGTCCACTGCATCCTCTGCGCTCCCTAACTGAGGTTTGTTTCTAGGGGTAAAACCCAGGTCCAGGGCTTCTCCTGTCATAGGCATTTGGTTTTTCAGGAGAGAGGGATGGCTCAGCAGTTAAGAGCACTTGTCAGTCTTCCAGAGTTTGGTTCCCAGCACCCACACTTGGATGGTCACAATTACCTGTGACTCTAGCTGCAGGACTTTGCCGTTCCTTTTTGGACTCCATGGGCACCTGCACATGGATGGAACACACACATAAAATAAAAAATCTTTTTCAAAATGAAAGAAACATGAAGATGATTGTAGGAATTGGGCCAAGCTTGGGGGTTTTGTTTGTTTTGTTTTCGTTTGCTTTTTTTTTTTTTTAAGTATTTTTTGGTCTTGACAGGGGTCTCACTATATAGCCCTAGATGGCCTGGAACTTGATATGTAGAGCAGGCAAGCCTGAAAATTACAGAGATCTACTTTCTTCTGCCTCCCAGATGCTGGGGTTAAAGGCATGTGCACCACACCCAGCTTCCAGCCTTGTTCTTAACTAGGTCACCAGAGTCCTGTTGAGTCACATACGTTTTGACAGGTACATCTTTCTGCCTTCCTGTCACCATGGAAAAGGCCGTATTGCAGGAGGGTCTGACAGGCCTGCTCATCTCTGCTCAATCTCCTCATCTTGGAGTTGGCTGAGCCATCTCTCCAGCCTCCAACTTCTTGATATTTTTAACCTAATGCTGCTATAACAATTTGTCTGGTGTTTGATGCTACTTCACTGAAAATATGACATAGGGTCATTCTGATATCACACCCAGCCATGTGAGCAGAGCTAACAGTTCACCAACCAATTCAGCAATTAGAACTCCCCAAACTAGCATCTCCATTCTGTTTGAATCTTTCTTCTTCCAGACAACATGCCAACTTGGCTGGCACACTGAGTGGCCACGCTTCCTGGGTGCTGAACGTCGCGTTCTGTCCTGATGACACTCACTTTGTTTCCAGGTACGTAGGAGTCTTAAATTTCTAAAATGCTTGGCAGAGGAGAGCAGTTTTTTGGTAATGTGCCTTAAAATTAAGAGACTGCCTTACATAATTGTTTAACACTCTGGAGCTGGGGAGATGCTTAGCAGTTTGAGCACTCCACAGCCACTCTTCCATTCCTAGCACCCACATGGCAGCAGCTTACGAAACGCCATCGGGGGGATTCCATGCCCTGCTGTGGCCTACTAGCACACATTCAGACAAAAAGCTCGTACATATAAAATTAAAAGCTTTTTAAAGAAATAAAATTCAAATTGCCTAGGTCACGCATGGTGGTACAGTCCTTAATCTCAGCTCTGGAGTGGTAGAAACAGGTGGATCTCTGTGAATTCAAGGTCAGACTAGTTACATACAGAGTTTAGAACTAGCTAGAATTATGTAGTGAGACCCTGTCAAAAAAAAAGAGAAAAATTCAAGCTGCCTTTGTTTACTTTAGCTTTTAAAGGGCTTCATTATTGTTTTTGAATAGTGAAGTTGATTGATCTTAGCTTGATGAAAGGTAATCTTTTAAACTATTGAAATCTTGGATTTTCCTAAAAGTCTTATGTTTCCACTTACTGTCTTGACATATATGTTGTTCCAAGAGGAACTTAGAATATACAGATCTAGCTATAACATGTTTATGGATGCCAATTATAACCAGGGCTCTGGAGGTGGAGGAGGTTCAGAAGCGTGGGATGAACATCTGAAGGGCATTGCTCAGTGGCTCTGAGAGCTTTTGACACTTCTCCAAACCTCCCTCTAGATAGATTTGAAGCTCCTGACCATGGAACTTAGCAGGCAGGCCAAGCTGATGAGGAGACTCTTGGGTGCCATGTGAGGAGATAGTCATCTGATAACTCTTGTGCCCAGGTTCTTGTCTAGCAGCAAGGAGCCTTCTAAAGGTAGAAGTATGTAAGTTCTGCAGAGGAGTGTAGAATAGGTTGTGTTCTAATTCTAACATTTGCTTTCAAAACAGTTCATCTGACAAAAGTGTAAAGGTTTGGGATGTTGGAACAAGGACCTGTGTTCACACCTTCTTTGATCATCAGGACCAGGTACGGAATAATAAGCATGTAAATTCCCTTGTGTTTAGCTTGCTGACCACATTCTTTATACTGGCTTTCTGTTGGAGTTAAGAATGGTGGGACCTTGTAGGGGATTGCATTGTTTCATTGGAAATAATTATTCCACCCACTGGTTTAATAAAAAGCGCTGATTGGCCAAAGGCAGATAGGAAGTGTGGGCGGGGCTACCAGACTAAGGAAAACTCTGAGAACAGGAAGAACAGAGAAGAATGCCAGAGAGAAGCCAGAGGAAGCAGAGGACAACTATGCTGCTCTAAAGAAAGGTACCGAGCCACATGGCTGAACAGGAAGAATCATGGATTAGATGAAGGATAGAGAGCTAGCAAGTGATATGCCTGGGCCTGAGGCCGATCAGCCAAAAACTCTTGAAAGTGTCTGTGTGTCTCTGTGGGACTGGGGGTCTGCGGGTCTGTGGGTCAGTGGATCTAAACCTTGAGGTAGGCCCGAAAGTCCAGGCCAGAAACCTCCTACTACAGAACCTTGGGACATATTGGCCTTGTGACCATGAGGCATGTCCACTACACATGCCAAGACACACAACTGACCACATGTCCTTCTTTGAAATTATACACCTAAGCTGAGACTTCTAGAACTTTTTTTTCTGGGAACTTCTAGAGGAGCCCTCCTCTTTGGAAGGTTCCATCGCTTAACAAAATCATCATTTACATTTTTGAAGTTATCTAGGGATGTGATTTAAATATAGAGGTTACAGCTTATTCACTTGTAATGATAGTGCTGAGCCTGGTTATCCTGGTAACATTATTGTAGATCCCTCTTGGTCCTGACTGTTCAATAAATACCACCTCTGAGCTGAGGGCAGTGACATAGGCCATAGTCCCAGCACTCTGGAGCTGAGGCTGGAGGATCTGCAGTGGCAGCTTACTTGCCTGGTCCCAACCTGAACCTTCCAAAAAGAAGTGGATTCTGATTCCGTTGGTGCCACATGGGCCTGAAACTCCTTTCCTTTTTCCTTCTTGAGCAAGGGAAAGGGATTTTAAAAAACAATCTCTTGCTTTAGCCCAGCCTGGCCTTGAACTTAGTGGAGCCCTCCTGCTGGGATTTCAGGTGGGAACCACCCTGCTTGGCTGAGATTGCTTAACTCTCCCCTTGTTACCATCATTTCTCTTTTGGGCAACTCTAGGTATCAAGGGTTTAGACTCTAGAGGAAGGAGGAACTAGGCAGGCAGCACACAAATAAAAAGCTCAGAAGAGCAGATCGCTCTTTCATATGTGGGAATGTTTTTTGAGATTTTACACATTTTTCTTTTTGAGTGCATCTTACAGTTACCTAGCATAATTCTTCATTCTGCTTTGTATGTATCTTAAATTATTGAAGTTGAATTGAATCTTGGTAGTCCACTGTTGGCTTTAAGCATTTTTCTTTGTAAGTCCTAGCTGTGTTGCTTATTATGTGGGGTTGTGATGGTGTTTCAGAGAAAGATGTCTGGAAGTAAGGCCTTCTATGGCCTGAAACCAAGGCTAGCTTCCAATCTCAAAGTGAATGACAGTTGATCACACAGAATTTTTAGTAATTACGAAGTTAACTCAGCCACATTCATTCTAAGTATGAAACTGCTAATTCAAGCACATCCAAAAATATCAGTGGTGCACAGTACTGTTGTCTAGTTCCCAGGTCTTTTGAGAAGGGGGTAATGATTGACCACGTGTGGGTGGGAGTGGGCATGGGAGGGAGGTGAGTGATATGCAGTTTTGCCTACAGGCTTCTCCTCCTGGGAGCCTAGTGTTGGGCCCAGGCAGGAATCACTTTATGCAATTAGGTAACCCCTGGATTCTGAACCTTTGAAAGGAGGGTAGATCGTTGTATTGTAGAGAGGGGAGTGTTGCTCAAAACAGCCAGAGGAAGTGGCCCAGACAGAGGTTTGTGCTGGTCTAGATTCAGAAGAAAGCAAGCTTCCTTACCAAAGATGCAGGGATGAGAATGTTCTGTTTCTGTTTCTCTTTGCAGGTTTGGGGAGTAAAATATAACGGAAATGGATCAAAAATTGTGTCTGTTGGAGATGACCAGGAAATTCACGTCTGTGACTGCCCAATTTAGCCACCTGCATCTTTGGGGCCAGCACCAGAGCACACAGGGTTCACCATGGCATTCCTTATCTTCTTAGGCACACTGAAAGTACAGCATATATTGTAGTAAATTTTGTAGATACAGTATAAAGTTTTTCCTGTTTTATTGGAAATGCTGCTCCTATTTTAATGTAAATAAAGCATTCTTAATGCAAGCACCTGCATTTGTGAACATGCTGCTCTTTTCTTGACCCTGTCTCTGGAGAATAGTGTGAACTGGGATTGTTAGGGAGGAGCACATGTCTGAGGGAACAGAGATCCAGGCCCTTACTGGGCTAGGAAGGCAGCTCCCTGTTCCTGGATGGCTCATGGTGATGTGCCCTGAGCTCCCACAGCTCACCACCCTTTATCAGAATGGAGCTCTCAAGGAAACGAGCTGGATGCACAGAAACATTCTGGTATTCTACCCGACTTGGGATCCTTCTATGGGATGCCCCCTCTGCCACACCCTCATTTCCCTGTTCTGCCAGGTCTGCCCTACTGGCAGCCCGCCCTAACCATTTCAGGCTCAAGACTGGCAGACAGGCTGAACACTGCCTTGCCTCAGACTAGAGTTCCAGCACCTTTGCCTCTTCTATAGTCATCTCTACACTGGATCTGCATGGTAATGAGGAAGGCTTAAGTTGCTTACACTCTGGTGCTTCTTGCCTGTGATCCTCAGGGCCCACTCTGTAGGACAGTTCATACTGGATTGTTTCCCACCTCCATCTTGCTTACCCCCTTCGAGCTAGGAGCTGTCCTCCGACTCAGGTCTACACCCTCACAGCTCAGAGGCTCCTCAGATGGCAGCTTCTCAGAGCCCTTGTCCCTGATCTTTCCATTGCAGTTTACCCCTGACCTCTGCATGCATCCCATCCCCCAAATGAAAGGTTCCCAGGAAAAAGTTCATTTCTTCTGTTTACAGTGCAAGACAGTCTGGCACTTAACACCATTGTGTGCTCAAGAAAAGAAAAGGCAAAGCCATTTGTTTCTCATACCAGCTCAATTTTAATTTAAAAATGGCAAGTGTACAGTTGGGAAGCTTAAGCAACACCCTGCAGATCTGTAACAAGGAAGAGCTGAACATAGTCTTGTCCCATCACAAGCTAAACAGTAGCTCTCCAGCAGTGATTAGGATGTCACGGCACAGAAACACCCTGGAGTTATGGTCCATTTACAAATTGGGTTAGTTGGAGGAATCGCTTTTAAGTCTGTCCCGGCCACTGGTCAAAGAGGGCATAGGTGGACTTCCTGTGCTCTGAGTGAAGTATGTTTTGTGGGAGCCTGGTCCCGCTAGACGGCTTCCCCCACCAGCCATGGGTCTGTTTTGCCCTTTGACCCTCCTAGGAGAGGTTTCTGGTCTGCTTCAAACTGTCTGGTACTCTAAGAACCAAATAAGGGTGGATCTGACAGGTTAGCCCAGCAGCTTAAGAAGCAGGGTGTTTAACTTTAGAAAAGGAGGGAGTATTAATGGCTAGAGGCTGAGGTAGCCTTTATTTACAGTGCAGTCTGCCTGCTAGGAATAAAGTTATAACTAGTACCCATCCCACACAGCTGCCATTGTCAGGGTATTCATGACAGCTAACTAGAACTTAGTTCAGTTCTCACCAAGTATGACAAGCAGGAAGCCCTTTGTAGTATGGCTGTACAAGGAACAGAATGGGCCTTAGGAAGAAGCTGTCTGGAGAACAAGGTGCAGATTGAAGAGCTCTGTTCCACTGAATCCCTAAGTTGTCTGGAGACATTAGCAGCTGTGCAGGGGCTAAACCACCAGCAACATCCTTTGGGTGCTTCTGCAGCTGCACAGAGGCTGCCAGGAGCATGGGAGGCTTAGCTTTCTTTAGGGTACGCACTTTGGTGGGACAACACTGCAAAGGTTGTCAGCAGATAATCATCAAAACCACAAAGAACAAGGTTGAGGTCACAGCAAATGGCTTTATTAGCTTTTAATTTAAAATGGGTTTGTCATCGCCAGGCTTGGAAAGGTCGGAAAAGTTCCAAGACAGATGGTCAGACAAACCCCTTTCTAACCACTCAAGGGGACAGCAGGAGCTGGGCTGGCCCTGCAGCTTTTGAGTGCAGCCCACTCAGTATGAATAGGCATGCTGGGTCAAGTGCAAGCCGTACATGTGCTTTTATTATCTAGGAGTTCTAGAGCCTAGATTCAGAAATATTAGCAGACCTGAGCTCATACCCTCAGTGACTCTGCCAAGGGTGGAAGGGGAGAAAAACCACAGATTAGAGATGGGCCAGACATCCACCTTCTTGGCCTTTGTTAAGGGCCAAGTGTGGCTCTCTGGGCCTACTGTGGAACTGAACCATGACGAAGCCACTAAGAAGCACAGAGGATCAGTGTGGTTCTATCATCTCCAGAGTATGTCCTGAAAGTACAAATGAACAGATTCCATATGCAGACTAGACATGATTGAACTTAAAACATTTAAATAGAAATCAAGCTATAACTTAAGTTACAACCAGAAGAGAAACAAGAAAACCCAAAAGACAACTCAGCAGTGGAGACTGCTGAACACATACACAGGACACCCCAAACACGAGGCTATTAAAGCGATGCCATTTTCATTGTGCCAAGTTTACATTCGTCATGTACTAGTCCGACCAGGCCATGCTACACCGCGCCATCATGCCGTCTGGCATTGCACACCAGTGCGGGGTCCGTCTTCATCCTCCTCATAAGCCTCCCTGTGCTGGCGCCAGTTCTGCTCACTGGGATTGAACTCCTTCAGCTCCACCTGATCCATGTCATCTGTGATCCTCACCTTCTGCCGAGGGGGGAGCAGAGCCTCCAGCTGAGAAAGCTTCTCTTGAGAAAGCCAGTGTTTTTCAGGGAAGACGACCTGCAGAGATGAGCACACAGGGACATGGGGTTTCTTGGCTTTCTGTCAAGACAGCTGTCTCACGAGAGTAAGTGCTGCACTTACTAAAAACTGTATGATCAGCATCCCTTTCTCCAGTGGGGCTTTGTAGATGGGCATTCCCTCATTGCGCACACATTTCAGGTCTCCATGCTTTATCACCTCACCTGCCACAGAGAAGGTTCCGTTAGGAAAAAGAAAGACAACAGGAGCCTGGAGAGCTTAACCTCCTTCTAAGGAGAGCCAGGGTGGGCAGGGGAGCAGAGCTAACCCAGCTGAGTACTGAGCAGAGAGTGGGGCAGGACTATCTGGTCCACATCAGGGAGGCAGCAAGCACACTGAAACCTCTACCATAATGTAGGGCCAAGGGCCATGGGAGTATACAGCAGGTGACTACTAGTGTTTGGCAGGCTGACCCACCAGATGACTCAGGGAGAGCCCTGATGGGAGTCCAACCTGGGAAGGCTGTGGGATCACTGGCTGTTAATGACTGGTTGGTCCTGTCTGTAATTTTTCTCATGCCACTCCATTACTTCCCTAAGAACTGCTATGGATGTAACTGTGTAGAATGCAATTTGGCTGTATGGAAAATGTAACAAATGTGCAAACAAAGAGTCAGAGACAATTTCATTTTTTTTGATGAAGTAAAAGAGAAGGTTACCATCAGAAAGCACGTGTGTTCCATATTTTACCAGTCAGATAGAAACTTATCCTAAATACTCTCAGATAAAAAAGTTTCCTATCCCTCGCTCCGCTGAGGCATTCCTCTTATGACCATGTAGCGGATTGTGGGAGCTGCCTCTCATGGTCCACATTAATGTAGAGTGGTCTGAAGTCAGTACCCCTCACTTGGCCTCCAATAGGAAGCAACTGCCTACCTGCCTTTTCAAATGATGGTGGGTGTTCCTAACGTAAGTATGATGGCTGTGCTGCTCCCAGATCCACGAGAGCTTAGAAAGGGATTCACAGGAGCTCCCAGCTCAAGGAACAGCTTCCTGAGCAGTTCCTTCTCCATAACCCCCTCTTCTGTCCTTGACTCCCACATTCCCAGGCTGGGGTCAGGAAAGGTAGAGAGAGTGCTCACCTCAGGGAATTCTGCCAGGATGACCTGAACTTACATTATCCACCCTTGGCCAAGAATGGACTTTTTCAGAGAAGTCACACCAATGTTGCCAGCCCTGGGTCTCAGAATGGCTGGAGTCTGGGTTGTGACAATGTCTAGGTCTGAGACACACCCAGGCCCAGTTCTGTTAAGTGACCTAAGGCCTTCCTTGTGTGAACCATATCCTTCAACTTTATAGTTAGTGACAGGAGAGACTGGGCACCTGGGAGGGTTGTGGGTGGAGCTTATGGAAAGAAGGCTGACTTTAAAACTTCACAGCCTACATCACAGTGCAGTGCTTCCTGCTGACCCTTGGTTAAGTGTATGGAAGCACATGTACATATATGCACACACACCTCAAACAGAAGAGAAGGGGGTCAAAGGTCAGTGGCAAATCTCATATTGCTGGGCCTTGTACACTTTTATCTCTACAACTTTTGTAAGCTGAAAAAGCCTGGTTTGTGTTTTTTGTTTGTCTTTTTTGACAATCTCATTCTTCCAGCTTTTTCTAAGTTTTATCCTCTTGTCAAGCCTCACATGCCAGGCTTACAGGCCTGCACCAGCACACCCGGTTTGTGTGATGCTGGGGGGGTACTAAGCACTATACCAACAGAGCCACATCCCCAGGACATACATCGTTGCTACTGAAATAGCATCTTGTTATATGGCCCAGGCTGGCTTCAATCTTGTAATCTCTGGCTCCAGCATACTGAGTGCTGGGATTGAGTCTACATACCATCATGCACAGCTGTAAGTTTGAAACTCAGGTTTTTAAAAATCATCATAAATTGATCAGCTTAGAAATGTAATCTCACTTCCTATCATCTCCAGCCAAGGAGGAATCAGAGAAGAGCAAGGGAAAAGCCTGGAAAGAAGAGTAGGCAGGGAGGGGAGATGGGAGGCAGGAGCAGTCCTGGAGACTGGCCACAGATGAGGCAATCGCTTGCCCCACAGGACCTCAGTCATATCATTAGCTCCCACAGCCTGTGCTATGGCTTATCAGTCCATTACCACCACCCAACTCTCTGTACTGGCAAACCCTGCTTATGGTGAGACCCCAGGCACCTAAATTGCTTAGCTTCTTCCATGCTATGCAGACATCTTGGCTGTACACAGCTGACTTTAGCCCAGCCTCAATCTCAGTCCCTTCTAGAACCCACATGGACCCATAACTCGTGTAAACATCAGCCTTCCTGGATGCTGAGAGCCAAGTGTCTATGCAAATGCTTGGAGGCTGAGTCTGGAGTCCTGGAACCCAGTTTCAGCCCAGAGATAGCTCCCCTGGGTATGTGCAGTCAGTTCCTGTGGAAGTCTCTGAAGATATGCCCATAGATTTGTCCCCCTTGGGAAAACATTCTCCTATGTAACAGCTCAGAAACCAGAGGAACATACAAGAATCATCACAGACCCCCCCCCCCCCCGACAGAAAAGGCCTATTGTCAGCTGTGTTCTGATACCAAATATGTAAGTGTAACTGCAAGATTCCAGATAGAATTTCAGACTCGGAGATTCTTCCATGGGGGTCCTTGTCCTACCCTAGGAGTATACTAAAGAAATTCATCATATTCTCCAGTCACTGGTGGTGACATCACAGCATGAGGGTGATGAGATGTGCAGCAGGTAAAGGCTCTGGCTGCACAAACCTGGTGACCTGAGTGGGATCCCCAGAACACACAGCAGAGGATAGAATCGACTCTCCAAAGTTTCCCTCTGACCTACACACATAAATACAATACAGTATATTGTAAGAAATCAAATTTAGGTGCTGGAAAGATGGTTTAGCAACTAAAAATAGGTACTGTTCTTACAGTTCAGAACCAGAGTTCAGCTCCCATGTCAGATGACTCACAACTGTCTGTAACTCCAGCTCCAGGAAGATCCTCTGACCTCCATAGATATATTTACACTAGCCCACATACCCACACAAGGACAGACACATATATGCATAATTAAAAACAAACTATATCTTTAAAAGAATAAGATAACTTCATTATTTAAAAAAAAATGTAAAGAGTATCAAGCTGTAACTGTGAGGCCAGGCTGCTGTGCAGAAACTGTTAGGACAATGTACAACACAGGAAGGGTGGGGCTTACCTGACTTAGATGTAATAACAAGGACTCTATCATCCAGTGTTTTTATTGTCTTCTTGAAGCCACAAAGAGCCTCAGAAAGCTGAATTTTCATTTTCATGATCAAATCATGGCCTCGTCTCTGAAAGACACTATGATCCTTCTGATCAAGCACAATTATGACATCACCAGGCTCCAGCTCAGGCTCCTGGTCTCCTTCTCCATGAAACAGTATCTTTTGCCCATCCTTCATACCTATGGAACATCACCCTTCCGATTAGCCGCTTCTCACAGCCAGAGCCCAGAGCTTCTGGAGTTCTAACTAAACTTCCCAGCTCCCAGGGCACACACACTGTTGGAGGAGTAGCTGGGATAGCTGCCGAGCAAAGTCTTCGTGTGCGTCATGACTGAGTCAGAGGGAACTCCATATCTGACCACACTGCATTAGCCCCAGTGCTGGGATGCTACACTAAGGGCACACACTGGAGGTCATCACCCCCTGAGGCTTTGCGACCTAAAGCAAGGATTATGTTGGTCTTCAGACACAAGGTGAAAGCAGACTGAAGGTATTTTAGCAGCTCAGGGTTTCATTTTTGGTCTCATCTGCTGTGTGACATATTTTATGAACCAAAGTCATAGAACTATCTTTATGGAAACACAGAAGGGACTGAAATGGGCTTTAAGATCATGGCATCAGATGAACTAGCAATGCATCTGGGAGGATCTGGAGCAGCCGAGGGGAAGATGTGGGAGGCCTCCAAACCTTTAAAGTTTCTGGCAGCCCATGAGCAATAAAAGCTGTTGGGAAGGATTATGTCAAAAGAGTCTTAAAGAATGAGAAGGTATGCGGTGATATAGTGTATATTTAATAAAATCAGCCTGGAATATCAGAGAACAGAATCACCCACAGTCAAGCCATGAAGGTCAGAGAGTGATGACCCACGCCTTTAATCCCATCACTCAGGAGACAGAGATCTTTCTGTGTTTCTGTGAGTTCAAGGCCTAACAACCAAACAGCAATAGCTCACACCTTTAATCCTAACTCTAGGAATATGATGCAGAGTTGAGCCAGGAAGTGAAACAACTGGGCGGGGAAGACATTTAAGGCAGGAGGAGGCAGATTCAATCATTCTGTAGAATGACCAGCCAGGCAGAGGACTCTTGCAAACAGCATTTACCCTGTTCGGCCTGAGACGTTGACTGGGTGAGAATTAACTGTGGTCTGTTTCCTCTCTCTGATATTCCAGCTTTTCTCCACTATCTGGCTCTGAGTTTTTATTAAATACCAACTAGAATTCATACGATACAGGTGAGGGAAGTTGAACAGACCTGAAGTCAAGGCTCTCAGAGCAGTGGAAAACTTTGAAAAGTTTTTCTGTGACTTCACTGATCCTTCCTCAGGCTGGGAAAGGTCTTAGGAAGATGACCTGGGAAATGATGACTGGCAACCCTTGTCTTGTAAACATGCTGCCACACAGCTTCATCCCTGACACAGACCCTGCATGTGCCATGATTAGCAGAGTTGCACCCTACAGTGCTAACTGCACAGCCTCACCTTTCTCCACGTGCACCTCAATAATCTTCTTCTCCCGGATAACTCTGGCACCACTGCAGCTATCACAACGGTCCTTGGGGTTGATGCGCTCGCCCTGGCCCTTGCACTCAATGCACACGGTCTGGATCTGCTGCACCATGCCCGGCCCGATCTGCTGGATATGGATCTGCATCCCCCGCCCCTTACACAGAGGGCACTTCTCCACAGATCCCTTCTTCCCACCAATACCTAGGAAGGTGGGAGACAAGCAGGAGAGCTGTGTTTCTTTCAGCAGGAGGCTGCCTATCCCACTGGGCACTGTGCTTACAACTCTACAATTATGAAAGGCAATGTGAAGCAGATCCTACCTAGATGTTAAGACCTGACCTCCAGGACACAGGTGCATTGCACCCGGGGCTGCAGGGAACCAACGGGACACAAGCCTTATTAGCTCACTGTGGGACAACATGGCTCTCAGGGTCACCAGATTTTACTTTTCTTGAAAATTCAAATTTTAAACATTCATGTGAATTACATTAATATAAATAAGACCTTACTGGGACACGGTATTCACTCATGCGCCATGGCGGCAGAAGCGAGCCTAAACATTTGCTGTAAAACTCTTCACAGGAAAACTCTGCCAGGCCTAAATTAGAAGAGCTGTCCAGATTTTGAAACTTTTAGAATAAATGTCAACATACTGAAGAGATGTTCAACCCAGAAAAATATAAACAAACAGATGTGACTTCAGTGTTCCCTGCTTACAAACTCTGCATGACCCACACATTTGAAAAGATCAATTATTTTTCTCTGAGCTAGGAAACATGTATAAACAAGAGATCTGAACTATGAGAGTCATTCCAAAATTAGTTTTTACCTTCACATTTCTCACAAATTATATTTTTCTGGAGGGCCAGTTTCTTAGTGACTCCATTATATAAATCTTCCAAAGTGACTGACAGCTGGTGTACAACATTCTTGCCTGCCAAGGGAGAAAGAGTCATTTACTGGATTAATCAGACCACTGCCTTACACTATATATGACCCTATGGAGTCCCTGTTGTACATTAAAGATATGTTGTACTTGTCTATGCCGTGGAATATTTGTTTAATGATGCAAAGATGTGTTGTGTTCTTTTATGTTACATTTGTTTAACTTTGTGAAGCTGTGTTACCGTGCCTGTCTAAAACACCTGACTGGTGTGATAAAGAGCTGAATGGCCAATAGTAAGGCAGGAGAGAGGGTAGATGGGGCTGGCGGGCAGAGACTAAATAGGAGAAATATGAGAAGAGAAGCTCAAGGAGCAAGAAAAGAGGCGGCAGCCACCCAGCCACAGAGTAAGAAGTGAAGCAAAGATATACAGAAATAGACAAGGGTGAAAGTCCAGAGGCAATAGGAGAAAGGGATAATTAACAAGCCAAGCTAAGGCCAGACATTTTTAAGTAATAAGACATCTCTTTGTGTATTTATTTGGGAGCTGGATGGCAGGCCCCCAAAGAGCCAAAAGAATAAGAAGAAAAAAACCCAAGTCTGCAATACTCAGAGCTGGGGCAGAGCCTCTCCTTCCCCAGAGAAGTAATGTTTCACCGAACCAACCCATCCTACAGGTCCTTGCCTAGGTGGAGAATTACCACCCGTCCAGCTATGGGGCTTATTATCCATTCAGAGGTCAACAAAAAGACTGTCCACCTCTGTTTTCTGAGAGCACATCTGAAGACAGGAAGAAATGAAAAGCAGTTAAGCGACAAAATAGCCCTCCATAGGGCACAAGCTCTCTCCAGCCCCTTCATTAAGCCCGGCATGGGAACCAGGCCTTTCACTTTCCAAGCCCTGTATATGGATAAGAAGGGCTGCTTTCCTCTGGCTACCTCTTGTACCTGCATTCAGGATAGGGGGTGGGGTGTTAGCCCTCAGGGTGCCATAGGCTGCCTACTCCTGGAGACCAACACAGAACACCTTCCCTGCTGCCAGGCATTCTAGGCATCACTAGGACAAGGTGTCCTGGTTTATTAGATACCAACTTTGAGAGATGACTTAATTAAGGGTGTGAAGTTTTTTATTTCAGGACAGCTAGAGAGCTGGGCAAGAGAATGGCTGAAGTTTTAATCACATCCACACCATCAATTACATGAGCAGGCAGTACACCCAGAGGCAGGGAAGAATTTTTCCCTCATAAACACTGTCATTTTTGGTACACTGTGTGCATAGAATCGACACCCACGCTTTTAAAAGCTCAAGGCCAATTATAATGTGAGAACAAATACATTTATCTAGGGTTTCTCACTGACCAAAGCCACACTTCTTAAAATTAAGAACATGTTTCTCCTGATCTCATCTAGCAGTGTAGTTGGCCTGGCTGTCTATATGGTTTTAGGATCCAAAGTGGATTATCAGCAATGAGCTAGCAGGGGAGGGGGCCATCAGCCAGAGACAATTCGATAATACAGCAGCCAGCCAGCAGGCCTCCTGGCTGGAGGTGAGAAGCTGAGAAATGAGGCGGAGGATGGGGCTCGGTGGGGGCTCGGCTTGCATGCATGGAGCTCTGGGAGGTTAAGCAGGGGGATCTCAAGTTCTGATCAGGGAATCCAAGGGCATTTTAGGGCACATGAAACCCCTACTCAAAAAAAAAAAAAAAAAAAAAGAGAGAGAGGAAGGAGGGAGGAAGAAGGTAAGGGGAACATGGATCCCAGGAGGGGGAGGAGGGGGAGGGGCTTATTTTCTTACTGGGACTGAAGCTGGTGGTTTATTTTACCAAGATTTTAAAAACCGAGGTCAACTCTGTCTCGGTAAATCTGATGTTGGCTGGGGATGAGGCTGTCCTGAACAGGGTAGTGTCCCGACCACGATAATGAGCCTACAGGTCCTGGTCCAGATGGGGCCCAAGAGTTGGTGAGAAGGGAAGGGGTACTCTTGACAGAAGATTTGCTAGGCACAGAGCTGTCAATTATGTCCCTTTGGACATACAGAGGATGAACTTGATCTTCCATAGTGTATTACTATGCAGCTCAGGCCGGCCTAAAACTCAGGAATACTCCTACCCTGGCCTCCCAGATGCTAGCATAACGTGTTCCTCTACCTATAATCCCATCCGCTCCATTTTTATATGGGGCATTGGAAAGGTGTCAGATAATTAAGTATACAAGAGCTCCCAGCAGCCTGTATATTAAAATTAAGAACTATTTAAAGATCCCCAAACATAACATCCACACCCTTTTAAAGGAGGATCTACCTTCATTTCTGCAACATGTACAATATAAAGCTTGCTCACACTTTTTACAAACATTACAGGCTGGGAAGATAGTTCAAAGTAAGAGCATTTACTGCCAAGCCTGATGACCCAGTTCAGGAGAAAGCCAACTCTTGCAAGTTGTCTTCTGTCCTACACACCTGCCAGGGCTCATGCACACGTGTGCACATGCGCACAAACACACACTCACACACCACACATGCACACACATACACATATACACACACTCACACAGACACACATACTCACACATATACACACGCACACATTCAGACACACACCACAACACACACATACATACTACACACACTCACACACACACCACACATACACACACACACTCACACACACACCACACACACACACTCACACACACACCACACACACACTCACACACACACCACACACACACACTCACACACACACCACACATACACACACACACACCACACACACTCACATACACACACACCACACACACTCACATACACACACACACCACACACACTCACATACACACACACATACAAATAAATGGAAAAAGTAATTTAAAACCATTTACCTCTTCTCTCTCTAGTCATCCGGCCTCCACCACCAAAGAACATGTCAAAGATATCCATGGGTGAGGAGAAGCTGGGGCTACCCGAGCCTCCTTCTTTAATTGCCTGTTCTCCACCTTGGTCATAGATGTCTCTTTTCTTTGGATCTGAAAGTACTTCATATGCCTGGGATATAAGTTTAAACTTTGGGGGGAAAAAAGACAGAGATTTAAAATGAGTCCCGGGGAGGTTGGAGATGTTTTCCCATACAGTCTGCATGGGTCCAAACCGGACCCTCTGATTGAGGGTGATGGTTGCTCTAATCAAGCTGATGGTGAATTCCTTGGCTATAGGACCAGGAAATATCCTGATTATATGAACTGGCCTTCTGGAGCCCACTCCCTATGGTGGGATGCCTTGCTCACCTATGGTGGGATGCCTTGCTCAGGTGGGTCCTGCCCCAACTTGATATGCTAGTCTGTGTTGACTGCTCAAGGGAGGCCTTACTCTCTTTGAGGAGTGGATGGAGGGGGGAAAGGTGGAGGGGGACCGGGAGAAGGAGGAGAGGGGGAACAGTGGAGAGTATGTGAAAAGTTTATTAATAATTAAAAATATTATTTTAAAAAAGAAAAGCCAGTCCCTCCAACTGTCAGTCTATATATTTGCTGTCTTTTTAAAGTGGGACACAGGGACAAACATCATGAAGACATTTCATCAAGAACAGGGTTAGAAATCAGAAGGGAGAAGAATCTTGTCTTCAATCTGGCAGCACCGGCCAGAAAACACGGAGTCCCCCTGGAGACAGGAGTCCCAGCAAGGCTGCATCCCAGGGCTCCTGGTGTTACCAAGGTTTCCAGCTAGAGGAATTATTTTACTAGTTTACAAGCATGAAATTCAACCACAGCATCTGTGAGCACCTATTGGCACCCCAGATACTGTGGGTAGACCTGTCCTGACCCTCAAGTCCTTCCTGATGATACTAGCGTCTCCTCCATCACAGGAGATGCTCACAGTCTCACCTGTCAACAAATCCTGGTGGGGCTACTCTCCCATCTGCAACTCTTGGATTCAGATGTAATACCCCATGTGTGGCATGCCTGCCAAAATTTATCACTAGAATCCAATTTTAAGAAAAAACAACAACAACAACAAAAAAAACCAAACCAAAAACTAGAAGCCAGGCAGTGGTGGTGCATGCCCTTAATCCAGCACTCAGGAGGCAGAGGCAGGAGGATCTTGTGAGTTCGAGGCCAGCCTGGTCTACAAAGTGAGTTCCAGGACACACAGAAACCCTGTCTCAACACCCCCCCCCCCCAAAAAAAAAGAACTATAAAACCCAAATTGAGAGAGAGGCATCCTGCAAGCCTAAAAGACAAGGAAACTAAACACAGATGTTCTCCCTGGGGTATATGAAGCACAGGGGAAAATTGTTATAATGGATGTTATTGGAACAAATGGAGAAATATCAAATATGTTTCAAATGTGAAAGTCATATATTCATTAACTTCTATAATATCCTTGCTCCTAGGGAGAGCATGCTGTATACATACAATATTTAATTGCATATTACTCACAAAAGCTCTAGCAAATAGGACAACTATGTGACAATTTATTTGTAGTTATTGAGGCCAGATGGAGGATATGTTTCCTGTCATAATCTTATGTATATAAATACAAAATAAATATAAAGTAGAATACTAAAACATGCAATCTGCTCTTTGCTATCCTGTGGCCTGATTCACTCCAGAAACCTTATTCTTGGTCCACACCATCCCTTATTCATGCTGTGACCCACTGCAAGAAAACCCCAGAAGACAGAATTCTGTCAGCTTGAAGTACCAAGGACACCCCCGAGCCTATACCTGCGTCTGCCTTATGGATGACATTTGGCAAATATTTCCTAAATGAACAACTCAGTTCTCTAAGTTCAGATATGAATAAATGAGGTTGACTTGGTCCTCCTGAAGTTGATCTTTACTCTGAAGGACAGAAGTATATATTACTATCCTACATGCTCCTTAGAACCTACAGGGAAAGTAAACGCCACAGAGACAGATACAAAAACTGACAGAGATGTTAAGTTCCCTGGCCAAGACCTAATAAGCAATGACAACTAATATGCATCAATCAAAAAAAGATTTAAAAGTTTTAATTAATTTTTTATGTATGTGTACACGCATGTGTGCATGTAAAGACATATGGAGGCCAGAAGAGGATATAGGGCTCCCCCTGGTGCTGGAGTTACAGGGGGTTGTGAGCCACCTGACATGGGTGCTGGGAACTGAAGTCAGGTCCTCTGTAAGAGCAGTAGATCCCTGAAACACACACAAAGGCTGATGTGGTGCGATGGGAGGAGAGGCTGAGGGGTGGCCCAGAAACCCTAGGGCCAACCAGCCCGGAGTGCACTGCGTCTCAGCAGAAACAAGGCAGAAGGAAAGTCCTGATTCCAAAGGTTGTCTCACCTCCACACAGATGGCATGGGAGGCACGCACCTATACTCTAACACACACAGAGCCACTGGCATCATATGCATGGCAGTTAGAGCTTTTGACAAATTCATTCCTAGAATATTTTTTTTTCCCAAGAAAGTTGATTAGCACCCACTACCATTGTTTCCTTCAACAAAACCAAAACAAAAATGCACCAACCTAAGACACAATGATTAAGTATATAGTTTGGTAGGTCAGAAAGTAACCAAACTAGGCTGCCCCCATGTGCTTCTGGGTCTCTGTGAAGGTAAGTGTGCTCCAGGAGAAGGTCCACTAAAACACTCAGATACCCTGGATGCCCCCAAAGAGGCCTGGACCTAACAGACATACTGAAGAACAGAACAGAACTGCCCTGTCACTTGAGGATCCAACTGTAGGTCAGATCTGATGGGTCAGGGACTCCAAGTGCTGGTGACAGCTACTCCTACCTATGGGGACCCAGCACTCTAGGGTCCAATTCAGATCCTGCAAAAACTTCCTTTCTTCCCAGTTGGGATTAGGGTTCTGTGATCTTTCCCACAGGCCTTTCAGGGAATTCAGATGAGAAATGGTTTTGAGGGCCACATAGCTTATGATAAATTATTAAGTGAAGCAATTAAAAAAAAAAAAAGGCCAGGTATAGTATCTCATTCCTACAATCCCTGCACCCAAGCAGCCCACCCATGGAGCCGTCCTGCACCAACTGGATGAAACTGTACACAGCAAAAGGAGAGACACATGGTTGGAACAGGCATGCTCTGGGTGGCTTTTCCTCTATATTCTGAAACTTCCCAGCTTTTCATTTTTCTTTGAGACAGGACCTAACAAATCCCAGGTTCCCCACAAATTTACTATATAGCCAAAAATAGCCTTGAACTTCAGATCCACTTGATTGCTCTCCCAAGTGCTAGGATTGCAAGCATGTACCCTTACACCTGGCTTAAGTGGCACTGGGGACCAAACCCAGGGGCACTGTGCATGCTGGGTAAGTACTGTACCAAATGAGCTATAGAGCCAGTTCAGACTCCGAAACTGTCTGCACTGTTACAGTCTATTAAGACCTTGAAAACCTGTTAATCAAACTAAAATTTACAAGAAACTGTCCAAAAGACAGACACATCTCAATAAATGATCTGCTATCATCATTCCCAAAAGGGACTATTTTGCTGACCTGCCACTCTGTGTTTTACACAAAGTCAACTGCAGCTACAACAAACCCGGACTCCATGCAGGGCAGACAGCAAAACACGGGCTGCCCACTGCTTAGCAACACAGGACAACACAGCAGAAAACAAAGACCCACTAACGGCTTCCCAGCTGTCCCAGGACAAGGTGGAAAAGCAGGGACTCAGTCTAGTTGTGAAGATAACATTACACAGTGACAAAGGGGTGAAAAAAAAAAAGACAAATTCCCACCCGTAGCATATAAAGTAGTCTAAAACTACACACAAATCCTCACAAAACCCTGGACAAGCCTGCATGGTGTACCCAGCACATAGCAGGACAAGAGAAGGTATTGATGGGTGAATGAATGAATGAGCCTGCTGGGGGACTCTCTAGCAGTCTCTACACATTTTATCCCCCAGTCTCCTCAGTCCTATGATTTGCAATCGGCATTTCCTCGCAGCCCTTCTTCACTCTCCCGCTTCTGGAAAATTCTCCTGCTTACGCGTGAAATTATAGAATCAAAGTCTGTTTCTTCTTCTTACCTCGTTATTCACTTAGCCCACCAACACACACACACAGCACAGCTAGACCCACCCACCCACTTTGTGGAACTGGGATTAGACTAATAAGGTCCATCTCAATAGGATAAGGATGAGGGCGGGTCTGCCAGTTTATGGTCAGGAGCAACCTCTGCCAAGATGTCTCAGTAAAGAACTAAAGGAAATGGGTTATCCCCTCATGGAAAGTAGTGGGAAATGTATTTCTGACAGTGGGTGCACACTGCTCCACTCCCAGCAAAAAACGACAGACCTGCCACATCTCACTGTATAAAAGAATTAATTATGTACTACTAAATTGGGTACCTGGCTATAAATAAATATTAGTTTAAGACAAACGGCAAATAACATGCCCAGGCAGGTGTGTAGGGAGGAATTGCACACCATGTGAAGAGGGCAAATGTAATTTGTTTTCAAAGCTTAGCCACACCAAATGCGCTCTCATCTCAAATGGTAAGCAAACAGCAATGATCTCTTGGTGACCGTGATGTGACCAAAGACCAGTGTGGAAGCCTTTTTTCCCAAGTTGCCTGCTGAACATGAAGTTAGAAACCCAGAAGCTCTCCTTAAAGGAAAATGTCAGTAGGGCTGGAGAAATGTCTCAGCAGTTAAGAGCACTGGCTACTCTTGCAGAGGACCAGGATTCAAATTTCAGCACCAATATGGTGGCTAACAACCATCTGTAACTCCAGTTCCAGAGAACTCAACAACTTCTGGCCTCCAAGGGCATCAGGCAGGCATGTGGTACACACATACACATTCAGGTAAAACACCCCCCACACACACACACACGCACAAAAATATCAAAAAAAGAAAGAAAAGAAAGAATGTTAGCCACAGCAACAGAGACCTGAGGAGCACATCTGTGAATCACCGACACAATGCTGAAAGCCGGTGACTTTAAAAAGCTACAGTAAGCCGCCTAAATATAGACCAGAAAGAACACAAATGGGTATAATGGTCTTACAGGGACACATTTTAAACTTGTGACAGCCACATTCGGCACATGTGGCTAAATATAAATATTCTATCATTGCCACCACCAGCCAGCCTTCCTTAAGCAGCATGCCTGCTCCAGCTTGGAATTACAAATACAGACATGTATTTTGACCCAAGTGTCATTTCCATGGGTTTAAACGCTAGATGGGGTGATCAGTGGCTCCAAAAGCGGTCGGGTGCCTCTGCTATCAGCTTCTACCACAGCACTGGCTCCCCAAACTCATCTGGGACATCCAAAGGTTTTGGTTTTGTTGTTTTGTTTTTAAATGGCAAGAAGTGGAGGGTAGCTAGCCAGCTCTTGCAATGGCTGGTACTCTGGGGCATATCCTCTTTGGGAACAAAATGAAAAATGTCTTATTTCTGTAAACAGGATGAAAAGGTTTAATTTAGGTCATTAATATGCAGAGCATTTCAGCCTATTATCTGTAGTCACTTATGGTCAACCGTGGGTCATTTGTCACAGGAAACCCCGGAGTTCTCACTATAAACAGATGTGTCAGGTTACAGACTTCTGCATCCCTGCTTAATAACACCAACAAAAGTGACCGATTCAGTGTCTGAAAACCGCATCACGCAGGAGGTAGCCTCCCAGATCAAATCCACTCTCAAAAGGGTACAACTGCGATCACAGAAACTCATCCCTAGGGCTTATGCAACCACTGGAATATAAACACAAAAGTAGTTCACTGCCAGGGGTGCCCACCAAGCGCACAGCTTCAGTTTACATGTGCTGGGGGTTTTCTGGTTTGCTAGCGTCCTCTCCAATAGGAATGCCAGCAGTAGCTAAGAGCTGGGCTCCCACAGGTCAGTGCCAGCACATCAGGGTCCTCACAGCCGGGAGCAGGGGCTCCCAAAACACTTGTAGAGTGAACGGAGGCACGGGTGGCTGCTGGAGCTCTCACCCCGCACCAGTCGCACCCGGCTAGGTGTCCCCCCCACTGACCGCGCCCCGCGGCCTCTCCCTCGGGCTGGCGCGGCGCCTGCAGACAGCCTCCGCGCCACCGTCAATAATTCACAGCCCGGGTCCTCCCGTGACCCCGGCGCCCCGCGCAGCCCCGCACCTTCTCGCCCTCATCCGGGTTCTTGTCCGGGTGGTACTTGAGCGCCAGCTTCCTATAGGCCTTCTTGATCTCCTCCGGGGACGCGCTGGGCTTCACCCCCAGGATGTCATAGTACTGGGTCTCCTTCACCATCTTGTCTCTGCGGGGTGGGGCGGGCGAGGCGGGTCAGCGCGTCCCCGACGCCCCCCGGGGCCCCCGGCCCGCGCCCCCGCCGCCGGCTTTGCGCGTCACCGTCTCGGTCGCGACCGCGCCGGGGACCCACTTGCGCTCCCGGCACAGCCGCACTCGAGCCGCCGGCGCCTCCGCCGCAGGCTTTTATCCGGCGCCGGCGGAAGGTTCCGCTAGGAGGCGTGACGCCACAAAGGCCCAGAACCTTCGCGAAGGTTCCGGTGGCTCCCGGGCTCGGTTCTCGGGCCCGCCGGGTGCGCGCGCTCACCCACTCTCCTCCGGCGTCTGCTCCTCTGGCTGGCCGTCCGACTCCCCGGAGCTCCAGCTCTGATTGCCGCCGCGGGCCATGGTGGGGGACTCGGGGGTGGAAGGTTTGGGCTTGGGGGTGGAAGGTTGGGGCTTTGGGGTGGAGGGCTCCGGTTTCGGGGTGGAGGGCTCCGGTTTCGGGGTGGAGGGCGTCCGCTGCCGAGTGTCACGCCGCCCCGAGGCCGGCCCCTTGCCCTTGCGTGTGTCCACGGGCTTGGGCCGTTCTGGGATCCGCTGGCCTGCAGGAGGGCCTCGTGTGCGCGAACCCTGGGCGGAGAGCTTGGACTGGGAGGGCTGCGAGCGTGTCGCCGACCCCACCCGGCCTCTCCCCCGGGGTGTGGCCGCCTTCTGTTCGGTCACTGCTGGGGTGTGCTCTGGCGCCTGCCTCGGATTGTTGCATTTTTGAGGGGGTTGAGGTGGATGACTGCTCTCCGTGGTGGAGGTGGTAAGATCCTGCGGTTGCTGGTTCCCCCTCGGCATCTTGAAGGCTGGGTGACCCCTTAGCTTCTGCAGATGTCAACAGTGGGCTTTAGGTGGCCCGAGTTTGGACGCTGGCCTCTCCACTGTCTACAGCAGGAAACCTCATAACTACCCCCAAAGGTGAGGAGTGACGTCTCCCAGCTGTGAGCAGTGATGACGTCTATCACGTGTGAACAGTGACATCACCAAAATCTCTCAAAGATGGGCAGTGATCCTTCTTTTCAAAGGAGTGACTATCCACACCACTGCTCACTCCCACCGTAACAGTGCACAAAACGATGAAGGCAGAACCTTAGTAGGTCCAATATTTCAAATCTAGCGGAGAAGCAGACGAGGCCCGGTGGTCCAATCTTCAACTTACTTAGTCGACTCTCAATGGGTGTCATGATCACGACTACTGAAATATGTGGGTGTGAACGCCCGTTGTAACGCTATCAGGAATTTGCAGGCCCGTCTGGCCCAGGCTCCGGTAGGCTTCTGTTGGTGGGAGGCATTACCTGGAAGAGGAAGCTGCCTTGCCCGGCCCCCTGGGATCCTCTGGTTTAGGTTTTGATCCAGTGGCTGAAGCTTCTCTTTCATTCATTCCGTGCCATAGAGATACAGACGACTTAATACCCGTGAGAAATTTTAAGCTATGTGTCTAGCTTTTGTTCCCAGGAACATGGATTTTTCTCCCTCTGGATCTTGCCCCTGTAGAGTAGTAGTCACCTTTGGGCAGATTCAGAACTGGTCAAAAATTCGGGATCCCATTCCTGTACCTTCTCACTTTCAGGAACCACTACTGGAACATGGTCATTGTCAAGTGCCTATACTTCTCACAGAACATCTGTAAAGATCAAGCAGGGTGGTGGCTTGCTAGATGGTAAAGCTAGCAAGAACCTGGCTTGCTCATAGGGATCACTTGGAAACTTTATGTTCTTTCCCAGTGTTTTGTTATTGCTATTGGCTTTTGAGATGAGGTCTTGCAACGTGGCCTAAACTGCCCTTAAACTCAGGATCCCTGTAGCCTCAGGCTCCCAAATGCGGAGATTACAGACATGAGGCGTTATGTTAGCTCATCCAAAAACTTCTAAGACTCCAACCTGGACCCCCAAACCTTGCAGAGCTTCCTGAGTACAGGCGCCCAGTCTTGGAGCTAAAGCTGAGAACACAGACAGTCTCACATTCTTGTCCAGATTCAGTTCTGTGGACCAGCAGCATCGCTAAGATGGGCCTGGGTGAACGATGGCTTACATGTGGTCAGAACCTAGAAACAGAACAGGCTCTGAATTCTGGTAGCAAGGACGCCTGGCTACAAATCTCAGTGTTTCTTTCCTTTTGTCAAGGTCTTAGTCTATAGCCCAGACTGGCCTCAAAATTGTGTTGGTGAGCTCCCACATGTTGGGATCATGGATGTGTACTGTCATCTCCACCTGTGATCTTGGGCAGGTAACTCTGAGCGTGCCTACCTGTCAACCATGTAACACACTTTGTATATAATCTCAATACATGATAATGGCCTTTTTCTTCACTCTGTATCCCAGAACTCATTATATAGACCCACAATGATCTTGAACTCATACAGCTCCACCTGTCTTTTGCCTCCCAAATGCTAATGTTTAAAAGCTTAGACTTTTAAAATCTAAGCTAAACACATAAAAATTTACCACCCTCTACACTTTCCTCTGGGCTTTTTTTTTTCCAACCTAGAGCTGTATAGGCTGTATCTCTGAGATGACCCCAGCCTCCTTTAAAATTCCTCTCTGAAAAACTCACGGTTGCCAAAGAGCTGACCATTCTAGCCCACATCTTCCATCAGGGCCTCTGGCTCTTTGTCTCCATTAGAGGGTAGGACCCTGAATGACCACAGTCAGCTCACAGCAGCCCAATCTTATTTCTACCACCCAAACCCTTTAAAATTTCTTACCTCCCTGGCCCGCGAGAAGCCCTTCTCTGTCTCCCTTTACCCTTATCCTTTCTGTAAAAGTCCAGGTGCTTTTATGCAAATAGAAGTTCATTCTATTCACACAGGATTCTTGCAAACTTTATTAGTGACCAAAACCTGTCCTTAACACTTCTCTGAATGTTAGCTTTGATTATCTTGTTTTTGGTTTTTGTCTTTTGAGACAAGGTCTCAGAGTCCAGCCAAACTGGCTGTAATGCCAAGAATGACATTGAACACCCTGATCCTTCTGCCTCCACATCTGTCTTTGACAAAGACTTTGATGATCCTAATTTTCCCCAGAATTCTATGAAGATTTGAGGCTATGTATGCAAACCTTTAACAGTTACATGTTTATCTTCAGTTTTCCAGTCTCGGGGAACAATGTAGTTTCCTTAGAGGAGATAAACATGGCGGTACTGACTTGGAAGAATAAAGTGGTACAATTTGGGGAATGTGGGCCTGGTTCCACCACCTTCTTTTCTTGTAAGGGCCCCCCCCTTTTTCCTCTCTTTTGCTTGCTCTAGCAAATTTTTCTTACCCAAGAAATAGAGTTAACAACAGCACGTTGCAAGTAAACCTCCCTAAGACATATTAACAAGACAGTAAAGATTAACTCCGCTGATAAAGAAAAGACGGCAGTTAAGATGCTTGAGATAAAGAAAAAGAATGTAGTCAGGTAACTTTCACAATATATGTCAACAGGGCAGAGGGGGAAGGGAGGGGAGCACGAGATAAGACAAAGGAATGTAGTCAGGTAACTTTCACAATATATGTCAACAGGGCAGAGGGGGAAGGGAGGGGAGCACGAGATAAGACAAAGGAATGTGGTCAGGTAACTTTCACAGGGCAGAGGGGGGGAAGGGAGGGG
The DNA here is from genome assembly GCA_033318265.1 of Phyllotis vaccarum. NCBI lineage: Eukaryota > Metazoa > Chordata > Mammalia > Rodentia > Cricetidae > Phyllotis > Phyllotis vaccarum. Next base: position 76,842,377 of record JARWLC010000012.1, read on the forward strand.
AAGCAGTTACTTAGCTATGTGATCAGGCCCAGCCTGATCAGGAAAAGAATTCCAAAAAGAAGATAAAGAACAAAAGAACAAACAGCAGGCCTGGGGGCGGGTGATAACCAGGTTGTTTGGTCAGGCCGGATGGCAACCTGGGGGCCCTCACCCCTCACCCCTCAACGGGCGATTTCATTCAAACCAGCCAATGGAAACTTTGTAACTTCGCCTTTGCCTCTGTACGCACGTGTTTTTTCCTAAACCCTATAAAAAGGCCCCGAACAAAGGGCTACGCGCGCAAGCCTTCCCAAGAGACTTGGCCCGCAGATTTCTGTGTCCAATAAACCTCGTGCTGTTTGCATCTGATCTGTGACTCGGTCCTTCTTGGGTCCTGGGGGGTCTCATCCTGAGGAAAGGTCCGTTTCGGGGGTCCCCAGCCCCCGGGGATCTTTCATCTGGAGGCCCCAGCGAGATCGGAGACCCCCATGCCCAGGGACCACCGACTCACTGACAGGAGGTAAGCTGGCCAGCGCTTTGTTTGTTGTCTGTGGCTGTGTCTGTAAATCTGCGCACGCGTTTGGTTTGGTTTGGGGTTCGGTCGGATCCATTTGTATTTGGCGGGGATCAGAAGGAGCCGACGGGCTCAGAACTTCTCCCCCGCAGCCCTGGAAGACGTTCCAGAGGCATTGGTAGTCCCGCCGGGCGGGACATTTAAACCCCGATGCAGCGGGGCATATAGAGCTCGCTTTTGGGGAGGCCCCTTTGGAGCTCAGTCCGTATCAGAGGGGCACGTGGTCTTGATTGAAAAAGGAGAATCCAGACCCCCGAGTTCCCCATCTGAGTTTTTGCTTTCGGTTTTACGCCGAAGTCGCGCAGCGCAATTGTTTGTCCTGTGTCTAAGTCTAGTCTTTGTATCTGTACTACTAACCCTTCTCGGTTTTGAAACCATGGGACAGACGGTAACCACCCCCTTAAGTCTGACCCTAAGCCATTGGAACGATGTCCGGGACTGGGCCAACAACCAGTCAGTAGAAGTCAAGAAGAAGAAATGGGTCGCCTTCTGTTCCTCCGAATGGCCCACCTTTAATGTAGGGTGGCCCCGTGATGGCACCTTTAACCTTGACATTATTTCTCAGGTAGAAGCCAAAGTTTTCAGCCTTGGACCCCATGGACACCCGGATCAAGTGCCCTACATCGTCACCTGGAGGGCTTTGGCCTCAGACCCCCCACCTTGGATCCAGCCCTTTGTTCCTCTTCCTAAACCCCGCTCTTTCCCAATCACCCCTAGTCCCTCCGCCCCGTTTCCCCCAGGAGAGCAATTGTCCCATCCCCACCCCACTCCTACTTCCTCTTCTCTTTACCCTGCCCTCACCCTGCTCCAGGACAAGTCCCCAAAACCCCCCAAGCCTGCTCCCGTTTTGCCTCCAGACGCAGGGTCCCCTCTTATCGACCTGTTAACAGAGGAGCCTCCTCCATACCCGGAGGCGGCAGTAAAAGAGCAAGAGCCTGTTCCTCCAGTGTCGCCCATTGCGGGGCGACTCAGGGATCGGCGCGAACAGCCACCGAGTCAAGCTTCCCAGGCCTTCCCTCTGAGGGAGGGTCCTAATGGCCGGCCACAGTACTGGCCATTCACCGCTTCTGACCTTTATAACTGGAAGCAGCATAACCCCCCCTTCTCTAAGGACCCCGTTGCCTTGACTAACTTGATTGAATCTATTCTAGTCACCCATCAACCCACATGGGATGATTGTCAACAGCTGTTGCAGACTCTGCTAACCTCGGAGGAGAAGCAGAGAGTCCTCCTAGAAGCCCGAAAGAACGTACCGGGCGATGATGGGCGGCCAACCCAGCTGCCCAACGAGATTGATGCAGCTTTTCCCCTGACCCACCCCAATTGGGATTTTGCCACACCTGCAGGTAAGGAGCACCTCCGTCTCTATCGCCAGTTGCTCATAGCGGGTCTCCGGGCTGCCGCGAGACGGCCCACTAATTTGGCTCAGGTTAAGCAAGTGATACAAGGAAAGGAAGAAACACCTTCTGCTTTCCTAGAGAGACTTAAAGAGGCTTATAGGATGTACACCCCTTATGACCCTGATGATGAAGGACAAGTAACTAGTGTATCAATGTCCTTCATCTGGCAGTCTAGCCCAGACATCAGGAGCAAGTTACAGAGATTAGAAGGGCTACAGGGATATACACTTTCAGATTTATTAAAAGAAGCAGAAAAGGTGTTCAATAAGAGAGAAACTCCAGAAGAGAAAGAAGAGAGAATGTGGCTAAGAATGAAAGAGGCTCAGGACGAGAGAGACAAGAAGCGGAGCAGGGAATTGACTAAGGTGTTGGCCACTGTAGTTACTCAGGGACAGAACAGAGAGGGAGTCAGATTTAGAGAACGGGAGCGAAAAGGGGCCAGACTGGACAAAGACCAGTGTGCTTATTGCAAGGAAAGAGGACACTGGGCACGAGAGTGCCCCAAGAATCCCAGAGGTCCCCCGAGACCTAAACCACTGACTTCCCTACTGACGTTAGAAGACTAGGGGCGTCAGGGCCAGGAGCCCCCCCCTGAGCCCAGGATAACCTTAAACGTCGGGGGGCAGCCGGTCACCTTCCTAGTGGACACCGGGGCCCAGCATTCAGTCCTAACCCAGACTCTAGGACCACTCAGCAACCGGACTGCCTGGGTGCAAGGAGCAACTGGAGGAAAGAATTATCGATGGACCACGGAACGCAAGGTCCAGCTGGCTACCGGTAAGGTGACTCATTCGTTCTTACATGTGCCAGATTGCCCCTACCCATTACTGGGAAGGGATCTCCTGACCAAGTTGAAGGCCCAGATCCACTTTGACTCGAAAGGGGCGACGGTAATAGGCCCCAACGGAGGACCCTTACAGGTCCTAACCCTTCATTTAGAAGAAGAATATAGACTATATGAGCCTGAGCTATCCCCAGAGGTCCAAATTGATATCTGGCTAAGAGAATTCCCAACGGCCTGGGCAGAGACTGGGGGCATGGGAATGGCTCGTCAGCAACCCCCCCTTCTAATTCAACTCAAGACAACAGCCACCCCTGTGTCGATAAAGCAGTACCCCATGTCTCATGAAGCCCACCAAGGCATAAGGCCCCATATTAAGAGACTTCTTGATCAAGGGATCCTAACTCCCTGCCGGTCTCCTTGGAATACACCTCTCTTGCCAGTAAAGAAACCAGGAACCGGAGACTACCGGCCGGTGCAAGATCTAAGAGAAGTTAACAAAAGAGTTGAGGACATACATCCCACCGTGCCCAATCCATATAATCTACTGAGCACTCTGCCACCTTCTCATGAATGGTATACGGTGCTAGATTTGAAAGATGCCTTTTTCTGTTTAAGACTACACCCAGAGAGTCAACCACTCTTTGCCTTTGAATGGAGGGACCCAGATTTTGGACTCTCGGGACAGCTAACTTGGACCCGGCTTCCCCAGGGCTTCAAGAACAGTCCTACTCTGTTTGACGAAGCGCTGCACAGAGACTTAGCTGATTTCCGAGTGCAGCATCCCTCCCTGGTACTTCTTCAATATGTTGACGATCTCCTCCTGGCTGCTAGCACCGAGGAAGACTGCCTGAGTGGTACCAAAGCTCTCTTGCAGACTCTGGGACAGCTAGGATACCGGGCCTCAGCCAAAAAGGCCCAGATATGCCAAAAACAAGTCACCTACTTGGGATATCAGCTGAGAGAAGGACAGAGATGGCTTACCGAGGCACGAAAGCAGGCTATCCTCCACATTCCTGCACCTACTACTCCGCGCCAGCTAAGGGAATTTTTGGGAACTGCTGGATTCTGCCGCCTATGGATCCCTGGGTTTGCAGAGATGGCAGCCCCCTTATACCCCCTCACTAAGCAAGGGGCTCGGTTCCACTGGGGCAAGGAACAGCAACAGGCCTTTTCCAACATCAAAAAGGCTTTACTAGAATCCCCAGCTCTGGGACTCCCAGACGTGACTAAGGCCTTCGAGCTGTTCATAGATGAAAAACAGGGCTATGCCAAGGGAGTGTTAACCCAAAGGCTAGGGCCTTGGAAGCGCCCGGTGGCCTATCTGTCGAAAAAATTAGACCCGGTGGCTGCCGGTTGGCCACCCTGTCTGCGGATGGTGGCAGCCATCGCCATCCTAGTCAAAGATGCGGGCAAGTTAACTTTGGGTCAACCACTGACCATTCTGGCCCCCCACGCGGTTGAGGCCTTGGTCAAGCAGCCCCCAGACAGGTGGCTCTCCAATGCTCGCATGACCCATTATCAGGCCATGCTTCTGGACACTGACCGTGTACAGTTCGGGCCTGTGGTGGCCCTCAACCCTGCCACCCTACTCCCCCTGCCCGGGGCAGTGGAAACTCATGACTGTCTCCAGATCCTGGCTGAAGTCCATGGCACCCGAGAAGATCTGACAGACCAGCCCCTCATGGATGCGGACTACACCTGGTATACAGATGGCAGTAGTTTCCTGCACAACGGAGAGCGGAGAGCAGGAGCTGCGGTGACTAGTGAGACAGAGGTAATCTGGTCCGAGGCGCTATCCCCTGGGACGTCAGCTCAACGGGCAGAACTCATCGCCCTGACTCAGGCCCTACAAATGGCAGAAGGTAAGAAGCTAAACGTTTATACTGACAGCCGCTATGCCTTCGCTACGGCCCACGTACATGGTGAAATTTATCGGAGGAGAGGGCTCCTCACCTCCGATGGAAAAGAAATTAAAAATAAGACTGAAATACTGGCTCTACTCAAAGCCCTATTCCTGCCCAGAAGACTGGGCATCATGCACTGCCCGGGCCACCAAAGAGATAATAGCCCGGTGGCAAGAGGGAACCAGCTGGCTGATCAAGCTGCCAGGGAAGCAGCCCTGAGGGGGAGGGAGACTGGGCCCATCCTCACCCTGGACGCACGGCCCCCACAAGGGAAAGAACCTATAAAATACAGCTCTGAGGACCAAGAGCTACTAAAGAAAATGGGGGCTGTATGGGATCCAGAAAAGGGGGCATGGATCGCGGACAAAAAAATTGTTATGCCCACTTCATATACTCACCACATAGTTCAGCTTTTGCACTCTCTGACCCATCTGAGCAAAAAGAAAATAAAAACCCTTCTAGATACTGAAAATCGGTCTTATATATTATTAAACCAAGACAAAGTGCTGCAACAAGTAGTTGAAAAATGCCCAGCCTGTGCACAGGTAAATACAAAGAAGACCTATGCTGCCTCCGGAGCGCGCGTTCGAGGACACCGCCCTGGTGTACATTGGGAAGTCGACTTCACGGAAGTAAAACCTGGACTCTATGGCTACAGGTATTTGTTAGTTTTTGTGGACACTTTTTCAGGATGGGTGGAAGCCTTCCCCACCAAGCACGAGACCTCAAGCGTGGTAACTAAAAAGTTACTCGAGGAGATCTTCCCCAGGTATGGGATGCCCCAGATGCTGGGCACTGATAATGGTCCAGCCTTCGTCTCCCAGGTAAGTCAGAAAGTGGCCAAGTTACTGGGGATTGATTGGAAACTACATTGTGCATATAGACCCCAGAGCTCAGGACAGGTAGAAAGGATGAATAGAACAATCAAAGAAACTTTAACCAAATTAACGCTTGCAGCTGGCTCTAGGGACTGGGTCCTCCTCCTGCCCCTGGCCCTGTATAGGGCCAGGAACACCCCTGGGCCCCTAGGTTTGACCCCCTTTGAAATACTTTATGGGGCACCACCTCCTATTGTAAACTTCTTTGATCCTAATATTTCCTCTTTTGCTGACCGCGCTACCCTACAAGCCCACCTCCAGGCACTTCAGATTGTCCAAAAAGAGGTCTGGAAACCATTGGCTACAGCTTACCGAGAGCAGCTAAGAAATCCAACCGTGCCGCACCAGTTCCAGATTGGCGACTCCGTCTGGGTCCGCAGACATCAGACTAGAAGCCTCGAGCCCCGGTGGAAGGGACCCTACACCGTTCTCCTGACTACCCCGACAGCGCTAAAAGTCGACGGCATCGCAGCTTGGATCCACGCCTCCCACGTAAAACCGGCTTATCCAGAACCAGACGGCCCGGCAGAACCCAACTTCAAGAAATGGGAAGTCCAACGCACTCAAAATCCACTAAAGATAAGACTGGCGCGGTCCTAAGACTGACTATTCTTGCTCTGACTGTATTAAGTTCCCAAGGGTCCCCCCACCAGATAAAACGACTCTCTTGGCAGATCCTGTCACAGACAGGAGAGGTAGTCTGGGAAACCTCCCAGCAACATATCCCCAACGCCTGGTGGCCCTCCCTCACCCCTGATTTTTGCCAACTAGCAGCGGGGCTTGATACCTGGGACATTCCAGATAAGAGCCACGATGCCCTAAATGTTAGCAACTTAGCTTGCCCAAAAATCCACCACTTGGGGTGTGCTTGTCCCAGTGTTCGCTGTGAATTAGCCAGTCATGATTTCTATGTTTGTCCCAAAGACGGGAGGAGTCGAGCACAGGCCCATAGGTGTGGAGGATATCAAGAATATTTTTGTGCCGCATGGGGTTGTGAAACCACTGGAGATGCCTATTGGAACCCTTCCTCATCATGGGACCTTATAACAGTTAAGCGCGGGTTCAAAAAAACATGGCAACACCAGGGTGGGGTCTTTCGCTCTGTTTGCCCTGCCAGGGACACCGGAGGGCCTATGGCAGCTGGATTATCGTTACCGCTAAACATAAGCTTTACTGAACAGGGGAAAAAGTTTTCAGACTGGAGTTCTGGTCGCACTTGGGGTCTGCGGTGGCATCTTAGTGGTACAGATAGGGGAGTTACTTTCGAAATTAAATTAAAAATTCAAGACCCATTTACCCTCCTGGTGGGCCCTAACACAATACTCTCCGACCAGAGGGCGCCCAGCCCTCCCCAGTCGAGAGTCCCCAGACCGGCAGTTAGCGGTATTCCAGTCCCTACAACTCCCACAGCTATGCAAACCAGTGAGGCCCCAAAAATACCCGGGACAGGAGATAGGCTCATTAATCTAGTTAAAGGAGCCTACCAAGCTCTTAACCTCTCCAGCCCTGAGAGGGCGAGCAATTGCTGGCTATGTCTTAACCCCAACCCTCCATACTATGAGGGCATAGCCCTTTCTGCTAATTATACTAACTCTACCACTCCCAGCACTGCGTGTCTCGCCCAAGGTCATAGCCTAACTCTCTCACAGGTCTCAGGATCAGGACTATGCGTAGGCACTCCTCCTCAACATGTTCAAAGAACCCTTTGCAAGTCGACCCATAAAATATGGGCCAGCTCCTCTTATTTGATCCCCCCTAATGGGACTTATTGGGCGTGTAACACAGGTCTAACTCCTTGTGTGTTTGCTGCAGTCTTAAATCCAGCTACTGACTATTGTGTGCTAGTACAACTATGGCCTCGGATAACCTACCACACAGATGAATTGATCCTAGGTTACCATGAATGGAGTGATCTTCACCGGAAAAAACGTGAGCCCACCACCCTAATCACCCTAGCTATGCTGTTGGGAGCGGGGGGTATTGCAGCCGGAGTCGGTACTGGAGCAACTGCCCTGATCCGAACAGATCAATACTTGCTTTTACATAATGCTATGAATGAAGACCTTAGGGCCCTAGAACAATCCGTACGAGCCCTTAAAGAGTCCCTATCCTCTCTATCAGAGGTGGTGCTACAAAACAGGAGAGGCCTAGATTTACTATTTCTTAAAGAGGGTGGCCTTTGTGCCGCTCTTAAAGAGGAATGCTGCTTCTTTTCTGACAAAACCGGATTAGTAACAGAAACCCTAGACAAACTAAAAGAAAGACTAGACAAGCGTAAAAGGGACTTTGAATCCCAACAGTTTTGGTATGAAAGAATCTGGAACCGTTCACCCTGGTTTACTACTTTGATATCCTCTTTAATAGGACCCTTAATACTATTGATATTAGTTCTGACTCTCGGGCCTTGGATCATTAACAGGTTGACCCAATTTATAAAAGACAGACTGTCACTTGTTCAAGCCATGGTATTAACCCAACAATACCATGCCCTAGAACAGCGAGATAATAGTTCCCCATAGAGTAAAAGGTTTTACTCGGGCTAAAAGAAAATGGGGGAATGTAAGGGCCCCCCCTTTTTCCTCTCTTTTGCTTGCTCTAGCAAATTTTTCTTACCCAAGAAATAGAGTTAACAACAGCACGTTGCAAGTAAACCTCCCTAAGACATATTAACAAGACAGTAAAGATTAACTCCGCTGATAAAGAAAAGACGGCAGTTAAGATGCTTGAGATAAAGAAAAAGAATGTAGTCAGGTAACTTTCACAATATATGTCAACAGGGCAGAGGGGGAAGGGAGGGGAGCACGAGATAAGACAAAGGAATGTAGTCAGGTAACTTTCACAATATATGTCAACAGGGCAGAGGGGGAAGGGAGGGGAGCACGAGATAAGACAAAGGAATGTGGTCAGGTAACTTTCACAGGGCAGAGGGGGGGAAGGGAGGGGAAGCAGTTACTTAGCTATGTGATCAGGCCCAGCCTGATCAGGAAAAGAATTCCAAAAAGAAGATAAAGAACAAAAGAACAAACAGCAGGCCTGGGGGCGGGTGATAACCAGGTTGTTTGGTCAGGCCGGATGGCAACCTGGGGGCCCTCACCCCTCACCCCTCAACGGGCGATTTCATTCAAACCAGCCAATGGAAACTTTGTAACTTCGCCTTTGCCTCTGTACGCACGTGTTTTTTCCTAAACCCTATAAAAAGGCCCCGAACAAAGGGCTACGCGCGCAAGCCTTCCCAAGAGACTTGGCCCGCAGATTTCTGTGTCCAATAAACCTCGTGCTGTTTGCATCTGATCTGTGACTCGGTCCTTCTTGGGTCCTGGGGGGTCTCATCCTGAGGAAAGGTCCGTTTCGGGGGTCCCCAGCCCCCGGGGATCTTTCATCTAGATGGGGCAACTTTTAAAGACGGGTAGAAGCAGAAGAAAACACAGTGGGCTTTGATCCCCACCCGCTCCTGGTGCTGGGCTTTCTCAGCGGGCCAGGAGGAGACAAGCATGGTAGCAGCTTTTGTCCAGGGAATCTGGCCTGAGTCCTCCATAGACTAACAAGAGCCACATCTGACTGAACGGGACAAGATGGACAAGAAGTGGAGAAGGGGCAAGGGTCGGACACCAAGGAGTTGGAAGGACTTGAATAGAGGTGGCAAGGAGGGAGCCATGCTTTACAAAGGCAGAGAGAAAGAACAGATCCCCAGATGTGTTGAGGAGGTCATTGTTTCTCCTTTGCCGGGCCCTGGGGAACTAGGGTTACATTCTGGATGGAGTAACAGCAAACAGTGGCCATGAGATCTGGGTGTGCCCCTCATGGAGAGGGCTGAGCTTGACAAACAGGTTTGAGTGGCTGGCCCAATGAAGGAGTGCGGGGAGAGGCAGGGGCGTCAAGGAGAGAGGCCCTGGGAGTATTTGCCTGGAGGAGATGAAAGAGGAAGAACAGCCATTAGTAAGGCAGAGACCCCCCCCCCCCCAAATGGAAAGGAGCTGAAGCCACAGAGGATCAGAAGGGAAAAGAAGAGAGGATTTCTGGGGTCCTCCAGAGCCCAGGGTGGCAGGGCTGGTACTTGGCAGGGGAACATATGGGGTTTTCCAAGAAGAGATATCAGTCATTTTACAGAACAGTTGCCATCCAAACCATTGTTAACTATCACAAGGAACTTCTGCTTGGAGAAGCCTTGCCTCACTAGCTGTGTGACTCTGGGCAAGTAATTAAATCCCTCTCTGGGCCATTCTTCACAAAATGAGAAGAGCACCTAGTTCAGCCAGGTCTGGTGGCAGACACCTGTAATCCTAGCTACTCTAGGGGCTGGGAATCCGGCCTGCTGCTCTACAGAGGATGTCCAAGGCCAACCTGGACAACTTCTTTTACATCCTTATCTCCAAAAGTAAGAAGAGAGCTTGGACTGTAGGTAGCATCTTTCTCTGCAAGCATGCGGACCTGAATTTGACTCCCAGCACCCACATAAGAGATTCCCTAACACTAGGGAAACAGATAGGAGGATCCTTGGGGCATGCTGGCCAGATAGTCTAAACAGTGAGCTTCCAGATTCAAAAGAGACCTTGTCTCAGAAGATTCAGGTGGAAAGTGATTGAGGAAAATACTTTCTATCAACCTCTGGCACACAAGTCCACCACCACGTCCAAACATAGAGCTGAAGGGGTGGTGAAGTGTTTGGCTAGCATTCATGATGCCCAAGGTTCAGTAATCGAGGGGACGGGCAGAAGGAAAAGAAGCCTGAAAGGGTGGAGGGAAGACCAGGAGCAGCTGTCTCCATGGCTACTGTAAACTGGACAGTATATAAAGCACTCGGCATACACAAAAATGGAGCAAGTGATGCCATTGTTAATGTGTACCTGCTCTACAGTGACATCTGGGTCCTTGAGTTGCTTATAGACCAGCAATGGCTGAGTATCTGGGTGACACATGGAGCGCTCCACACCATAGGAATTTTAAAGAACTGACTGGAAGCTTGTCACCCACTGTCATCTTGCTTCAACAGCCATAGCCCAAGTGTCCTCATGTTTCTGTGAGTTATAGACCCTGGTCTCCGAGAGGCTACTTTCTTCTGGAAGTTGGCCTTCACCCAGAGTTGATGTCACCTTTATTTAGGGATACAGAATTATGGAAGTGATGATGTGACATCCAAGTGTTTGTGACACATTTTGTGTCCTAACTAACGAAGGTATAGAACACATGGGAATCGAGCATCATTCTCTCGCTGGGAGTCAAATTCAGGTCCGCATGCTTGCAGATAAGTTGGAGATAAAGCTTCTACTTGTGACCTGAGTGGCCAAGAGTTGTCCTGGCATTGGTGGGCTTCACGGTGAATCCTGCAGGCTGGGGAGGGAAGTGCCCGAGAAGTGAAGGCCGTAGGTGGGAAGACCTTGGCTTCAAAGGAACAGAAAGAGACCAACCACATTGTCTCTGGAACAGAGATGATGTTGGGAAATGGACCTTTGTTGGGTTGTACTTTTTTTAGGGACTGAGGTAAGACTGTTTCATAGTTAGCTCATAAAATTTACTTTTTTTTTTTTTTTGAGATAGGGTCTCGCTATGCACCTCTGGCTGTCCTGGAACTCACTATGTAGACCAGGCTGGCCTCAGAGATCCACCTGCCTCTGTTTCATAAGTGCTGGGGTAAAGGGTGTATGCCAGTTTTTAACTTTTAAGTTAAGTTTACTTTTAACTTCAGCAAACTCACCGTGTTTCATGAGCAACATCTTTCATTCTTAGTTCTAATTTTAGTCATGTGGAATGATAAAACATTTCTTGAGTCATTGTGTCTTTGAGTTTGGAGACCATTCATTCTCCTGAAGCATAACGAGATTCTCAATTGTCAAAGCAATGTTTGATTCAAAACGACCTTGAGCTTTATACACAGGCTTGAATATTCTAATGGAATCACCTGGGATAAATAAGTCACTATGGAAAAACTACAAATGTTTTTCTTCCCTTATGCCTTGTGATCTGTTTTTTTTTTTAATGCTGTTATTGAGGAATAATTGGCATAACAAATTGCACAGAAAGTGTACCATTTGATACATTTGGATCCTCATTTAATGGATGCCCTATTAAACCATCCGCTTAATTAAGTTAGTGAACATATTCACAGCTTCCAAAATCTACCAAGTGATTTCAGGATGGCCTGCCCAAGCTTGTAGCAGTCCATTGCTAAGCTGGACCACACCCTGTTCCACTCTTGGCAACATTAATCCATCAGTAGCTGGGGTGTGATATCAACACTGTCAGTGTGGGGATATAGTTCAAATTTAATAAAAACCAGTCTGAGGTTTCAGAGGGATCTACCCACAGTCAGTCTAGGAGGATCAGAGAGTGGTAACTCACACCTTTAATCACAGCACAGAGAATATCTGGGAGTGGTGACCTACTATGCCCTTAATCCAATCTGAGTTTGAGGCCATCTTAGTTTACAGAGGGAGTTCCAGGCTCCCACTCAGGAAGGCAGTGCCACGCCTTTAATCTTAACCTGGATGTGAAACAACTGGGTGAAGAGGGTATTTAAGGCAGACATAGAAAGACAGAGCAGGCAGTAGCAGCCAGGAGGATCGAGGCTGAGGAAGCTGGAAGACAGCTGGGTGAGATCTGACTGTGGTGTTTCCTCTCTCTGATATCTCTGCCTTTCCCTGAGATCTGGCTCTGAGTTTCCTTCAACATGTCTGTCCCTTTATGTGTAACCCAGTGACTTCATTGCTTGGTTTGTTTGGTTTTTTTTTATTTGTTTTTTGATCTGTAAAAAAGTACCTGCCTCACAGGAGTGTAAGGCATGTTGACATATAATAAAAAGCCCTAGATGGTGCTTGACAGAGAAGTATGTTAGTATTGGCCATTGCTATTTGCTACAAACAATGTAAACAAACAAAACAAAACTACATGGGTGGTGGTGAGAGGTAGTTCAATAGGTAAAAGTATTTGCAACACTGGTGGTTAAGTACCTAAGTTTAAATCCCCAGAATCCTTGTAAAAGCCAGAAGTGTGTCAGCATTTGTAATGCCTACACTCCCATGGGAAGTCTCACTGGAAGCTCAAAAGCTGGTCAGCCTGGAGAAAGAAAGAAAAACAACAGAAGTGTAGGATAAGGCTGGCCATGGTGGCTCATGCCTTGTGTCACAACACTAGGCAGAGGCAGGTGGATCTCTGAGTTTGAGGCCAGCCTGGTCTACAGAGTGAGTTTCAGGACAGCCAGGGCTGCATAGAGAAACCAGAACTAAGACATGAGGTTGTCCACTGACCTCCACACACATGCTGTGACATATGCACACCTCCATTTATCCACAGGAGTGTGTGTGCGTACATATATAGCTGTGCAATCACACAAAGCCAGACAGGACAGTAGTCTGGAAAGTCAGTTCCTCCTCCAGGAGAATCAAGTGGCTCATTCATTCACCTCCATTATACCACTGTTTTAGGATGCTACGTGTGTATGTCCAGATAGTCCCACAGCTTGGATCAATCCTGCATCATTAGTGCTGGTTTATGATTAGTAGAGTAGCCAGCTGGGTACTCCAGACCAGGAGTATGGGCTCAGCCCTCAGAGTATCATTTGTCTTCTGCATCCTTTCCTTTGCCAAAGCCTGGGTATTTTTTTGACTTTCCCAGTCATGGTCTCTGTTCTAAAGCAAGCTCTCTTTAGCCTTGGCCCCTAAGTCCCAAGCACTCCCCAGGCATTCTCCTTTTATCGCGATGTTAAGCCAGATTGTGAAATTTCCAGGATCCAATAGCAAAATGTATCCCAAGCATGTGGGTTTCCTGGGCTTTAAACCCCAAGACCCCCTCTGAGCAGTCTGAATTGTCAGAACAGCACAGTGCATAGGAGGAGAGAAGCAGAGAGAGACATCAGAGTCCTGCTACCACGAAGCAGAGCGAACATTTTCAAATATGGGGCTGGCAGGATGGCTCAGTAAACGAAGGAGGCCTGCTACCAATCTCAGTGACCTGAGTTCAAGCCCCAGGACAGACGTAATGGAAGGAGAAAACTGACACTTGGAAAGTTGTCCTCTGTCTCAGTTTAGACTGTGGCATATACTGCTGCTATACATACAAACACATGCACACAATAAAAATGTAACTGGCCTTGAATTCTTCAGAAACTCTAATTGGAAAAAAAAAGATCAATTTAGAGAGGAATTTGAGGCTGGAAGATACAGAGCTGAGTGTGGTAGCATACTCCTATAATCTCAGCACTCAGGAGGCTGAGGCAGGAGGATTGCCTTGAGTGGGAGGCCATTCTGTGCTTTATAACAACAAAGCAGCCAAGGCTACACAGCAAGGCACTGCCTCAAAATAACCAAATCAAAACAGCAAAAAAGCCCATGTGATGGTTTGTCCTCATTGTCAGCTTGACTAGATTGGGGGGTCACGTGAAACACCTCTGCACAGGTCTGTGAGTATGACACCATCCCGTGAGCTGGAATCCTGGGCTGAATAAAAAGAGGAAAGAGAGATAGGTGAACATTTTTGTTCCCCTCTCTTATGCTCCCTGGTAGTGGGCCCTGTGAGCAGCTAGCTGCCTCTGCTCCTGTTGACATGCTTTCCTGGCCCAGGCTGGATCTGCACCATCAAATCATGAGCCAAAATAAGCCCTTCCCCCTGAAGTTGCCTCTTGTCATAGCAATGACAAAAGTTACCCTTTTCCTCCTGATCAGCTGACACAGCCCTAGAGAATGCCAGGCTCACTGCCGACTAGAGAAATACAAGTTCAGTGATGGAATGCTGTGGGGTCTCTGGTTTTTGCTTTTGCCTGTGAGGAATAAGAGGAGTGTGGGTCAGTAAGTTCCTGTGCAATAGAGACTGTCTACCTGTTGCAGGTCGCATAGAGGATGCCCTCAGGACTTGAGTACTGGGCAACAGGTACTGGGGGTCCAGCATCCAGGGAGGAGGAGGGGAAGTGAATTCTCCCACACCTCTAGAAGCTGATGACTGACATGGAGAAGGGGCGCATCGCCCAAATATTTGGTGTAGCTCACCTGACCAGGGCGAACATAATTTTTAACTTCTAAATTTCTCAGTGCTTGATGAGTCATATGTAGGACAATTCTGCTGCCCCCTAAGTTTGCTCGTGAACCAAGTTCTACCACTCAAACTGCATTTAAATTTAAATGCAATACTATTTTAGTTTGCCAGCTTTTTGCTCGCCATACATTTTTGATATTTTTTGTTAGGGATCAAGCCCAGGGCTTCATGTCTGTTAGGCATGCTAGGCAAACATTCTACCACCTTTTTTTTTTTTTTTTTTTTTTTTTGATAAGATCTCACTTCATTGTCTGCATTATCCAAGCTGGTCTTGACATTTTGATCCTCCTGCCTCAGCCCTTGGAATAACTGGGATTAGAGGCCTGAGTTACCAGATTCCACCAGACAGTGAATGTATTGATTATTGACTGAGTTCTTAGAACTGGGGTGGAGGGTGGGGTGTTCTCCCTAGCAACAGCCTAGCAAGCAGTTCTGCTTCTGAGGGTCTTCTGTTCCACGCTGTTCTGACCCTGTCCACTTGGAGACACTAAGCCTAAAGGGGACGACTCCATGAGACCGTCCTTCACTTCAGGTGCCAGGGTTTGTGGCCAGGGCTTTGGGCCCACTGGCTATAAACAGAGGTCGCCTGATAGCTTCCTTGGGTTTGAGAAACTTAGAGAACCCAGTTTAGTAGGATGGACAGTGCAAAGGACACAGCTGAAGTGGCTGACAGATGGAAGAAATTTGTGATGCTTGACTTCTGAGAAAAGGCAACTAGCTGACATGCTTTCTCCGGGAGTGTCGCCTTCCAGGTCCTTCACAGACTTGGTTCTCCAGGAACACTCAGAAACCCGTTCTTGGTTCTCACAGAGGCTTTGACAAATGGGCAGCATGGATTCTATCATTGGCAATGAACTTGGCTTTAGACCTTTTCCTGGCAATCAGGAGGGTGGGGCTGGAGTTAATGCCATCTGCTCTTCTAACTTCATCTAATGCTAAGTATGTCCCAAAGGCCTCACTTCCACAAACTAACATGGGAATTGGGGAATTAGTTTTCCAATGTGTGAACTTGGGGGGGGGGCACATATATACCATAGCTCATGTCTCTTCCTATCAATGATGGCTGTTATGAGCATCACCCATCATGTGAGCAAGAAATAAATTTGTGTGGTGTAAAGCTGCCATTTGGGGATTTCCCCAATAGAGCAGCTAATTATGCCTCAAGTGATAACAATTAGCTAGATCTGCTGTAACTGCCTTTAGCCAAGAACTGAATGCATGGTGCCAGTGTGTGTGAATCTGAAGGACACCCACAGAAATGTTAGCAGTGGCCATCTTCAACTGATGAATGATGCATTGAAATTTTGATTTTGCTTTTTCATATGCTTCAGTTTTTTTTCATGAACATGTATATGCTTCATAATTAGGGTCAGTTTATTAACAATAAACAGATTTGAATTTTCTGACAGTCAAGGTCAGAGAAACATTAGTTGCTATATAAAAGGCCAAGAAACTCAGAATCAATTGGATTTGTGAAAGGCAGTGTCTCCAGGACTCCTGAGTCTTCTCTTGCTCAGACTTTCCAGCTGTCTCTTCTTCCCCATTTCCTATCCTAGATGCACCCACCCCGCAACCCAACTGCTTGGGGTATGAGACCCGGAGCTGAGCTCTGCCTCCAGCTCAGCAAGACTTCCAGGCCCCTGCTGGGAATGCTTTCACCAGACACTGGGCTGGAAAACAGGTCTCCAGATCACTAGCCCATGCCCTTTCCAATTCTCAAAGCAGCATTTCACCCTGTGAAGCTTCTGTATCCCTGCCTCCCAGAATCTGGCAGCAGTGGCAGGCCTGAGCTCACCACAGTAGGGTGGGACTGGGCTCTTGTTAAAAAAAAAAAAAAAAAAAAAAAAAAAAAGTCTGTGACTGTAAAGGAGACAATTGCTCTCTGGAGGTCCTCCAGTCTTGGAGGAGGTGGTAGACAGTGTCTTTATTTAGTTTGGACGGAGATCAAATGTGTCCCTTGCCCCTCTCCCAGCAGAGAGGCCATTTAGCTCAGAGGCCTCACCATGAAGGTGGTTGGGCACTTTCCGTAAGGAGCAAGCTGCCAGTAGTGTGGCATGGTCATGACCATTGAGTTATTAGTAAAGAGAAAACTTGCCCAAGTTCACACACAGACTTCTAACCCAGACAAAAGGATCCTGAAGCCTACCATGTTCTTTCCAGTTCATCACACACCTGTCTCCATGGCCAAGGGCCAGGAATCCAGCTAACGTAATGGAGCCAATTTGTCCTGTGACCCCTTTAACAGAGAAACAGGAAAAACCTACAGCCCCAACAGAGCCCCCTCTCCCTCTGCTGCTCTCCTTCCTGTCTTAAGTTAGCTATAGCCTCGGAATCTTTTGAGTGTCTGTAAAAATCCTACAATTCATAAGTGGCATAAAATAATGGTACTGTTTTTATTTCTTCTTTAAAAAACATTTCATTACATTGTGTGTGTGTGTGTGTGTGTGTGTGTGTGTGTGTGTATGTGTGTGTGCTTACACAGGTACCACAGATGATACCACTCAGGGAAGTCAGAGGGTTACTCTTGCTGGGAGTTGGGTCCCAGGGGTCAGACACCTTTACCACTGAGCCACCTCATCAGCCTCTCATTCTGTTTTTAAAATCAGTTTTTTGTTTTTTTTTTTTTTCAGCCTAATATGAGTAACCGTGGCCTGGAAACATGTGTTCAGATTACCCTGAATAGCATATCCTGCTGTAGAAGAGGTCACATGAATTTTCATGGCAGCAGAAAAGACAGATCAATCCACCTATTGGTTACACTGATGATGAGGTGGGATGGGAGGTGGCGACAACAAAGTGGGCAAATATTTTCCCATGTTTCAGATGCCACCATGCAGCTTTAGGATAGGTAGAGGCCATTGGTCTGCTTTTGTGATGCATTCTGGGACATTTACCTAGCAGTCATGGTGATAGGTCAAACACAAAAGTTAAGGTAATAACTGTTCAACAGCCCAAGATAATTTTGGTTTTGGACTTGGAAGATTTCATATCTCTGTAACCACAATGTCCTAGTCAGCCAAGAGTTGGCAGCTTGGAGAATCTTTGATCTTGATGAAATTCTTCTCTGTTTACCTTCACCACTGGTCCCTGAGCTTACCCAGTGTCTCCCAGCATCTTAGCCCAGGCAGATTAACATAACAAACCTGGGCTTTCTAACTCCAAGACAGTGTCACTCATATCACACAGGCACCCAAATATGCCTAAGTACATAGCACTTTGGGGACTTGGGGTTCCTGGCAGTAGTAGAGCACTTACTAAGCCTGTGCAAGCCCTAGGTTCAATCTCTCCCACTGCAAAAAGAAAAAATGTTAATTTCTCAATAGATGTTTTGTGATACACTGTAAGCAAAGAAAACACACAGATTGCAAACATGCACTGCAGCAAACCATCACAGAATGGCTGCTCCCATTTAACTTTATCCCAAAATGGAAAGACAACATTGCCAGTGCCTCATCCCCTGTGCCTCCCCTTGATGGCAGTTCTCTCCACTCACTCCTACGCGACTTGTATCCTGACTTTTCTGTGTATGTGGCATTGGGGATTTACATTTTATTTGATGTGTATGGGTGATTTGCCTGCATGTGTGTCTGTGTACTACATGCATGCCCAATGCCCAAAGGAAGTCAGATTTTCTGAGATTGGAGTTACAGATGGTTGTGAGCTGCTGTATAGATGCTATAGAAATTGAACCTGGATCCTCTGGAAGAGCAGCCAATGTGTGTATGTCTTTTCTGGGATGCCTGCCCCAGGACTGGATTTCTGGGTGGTTTGGGGTGGTACTCCAATGCTTCTCTTGCTTTCTTCCAGTCTACTTCCCTTTATCCATGAAGACTCCAGTTGGAGCCTTGAGAAATTTCTAGGGTCCCCTGCCCTATGTCTTTCAGGAGCTCTCAGACTGTCTAATTGAGAAAGGGCAAGGGATAGCCAGGGCACAAATTTGCCACAGTAAATGGCTGCCAACAGTCTCTGGCACATCTATAAAGTTCTTCCCTCTGTTCCTATTGGATAAGCCATCTCCCAACTACATAAGGCCCTATAGTTTCCAGGAGGGCACAGGCTCTGTTCAGGCTGCTAGTTCCTGCTAATAATCTCCTAGCTTATACCTCTTTCTAGTCCTGTGTGGCAGTTGGAATGTCTACAGTGACACTGTGGGTCCCTCCCAGAGGATAGGTTGCATCTTTTTTTTTTTTTTTTTTTTTTTTTTTTTTTTTTTTTTTTTTTTTTTTTTTGGCCACATATTACCCTGGCTTACCCTGCTTGATATATTTAGTAAATATTTGTGGAATGAACCTAACCTCCTAAAATGCCAGTTGGAGAATTCTGCTTGAAGTGCCAGTACCTACGTGGTGCTGGCAAGAACCTTATATCAGTTTCTATGTATGTTGTAACGAATGGCTGCACACACTTAAACTGATGTTTGCCTGGTTGTCACAGTTCTGGATGTCAGAAACCTAGAGGAAGGCCTGGTGAGATGGCTCAGGGAGTAAAGGTGCTTCCCCTGATGACCTGAGTTCAATCCCCAAGACCCACTTCATAGGAGAGAACCAGCTTCTGAAGGTCATTCTCTGAGCTTCATATAAATTTTGTGGCATGCCACTCATATCCTTCTGGAGGTTACAAGGATTATGGAAACCGTGTCTTTACCTTTTTCAGCTTCTAGAAGCCTCCTGCATGTGCAGTCCTTGACTCTATATGCAGAAGTGGCAGTCACATCTTTAAGTCTCTCAAATCCCAAGTCTGTCATTTCACCTCTCATTCTGACCCTCCTGTCTTTTATAATGTCACTGTGATTAAAATCCTTAATGAACACTACATGCAAAGTCTACTTTGAAAAATAGACTAATATGTTCACACACTTTGGGACATCTTTACAGGCTACAACTACATCTACCACCACCTGGAAGGCTTAGACCTACTGAAAGACTTCAAACTTACAGTGGTGGTCTGCATGAGATACCTGTCCTCCCCAAGTCTTGGGCATTTGAATACTTGGTCTTCAGCTGGTGGCTTTGGGGAAAGATTAGGAAATGTGGCTTTGTTGGAGTTTTCCAAAGCCTCCAGCCATCTCAGTCAGGGCACTTACCCTACCTGTTTGTGGGTCAGGATTCCAGCTTCCAGCTGGTGCTCCAGTGAGGTTGGCCTGGTACAGAGCTCCGTGCCATGATGGTGAGGGACTCCTGTTCCTCTGGAACTGTGAACAAAACAAACCTTTCCTTTTATAAGTTGCTTTGGTCATGATGAATCTTCATGCTTAGGCTAGGGGCGGTTCCCTGCCATGCTCCACACCAGACTGTAATCATAAGACAAGGTAAGAACCAAACAGCCGCTATGCCCAAGAAAAACAAAAGAACATTTTAACAGGTTAAAGAGATGAAAGCCTCGAAGCTCATCAAAGATCATCCTTGCAATATTAGAAGAAACATTGTCTGATCATAAACCTTTTGCATTTCTAGGATATATTGACATAATTGGTCCACATCCACAGTATCATTATTGTGTGCCCAAACACCAAAGAGGTAGCCCAATTATTTCCCAATTAAGTCTGTTCTTAGGAGCTGCCATCACACATGTGTGTTGGTAATTCATATGACAAATCAAATCTTATCTAAATCAAAGGCTACAGCCTTCCCTGATGACTTGAACAATACTCACTGGGACTCCAGGTGATTAGAATAGTACCTCCTTTTTTGAGCACATGCGCGCGCATACACACACACACACACACACACACACACACACACACACACACAAAGGGAGTAGTCAGTATAAACAGATATTGAGGAATGTGACCAAGCCAGTCAGATGTCCAGTAGGCTTTCATCTGACAAGACTTAACTTTCACTGGTATGTGTAGACACATCAGAAATGTTGTCTTTGGATCATTTCCTGTTCCCAGGTTTCCTCATACCTTATGTCAGGCTCTTGGCTAAACCTAAAGTGAAGAGCATTTATTTATACAGTGTTTTGCCTGCATGTGTCCCTGCAGGCCAGAAGAGAGCACCAGATCTCATTGTGGATGCTTGTGAGCCACCATGTGCTTGCTGGGAATTGAACTCAGGACTTCTGGAAGAACAGCCAGTGCTCTTAACCTCTGAGCCATCTTTCCATACTTTTGCTCCTACATTAGCAAGGGGACAGGCAAACCATGTCCCCTTCCCAATATCTTTTCATAGCACCTTAGGTTCTACTGTGCTGTCCTTTGGACCAATGCTCCACCATCATGGACCCTGACCCTCTGAAACCTAATGAAACACTTTCTTTTATAAGTCACCTTGGTCATGATGTTTTGTTGCAGTGATAGAAAAATAGGTAAGACATTTGAATCCATTGTAAAAAAACAAAACAGGAAAGCTAGCCAATGGGGGAGGCAGCTCTGATAAAGGGCACCCATTACTACTGGCAACTGGAACATCATCATGTTTATTAGGGACAGCACAGAGGAGGGACTAGCTAGTTTCATTAGCAGGTCCCTGTAGGTGAACAGTGTCCATCTGTAAAGATTCCAAAAGATGATGATGCTCCGGCTGCTTGTGGTCTGTGCACACACTGACCACTCGTTCACACTCAGTCTGGAGAGGAAAGTGTCACCATTACTCTTGAGCTTTACTCAGGTAAGGCTTTGCCACTCCTGTGGGACTGAGTCCTTGACATGGCTTCATTCATGTCAACAATACACAATACACATGTAGTAAGAGGTTTCCGGCCCTGACTTTTGGGTCTAGCCTCAAGGTTTAGGACCCGCAGAGACACACAGATACATACGATAGTTTTTGGCTAAGGCCCAGGCATATAACTTGCTAGCTCTATACTCTTCATCTAACCCATGATTCTTCCTGTTCAGCCATGCGGCTCGGTACCTTTCTTTAGAGCAGCATAGTTGTCCTCTGCTTCTTCTGGCTTCTCTTTGGCATTCTGCTCTGTGCTTCCTGTTCTCAAGCGTTTTCTTAGTCTGGTAGCCCCGCCCACACTTCCTGCCTGCCTTTGGCCAATCAGCGCTTTTTATTAAACCAGTGGGTAGGACAATTATTTACAATGAAACAACACAATCTCCCACATACACATCCATGCAAGGACCTCACTCACTCAGATCTGATCCCTACAGGCTTGTCAGCTGACATATACCTTATTGCAAGTGGGATGTCACTCGTTTCTGAGCCTCCAAGAAGAAGGAGTTATGGTGCAATCACAGGTAACCATTAGTTTTTAATGAGGGGGGCACACAGGCATATTCACATCTGATTGTACTCCATAGAGCCAGCAACAAGCCCTGTCTCCTTTGGCCCAGGCCATGCAGTATCAGAAATGTCAGTTTGGCTAGCAGTAGCAAAAGGAAGTGCTTCCGGGCAGGGCATATAGGGGGTAAGCTAAAGGAGGAACTTCCAGAAACATTTTCTGGAGGAGGTAAGAATGAGAAGCTGCAGTCAAGGAGGCTTCAGGGTACCTGCCTAGCTGGGTACCATTGCTCAAAGGTGGCGGCTCCCAGGCTCCCCTCGCTTAGCTGACCTTCTCTATCACAGCCTCTTTATAAATGGTGGTAAAGTCTCTCCTAGATGTTGGGACATTTCCTAGGGATAAGGTGGCCTTTCTGTGTCCCAGGGTTCTTCAGGCCAAGCAAGGCTGTTCCACTGACCCAGCCAAGGTTCAGTGTCCTCTTCGACAGTGGTCAGCATCTGTCTGGATTTTGCCTTGGAGAACCCCCATAAAGAAAGCATCTCTAGAAAGGATAATATTCTACTTGGAAAAAAAGAAAAGAAGACCTTTAGACTCTTAGGTAACATTAAAGAAAAGAACTAGCCATTCATCTGTGACCTGTACCTTACTACTGGGCTTTTATTGTCGATTGTTTTACTCTTTTTTTGGGGGGGTGTGCCACCCAGGTCCCAAATAAAATCACACACACACACACAGAGGCTTATTATCACCTATAAATACCTGCCCTCAGTTTGCCTTTTTTCTTTACAATTTTCTTAAATTATCCCACCTGCCTTTTGCCTCTGGGCTTTTTACCTTTTTCTGTTCCTTACTCTGTTGCTGGTTGTGTAGCTGGTTGGCTGGTCCCTGGCATCCTCCTCCTGCTCACGGTCCTTCTTCCTCTTCTAGAGTTTTCCTTCTATATATTCTCTCTGCCTGCCAGCCCCGCTATCCTTTTTTCTGCCTTGACATTGGCCGTTCGGTTCTTTATTAGACCATCAGGTGTTTTAGACGGGCAAGTAACACAATTTCACGGAGTTAAACAAAAGTAGCACACCTTAAAATAATATTCTACAACACTTCTTGGGATTCTATCACCACCTTGGTCACTATCACCACTGCAACTGCTTATCCACAGCTGACTGCAAAGTTGTACACCACCACCACCACCCAACACGGAAGTCTTGGTCTCAGAGGTCGAGGCCTGGCTTGAAGGTTTTAGATCTAAGCCTGGCTTGCGTGGAACTTCAGCTTAGGCTGAACCTCTCATAGCATACCAACTAGGGTGATGGTGTCATTATAAGGCTTCTTGTCATTATTGCCAAGGGCCCACAGAAAGCCTTGGCTGTGACTGTCTAGTGTGGATCCGAGCATGTCAGCTCCAGTGCACCCACTGTCCTCCTCTTGAGAAGCAGCGGCCGGTCCTGAGGGGTGGGTGGGGTACTAACTGATCTCTTTCTCCCTTAGTGTGAAGTAGCATACCCGGGGCCCTGACCCCCACTCTGCTTCCTCTTGCTTCTTTCAGAAGTTTGTCATTAAGTGGGGCATGAGATTTGAGTGAGGAAGTAAATTCTCCATGCTTAGGTGTCTAGACCCTTGGTAAGCAACATTGCTCTGCCAGCCTTGGCCCTGGTCCCTGGCTCCCAGGCCGCTTGCCAGGACTCTTGAGTCTTGCTGTACGCCTCTTCTCCAGTTCTCAGCTGCAGCCTAGGCAGAGACAAGAGAGGTCACAGACTAAGGCTGGACACGCCCTTCCAAGACCTTTGGGGCCTGCAGCAGAGGTGCCTTCTCTATCCCTCCCTCCCTCCCCCTCTCCCTCCCTCCTTCCCTCCCCTTCTCCCTCCCTCCCTCCCCCTCTCCCTCCCTCCTTCCCTCCCCTTCTCCCTCCCTCCCTCCCTCCCTCCCTCCCTCTCTCCCTCCCTCCCTCCCTCCCTCCCTCCCTCTTTCCCTCCCCCCCCCCCCCCCCCCCGCCTCCTTCCCTGCTCCTTCTGTTTCCTCATATGTTATTAAATGCATAGGGTTGGAAGAACTCTCTTTGGATTTTCCTAGGTCTGGCATTCTCAGACCCCACAGGTAAGTGGCCCCTGGGCTTCTGTTCAGTCAGTGGAACCACAAGACCGGGAAGGAAACAGTTCTGAGATGTGGAAATCTCTTCCGAGATCATGTAGGCTGGACCCCAGTCCCCACTTCTGTTGGTATGCACCTTCTTCGGCTTCAGGACACTCTCCTAGTTTTAGACACAACTAGCCAGTGGGGTACAGCCTATGGGAGCACCCTGAGCTCCAGGACTATGGTTGCAGGGCTCTGAAGAAAGTCACCCCCCCCCCACGCTCTTCTTGGCGACCAACTTCAATCCCAGCTGTCTAAAGCTATCTCAAGCCACAGGGTGCTGTGAACAAATACTAACTCTACCTTTTTTATTTTTAAATATACGCATGTGTGTGATCCTGCATAAACATATATGTACTACATGTGTACATGAGCCTTTGAAGACTGGAAAGAGGAGCTAGATCCCCTTGAACGGGAGCTAGTGGCTGTCATGAGCAGTCATGTGGTGCTAGGACCTGAACCCAAGTCTTTTACAAGAGCAGTAAACACTCTTTTGAAAAAATACACATTTATTTTTATTTGATTTTTTTTAATGTATGTTCTGCCTATATGTATGTCTGTGTGCTACTTGCAGGCTTGGTGCCAGAGAAGATCAGATCTTCTGGAGTTGAGATGGAGTTGTAGGCAGTTGTGAGCCACCATGTGGGTACTGGGAACTGAACCCATGCTCTCTGCAAGAGTGGCTGGCTTTCTTAAATCCTGAGCCATCTTTCAAAGATCCCCTTTTTGTTTTGGTTTGTTCTTTGAGTTTTTCCTATTTACCTACTTTAATTTTTTTTCTTAAAAAAAAAAAAAAAAAAAAAAAAAAACAAGTTCTCTTTATATTGCCCAGGCTGACCCTGAACTCATAGGCTCAAATTACCCTCCCATGTCACCTCAGGAGTGGTTAGGACATAACACTGGGCCCAGCAACACTCACTTTCATTGAAAAATAGCAGGTTTCTCTCAACGATTCCTGTGTGTTTAACTTGTGTGACCTCATAAGCTATGACTCCATCTCACACAGCTGGTTTAGGTTCCCTAGGAAACAGGACCAAGGCAAATGTCATGACCAGATATTGAGGGAAAAGGTGCAGGACCCAGTGGAAAAAGACAGGACAGCAAGGTGGCCATGAGCTGTGCTCAGAGCTCCCTGGCATTGCCTGAGAAAACACAGATAGTTCTCTGCCATGTAAGACATCTAGACAGGTCCTGGCTCTGCACCTTGGCCCATTCTTTTGAGAGAAGGGAGTGGGTGGTTGGGCAGAGAATATGAACAAACATGATTTTCCTAGGTCTTCTTCCCATTCCCTGTGTTGAAGGGCAGGACAGGAAATGGGGAGAAAAGCAGTCCAAGTGAAGGGGTGAGCATCTGATGCAGGACATAAAATCTCACCCACTCTGTTTTATTGTTTGTACTCTTTGGAATCCATGAGCCATGTTGTTCTTTCTGCCTAAGCTGGCTTCTGATGGGATTTCTGCACCTCGCAACCACGAGTCTCCATTTTACAGACAAAGACAAAACAGCCAGGAAGGTAGGTGTCTTGTCCCAGGTCATGTAGCAAAGCCGATCATCCATATTCCTGAGGCGAGCCATGTGGCCCTCCATCCAGGCCCTTCACGGTTAGGAAGACAGCTGTCCCCTCTGCCGAGGTCAGGCGTGTTATCTGTACTTCCTTCCTCTTCTGCTCCGATTTCTTCCCCCAAAGTGTCCTCAGTGGTCCAGCTCCATTCTAATAGCCCGAATCCCCACTATACTGTCTTTGGCCCCTGCTCTGAGCACAGTCCTGTCCAGATGGAGACGCTTGCCACCTACTCACCCGGGAGGTCTTGGGCCTTTGCAAACACCAGCTTCATCCAGAACTGGAGGAGATTAGCTTTTTTACCTGGAACCCAGGTCCACTCAGTCTATGTCGACTAGGTCCAGAGAACACAAATGCAGCCCAGGGCCGTGCAGCTCTGGAGGAGTACCCCTGAAACCGTGCATACTCCAGACACAGGCGTCTATGCAGGCAGTTGAAGGCGGGTATTGCTGGGGAGGTGGCTGGAACGCTGAGGGGCTGTAGCCAGCAGAGGTCAGCAGAGACTCAAAATGCCCACGCTTCTCAGCGAGGCAACGTCAAGCAAGAGGGCTTCCGGCCAGGGGAAGTATTTTAAAATAAAAATTAATAAATAAAAAGAAAGGGGGGAAAAAAAAGAGGAGAGGGGAGAAATGTTGTTTGGGGTAAGCGCGCGAGCGTGCGCGTGTGGCTGGAGAGCGCGCACGTGGGGATGGGGGGCGGGAGCAGGGATGTCTCCTTGCAAGCTGGTACACAACGGCCTTTCCACCTGAGCCCTAGAGGCATCTTTGAAAAGCCGAGACCAAAGACTAAGGGTGTATTTCACTTGGTAGAGTGCTTGAGGTCCCGGGTTCCCTGGGTTTGGTTTCCAGTACCACTTAAATCGCGCTGGTAGCACAAGCCTGTGATCCTAGTACAGGGCAGAAGCTACAGGATCTATAGAGCTCACGGTCGGTAGTCCTTAGCTACAGAGCCTGGGCTTATTTGCTTAACAACTCTAAAGCGCTATAGCCACCTGCTAAGACGCTTGCCCCTAAGTGTAAGGTCATTACACTTAGCCTCTCTTCCCACCTTCGTCTAGTATCCATAATTTAACACGCCATTTTCCTGTTGCCTTTTGACCCGGTTTCCGAACAGCATTCCTGAACAACGAGGACCGGGGCATCCCCTCCGCCCTCCACCTCCTCTTCCCCTCAACCATTCCTTTACTTTGCTGTTGCTGAAATACCACACTCTCTTATTTCAGAGGGAAAAAAGGATTTCCCACAGCAAGGAAAAGGCTGTAGAAAGAATGGAAGAGTCAAAGATTGGGAAGGACCGTCATGAAATGCTGTCTTCTGGGCATGAATGGACGTGGAACTCACGATGCCCTACAGAAGATTGAACGGGTCAACAGTGGAGCATGGATGGGGAGGGACTCACTAGTCCTCACCCCTAGCTACGGAGCTATTGGCAGTTGATGGCTGCTGGAGTAAGGGAGTCATTTTTCACTGGAGGCTGGCCATTAATAGGGTGCCCATGCTCAGTGATGTTTCCTACCACCTGCATGTGGGCACCACTAATAGGACCCCATAGATCATTAGAAGGGAGTATTGGAGAGAGGCATACATGTATGAAATTGTGAAAGAATAAATACAATTTTTCTTTAAAAAATTATTTCCCCAATTTTTCCCATAGAGATCACCAAAGCACTCTATATAATAAATGGCACAATATACATACAAACATTTGAAAATTGGTTTCATATTAATTTTAATGTATTAGAAAATATATGCACAGGTATACATCTCTCAGTTTGTGATTTCACAGATACAATTCCTTAGGGTAAAACTAAAGCTCATTTTTAAGTTTTAAAAATAAGTTGAGGTGAATAAAAACATTAGATGATGGGGAGATGGCTTGGAATAAAGATGGTTTGCACCTATGTAAATACCAAATAGGCATGACAAGAGGCCTGTGAACCCAGCACTCAAGAACAGGAAATGAGAGATCCCAGGAGCAAGCTGCCTAGCAAGACTAGCCAGATCAATGAATGAGCCTTGAGTTTTGCGAGATCCAGCCACAATATAGGATAGAAAGCAGTCAAGGAAGATCCTCTAGCTTCCACATGCATGCACACTCAACTGTGCACACATATGCACACGTGCTTTCAACACACACACACACACACACACACACACACACACACACACACACACACGCCATTTTCAGTGATAATACAGTGACAGAGAAAAATTAAGGTATAGTCCAGTGAGGGATATCCTGGGCTACCCAAGCAACAATATGTCTGATTTTGAAGACAGGTGAACTCCATTGCCTTCAAGCTGCCATGATTTAGTTTTGCAGGTGGTTTTTCTTGATAATTCCCTTCATCTTGTATTCCTCACTTGTGATCACACCTCAGGTTGAGGCTTCATCTCAGTCATTCCACCTTTGATGCAGGTCTCCTCCTTTTACCTAGAGATACCCAGGATTTCTAAAAGGAGTAGTTTATCATGCCACAGACTATCTCCTAGCACCTCTCCTACACCAGGCACTCTTTCAAAGGGCGGTGGGTAACCTGTCTCTCTTCTCCTCCTCCGAAGTTAAGCCTAAGACCTGTCTTCATTAGGGATTCCATTGCTGTGCTACAGCACCATGATGAGAGGCAGCCCGGAGAGGAAAGAGTTTGGGCTTTACATATCCTGAGTCACAGTTCACTGAGGGAAGCCAAGGTGGGAACTCAAACAGGAACCTGGAGGCAAGAGCTGATGCAGAGGCCGTGGAGGATTCTGCTTATAGGCTTGCTCTAATGGCTTGCTCATCTTATTTTCTCCTCCAAATCTGTAGACAGGATACTCAGGTCTCCCCTGACAAAACTTTTTTTTAAAAAAAGATTTATTTATTTATTTATTTATTTATTTATTTATCTTTTAAAAAATTAATTAATTATGTATACAGTGTTCTGTACACATTCCTGCAGGCCAGAAGAGGGCACCAGATGATGCCTCACTTCTGCAGGTCAGAAGAGGGCACAGAGATGATCTCATTACAGATGGGTGTGGGCTGCCATGCGGTTGCTGGGAATTGAACTCAGGACCTCGGGAAGAACATCCAGTGCTCCTAACCACTGAGCTATCTCTTCAACTCTCAACTTGTTGACTTATAGAGCCCAGGACCGTCATATAAGACCTATGACAATCATCCTAGGGGTGGATTGCTCACAGAGAACTGGGCCTTCTCATACCATTCATCAATCAAGAAAATGTACCACAGCCTTGTCCACAAGCTAATCTAGTGGGAACATTTTGTCAGTGTAGAGTCCCTTATCCAAAAATCTCTAGTTTATATTAAGTTGACATAAAACTAGCCAGGGCATGTCCCAAGTACATGGCTTAAATCAACCTTATAGATACTGGTGCATTGGCACCCATGATGGAACCTAATTAGTAAATTAGGTACAGTAAAAGATTAAGAATTAATAGTAACAAAAGTAGAATGATTATAGTAGTATATCATAATATTATACAAATATAGTCTAACATTCTCAAACTACCTCATGTTTCTACACAGTTTCTAGGAAGATTTGAGGTAATACGGTGCCGGCGTGATGAAGTGAGGTTAATTACACAGGCATCAAGGTGTCACATTTGGTTGCTGCTGTCTTCCTTCCTCCCAATCCTGGGAAAGATGTTCTGAACAGTGCATTGGAATCTCATTGCCGCCCCTCTCCATTCTGTCCCAGGTGAGTACCATCCCTACGTCCAGCCCAATTATCATTTAGTTTAGCCATCTTGTCATCAGATCAAGTGGCATTACATTGGGATGCTTACATTAAAGTTTCCCCCCAGAACAGAAGACAATTCAAAATGCATGAATTCTTTTACTCTAGAATTTTCCATTTCATATATTTGGGCTGTGCTTGACCACAGTAGCCATCTGACTGAAATTATGAGAAGCAAAATCTAGGATAAAATAACACTGCTGAGCCTAGAGTGAGAATCACAGAGACACAGGATGTCACAGTCTGCTTGTCCAGGGTCAAGGAGAAAATAATCAGAGTAGGAGGTGCTGGAGCGTTTCATTTGGATGTCAAGGGAGGCCTTACTTGGAAAGGGACCCTAAAGAAGGGATTACAGGGGTGAATGGGTGAGTTAGTAAGCACAGAAGGAGATTGTTCCAGGCAGAGGAGGGTGAGAAAGGCTGGAGGAAGGAGTGTGCCTGTAGCTTCATATCAGCAAGGGGCCAGTGTGACTGCTGCCAGGAGAACCGAGCTGTAGAAGCCAAGGCCAGAGAACAGGAGGAGTCTGTCCCAAATGAGAACTTCAGCTTTTATTGTGAGAAAGGAAGCTTCTGGCAAAGAAACAGTGTACTGTCAGACCTGAGTTCCAACAGGTCCTTCTGGCCTTCCTGCCACACAGGGGTCATGACTCCAGCCTGTGCAAAGTTCACAGAGGCTCATGATGATCAAGGGCAGGCAGGCTCCCTACCCTCAACACACACTCTGGTTGCTCCCTGACATCTCCAGGACTTCTCCCTAGAATCTATATGGCTCCTTCTCCCCTCTTCTACTGCCCCCCCTGTCTCCCAAGTCTTCACACCCCAGGAAGAAACAGGTTTCGGCTCATTTTCAACGCCCAAGCTTAGCCAGTACATTCTGGACATTATGGTTTCTGCCTTGGTTTGACCTGTTACAGGAGCTGCTAGGGTCAGAGTCTGGACCCTGGGACCCCTAACAGGGTAAGCTCAGCCAGATGGTCCCAAGAGGCCAAATCAAGAAACAAATTATGGGCCAGTAAGATGGCTTAGTGGGTAGAGGTTCTTTCTATCAAGCTTGATAACTTGAGTTATATCCCTGGCATAAGGACAAAACCAACTCTCACAAATTGTTGTCTAACCTCTAAACACACACACACACACACACACACACACACACACACACACACGTAATAATATTTTAAAGTAAAAAAAAGCAGTACTCTTATAGAATGTTAGTCGACAATATTTAATTGTAAAACTTTATGAAAGCACAGCTACCAGGCTAGGAAGATGGCTCAGTTAGTAGTCTTTGCTGCCCAGGCATGAGGACCTGAGTTCATATCCCTGGCACCCACATAAAAACCAGGTGCAGGGGTGCATGCCTGCAATCCCAGCACTGGGTGAAATAGATAGGCAACCTTGGTGTTCATTGGTCAGCCAGTCTAGTCACATTGGTGAGCTCCAAGTTCAATGACAGGACCTATCTTGAAAAATAAGGTGGAGAGCAATGACAGAGAATGACACCAGATGTTAACCTCTGGTTTCCAAACACACCTGTACAAACACATATATGCATACCATATACAGACACCCCCACACAAATATAATTATCAAGAGCAATTATAGTGCATTAAAAGGCAACATTTATAAAGTTGTACAAAACACAGCCAACAAGAGCAAATATATTTTTTAAGTAGTTTGGAAATTAAATACTTGTTTGCAGATGTATCTCTTTGGTGACCAATGTCCCTTTTAACTAGTAGGAGGCATGGCTCAGAGTGCACAGTATTGGGGCTTGTTTAATTATCATTGCCAAAAGGAAATAGTCACAGTCACACAAACCAGGAAAAGGTTAGCGTCTTTGAGGTTTGTAGGACATCGGTGACAGTGTTCTCTTAAGCGTCACTTCTTAGCTTCTGTGGTACAAACAGTCAGCCAAAACCACACAGAAGTGCACGGAAGTCCTCTGACTGCCGACCCAGATTCTACTACTGATCAAAATGTAGAATTTTTGGCTGAGTAGGATAATTGGACTACAAAATGGTAAAAATAAAACAGTTTAGACTCGGTAGATTCAGGGGACAGTGCTAGGGACAGAAACACCCTCACTTTCTGATGTGAAAATGTGTCTCATACAGTAACAAAACACTTGGGACAAAGAGACACATACCAGGCTTTCAAATAGCAGGTTGCTCAAAATAGAGATTTAAAAAAAAATCTCAATGGCACTACTTAAAATGAGCAAAATGTCAAAGTTTTACTGGCTATTTTATATATGATGCATATTATATACAAAAAGTATTTTCTGCTTGCTTTGTGTGTACTAAACTTGCATTAATTCTTTAAACTTTTACAAAATATATAATGTTCTCTGTGTTTATAGTCACAGACAGATTGTACTAAGTATGCTAAGATAACTTTTAAATAGACACTACAATGCCAGGCAGGGCGGTACATAACTTTAATCCCTTGAGAGGCAGAAGCAGACAGAATTCTGTGAGTTCAAGGCCAGCCTGGTCTACAGAGTGGGTATAACCAGAACAGCCAGAGCTACATAGTGTGACCCTGTATCAAAAAACAAAAGAGGAAGAGAAAAGGAAAGGAAAGAAGGGAGGAAGAAAAACCAGATACTACAAGATAATTTGTCTTACCTTTATTTACATATGTGTGCACCTATGGATATGTACACACCCATATGGTACTTACCTTTATTTACATATGTGTGCACCTATGGATATGTACACACGCATATGGTACCCAAGGAGGCTACAAGAGGGCACAGGATCTCTGGGGGATAGAGTTGCAGACAGTTGTGAGTTCTTTGGTGTGAGTTATGGGAATTTAACTCCTGTTCTCTGCAAGAAGAGCAAATGTTTTTAATAGCTAAGCCTTCTCTCCAGCACCAAGATAAAATTGTAAGTAGACAAAAGCCTGACAAAATCACACACACACACACACACACACACACACACACACACACACACACTTGCCATTCAAGTTAATTTCTTTTTGTAGATGTTACTTAGAACAAAATAATATCTTTAGGATAGAGCAGTGGTTCTCAACTTGTGGGTTGTGACCCCTGTGGGTCAATTGACCCTTTCACAGGGGTTACCTAAGACCATCGGAAAACACAGATATTTACATTCTGGTTCATAACAGTAGCAAAATTATAGTTATAAAGTAGCAACGACAATAACTTTACAGTTGGTGGTCGCCACAACATGAGGGATTGTATTAGAGGGTCCCAGCATTAGGAAGGTCGAGAACCACTGGGCTAGAGAGATGCCTATGAGTAAAGGTTCTTGCCATGCCAACTTGCCAATCTGAGTAATGCAGATAAGAAAACCAAGTTCCCAAAGTTGTCCTCTGACCTCCACATGCTTGAGCCATCTGCCATAACAACAGTAAATTTAAACATTTAAAAGCCATTCTCCTTAAGACAGCTTTGTTGCTTTAGACACAGGAGTTGACACAAACATTTCTTTAAATATGTGAATCTTATTTCATCAACTGTCACACTGAGGGGTTTTACTGTTTTTGTTTTTGATAGAGGACTATATCAATTTCTCCATTGTACATGTCTCTGCCTTAGTCTAAATTTGTGGTTGAGACAGGCCAAACTCTCCAAATAAGGACAGAAAGACCCAATAGTATCCATTGCATGGTATATTTGTTTCAAAATGTCCAAACACTGCCCCAGCTGTTCCCAGACTGCACCGCATTGTTCCTGGTTCTCCAGCAGGAGTATGAAGCACATGGCTGTTTCTCAAGCAGCCAGCCCTAGATACCTCCTCTGTCAAAAGCCAAGACCTGCAGAGTTCTTTCTCTGCCTCCGCACAATTCTCCACTGTTTATGAAATAGATAATGGATGATTGAGAAAGAGGTGTCTGATTTTTAAATGCATTCTACGGGCTGGCAAGATGGCTGAGCAGGTAAACATGCTTGCTGCCAAGCCAGACAACCTGAGTGAGACCCCTAGGATGTGTGTATGATAGAAGGAGAGAGTGTTGGTTCCTTAAATGTCCTCTGGTCTCCACACACGCTGTGTGTTTTATTTACTATTCTGTTGCCATGATGAGACACCTTGACCAAGGCAACTTACAAACGAAAGCACTAAGTTGAGGGGCTTGCTTATGGTTTCAGAGGATAGTTCATAATCATTACGGCCTTGGAACCTGGCAGCAGTCAGCAGCCAGGCAGGCAGGGATGGTGCTGGAGGAGCAGCTGAGAGCTAAGGCCTTATCTCATCTTATCCACAAGACAAACATAGAGAAAGCAAGACTGGAATGCTTTTTATTGAAATATTTTTTCATGAAATATAGGTTGACTATAGTTCTCTCTCCCACAACCCCTCCCAGATTCTCAACACCTCCCCACCCACCCAAATCCACACTCTGATTAGAAAACATTTTCTCTCTCATTAGAGAACAAACAGGCATTTAAAAAATTAAATTAAAAAAGATAAAATAAAAACAAACAAACCAGAATAGGCCAAAACAAACAAGCAGAGAAAAGAACCAGAGAAAAAGTACTGGAAACAGACTCGGATACACACATTTATTTACACACAGAGAAAGCCTATGAAAACGACCCTGGAAATCATAATATACAAGCAAAAAATCTGTAAGGTTAAAAATAATGCCCTAACTAAGCTTTATGAAACAGACAAGCAAAACAAAAATCCCTCCAAAAATACTATTGAGAGGGGTGCATGCTGCCAGCCTCTGAGTTTGCATGTGCATTGGTTCTATTCTGTTCTCTGCTGTCGTCCATCCTTACCAGCTCTGACAACCTTTCTGTTTCCTCTTCTACAGAGTTCCCTGAGGGGAGGGCCTTGGTGAAGACATCCCATTTAGGACTGAGTGGTCCAAGCTCTTTCACTCTGCTTTGGGTCTTTGTATAAGTTCCCACCTACTGCATGAGGAAGCTTCTGTGATGTTGGCCCGAGAGAGACACAGATTTATGAGTACAGCAGAAGGTCATTAGCAGTCGTTTTGCAGCCACATGCCTTTAGTAGAACAGTAAGTAGTATTTTTTTTTCTCCCCTAGTTTCATGGCCACCAGAGCAGTGTGGATTCCATCTCATGGAGTGGGCCTAGATGCCAATCAGTTGGTGGTTGGTTGCTTCCACAAGCTTTGTACCACCCCTGCACAGTGTATCTTGCAGGCTGGTCACCACTGTAGTTCACGGGATTTGTAGGTGGGTTGGTTCCTACCCTTCTCCTCTGGCAGTGTGCAGAGTACCTTCCAGTATGATGAATCCCAGTCAGTAAGGTAAAGGCTCTAGGTAGGCTTCTGATAGACTTCTCCATGTTCAGCAATAGGAACTTGCTATATGTTTGTAGAAAGTAACCAATAGCCTTGGCACTGGCCTGGGTTGTCTAGGGGTTTCCATGGCGTCTCTTTGACCAACAGCTCAGTTAGATGTGCCTCATTCCTGGAACTGAAGGTTTCATTGGTGGTGAAAGACTTCTAAGTTAGGGCTTTATCTCCCTTTTATTTGATTTTATTTAAGATTTCTGGTATGGAAAGCACACACCCCCCGCTCCCCCCCCCGCCCCCCCACCCCCCTCCCGTGCCCCTAGTGACACACCTCCTCCAACAAGGCCACACCTCCTAACACTTTTTTAAAAGCCCACCAACTGGAAAATAAACATTCAAAGATATGAGCCGATGGGAGCAGTTCTTATTCAAGCCATAATGTGTGCATGTGCACTCAGATACACACACACACACACACACACACACACACACACACACACAAATGAAAAATGCATTCTGGGCATCCATTACTTACATTCTAAATTTTTGAGAGGGGGAATGATACTTGATTTTTAACCTGCAAGCATTTAAAAATGTTTGCAAATACCCAAATGGGTTTTTTTTAAAGTACTTTTTTCTATAACAATAGCCAAGTAATGATTTTGATTAAGTGTAGTGGATTTATGATGCTACATTGTAAATAATTGCCCCACATACAAGTTTAATAAAAAGCATTGATTGGCCAAAGGCAGACAGCAAGTGTGGGTGGGGCTACCAGACTAAGAAAACTCTGGGAACAGGAAGAACAGAGCAGAATGCCACAGAGTAGGCAGAAGATGCAGAGGACAACTATGCTGCTCTGAGAAAAGGTACCGAGCCGCGTGGCTGAACAGGATAAGAGTCATGGGTTAGTTTAAGGGTAAAGAGTTAGCAAGTTATATGCCTGGGCCCTGGTCAATGAGCGTACAATTAATGTAAGCATCTGTGTGTCTCTGTGGGACTACAGGACTGCGGGTCTGTGGGTCTGTGGGTCTGCGGGTCTGTGGATCCGTGGATCCAAACCTCAAGGCTAGGCCTGAAAGTCCAGGCCAGAAACCTCCTACTACAATTAAGTGACCATATAGTTTGTCAAATGAAAAACTTGTGACATTGATAAGTTCCCTTGTGATCTCTAATGGAATCTTAAATCATGTGCACACCGAGTAAGAATTCAAGACACACAAGCATGGCAGCATTTAGAAAGCACTTCATAGGTAAAATATTCCAACCTGTGATTCAGTATGGAGGGAAAAGGAACCAAAAAGCAGGCGGTGAGAACCACAGAGAACTTATTCACAGAATATGGATTTTAGAAGGAAGCTTTGGCTTTTGGAGTTAACTCGTACACCCCATGAACTGTAGCCAGACAGCGCATGTCATTTGCAGGAGACATTTGGAGAGCCAACAGCTAGGACCACTGGCTGCTCTTGATCCAGGCTCAGCTCCTAGCAGCCACACTACCCTCTGTAACTCCAGTTCCAGGAAATCTAGTGACTGATGTCTCTGTCTGCAGATTCTGGCCTCTGTAGACACTGCGGTCAAAGATGTATGTACTTCTAACATGCACACAAACACTCATACACATAAAGTAAAAATAAATATTTTAAGAGAGAGATAGAGATACAGAGACTCATGGGCTAAGGGGAAGAGTTTACAGGCTGTTATACACCACTGCTCCCTTTAGAAAGACAACTGATGGATTGAAGTCAAAGAAGATTTTAACACTAAAATTAAAAACACAGCTTAGTATGGATATTTTTTTTAGAGTTTCTTGATTGTCATTTAATATTCATTTTATGTGTGTCACGGGACCTCAGAGCATCTTTCCCACTGATACCTTCATTCAACTCATTCCTCACCTATAATGTCATACATGGTGGTATTAACCCACCTTTTTAGTGACAGCTTAGGCTAGAAGAGATGGACCGTCCTGCTCAAGAGCTCTCAGCAACTAAGTGGAAGAAGCAGGAATTGAGCTCAAGTTTAAATAGCATCAAATTCACTTTTTGTGTGGTTCCCATGGTCAGATGCTGATCTCTGTGAAGGCCTATGGTTGGGGAACTCTTTCCCACCCAGAGCCATGGAGGAGCTGCTCAGTAGGAGTTGTAGCTAGTTACAAGGATGAGGTCTTCACTGCTGCCAAAAGAGTAGCCATAGGGAGGAAGAAAGAGGGAGGGAAGGAGGGAGGAAGGAGGGGAGGGAGGGAGGAGGGGAGGGAGGGAAATCAACAACTGAGTGGACAAAGGTGCTTGCCACACAAGCATGAGAACTTGAGTTCAGATACCCAGAACCCCAGCAATGTCAGGGGCATGGCAGAAAGGAGCAGTGGGACTTGCTGGCCAGCCAGCCTTGTTGAATCTGTGAGCTCTAGGTCTCAGGGGAATGCACAGAAAGAAATAGAAGATACCAGAAACCCCTGGTCCTCTCAAGCTCCTATACTGCTGCACGCATACTCACAAGCACAGGTTCATATACTCATAACACAAACCTTCTGACCACCTTATCCTTTTTCCAACCACCACCCTGGATTGGCCCAATTTGCCCAGAGACCAGAGGCCAAGAGCTCCATGGGTGAAGACTCCCAGGGTTATCCCTCCTCCTCCTGGGCAGCAGCCAAGAAAGTGGACAGAGGAGACTCTGGCAGACAGAATAACCACCATGGAGGATTTATTTATTTCATAAGAAGAAACTAAAATTGCCATTTTCAAATGCGGCTAGAGCAGCGTCTCCCACTCCTGGTGTTTTAGTCACTGTGTCCCTGCATGGACTTTCTGTGGAGATACTTGTCCTTTGTCCTCAGGTGACTCTGAGAGTCAGTTCCCCTCAGCCTCTATTGGCAACCCACCAGCCCTCCTCTCACAGGGGCTGGGATGCCAGCCACTGGCTGCTCTGGGACATGGGGCTGCCTGGCCCTGCTGCTCTGGTGTTCTTCTGTGGCCTTTGCTAGGCACTCTAGGGCCTTATCACTTTCCAGGGTCCTTCCACCCTTGGGTCTCACTGATCTAGGCAATACCTCTTTTCTTTTCCAGACCCACCGAGATCCCCTACCCCTTCCCAGGTCACTCATCTCTCTAACCTTTTCCAGCTTTCATCTTGAATAACCATTCTGTGTCTCTCCCTCTTCTGACTCAGTTCCCCCCTTATGGGGATGCTGATATCACTTATGCTGACATCAATCCTGCCCCCAACACAGCCAATCAGTCCCCTGACAAAGCTCTCCTCAGTAATTCCTCATGCCCAGTTGGAGCTGGTAGTCACTTTGGCCAGTCTCCAGGTGATCATCTCATGATCTAAATAGTTGAAACTGAGGCCCAGGAAGACACAGGAACCAGGTCAACATTAAAGAAAATCTTGAGGAAGACACAGGTCTGCCCAATGTACCCTCAACCATATACTATTGAGGCAGCTTTGGGCAAATGTGGCCCATACCCCTTGCTTGGGGACAGTCTAGTGGTCCTTAGTCACCTGACTTCCTCAATTAGGATAGCATCACCTCTTAGTGTGACAGCACAGTAGAGATCACAGAAAGCTACACCAAGGCTAAAATATGAAAAAAAAAGCCAGTAGGCAGGGAAATACTGGCACCCTTCCCCACCTGAGATCATCTAACAAACAGAACATGCACACACATACTCCAAAAAAAGCTCATGACAGGCAAGTATGGAAAACGTGGATGCTGTGTAAATGTCTTCTAAAGATTCTTTTTCTTCTTCTTCCTTCTCCTCCTCCTCCCCCCTTCTACCCCCCCTTCCTCCTCCTCCTTCCTCTCCCTCTGCTGCTGCTTCTTCTTTGGTTTGTTGAGACAGGGTTTCTTTAGGTAATAGCCTTGGCTGCCCTGGAACTTGCTCTGTAGACCAGGCTGACCTTGATTTGCCTGCCTCTGCCTCCTGAGTGCTGGAATTAAAGGCATGTGACACTTTGTTATTTTCAATAACTTAAAAATGATTTAATAAATGATTTCTATATCTGTTTCTAGCCACATGTCCCTGATGCAGTCTTTAGTCTTGGAATACAAGGGCCTATAACCTGGTACCTTGCAGAAGGTATGAGATCTGCAAGCTTACGGATAGCAATAATGAATCCAGAACTGTTATGTGTGCGAACTTTTCTCTTCAACAGAAGGGATGATCATGCCTGTTCCCCACCGAGAAGGCTGCGAGTGGATATGTTACTAACCTTGTAACTTTTATTATCTGTAGAGCCAGGCTTCACCCAGACCACTCATTCTCATGAAAGAGGTCCCATGTACTCTGCAAGAGTTTGCTATTATGTTTTGTTGTTTTGTTTTTCTACAGACTTTTATCCCTAGACCCTTATCCGGAGCATTGTGTCTCAGTCAATAGGACCCATCCTTGTGGAGGGGCTCACAGGTGCTATACAAAAGACGTGTGCTTTACAAAGGCATTTAGGTGTAGCCATGCCTTAAGCTTTGTTGTCATATTTGTCACGAGGAAACCTTTTCCCCCCAAAGTTGTACTATATTTAAATATATCAAATATAAACTGCTCAGGAGCGAGCCCAGCCAACTAAGTCATGCTGAACCAATTTCCTTACTTCTTGGGGTTCATTATCTGCCAGCAGCAGAGCTTGTGGAGACCCCCCACAGCATCCTATGAATTCAGATCCACAGCCTTCTACTAAACCCTGTTCCTTATCCCTTCTCCTTGTCTATGATTTAGACGCCCAAAGCCTAAATATCCTTTTTATTTTTAATCACTCATCATTTCTCTTACCCTCATATCTAACATAAACTAAACTTTCTGTCTCCCTCCTCTGGCAGATATCAAGTTATTATTATTATTTTTAACTACCTCCCATGTTCTTTTTCTCTCAAATTATAATAAGTTGTTTCCAGGCGTCTTTCCGTGTCTAATTCTAAATTCTTTCATTAACTACACTACAGACCCACAAAGGAAATCCTGATTTCTCCCAATAGCAATAGGAATTCCTACCCAAACCTCCTGTACACAATTTATACCGAGTTAAATTTTATCCTTCTCCAATTAATGTCCACCCAGAGCTTCAGAGAGGGGCTTTATTTGGAAATGGGGCTTGTCTGGGTGTAATCAGCTAAGAAGAACTGGGATGGACCCTGATACTCAGCACTCTTATAAGAAAACAGATATGGAGTGAGGGGAAGATAGCCATGGGAAAGTAGAGGGGTCACAGACACTGCATCTGAAAGCCAAGACGACAGGCAGGCAGGGGCAGTGACCACAGAGGCGAGCAGTCTTCCTGTGAGCCTGTGAGCCTTGGTCCCTGGAGGGAGTGTGGTCCTTCACACGTGGCTTTCAGGCCCCTGGCCTCCTGAATAGGGGAGAATGCATTTCCATTGCTCTGGAGCATCTGGGTTGCAGCTCTGTTGTGGCTGCTGTAGGAACGGATGTATAATTCCCCTTAGAGGGGCTTTCTGGTATTCAGAGAAATGCCTGCCCCGCACATTCCCTGCCTCTGTTATGCCTCTGTTATGACTGCCTGCCAGCTAGCCTTTCCTCCAGGGTATAAGGGAGCAAATCCTTGCTTGTGTTTACGTGCTCCTGAATGGCCTTATTCTGGGGTTCCCTCTCATGCCTGCTTTAACAGATGGTTCTAAGAGCTATATAGTAGTCACTTTCTTGCCGGCCCTCAATACTGGACTTCTCGAGAGCAGGAACTGTAGGCTCTCCTATAGGGTCTAGTACAGAATCTGGAGCCAGGGGGGCTCAGGACAAACCCTCGTGGGTGGAAGTTGAAGCTGCGGAAAGGACATCCTTCTCCAGTTCAAGGTCTGGATTTGTGCTGGGAATCCCCTTTGCTCCAAAGTGTTCCTTCAAAGACAGTGAGGAGGTTTTCTAGGGGTCTAGAAGTCCTGAGCCCATTGGCTAGATCTCTGGGAGAACCAGGGTTGATTTGCATAAAAAAGAAGGCTGGCTTCATTGAAATTCTCCTCGTCTTGAGTACAGGGAAACCAGGAAGAAAAGAAAAGTTTTCGTTCAGAGCAACTTCACTGCCTAGGAACATTCTGAGCTTCAGAAAATAGAGAGGAAATGGGGCCCTTTGGGTCACTCCAGGCACCGCCTACCTCTGTCCCATGCCCTCCCCCACCTCCCACCCAAGGCCAACCTCTCCCTGTGGGAGACGGCACTGTCTTTGGTGAATGCCCACAGCAGATGCCACGCAGTTCTGAAGCAGGATACTGCTGTCTGTCCAGGGACTCCAACATGCCCGACAGCAGAGATGCCCAGCAGCAGGGTGCCAATGTGGAGACCACCCAAGACAGCCCTCAAACCAGGTGAGTCCGAGTCGGGTCTCAGCACATGGAGCTTGGGGCAAAGTTCTTTCTGCTGTATGACCGCAGCTAGTGGCTTGTCTCTCTGAAGACTTGGTTTCTTTACCTGGTCTCTGTGATGGGAAAGAAATGGAATAGGAGCATGTGTCCTTTGGAGTGTCATTTAACGTGTATGTTCCTCTGGTAAGACGTTCCATTGAGGAAGAGTCACATTGCTTGATTGGAAGAAGGTTTCAATCAACACACATGCTCCTCTGTCTCCCTGGGGTTGAGGGTGGAGTGGCACATATGGGGTCAATGACTGGTAGTTTCAGGGAAGTGCCCATGATGCCTACTCCAGCCTTCTGTATGATCTTGGCAAGTCCCTGGCCCTCTCTGTCAGCACATGAGCAGTGGCTGACGTTGTCCAAAGCTACTGATTTGGAGGAACTGCTTTTGTGCCTGACAAAGGAGTAAGAAATTGGCAGGGACAGTGGTGTGCTAAGTGGCTGGATTGTATACAGAGCAGTTAAAGGCTGTAAGTCCCAAGGTCTGAGCCCTTGGTGATAATGTACAGATGGTTTGAGCTTTAAGAACATGGTCACTGTCCTCAGAAGGGCAAGTAGAAAGAAAGGTGGAGTGGATGGGAGGAAATGTTAATCTATCCCATGAGGTCCTCTGAACAAATTCTCCAGGCCAGAGTGGGCTGCTGTTCACTCAAAAGTAATAACCCTTCCCCCTGTAAGGGATGCAAGCATAGAGGAACAGCCTTAGGCCCTGGAGGCTCTGGGTACCATCTCTCATGAGCTCAGAGAGCAGGGGTTAGCCATCCCAGTTGACACTCATGGATGCCTGAGAAGCTCAGATCTTGAAAATGGAGACGATCTGCTGGTTTGCAAAGTCCCATGTTCTACTAAGTGAGGGCCTGAGTAGGGTCAGTAGCTCCAGTGTTGACAGGGTCTTGGCTAGTAGGGAGGAAGCTGAGCATCCAAGCTGATAGGCTCTGGAATCTGATGGTGACCCTGAAGGGATTGGATATGAGGTAGCCGGGGAAGCAAAGCACAAAATTTGTCCATAAGACTGCTGGCTCCAAACTGTTCACACTCACCCTGAGTTGCCTGCTCTCTGAGCTCTGCCTGACAGCAGCAAGGTGTGAGGAGCCCCCTCCCCCCACCCCAGAGAGCCCTTGATGGAAGACAGTCCAGGATGCAGTAAGCTAGACAAGAAGGGCTGTCCTGGCAGATAAAGCTTCAAGGATATCAGGGAGGGATCGCTCTATCTCTGGGGCATGCTAGCTGAGGAGGAACAAGCCGAGTGGGATGTTACCAAAGGTCCAAGTGGCCTTGGCATTGGGAACACACAGACCTTTCAGTTCTGAAGTCTCTCCCGACTCCTCCCTCTGCTCACTTTGCACAGAAGTGACGTTGGACTTTCTTTTCTTCATACTTCGATATCTCTATTGTTTGCCTCCATTTTATAATAAAGTCATTCACTCAAAATTAGTTATTGCCGAATCTTCAGGAATTTCACCAGACACTAGAGAATACCACAGACTACAAAGCAAGTCTCTACCTTAAGGAGTTTACATGCGAGCCAAGAAGACAGACAATAAAGAATTATGCCATGGAGCATTAATCTTACAGTTTAATGATAGGTCCTAAAGCAAAATTTTAAAATGCAAAGAAAAATGCTGATGTGTATGTGGTGCGGTGTGTGGAGTGGGGGTGGTATGTGTGTGTGTTGTGTTGTGTGTGTGTTGTGTGTGTTGTGTGTGTGTGTTGTGTGTGGTGTGTGTGTGTGGTGTGTGTGTGTGTGTGTGATGTGATGTCTGTATGGTATGTGCATGTGTGTGTGTGCACATGTGCATGTGTGTGGTGTGTATGTGTGGTGTGGTGTGTGAGTGTGTGTGTGGTCTGTATGGAGTATGAGTGTGTATGTGGGTGTGAGTGTGTGCATGGTATATGTGTGTGGTGTGGTGTGTGTGTGTCTCAACCGTAGGTACTACTTCCATTTTCATGAGGACAGGAGTTCTGTTCCCAGTGTGTGTGTGTGGGGGGGGGGGCACGGAACTGGTGAGATGGCTCAACCAGAAAAGTTGCTCCCACCAAGCCTAACAATTTGAGTTCAATCCCTAGAACTCAAGAGAATCAATTACTGCAAGTTGTCCT
The DNA here is from genome assembly GCA_033318265.1 of Phyllotis vaccarum. Taxonomy (NCBI): domain Eukaryota; kingdom Metazoa; phylum Chordata; class Mammalia; order Rodentia; family Cricetidae; genus Phyllotis; species Phyllotis vaccarum. Next base: position 76,885,213 of record JARWLC010000012.1, read on the forward strand.
CTGATCTCCACATGCACATTCCCCCAAACGCACAAATAATTCTCTTAATGTAGGAAAAGAAAGGAAAAAAATATTCAGGGCCAGAGAACTATACACTTTAAATGGTTAAAAAAAATGCGAACTGCTATGCTATATTTATTTTTACCATAATAAAAATGATTTTTAATGTTGTAATTTTAAAAAAGAAATAGATATGGTGTCTTAGAGATCCAACTTTGTCTTTAGAACTAAAGGAGATTTTTAACTCTGAGCCCTGAAAGGTAAGCAGAGTTTCATTATGGGAAAGAGTTCTAGAGAACAGACTGGGAAGGGCCTTAGTGTTCAAGGCCAGTGGGAAATCAGAGTCCCTGAGGCAAACTAGGCCTGGTCCCAGATATATGAAATTCAATACGGATTTCTTCAGACTAAGCCAGGTCAGCTCTGGGTCCTTACAGGTTGTCGGTTGCCAGCCGGGAGCAGCAGAAGCCAAGCTGGCGCAAAGTCAGGAGTTGGGACCAAAGTTAATCACTGTGGCCCCAGGCAAGCCCTCTTGGATGACAGAGGCCCTCCCAGGCTGATTGGGTTCTTTCAGGCCGTAGTCGTACCCATTCTGTTACTACACCCACACAGTCAACGGACTCTAACTTGAATACCTCAGGGAAGGAGAATTTGCCACTTAGTTTCATCATCTCTACAAAGGACAGTATTGGTAGGAAAGAGTTCTGTGTCACATCAAGTCCTTTAATAGACCCCCGTGGTGCAGAAGGAATGGAGGGGGCCAGATAATGAGGCTATGAGACTGTGGAATGCTATCTTCTAGGCATTAAGTGATGGTCACATTCAGGAACTCAAAGCTGGTTGGAATTCTCTGCACAAGACTGGATCCATCAACATTCAGTCATAGATGAGGGAGGGGCTCATGGGGCCTGGCTCCTCCTCCAGATGTGATTGGCAGCTGATGGCTGTGGAGCGAGTGGAAGCCATTGTCCTTTGTGGTATAGCCACTGGAGAGTTATCCATGCTGCCACCATGTCCTGCCTAGACTCAGTGGGTCACAAGACAAAATCCACGATAATATGGGGCTGGAGAATGGCTCAGGGGTTAAGAGCACATACTGCTCTTGTAGAGGATCTAACTCAGCTCCCCACACTCAGTGTAACTCCAGCTTCTGACCACCACAGGCACTGGCAAGTACGGACCCCACCCCAGCATGTACATAATTAAAGATAATAAACATAAACTTATAAAAATGATAGTGGGAGAGGCACTTGTTGAAAAGAGAGAATTGGGGCAAAAGATATGGTAGGTGGTAGTTTTAATATAAATTTTACCATATAAAAGTTAATTAATTAAAATTATCAATTTAATTAATTATTTAATTAATTAAAAGAGAAAGTAGTTTCCTGGATTCCTTGTTGTGGCTCCTGACAGAGGCATGTGTGGAAAATGCTTAAACAGGGTTTACAGAGTGCTGGGAATCTATAAAGGCTATGAACACAGTAGAGATATTGGGGTCCCACGCCCCAAACTTCATCCATCTGAAGAGGTGAGTGGGTGGGCGGGGTTTTATGAATGGGGGTAAATGTTTCACACCATGAAACATCCTGACTTATAATGTGATGACTTTGATGCACACGCTATACAATCAACAACCCAATCAGGATATAGAAAATATCCATCATTCCAGAGAAGTCCTTCATGTCCACCCATCGCTCTAGTCATTCTTGAACATCATGGGTATAAGCCAACCCACACAGAATGTGCTCTTCTGTGCCTGACTCTTGTAACACCTTATACCTGAGATGTCATCCATGTCATGATGGGTTTCAGTAGTACAGTCATTATTTCCCTTTTGGTTAAAATCCACCTGAAGCTCAGTAACAGGAAGGTTCTAGACTTTCTTGTGTAATTTGTAAGTTAATGGGTTTTATTAAATTTACCAAACTTAAAATATATAAATATGGTTTATCAAATATCTCTCTCTGCTCCATTCTCCCTTTCTTTTTCTCGGGAATTACAGAAAAAATGCACATTAGTGTTGCAATGAAGTTTTTTTGGTCTCCGGTAGCTAGAGGTCTAGACCTACAGACCTGTCACCCTAGACTTTTTAGCCGCTTGTTGCTGCTCAGGCCCCCCCAAAATGATTTAGATGCTTATATTAAGTTTATGTTGTTTGGCCTATGGCTCAGGCACATTGTTAGCTTGCTCTTTTATCTCAACTCATTTTTATTAATCTGTCTGCCACGTGGTCCATGGCTCACCATCAGCGGCGGGTGGCTAAAGAGTCTGGGGCTGCAAGTCTGTATGTCCGGACCTCAGGCCACCTGAGACCAAAAAACCCATTTACAACACATTAGAACATTAAATGTGTATGTATTGTAAGTATATGTCAAAGTATTAATATATCACTATGAATCTTTTTATTAAAAAATATGGATTCACTGAGATACAGTCACATACATACGATTTACTTGCTTAAAGTGTACCATTTCTTTGGTGGTATATTCAAAGGAACATGAGACCATCACCACAATGGATTTTTAGAATATTGTCTTTGCCTACATCCATCAGCTCTTTGGTGCTTTTAATCTGAGGAAACCATTAATTTGTTTCTCCAGAGACATTCCATTGAAATGAGCCGATATATGACCTATTGCGGCCAGCCTCTTTCACTTAGCATTAATGCTTTTATGATCCGGTCCTGATGTAGCACATATTACAGTCTCCTTCCATTTACATGTATGTGCATGTGGGGTGCTGAGACAGAGTCTCACTGTACCACCCAGGCTGGCCTAGAGCACAAAGCAATTCTCTTGCCATGGCCTCCCAAGTGCCAGATTAAAGGTGTGTCAGATTTTCATTTCTTTTATGCCTAAATAATATTCCTTTATAGATCACAACTTGCTTATCCTTTATCCAGTGATGGGCACTTGGGTGGTATAATTATCAGTCTATTACGAATCTTCATGTTCAACTTTGGGCGTCAACATCTATTTTCATTTTTCCTATGAGAGGATTGCTAAGTCAGATGAAATTCAGTACATAACCTTTTAAACTTTTATTTTTCCTGTTTGAGACAGGGCGTCACTATGTGTCCCTGGCTAATCTAGAGCTTTATATGTTAGACTACTCTCAAATTCAGAGATCTGTCTGCCTCAGCTTCCCAGGTTCTGGGGTTAAAAGAGTGCACCCCATAACCAGCTCAACGCATAACCTTTTGAGAAGCTGTAAGAAGCCATCTTCAGAGTAGTTGTGAGGCCTCTAGCATTCTCATACCTTTGCCAACTCCCTGAACCTTTTTGATTACAACAACCCTGGCAGGTGTAAGCTGTTGCTTCATGTGGCTTGGATTTGTGTGTCCTGATGGCTGAAGATGTTGAGCAACCGTACCAAGAGCCCTTTATCTCCTTCAGAGAGAAGTCTTTTCAAATCTCCTTTGTCTATTGTTCATTATTGAATAGTAAGGATTCTTTACATATCCTAAACATAAATCTCTCTATCATATATCTGATCTGGATATATTTCTTCAGTTATCTTTTTTAAGGTTCTTCTATTCCTTGAAGCTCAGGTAGTTTGACTTTTGATCTCTCTTTCATTGTTTAGATTTTGGCATCATGTTTGAGAAACTTTGCCTGATTTATGGCTGTAAGATTTGCTTCTTCCAATATTTTTACATCTTGAGCTTTTAAGATTTAGGCAATTGAATTCACATAGAATTATATCAAATCATTTATATTAGTTTGCTCCATTTTGAGTTAATGTTTTGTGGCTGCCTTGCCTCCATTCTTTATCAGTCTCCTCAACCTGTTGGAAAGACCTTTATTTCTCTGTTGGGTTGTTTCTCATCTTGGTAAGAACCAGTTCATTGAAAACTTACAAGAAGTTTGAGTTTTGAATATTTCTCCACTGCGCTTGTCCATGTTCCTACCTTTGTGTCTTATTGTTTTGATTGTAGCAGATAGTCAGTGTGCTTTAGAATCAGGAAACGTGAAGTTTCCAACTTTGTTCTATTCTGGTTCTTAAATTTTCTTTTTGAAAACATCATCATCATTATTAATTATTTTTTTGTGTTGGGGGTATCTTGACTACATTATGTCCGTGCACCTGGTGTGTGCCTGGTGCCCATGGAGATCAGAAGACAGCATTGGATTTCTTGGAATTGGAATTACAGTTGTGAACTGCCATGTGGGTGCTGCCAACTGTGGTCCTTTGAAAGAGCAGCCAGTTCTCTCTCTTAACTGCTGAGCCATGTCTCCAGTTCCTGGGTCTTTTCAATTTTTGCAAGGATACCACCAAGGATTTTTATGAGATGATATTGACCTCTGGTCAGTTTGGCCAATATTGAATGAATCTCTGCCCCTTCCCTACTCTCCCCTCCCTCTCCTATCTCTGTTTCCTTTTATTTGTTTTGTAGCCAGGCTCTCATTATGTAGCCCAGGCTGACCTCTCCATCCTGCGGAAGTCATGAGTGTTAGACTACAGGCCCACGTCATCATGAAGGCTCCAGCCATAATTTCTCTCTCCCAAGGCATCCATTTAGTCAGTCCTTCAACTTTTCTCAGTAATATTTTGTCCTATTCAGTTTAAAACTTCTTTCTTCTCTATTCCTCGGATTGAATTCTTTTGATTATTTTGTCTTCAAGTTCATTAACACTTTTTTTCAATTGACCCTGAGGTCTCTGTGAACCTTTCACTTCAGAGGTTGTACCTGTCTTATATTTTCTTGTTTTGTGGAGGCTTCCTCCCTGGGTGTTGGGGGGAAGGCTCAACCAGTGAAGAGTTCGCCATGCAAGTGAGTGGATGGTATCATCTCCAGCATCCATGTGAACTTGGGTGGGTGTGGCGGTCCTCTCCTTGTCCTAGAAATCAGGAGGTAGAAAGAGGAACTCTGGGACAAGCCAGCCAGCTAGACTTGACAAACTGGTGAGCTCTGGGTTCAATGACTAAGGTAGAGTGTGATGGGAAAAGGCAACCAGCATCAACCTCTGACCTCCACAGGCACCCACACAAGCATATACCCACATACATCCCAGCCTACACATACATATACCCACTGAATAGGACATAACATATACACAGCATACATGTACCCAGACAGACTTAATGATCAACAAACAGACAGGTACACACACACACACACACACACACACACACACACACACACACACACACACACACACACATGCACACACACACATGCACACACATATGCACACACACATACACACACATGCACACTCACACACATACATGCACACACACATACACATGCACACTCACACACACATGCACACTCACCCACTCACACACATACACACATGCACACACACTTACACGCACACACACATACACACACATGCGCACTCACAAACACATGCACACACACACACATACATGCACACACGCACACAGAGGATGCTGACTACTTTCTCTCTAACTCTCCAGTTTGTAGTAACAACTGCTAAAAAGTCCTGGTATCTTCATTTCCATATCTGTGTCATATTAGGGTTTGTTTCTGTTTCTGCCTTTCCCTTGGATCATGCGTGTTTTCAGATACACACTCATTCTTGGCTGAATGGTCAATTGTACGGATTTGGTGTGGAAAGGAATAAGACTGTGTTAATTTGAAGGGTTTACAAACACAAACATATTAAAACATGTCTGCTATTCTGGGTCAGTTGTTGCTAGAAAGTTCCATGTTGCTAAGACATAGGAGTTGGAGGCTTCACAGAGCTGGGGCTGGGTATAGCTCAGGACAGAGATTACTCAGCATGCACAAGTGAATTATTCAACTTTATTCTATTCTTAACAAAATAAAAAAAATAAAAACAAAACCATGAACTCTGGCATTTGTTGACCTGGGTCCGAGTTGTCCTCATCACCAGCTAGGTGACCTTCAGCAAAGCAATTTGCTTCATCTCACTGCATTTCCATTTACTCACAAAATGGGGGTCACAGTCAGTCAAGACAGCTAAATGAGCAAGTCCTGTGAAGTAACCGGAACATTATTTGGCGTATTCCAGTACCTGGGAAATGCTAGAGTTCGATTCCCTTCTGTTGCTCAGTGACACTCTAACCACCCCCCAGCAGAGCCCCTTGCCTACCAAGGTCCAAGAAATGCAGATTGCAGTTGGGTGTCACTTCCCTCTCTTCTCTGTGTCCCCGAGGATGGAACAGGTGCAGAAGATAGTGAGATGTCCCATTCTCTACTGGCCTTCTTGTCCTGCCCTGTCCCACTCCAGTCACCCAGGGAGCCCAACACTTCCAGGTGTGGCTGGCTAAGAGCATGGACTCTGGAGCCCACCTCTCTGAAGTCTGTATCTAAGGGTGTTTCTTCATCTATAAGATTTGGACAGCAGCAGCATTTTATTGGGTTGTTGCGAGGATGGGTGTCTCCACACAGATGCAGAAGATGTAAAGCATTGCACAGCACCAGTAAGTACTCACAACAGGAAAGTTAAAAGCACATAATATTCCTGTGTGCTTCCCCCCAGCACACTCTCAGGCATGGGATCCTGGCACCATACAAACTTGTAGCCTTATCCCTCCTTAGAACAGCAGAACTCTAGCCCTTAATGGTCTGTCACAGTCATGAAACTGGGTGGCCCTTTATCTGTAACATCTCAAAATATGGAGTATCAGAGGAGAACCAGGAGTTGTCTGAAGTCATATGATCAAGGCAAAGCCTGGGCCAGTGTCCAAATGTTAGTGTCCAGAAAGCTCTGCCTCCGGTTTAACCAATTTGCTAGCCAATTCCTTTGAGTGAATAGTAGAACTCAATGATGAGTACATTTATTTCCTTATACAGACAATGGGATTTGATTTGATAAAGTTGAATAGTCAGTGTAGGTACTGCCAGCTGGGTTAAAAGTGAACTGGCTATATGGCTGCCCCACCCATCGAGATGGAAGCCAAGACTTAATAAGGATGAATTTTGGGAGGGCGAGTCCCCTCAGTAAACAACACACTCCTGTTGGGACTCAGAGAAGGGCCCCAGATCCCTGTTCCAATCTGTTCCTTTTAGTGGCTCTAAGCATATATTAGATCATGTATGCTTTACCCTAACCCTTTTCCAGAGACTACACATACCCAGCAGATTTTTACTTTAACCAAAGGCCCCACCCATGAGCTGGGAGCTAAGACTGGATGGTCCACAGCCTAAGTCTACTATCTGTTCTGCTTCCCCAACTCTACCCCCATTGCTATGCATGAAATAATCATACCTTCAGCCCTACTCAATGTTCTCTCTTTGCCCTCCTCAAGACTGTCACTAATGACACCCCACCCCCAGTAGCCTTGAACACATACATGATCATCAGCCATCAAGTACACTATCTCTAAGTCACATCTAGTTTGCCCCTCTCCACCCACACAGCCCACATGCCATCTGGCACATAGATGGCATTAAATCAACAATGACAGTAGGAGGGAGGACCCCCAGAAGCTGTCAATCACTAGGACAGGGAGAGGTTATTTCTAACTCTGGGAGTAAGGGCTGAATTAATATTTTAGTGTCCTAGTGACTGCTAGTCCTTAAATGCTAACTACTTGTCTTGGACTAGCTACCCAGCTCCAGGAAGAAATGCGACAGGAGGGTGTCCCTCTAAGAGTGACAAGTGGGGCTTGAAAAGGTAGGATTCAGATGGAGCAGGCCCGCTCTGTGAACCTCATCAGTTTGGAAACTATATCCAGCCATCTAGGGGGCCTGAAAACTTAGGTATGAGGCTACTTTTGTCTTCTTGTTACCGCCCTTCCTCACAGTAAGACCGGGTACTGATCCCAAGCATAAGCCACTGCTCAGCCCTCACTGTGGAGCAGAGAGGAAACTTCATCATTAGCTCTCCAGGTGGGAGGAAAGGCCAAAGGCCTTTCATAGGGCTGGGCCTGGACGCCTGGGGGCCCTTAGGTTTCTCAAATAAAAAGCGTGCTTCTGCGTGTGGAAGTCTGTGGATGGAATGAGCAGTGGGGTTTCTAAAAGGTTATCAAAATGGCCCATCACCAGGTTTCAGAGTGTCAAGCCCTGGGTGTCACAGGGTGGATCAGTGGGCAGGGGCCAGCTGGGAAAGAAGCTGATAAGGAGTTAGAACAGGATGGTGGCCAATGAGGTGCTGGTAGTTATCTGTCACCCAAGTGGGCGGAGGACCTCCCAACTATCCCCTTACCCCGTTGCTGTCTCTGTGCCCTGCTTGTGGGTTAAATTAGGGTTTGAAATCTCTCCTCAGAGATGGCTGAGGTGCCTCCAGCCTCTTGTCTCAGTCGGGGATTGTTTGAGGTTTGGAGTTTAGCTCCCAGGGGATAATTAAAGATGAAGATATGGGTGAATTCCTCAAAGAGGCAAGAAACAGAGAAATCTAAGGAGAAGCCAGAAGGAGAGGTGGGCAGAGGCTCTCTTGGCAGCAGGACCATTATTTTAGAGGGTACTAAAGGAACCACTGTAGCCACAATTTTGTCAGTGTTGTAGGCCCTGGGGGGCACCAGAAAGCAAGGGCAAGGCCCATGCATGAGTGCTGTCTGAGGTAGGGTGGATAGAGTGGTTGGGTTTGTGATGCAAGTGCCTGATAAACCTGTGTCCTGGCATCCTTGCTTCAGAGCCAGCTGTGGAGAGCCAACTTAAACACAATGGCTCTGCCTCTTGCTGACTGTGAAACATGGAGCAAATCTAGCACTCTCTGGGCCTCCGTTCACTCATCTGGAAAATGGGGCTGTTAATAACACCAACATTACAAGGTAGACGAGAAGCTATGGGAAGCCCAGCCAGCCAATTTGACAAGGTATGTGTACTTAGGAATCATAAAAAATGGATCCCCTAAACCAAACTGAATCTTTTGGCCCTGCCCCAGCCCAGGGAGAACTCTCCCAGCTATATGGCCCAGTAGCAGGAGTAATTTCTCCAAGGCTCCATTAAGGATGTCAGCCAATAAGCTGTCTCTAGTACTGCACTGACAGGTCCCTGTCCTGCATCCCGCCCTGCTTATGTAAGAGCCACATAGGTGGGCAGCTGGGTCCTGTGCCATGTAGGTCAGAGGTATCTGGGGCCACACCTTGCCAGGAGCCCCAAGGCAAGCTGGGGCGGGTCCCCATTCATGCCCAGCCCTTGTGGCTCATCACCCGGAACCTAGACGTTCTCGGCAGCCAGTTCTCAGATTCACCATGCCTTAGCTGCAGGAGCAGGGGGTATGTAGCCCTGAGCCTGCTGTCACAAAGAAGAAGAAGGTGAGCGGGAAACTTGGGGCAGAGTCTTCTAGGCAAGTCCTCTGCTGTGAGTCTTCTGGGAGGGGGTCTGGGGGGGGAATAAGGACTGGAGAGAGCTGTCAGAGGCTTCATCTTTGAGATGAAGCAGTTCACATAGACCAAAAGGAAGCTGGGATATAAGGTCTGGTGAACAAGGTAACAGGATGGCAAACTGTGGACTAAACTTTCTTTGGGGGAGCTCCAGCATATCTTTGGGGTTTTCAGGGTGCAGAGTGGTACTGAGGTAACATCTCCATTAAGAACTTTCTCAGGATTTCTGGAAGTTGGTTTTCCCTCTCCTCTGAGCAGAGAGATGAATACTTCAAGTGCTAGAGAGGCTAGTGGACAGTGGTCAGAAGTTTTTGCAAAGCAGGAGTCCTGGAAATCTGACTGATTTGCTCTTGCAGGTGAGCAATTGGCTCTAAGGAATATTAAGCCCAGAGCCTCAAGAAAACCACCTTCCCGTGAGCTTGTGTTTTTCTCAGATTGAAGGAACCTGTGGGTTTAGGAAGCAGTAAATTACAGTCAGGTGCCCAGCCCCAGGAGTAGTGAGTCATGCCTCCATGGAGGGCAACTGTCCCTGCCCAGCTAGGCCTGGGCAGTGACTCACGTTGTGTCTCTGTTGCAGGGCGGTCTGGTCGAGTTGGGCCTCTCTGGGGCTTCGGTGGCTTTCCCCAGGGGACGCTGTGACACGCCCTCTGAGGTTCTCGCTCTCTCCTGGGTGAGCTCGAGGGGTGCAGCCACCCCACAGGGACCATGCCAGAGGTGCTACTTCTCAGGTCTGCCAGCTCCATCCTGAGGACTGTGTAAGGAACCAGGGTCCCACCACTCTCCTGCCTCCTGCCCATCACCGTCTCCCATGGGAGAGTACTTAGCACAGTACCTGAGTCCCAGACCTGGGTTTAAGACTTTCACCCTGCTCATTTGCCCTTCCCATCCCACTGTCAAGCCTTGTTATTTCTCAGGAGATCTGTGGCAGTCTACCAGGAATGGTGCCAGATGACTCTTCTCTGAGCATGTTTTCTATATTATCTGTTCACGATAGCACAGGATAGCTCAGAGACGCATGCCGATTCAACCATAGCATACAGCTTGAAAAGTTAGTTGAATCCTAACAGATGGACAGACTTGATGTTAGACTGTTTCAAGAAAACACTTATCTAACACCGGCTACATTACTGGTCAGGGCTAACTGGGAAAAACGACTGACAAGAATATACAAGAAATGAATTGTTATGAGGAAGTCACATAGAAAGCTAGGGCTCGCCTTACTTCATGGGTCACACGGTGATGGGTTATCCAACCAACATTTACAGTGATTATTCATGGCCAAAGAACAGAGGTGAATTGGGAATGATCCTTAATATCAAAGAATTTCCTGTGTATGCCCTTCAAAGACTAAGGTAGAGGGTGTTGAGGGAACCTAGGAGGGCTTCCTGGAGAAAGAGCTCAGGAGGCTAGAGAGGCTCTGCCTCCAGATGGTTCCTACTAGTTCTGCTGGCAAAGCCTGGATGACTAGATGAGGTGGAATGATGGTTGAGAGAGTAGTGAGCAGGCCTTGCCACACGCCTCTGCCCTGTTCCCATTAGATGGAGTTGCTCAAACAATACCTTGGTTTTCTTGTTCCCTGAATACTTGGGGAGGTGACAAAGAACTCTGGGTTTTGGTGGTTTGTTTCTGTGAAAAGCAGACAACATGCCTGTGTGAGAATGCTGGGTGAAAGGGAGCCGGCTTCTTGCCATCTTGGGATTCTTTTTCCCTGGAATTCAAAACACAGACAGAAGCAAGTCAGCTCAGGCCCTTCCCTCCATCTCTGTCATTTTATTACTTGAGGTGACTTCCTCCTGGAAACCTGCCAGCTTCGAGCACTGATTCAGGAGGAGTCTAATTTTCCAGAATGACAGGTACAAAATGTCGATCATCGCCAACAGGCTCATTACTGTCCTGTCATCTCACCTTCTGGGATCGTCCCCTGGTCACCTGCCCCTCTGGAAAGAACGGAGAGCCCCCATTTTTTCCCATTTATTTCTGGGAATTGAACATGGGACCTCACGCACACAGGGAGAGTGTTCTATCACCCAGGACTACACGGTGCTTCTGGAGAGTCTAAGAGAGTAGGGATTTGAGGAAAACATAAGTCACTCCATTTTGAGGTCTCTCTTCTGACATAGCCTATAGTTGGAGCACACTCAGCCCTCCTCTTTCCCATCCTGCAGTAAAGATAATGCCTTGCTAGAAGTCAATATTAACAGTGACAAAAACTGATGTAGGGAAGAGTTAAAACACACAAGCTGTATGAGGCAGTGCCATGCTTGCAGCTTGTGTGTGGATAGCGCTGGCTATAGTGCAGTTGAACCCACTTCTTCCACTAGCTAGAACCCCACGTGAACAGGAAGGATGTTAAACACACTCTAACTCGGGTGATAGTCCCTTCAAGGGCCTCAGTTTCAAGGCCTTTGCAAGGGGAGATCAGCACGGTTTGTCTGGAAATTTCCCTTTTGACTTTTTTTCTTAACCCAGGTACCCCAAATTCTTTAAGCCCAGGACGTGAGGGTTGAATATGACCCTCTGGGCCAGCTGCAAGGGTAAGTGAGGTGTTCCCACCCACCAAGTCCTGGTGGAAGAACAGGGTTACTGGATAAGCTTGGAGTGCTCTCCCGTACTGGGTGTCAGACCTCAGGGAAAGCCCGTTCTGGAAAGAGGATCTTCCCTTGCTCTGAAACCAGAAGGCTTTCATCAGAATAAATACCTGAGCCTCTGGCTTCCCTGGGTGGCTGTCTTTTAATTTCCTCTGTTTAGCTTTGTGAAAGCCAGAACCAGTTTGCCCAAATTTAATTAGAAGTGGAAGTGCTGTACCTTTAATGGTGGGGACTTAAAAACAGAGTGTTTAGAGGAGGCTGTTGAGATGGTGGTTACAGGCTAATTTTGCGGTGGCTCTCCAGTCCATGATTTCAAAGGTAGATCAGCTCTGAGCACAGGGTTTGGCGTTGTTGTCCAGGCCCCATCTTTTGAGGGTACACCTCACTAAGGGTACTGGCTTGTTTGGTAACATTACCGTCTTCTTCTCTGAGTGGGGCAGCTTTCATCCAGCAGCCCCAGAGAACAGTGATGTAACCGATGCTCTGAAGTCAGCAAATGTAGAATACTTAGAAACCTCAGCTTTGTCATCCTTTCCATCCTCTCTGGAGCAGGTTGCCATAGCAACAGAGGAGATGCTCCTGCCCTGTGGTCCAGGCCTTGTTCACAGTGTGCACAAGAAGGAGCCAACTCTGTCCTTGCCTTCTGTGCCAGGTCGTCATAGCAACAGAAGGGATGCTCCAGCCTTACAGTCTGCACATATGAAGGACCAGCTCAGTTCTTTCCTTCTTCCCTTTCCAAGCCTTCTCCCTTTTTAATTTCCTATGTCTTTTGCTTTAACACCTGTCTCAGGTTCTTAAGCAGACTGCTGCCAGGTGGGCCTGGTTGTGTTCGAAAACTTAGTTTGAATCTGCAGTACCAGCAAGGAATAAGGTCGAATGTACGAAGCAGGTAATTGACCTGGCTTCCTGGGAAGTGGGCAGGGATGGGGATAACCCCACCCTGACAAATAGATGGGACTTCCTGGAGCCAGGGTCATACCCTTAAGGCAGCTGACCAGCTCTACAGGTTACTACACAATTCCAGTAGGTTCTGTTTATATAACTACGACAATGATGTGTCCCCAGTGTTGTATAATCTCGCAGCCCTGTGTAGTCCTGAGGGTGTGTATTGAAATCCCTCTGCTCTTCTACCCAGAAAGGTGATGTGTGGCCAGGTAAACCCTGGGAAGGACTGGTACTGAGGGACAGAGGCTGAGGTGATAACAGAAATCCAGGAGTCAGCCTGTTCCAACTGATAGAGGAGACCCTTCCTCAGAGCCACCCAGCCTGGGAGACCAGACAGAGCTAGAAAAGGCAGTGCCCCAGCTCTCTCTGGCCCATGTCCTCTCTGTGGGACAGTCAAGATTGCAAGCAGGAGGGAACCCCTTAGGATGCCAAGAGTTCTAGGAACATCCCAAGCTCCATTCTGAGCCTCTCAGCGAGCCCCGAGTCTAGCAGGTGTGAAGAGTGACGGGGTGGGGACCTCGCCCAACCCTTAAATCCTATACTCTCTTAGAATGGAGGTTCAGAGTCCCTCAGAACCCAACCCTTTTTTTGTCTGGATGAGGACATGGGAGAACTCAAGAAAGACTTGATTTCTGCTTCAGAGGGGATGGGAGAGGACAGAAGATGGTGAGAGAGAACACAGCATGTTCTAACCTATGTTACCCATCCCCCCAGCTCCTTTACTGATGGGTGGACACTCTCCAAAGAGTCCCCAAGTCATGGCCTTGAGCTCTCTGCTCCAGAGAAGACCACGCCATCAGATGCCACAGGTGAGCCTGCATGAGTGGGGTGTTTCTGGAGGAAGTTGTGGGGGCTGCTGGGAGCCACAGAGCAGAACTTGGGAGGAGTCCATGGAAATCTTGCTATGTTCACATTCCAAACACCCCCCCCCCATCTAACTTGTCACTCATGGCTGCCACACTGCCATCAGGGCGAGGCTTAATGGAAAATCATGGTGCTGATTCCTTCCTCAGTAAGGTTAAGAAGGCGACCAACAATGGTTAGGCTGCCAATGGACAGAAAGAGGTCCAGCAGCACCTTGGGAGTTTAGACCTAGTTAACTGGAACATGGGGCATGCCTACAAGTGCAAGCTAGCACAGTTTGTTTTGGAAGCTGTATCATCACATGCTCTCTCTGTGACCTTCTCCTCAGATAAATGTGCCTCAAGGAAGGCAGTTATCATTCACCCTTAAAATTTATCTGGATGATAATTTTATCATTAGAGCATTTGTTTACTTTTATGTGCAGAACTGTATTGTAACAAAAGCAGCATTTCAAAATCAACACCCAGCTCAGGAGTTCCCAGCTTCCCATTCTCTGTGCTGTCCTTGAGATCTACTGTCCCTGGAGTCACCTTTCAGGGCTGAGCACTGTGTTGCTGGTCTTCACAGCAGCAAGTGTCTTAGCTGCAGGCACCTCCAGCAGACAGACAGACAGCCCAGGGCCATCTATGTGGGAGTTGGTTGAGGTCGAAGGCGAGTCACTATTAAGTGGCTATGTTTGAAGTGGTGGTTTATTTTGTCGTGTGGCCTTGCATTTGGGTATCCTCTGTTTTCCTCATGGTTAAAGTGTCTACAAGTTTGGGAACATGGATGGCAGTGTGTGAAATGCGGCAAGGCATGGAAGAGGAGGCATTTCTAGAAAGAAGAGGCCTGTGACCTTTGTTCCAATCCTCATTTCTTGTATTTCTGATGGCTGGACGTTACTGAGGCTCTAGGGTCCAAATGTCTCTGCTGTGTCACAAGTATTGCCATAGGCTAGAGTGAAGTCACTATGCCCATTTTCAGCAGGGAAACTGAGGCACGAAGAAATATTTATTTTAGGCACCGTGGTCTCAACACTTAAGTGAGGATAATTGCTGTATGTCAAATATCAGCCAGGGAGACATAGCAAGTTCCTAGCCAGACATGTCTCTAAATAAATATAAAATAAAATAGCCAAAAGTAACAAAGAACAATAATTGCAGAGAGGCCCCTGGGTACTCCATTCTCCAATCCCTTCACTGGGTGAGCTTGCTGCTGCCACTTGACAAGCTGCCTCTGGTGGCCAAGGCCAGAGTGTGGCCTGAGGGCTGAGAGTACCTTCTAGAGATCTTTAAGGCATCCCCCTGTGGGAGGTGAAGAAAGTGCCAGACCATCCCCTGCTTTCAGAGAATACTTTGCCAGGTAGAGAGAGAAAGTAGAGTCAACATGAGGCCCAGACAGGCTTCCTTTGCACGCTTCTGGAAGCCCAGGCATCTCAGTGACCTATGAGGTCCCCACAGTAATTCTTCCCTCACAGCATCCCCTCCCTACATGAACCCAGGTTGCTTGTGCAGATGTTTAATTGCTTCCTGAGGCACTTGAAGGGCAGATGCCATACCAATGGCTTCGGCCAGGGAAGCCCTAGGGCTCACAGGTCCTGCAAGTGGGTGGTAGCACTGGCATCTGAGCAGTTGAAAGAGAAGGAAGGGGGGCTGGTATGGGAGAGCTTAGGAGGGCATCTGGCTTCCTTGAGGGGACAAGTGACACTAGCCTGTGGGCCTCAGTTGCTCAGCGGCTGCAGGCACAGGAAAAAGCGAGTCTGAACAAACTGGGTATGGGATCCCAGTGAAGGTGCCATGTGCAGCTCCACCTGAGCAGCTGGGGACAGGCTGGATCAGGAGAGGACACTGAAATTAATGTAGGGTAGGGTGACAGGAAGGGGGCAAAGCCACCACAACTAGTTTTCCAGGACTGTGGGCATCTGTCAGACATAGGCCACCTGGCTCTGTGTAGACTTTCTCTCTACCTTGTGTTCTGGGCTCTGGAGATACTGAAGTATACGAGCTTTCTTACTGGCCTCCATGGGCTCCCAGCCTGGATGCTGTCAGACTCTGAGTGACAACATGAACAAAGGAAGGCAGGCCTGCCCCTGGAGAGTTAGGGTTAGTGTGAGCATCCTAGACATGAGGACCTTTTGCTATCCTCAGACCCTCTTGCTCCAATAGGCTGGGGGTCAGGCACCGGAGGGCTAATGGGCCTCCTATCCCCATGGCTGTCAGCAGGCACCCAGGACAGAGGATGTATGGGTTCCTATAGGCTCCACTCATGCCATGCCCCAGGTGGGGAGGATGTTGGCGGAACAGCTCTGAGCCCCAGATGTAACTGGAATGAATGTCTCCCACCTTGAGCTGAGGCCTGGCATCCTTTGTCTCCCTAGGTGGAAAGCTCCTGGGGGTTGCAAGGAGGCTGGACTATGTTGGCCACTGGAGGAAGGAGAGAAGGGTCATAGGTCAAATGGGTGGGTTGTGAAGTTGCTGTGTGGCATAGTGCTTTTCAGACAATTGAAAATGGGAAGGAAAGAAAGAGAAAGGGAAAGAAGGAGGGAGGGAGGTAGGGAGGGAGGGAGGGAGGGAGGGAGGGAGAGAGGTAATGGCATGCTCCAAAGTCCTGGGAGGGGCATTTGTGGGATTCATACAGGTTAAAAAGGCCCTAATCTGTGCCAGAAACACATGCATACAACTGCCCCTTGTTGGGCCAGGCTCAGAGGGCATATTTTCATTTTCTTCCTCCTGGCAGCGGAGGTGGAAAGTGCATATGTTGCTTCCAACTGAGAAAAGAAACCTCACAGAAAGGGTTAGGGGTCTCTCTTTTCTCTCTCTGCCTCTCCTTGTCTGTTTCTCTTTGTGTGTCTCTGTCTCTCCCTCATCTCAACCTGTAGCCCACCAGCCCTTGACTTTGCTATCCTCCTCCCTCAGCTTCCTGAGTGCTGGGGTGAAAGATGTAGGTCTCCACAGCCAGAATGGTTTTCTCTACAGCTTTCGACCTCTAGAAATTAATGTAGGTGACCATTAAGTTCAATGGCTCATTTGGTCTCTTTGGGCCTGCGAAAGAGTCAGGCCAGCCCCAGCCTCCCAGACACCTAACTACAGAACTCCTAGATTCTTGCCTGCAGGATTCAGGGTTCAGTGTAGGACCCTCAGAAGTGCCTTGGTCTCCTTCAGTTTCCAAAAGGTCTGAGGGTCCTACACTCCAGTCCCAGGCTACACTCCCAGGAAGCAGTGGTGCCAAACCATGCTGGAATCTGACCTCCACACAAAGGCTGCCTTGTGCCAGGGCCTGGGACACATTTTTTTTTTCTACCCCTTTCTAGATTGAACATGAACCCCAGCTGAAGAAGGGGGTGACCCAGAGAGAGCATTTGCCAGGGACAAAGCTGATAGAGGTGCTGACTGGAGCTAGCTTTCCACCCCCACCCCATCCCCTTGCCCAGAAATTGCCAGGTCTACAGGAGCTCTAAGTCAGCTTAGAGCTGGGACGTAGATTGTTTACTCAGCCCTACTTGGTCCCTAGGCCAGAAGGGACCTTAGAGCCTCAGGGATTTATACTCTCATTGCCCCTTACTCTTATCTCAGGGGCATTTGTGAGGGGCTAGGCTGGAGCACCAAACTGTAGAGACAGAAGGGAACAGAGTTCTCTACCCTTATCTCTAGGAGCTCATACATAGCCTGAAGCTGGGAACTAGAGAGGGGTCCAACTCTCACTTTAGGATTGGGGGAAGTAGGCAGGGCTTCCCCAAGATATGGAGAAAAGGTGGAGGTGCTTCCTCATCTATAAAATGGAAACAGGAGGTAATCCCAGCCCTGTCAGCCAAAGACACATCTGAGGTGTCCTTGGAGAGACCTTTCCCTGGTCAAGGTCCATGGCTTCTCCTAGGCATTCTTCAGGTGACCAACCCTCTGCTCTCTCCCACGGACTTTCCTTTCAGAGCAGGAAGGAGAATTCCAGACTTCATTCTTCTTCAGAGGTGGTCTCAGCCCAGGGCCTCCTATGTTTCTTCCAAGCTGACAAAAAACCCTAGAGCAATGACTGGGGGGGAGGGGGATGCAGACTCTACCAGCCTCAGTGTCTCTCCTACTAAGCACAGAGAAACAAAATCAGTGGACTTTCAGCAAAACAGTCTACACCACACCACCAAGGTCTTGACAGGCCACTCAAACCTGCATGTCTTGTTCATATCCCTCCTCATGTGTCTCGAGGCCAATGTGACCTCTACACCTTCTATATCCCAAAGAGTGCCCCTCTAGATATCTGTCTAGAGACCCTCATCCCGGGATCCCTGTGTGAGAAGACCTCCTGGGGCTGCTTTTCCATAGGTCATTGTCTGTGGGTGTCCCGCCAGGCCGTGAAGCTGTTCTGAGTTCATTCATGTGGTCTTGAAGAGAACTCTGTCACTGGTTTGAGAAACCTCTTATCCCCAAGCCCAGTGTGTGCCATTCCCACTCCTATCTCCTGCAAATATACTTGGCTTCTGAAGTTGGCTATTCCCACAGGCTACAGGAGACACCCCCCATTCCTCACCCTCTGTCCCCTCTCTACTGGAGTTTTTCTCCTTCCCAGAAAATGTAGTGATTTTTCTCATGTTTAGAAGCCTTTGTTCCAAAAATCCAGAGCACACACCTCCCCGCCTGCCCAGCACTCTTTAGCACAATGGGAGGATTGTCAAGCACCCTGCTAGGGTCAGGCCAAGATGAGAGGCAGAATGAGAGGTGCTGGAAGAAAGCAGAGGCATCAGACAGTGAGTGGGGCAGGAAAAGCCCACCCCACATGCCCAGCAGCCTGGTTCTGGGGTGGGCAGTACCCAGCTGGCTGCTGAACTATGGTCTTAGCACAGGCTTTCTACCAGCCTGGCTCTATTTGCATGGCAGATTGAGCCCTGTGAGTTGCTCTCAGAGTCTTCTCCAATGGGAATCCTGGCTCCTTGCTGGGTGGTAGAGATTTCAACTGGCTTCTAGCTATGTATGAGTCATGGCTATTATCACAGCACTTACCTTAACTTAAGCATAGCAAAGAGCTGAGGGTTGTGCCCCGCCCCCTGTAAGTTTTGAGGGGTATCAGTGGTTTCACCTGATTCCCTAAGTCTTTCCAGTCCTTAGCAGACCACCCCAGACAAAGACAGAGGTTCTTACAGCAAGTATGATCTTTCCCTTCTGCATGGCTCTGAGCAGCCTACCATAGCTCAAGGACTCAGACCGACCCACCCACCCTCCATTCACTACTGGACACAATACAAATGCCAGGACCAATGGAGGTGGGATCCCAACCCACCTTTGACTTGCTGTGACTTTCACTCATCCATACCTCCCCTGGGATTATAGGATTATATTTCTTTCCTCAGAAGCAAATATTATCTCTCTCTCTCTCCCTTCCCTCCCTCCTTCCCATAAATTAAAAAAGCATTGTGTTGTATGTGTGTAATGTAATGTTTATGAAGGTGTGCACATGGGCACACGTGTGTGGAAGCCAAAGTCCACACAGACTGCCTTTCTCTGTTGCTCTCTAGCATAGTTTTTTTGAGACAAGGTCTCTAACTGAATCCAAAGTACACAGATTGGGTATACTGGCTTGCCAGTGAGCTTAAGAAGCCGCCCAACTCCACTCCACAGTGCCAGAGTTATAGATACCTTTCACCAAGTCCAGCTTTTTTACAGGTGCTGGATCTGAACTCAGGTCCTCATGCTTGAATGGTATCTTCCAACCTCCTTTTTTTAGATTGATGTTATAACTGTGAGCATTTCTTCATTTCACTGAGTATTTTAGTATCTTAGTTAAATGAGTGTCTGAGAGTCCCTGATTCCAATGATGCATCTCAGTAGTCCCTATTAGACATTGAGGCTGTTTCTGACAGAGCACAAGGCTGCCCATTGCCATGGGCCTTCTGTGTTGTCTCATTGTCTCACTTGAGCAGTTTCTTAAGAGCATCATTGCTGGCTCCAGGAGCACTTCTGTGAGACAGCACTGCCAGACACCCCTGGCAAAATCATCAGTTGGTGTCTCACATTGTATGATGCCCTTGTCAACAATGGCGCCTGGCTGTGTCTTTGCTCCTTTGGGTTCTTCCTTCTAGGAGGATCAGGAATGGGTAAGATGCTTTGGGAAACGGGATGCTCTTTATCTAGAGGACAAAGGAAGAAAGAGGTATAAAGAGAGGCTAGTGGGAAATGAGGAGGAATGGCCTCCAGTGAAAAGGCTCCAGCTTCCCTGTACCCTGCTGCTCATGCCTGGTCCTTGTTTCTCCATATTTCACTTTCTATGAAGTGGCTTCGAATGCCTCCCATCTCAGCTTGCCTGCCTGATCTCAGTCAGTCACTTCTGAGAGACAAGGAAGGAGAGGAGAAGCTCTGATGGTGTTAATTGTTACCTGCTTGGAGTAGCCCAACCGAACGGCCTGCCTGCACACTGGTACAGGGCATACGGCCATGCTTAAAGCTCTTTCTGACACATGCAGCCAAGGTAGCAGAGCTATCCACTGTCCAAGGCCCAGAATCTGTGGGCAGGGACCCTTCTGATAGCTCTGCCCTGCATTTAGCACATCACACCATTAGCTAAAACCCAGGCTCAGACCTTTTAACTTGTCCAAGCATGTTCCTTGGCTATAGGGATGGAGATTGGAGGAAGGCAATATCGGCATGGGCTCGGAAGTAGGAGACATTGGGAAGCTGGTACCCCAGACCTCTGTTTGCCCTTCTTTCAGGTCCCAAGTCCAAGGGGAGGCTTCTCAGCAGGCACCAGAAACCCAGGGGCCAGAGACCTGTAATAGATCCAAGCTAGAGAGATATTGGCTAGTGTAAGTTCTACCAGAGTCTACTATTTGGAGCTCAGTCTGGTATGTACTGCTCCAGGGGTTTGTGGGTAACCCCTGTCTGCATTTGGATAGCGCCATGACCTCTACTGTGATCACATCATCCTCTGCGACCAGGTGAAGTAGAAAGATGAAGTCTTAGATCTCTCTGATACACAGTCACTCGCACCATGCCCAAGCTAACCAAGTGCTGAGTCATAGCTGCATCTGCCTCTTCTGCTTGTCATACAGGTGACATCCTTAGCCTGGCACAGGGTAGAGGCCTTTAGGTACTGAAGTAACACAGAATGTGTCCCTGTAGCAGAACGAAGGGTCTTCCAGCTAGAGTCACAACATGCACATAGGTACATAGGAAGGAGGTAAACAACTTGGAATCATCTCAGGATGTAAGGAAGGGACCACTGAGGCTAGGACTCTTAAGGGAACCCTGTGAGAGATGGCCTGTCAGAGAACAAGGGGGTAGCTAGCATCCTGTGGCCCATGAGCTCTAGGGAAGAGTTTTGAGTAGATCTGATTTGGGCTTAGAAAGGACACTTTGGAAGTCTGAGAAATGTGGGACAACATCAGCCAGTCATCCAAGGTTGCCAAGACAGGATGTGGGCAGGAGTGTGTCCCTATCTCTTCCCAGAGGAGATATGGAAACTAGGTTTATGGTGGTGCCCACTACAAGAGACAGCATATCCGATAAGGAGTGTGTGTCAGGCAGGGTGGCTCTGAACCATAGTTCTGCCGCCTAGCTCTGCTACCACTTAGCCTCCCTGAGACCGATAGCTTTAACTAGGTGTTGGGAGGTTGTAGGCATATAAGACAACACTTAAGTCATGTGACCGTGGTGACCTGTTCCTAGGAAAAGGATAACTGGGCCTCAGGGAGGGGAGGAGCAGGCCCTTTCCTCCCAGCTGCTCGGTCTCTTCTGGGCAGTCTAAAGGGCCTACTGGGCTAACTGGGCCTGTGGACAAAAAGGGCAAGATTTGTGCTGCTAGCTAGGAAGCCCTGTCCTTTGTGGCATGGTTCCCCGAGGGTAGGGCTCCGGCCTATCTCATGAAACAGCTGGGCTAAGAGGGAGCTGAAGTATAGACCCACCAGCTTCCCCTCTCTTCCCATTCTGTCTTTCTTCCTGTCAAGCAGTGGGTAAGCGAGCACACAAAAACCTAGGCTCTAAGAACTAAAGCAGAGAAATTAGATGAGGAACTCTGTCCAAAAATATAAGCAAGGCTGGTGCTGGAGACCAGGGACAGGAGCACATGCTGAGAATGTGCTTGTGCTCAGTCCCAAGCATCAAATCCCCTGGTACCAAAACGAAATTTAAAAATAGAGTTTTGTTGTTGTTTGCTGATCCATTAATCCTACCTCTAGATATCTGTCCTCTAGAGGGCCTGGAATAGCTAGCTGTTAATGACTGTTTGATCTGGCCCTGACAATTTTTAAAATATTTAAATGTTGAATAAACACACACACACAAACCCCAGACTTCATGTAACTGTCAGTCTCCATTTGTCTTAGTTATCTTTCTTGCCATTGCTGTGGTAAGACATCACAACCAAAGTAATGTATGAAAGAGAGTGTTCAGTTTGGGGCTCATGTTTCCAGAGGGTTAGAGTTCATGACTGTCGCGGTAGGGAGTATGACAGGGTGCAGGCAGGCAGTGTGTTGGAGCAACCCCTGAGGGCTCACATCTCAATCCACAAGCACAAGGAAGAGAGAGTTCTAAGTGGAAATGGTGAGGTCTGTTTGAAAATTCCAAACCCACCCCCCAAGTGACACCCACACTCCTTACTCTTTCCCACGCAGTCCCACCAACTGGGGGACCAAATGTTCAAACATATGAGCCTAAGGGGGTTGTTCTTATTCAAACCACCACACCATTCATACCGGGCACCAAGTCCCACCACTGAGGAGCAGGGCTCCTTTTAATGTGGCACACCCTCTTCCATTTCTTTAGTGGTCCCTACCAATCCCTGTCACCTCTCTGACACAGAGGCTTGGGAGCATGAATATCCATCCTTGCGTTATAATTTTCCCCCTAAATTTTAAATTGATAAATTAAAAACCACACATAATGTGGAATGGATAGATTGTTAACATATGCACTACGACACAGACTGAATTTTTTGTGCTGAGAACACAGAATCTACTCAGCCATTTTCAAAAATACATGTTATTATAAACTTGTACTCTCCCAAATTTTGTGGTTCTTCTCAGACTAGAGACATATCACATTGTTCAGGGCCACCATCAAAGGCAAAGAAACTGAAGCTGCAGGCTGAGACTTCAAGAAAGCGAGAGGGTTTCTCTCTTTGTGGGAATGAAAACTGTGCTGTGGGTTCCTCTGGCAAGTCCTCATTGCTGGGACGCTCATTCATTCATTATTTATTATGGTGCATTATTTATTATGATGCTGACACATGAGCCACAAACGTCTCATAGGCATTTTGAGTTTTCTCTCCTTGGTTATTACTCGGATGGCATGATCTTCCCTGCCCCACCCCACTTTGTTTTGAGTCACCACTAACTGCACTGCTGCTGTGCTGTGTTTGTAGCTTAGTGGTGGGCTACAGTATAGGGTATATGCCCAGCTGCACATAAAACCAAATCCAACCCAACTCCAACAACAGCCAAACAAAAACCAACTTCTCTTTGCTGTTTAGATAAGGAAGCCATGCACTTCTGCACAGCGCAGACCTCTGAGCCAGTCTTTATTTTCTTAGAGGATACATTCCATTTTGTCATTAAAACAAGAGATTATAACGGCTTAAGGTTACACCTCTTGGTTTGGACTGGGATGCAGTGTGGCAGGAGAGCACCTGCCCTGGCATGCCCTGGCTTCAATCTCTAGGCCACACAGAAAATGAAGGAAGAAAATCCTTGGCTCGAGGGAGGTTTTAGGAACGATCACAAGACTTAGGCTCTCCCCTGCTCATCTTGGCAGCTAGGGGAACAGGTGCAGGGGCATGGTCTTTTGAAAGAGATCATAGCAGGAGACCGCTTTTTCTGGTCCAAGCAATCAGAAGTTTCTGTTCCCCTAGGGAGAAAAAGGACTGCCAGGAAGACAACAACTGAGAGCCCAGCTTCACATACACCACACACACCAGCTTCTGGGTCCTTGTTCTGTTTGGAAGAGCAACTTTTTTTTTTTTTGAGACAGGGTTTCATGCAGTCCAAACTGCCTTCAAACTTGCTATATAGCTAGACATGACCTTGAACTTCTAATCCTGCTATCTCCAGTTCTTAAGTGCTGGTTTTATAGGCTTGTACCTCTGCCTATGTAGTGCTGGAGATCAAATCCAGGGCTTTGTGCATGCAAAATAAGCACTCTGCCCCTTTGCTCTAGCCGCAGCCCCTCCCCCACTCATCTCTCTTCTCTTGTTATTTTAGAAGCAACTTTACTAAATAGTTTATATACCATTTAACTTGCCTATGGAAAGTGTGCAATACAAAGAGTTTTTTAAATTTTACTTATTTATTATATGTATGTAGGTTGGGAATATGGTGGTATGGTGATACGCAAGTAACATGTGTGAGTTAAAAGTGCTTTCCTTCCAGGTCCTGGGAATTGAACTTGGATCATTAGGCAAGTGTCTTTACCTACTGAGCCATCTTGCCAGGCCCAGTTCAACAATTTTTAGGAATTTATAGAGTACTGCAATCTTCACCACAATTCACTTTTAGAATATTTTCATCAACCCCAAAAGATTCTGTGCAGTCTTGTGCTCATTCCCGTTCCCAACAAACCAGCCTTTTTCTGGGTACTTCTTAACGACTGGAATCATTAGGTAAATAGTCTTTTATATCTGGCTTCTTTTACCAAATATGGCTTGAGCTGTCTCCATGTCCGAGTCAGAACTGGTACTTTGTTCCTTTTCAGAGAAGAAGTGGATTCCATCATACATGCTGTGCCTAGGCACCAGTCTGTGGACATCTGAGTTCTTCCCCCTATTGGGCTGATGAATAATATTGATATGAGCACCCACATAGAAGTGTTTGTTGGGACACATGCTTTTGTTTTTCTTGAGTAGATAACCTAGAAGCCACAAAGCCGGGCAGTGTAGTAACTCTCTGAGAAACTGCTAGGCTGTCTCCTGATATGACCTTCACTCCCACCAGAACTACCTGAGCATCCGGCTTCTCTGTCCTCACCAACCCCTCTTTACCTTCCATGATTACAGAGCAGCCAGGAGGAAGATCACATATTAGGGTCACAGCGGGGGATGACGGGGTCAAGGTCTAGAGCCTGTTACCCCGACTCTTTTCAGGATAGGGGTTAGTAGGTGGAGTCTGCAAAGGGCAGGGCTGAGGACTGGGGCTGCTGGGTTAGGGCTTTGGGAACAGTACTTACACCTCTACCCTAAGAGCAATGGAGCTCTAGAAACAGCTGCAACAGGTACTTGGTCTGAGAAGCGGGGAGGGGGAGGTTCCAGCCAGCTTCTGCCAATACAGGTCACAATAAAACCTCTCTGGCGCCCTCCCCTGGCCAACCTGTATTTCTTGCAGGCTGCCATGTCCTTCCTCATATTTCCTTTTGACTGGACCTGGACATGTTCTGCCATCTCAGCCCCATGAACTTTACCTCTTTCTGCCAATGCCAAAGTCTGTTTGCAGCCTAAGAATGCATCTGTGAAGGATGAGGGCAGGACCGGAGCCAAGATACCTTGTTGGGCCAGCTTTGAAGCAAGCACTGTAATGGAGTTTGCATCCTCGGGGGGTGGGGGGGTGGGGTGGGGGGGTGGGGGGGGTAATAAACAATGGATGAGACGTGTCTGACCAGGAGACAGCAGTGAGGTCTCATGGGATCCTGGACAGCTCAGTCTCTACCCACATTGTGCTCAATTTTTTAGAATGATCATCCTTGTCCCAGGGAAGGGAGGCCAGCCGGATACAATGACACATACCCAGAATCCCATACTCGAAGTACTTGAAAAGCAGAAGCGGGAAGAATGTAGATTTGAGGCTAGTCTTCAAGACCCTGAAAATAAATAAGCAAAAAGGGGTCTAAAAGAGTTCAGAGTATCCATGCAAACATCGTTTACAAACAGGAAATGGAGAACGAGCATCGATTACCTGAGTCTCCTCATGTATGTCATTTCTTCCAATCAGTCCCCATACTTGACGACAAATGCGCCACCTTCCTTCTGAGGAAGCAGACTCAGGCGGCAGTGTTTGCCTCAACCCAGCATGTTAAGTAGTTCAGCCAAGAGGAAGATGCCTTCTTCTGGGCTTTGCTCTCACCCACACGGTGATCCAAACAGTGGGGTAAGACATCAGGCACATGTGAGTTCAGGTCTTGGGTCTGCCACGTCCTTGCTGTGTGGTGTGAGTGAACCAGTCTGGCCCACAGCTACTTATGGGTGACATAGGGTTGTGTCAATCCACACCATGAAGAGGGAATGAGAAGATCCAGGCATAACTGACTGTCTAGATTTCTGCTGTCAGGCTCCTCTGGCTAGGGATCTAGACCTGTTGGGTTTTCAGCCTACCTCTCCATCCCAAATGTCTCTCTAAAGCTTTGATTTTCTGTCCAACTGGGAGCCTGAGAAACTCTGAGCCCAGAGAGTTTTACTCTGTGAGCAGGTGTGAGTGAGTGGATGTGAGCAGGTGTGAGCTTTGCTTCTGCCCAACCTTGGCCCACAAACTCCAACCGGATAAAAGCAGAGAAAGGCCCAGAGGTCTCTATTTCTGGGATTTCCCTCCACCTGTTTCTTCTCCTACTCCAGGCTGTATCCCTAAGCTTTTGCTCACCTTCCAAGGCCAAACCAGACTGCCCCCTCCATGTCACCTTCCAGCTCACCACAGGCCTGGCTGGCCTGGCATCTCTCAAGATCCTGTCCTGAAGGCATTACCAGCAGCAGCTGCATGGAGGCTCTGCCCAATCAGAACTGGATCCCTGCAGACAACCCAGGTAGGTTTGCCCAGAAGGTGTCATCTTCTCCCATGCAGAGCAAGCACTATGGACAACTCGGGCAGATGGGAGAGTGCGCCTGCGCCTGGAACCCTTCTGCACACAGCTTCCCTATACCGTGCACCGGATGTTCTACGAGGCCCTGGATAAGTACGGGAACCTCAGTGCCCTGGGCTTCAAGCGCAAAAACAAATGGGAGCGCGTATCTTACTACCAGTACTACCTGATTGCCCGAAAAGTCGCCAAAGGCTTCCTGAAGGTAGGAACCCCTCACTGCGCATCTTTTCTCCCCCAAGACCTGCTTTCTAGCTTGACATCTCATAGGCCTCCTTCCCACCCACCCACCCCAACCAGGCAAAGTCCCTAGAAACCACCACTGTAAAGCCCAACACCATCAATTGGGCTAGCACTATATTCTGGGCCCTGTGCTAAGAATTTTACATTTATGGAGCTTATACCACCGGCCACCTTCAAGGAAGGCTGGGAAACCCAGTAGACAGGGCTTTCCAGAAAGCCATAAAATGGGTCAACAGGGCTGCCAGAAACTGATTCCCTAGGTTTTCTGGTAGGGTGGACTCTGATATGGGCCTGGAGGGGTCTCTGCAGCCTACTGGGAGACAGCGGGGGGGGGGGGGGGGCATTTCTGTGTGACTGACCTACCTATCTGCCTTTGGCCTAAAGCTTGGTCTGGAGCGAGCTCACAGTGTGGCGATCCTTGGTTTCAACTCCCCAGAGTGGTTCTTCTCTGCAGTGGGCACAGTGTTTGCAGGGTGAGTATCTGGGCAGGGGTAAGGTTTCCTGTGGGTTGATGATGGGCAGTAAGTACTGAGAGGGTGAGTATCTCTTTAGAGAGCCCTCTGCCACACCCCAGCATCCCTATATCTCCCCTAGAGCCTTCTGGGCCTGCCTTGTCCTATCTCTACCCTAAGGGTGTGGAGCTCCCTGGAAATGGAGGCTGTGAGGCTGTGGGGAGGAAGTGACTTTTCTCTATCTGATATGAATCTTGTGTTTCCTACAGGGGCATTGTCACTGGAATCTACACCACCAGCTCCCCAGAAGCCTGCCAGTACATCGCCCACGACTGCCGTGCCAATATCATCGTGGTTGACACACAGAAGCAGCTGGAAAAAATATTAAAGGTGGGAAAGAACAGGGGGAGAGTGATTTGAGGATGGGCTCCTACTCTAGTGCATGAAGGATGCTTTTATTTGCCCATGGAGAATTTTTATCTCCTACAGCACATCTGCACATGCAATACACACATCCATACACAATACACATCATATGCAGACACACCATGGTGGGGTGTGGGGGGTAATAGACCCTTCCACTCATACTCCTGGACAGCCTGTTATCTACCATGGCTTTCCCTCTGGACAGGGTCTTATCTAAAGGGAGAGCTGTGCCCTTCCGGGCTTAGTTTGTACTCTGGAGATGTTCCTTGGGCCTTAGTCACTCATCTGCTCCTGAGAGTAAAGTGGTCAGGCTTCAAGAACATGGAACCCGGGTCTCCAGAGAGACCATAGTAGGTAGCTGCCTCTCTTCATCTCTGCTGGAGAAGTCTCTTAAATCAAGAAGAAGTAAGCTGGGACTTGTAGTTCTCACTTGGCTGTGGAAATCTTCCCTGGGGCAGACCCAGCTCCTCATGACTTAATATAGCTCCCTCAGGAGAGGCTGTGAGCAGCTCTAACTGAGAATCACTAGCTCACAGCAAAGTGGAGATTCCCCCCAAAAGCGTGGGGAGTCCAGGTCTCCTCAGGGAACACTAGCAGTAATCTGAGCATCACCCATCCCCCAGATGGGCCAAGAAAGCTGTGGGGGGTGGGGGATGTGAGGGGGATCTGGACCCTCAAGATAGGAGCAGGGACCTGAATCATCCACCTAAGAGATAGTTAGTTCTTTAAGCAGCAGAATTGGTCAGGCAGTTGTGACTACAGAGCCCCCCCCCCCCCCGAACTTGTCAGTGAAGCTGGATAAGGTACCCATTCCTGCACACTGTTTGTCTACCCTGTGCTAGATTCAGACTCCATGGAGTTTGCTCTGCTCTAGGACGTGTGAGCACAACTGTTTATACCAGTTTAGAGTGATTATGAAAACTCCTTTTTTCAACCTTTCTGTTTTACTGTAAGGGGCAAATGGCTCCTTGTCTAGTGAGGGGTTTTCCTGCCTCCTTCCAGGGCTTCTCTTTTGAGCCCTACCTTCAGAATATCACTTGGAGGATCTCCATTAGTCAAGCTTGGATGAAGGTGTAGAATTGGGAGTGGACAGATAGGTACAGATTGTGTCGCCCCACCGTACTCTGTGACAAGGAAGGCTGAGCTATCCTCAGGCAGCCTTCTCACCCTCTCAAAACTCTTGGTCTGAGGGCCAAGTGGTCAACCTTCTAGAACCATGAGGACTGAGTTTTCTGAGAAGCCATGGAAAATGCCTTCCTATCTCTACTGGAGTAGTCATCAGGGGTATATAGCTGTTCCCGGCCTTTCCAAAGCACTCCTGGACTCCTGATGACCCAGAAGTCCTCAGATAGCCCTGTGACCCCAGAAGCATGTAGGTCACCAGGTCATTTTCTGAGCTTCACTCATCACAACCTAACCAAGAACAGCCAGGCTCCCCCAGGCCCACAGGTCTGAAGCCTTGATGGTTTAGGAACCATATGGCATAGATTGGAGGCCTCATGGTCTCTCCTCACTATTCACATTAGCATCCCTATTGGTGTCATTGTTTAGTTCATGTTTAGGCCGCCATGTTGATGAGACTTCATTGGTGTAGCTTCTGACATTACTATAAGGCACAATCTCACAGCAAACTCCTTCATTCTCTGGCTCTAAAATCCTTCCAATACAAAGACAACGGGTAACTGGGAATTACTGGGGGGACTGGAGGAGATAACTAATCCTCCCCAGGGTTGAGCACCAACTGGTTATCCAATACCAAATGGCCAGCTCTAAACACATATATACACAAGTAATATTCTACAGACTAAATAGGCTGTACTTATGCATTTGGGAGTGTATGTATGTGTGTGTGTGGTGTATGTATATGTGTGTATGTGGTGTGTGTGTATGTATGTGTGTGTGTAGTATGTGTGTATGTGTGGTGTGTGTCTATGTGGTGTAAGTGTATGTGTGGTGTGTGTGTATGTGTGTGTATGGTGTGTGTATGTGTGTGGGTGTGCGAGTGAGTGTGTATATGTGTGTGTGTGTGTGTGTGTGTGTGTATGTGTAAAACAACAATTAATGTGGGAAAAGGCCACAAATTTGAAAGAGAGCAGAGGAGGGTTTGATGGGAGGGTCTGTGGGGGGGGTTTATGGGAGGAAAGGAAAGGAATAAATTAAGAAATTATAGTATAATCTCAAAAAAGAAAGGAAAGGAAAAGGAAAAAAAAAACAAGGAGAATTTGTTTTGAAAGGACCCCATCTGTCTGGGCTGGATGGCTCAGTGAGTAGAGTCCCTCCAGGTGTGTAGGAGGACCTGCGTTCTCACGAAAAGCCAGACATTGTAGCAAGTGCCTATACACACAGGCAAAGGTGGAGGAAGATCCCTGAAGCCCATTGGCTAAGCTCACCAAAAGACTTCAGAAAATAAGGTTGAGTATGATTGAGGAAAGACATCTGCTAACCTATGGCTGCAGCTTGTACACACTCATACATACACAAACACACACCACACGCACACACACACACTCATATACACACACTCATACACACACACCACACACATACACACACACACCACACACATACACACACACCACACACATACACACACACCACACACAACACACACATACACACACAACACACACATACACACACACACCACACACATACACACACACACCACACACATATGCACATACTAGGTCTCAACCCCCAAATGGCAGTACCACTGGCAATGTCCTAATGACAATGTGGCCTCAGCTCAGGCTGGCTCAGAGGATTGCTGGCAGGATGACTCAGCTTCCACTCAAAGCTCCTCGGGGACCTGTGAACTAGGCCCACCAGCAAAAGCCACTTCCCCTACCCTGGTGATGGGGCCATCTAGCTTCCTATTCGTACATATATGTATCACATATCAAAGCTCCAGGCTCTTGCTTCCTTATTAACATTAACCTGTGGCATGTGAAAGCCACACTGGCCTGCACACTTCCTCCTCCCCTCCACCCTAAACTTCCAGGCTATTTCAGAGTCTCCCTCCCTTCCACAACTCCACTGTTCTCTTTAAAACTCCAAGCATACCGGCCACTACTTCTCCTACCCCTGTCCCAGATAGCTGTGGCAGCTTTGGACTCTCCAAATGCCTCTGGTGACTCTTTCTACCACCTGAGAGCCATGAGGCAGTTTCACATTGGAATGGCCTAGTTCCATGGTCTCCTTGAGCCCTCACTTAGAAGAAGAACCAACTTAACCGGCCCTGCAGCCAATGGTCCACCCTCTTCTGAACCCTTCCATGCTGAGTTGGGGAAAGCTGGGCAGCTTAAAAGCCACCTACTATTTTCTGCCAGGAGACAAACCATCCCTAGTGTACATCTGAAGAAGATGAAATCCAGACCCAGGGCCTCAGTTAAATGACTGCATTACATTTGAAACAGAATTTGTATTATCAAAGCTCTTTAAAAAAATAAATAAAAACAGACAGGCCCCAAAGTACTTCCCTATGCATCTCCATCTGCTGTGAAATATTTAAGTAATCTCTGGAAACAAGGGCCCATCCCCAGCACTACAAAAACAAAGTATGTCATGGACGTGTAGGTAAAGTCACTTAGTCTTAGTGCTCAGAGGAGGAGGCGGGAAGATCAGAAGCTCAAAACCATTCTCTTAGTTACATAGAACATTAGAGGGCAGCCTGAGATACATGAGACTCTGTCTCAGAGGAAAGATAAATGAAAAACAGCTGTCGAGGTGGTTCAGTAGGTACAGATGCTTGCTGCCTAGACTGATAACCTAAATTTGATCTCCAGAATCAACCTGGTAAATCATCCTCTGACCTTGGCACACATATACAGCCATGCACATACAGACATAAATAAATATAACTTTGTATCTTTACATTTCAATGAGTCTTTTGCACCTAGCATTTATTGGGGTCTTTTTATCCCATCTGAAAAACAAAATTGTTGCTAATCAACCGTGTGGCTACTTGTTCCTTGCCCCTTTCTACTTCTGCACTGGGCTTGTGTTGTGTTTAGCATTCTACTCTGTCTTGGTGGCCATTATTACCTTGGGGTTTGCTCTAGGCCTTATAATATGCATCGTGAACATATCACAGTGCACCTTCAGACAGCATACAGCTTCAAGCTTGATGGGAACCCACAGCAGCATACAGGCAGACCTACAAACCAACTGACCGAGGGGGAAAATAGTGAGGACTTTGCATTCATGCTGAACATGTGCAAGTGCGTGCATGCGTGCATGCATGCGTGTGTGCGCGTGTGCGTGCGTGTGCGTGTGCATGTGTGTTCAGGGGGGCACATGAATACTGAGTGGATGTTAAAAATAAATAAAAGGAAAGGACATGACTGTTCCTAGATAGGTATGATGAAGGAGAAAGTTTATTATAGACACGAGAGAGTATAATCAGAGGCGGGGCCATCTGGGGGAGTCCAGAGTGGACGTGACACTGAGCCATGTGAGGGGAGGGGGAAAGAGAAGGAGAGGGGGAACCAGGTGCAGGAGCCGTGAGGGCCAAGGAAGAACAGAAAAAAAGGACCAGGTAACCAACATACATGGCTGGATTGTATAGGGAAGGGCAGTCCAGCCCCTGGGCTGGAGTTTAGGGTAGAGTGTGGGGTATGCCACCCCAGAGGACCCTGTAGTATGTGGGGACAGGGGGATACAGGAGGAGTCTGCTTTTATATATTAATGGACACTGTCCTGGGCTTGAAACCTAACTGAGGAGATCGGAGGACAACTTCCACCAAGTAAGGAGAAATTAGACTGAAGTTGTCAGGCTTTGTGGCAGGTGTATACCCTTGACGTCATCCTGCTGGCTCATTCCTCAGCATTCTGTAGGTTTCTATAGCAACATTCCTTCAGCTTCTCTTTTCCCGGAAAAAAAAAAAATCCTTTTGACTTCATTTGTTGAAAGACAATTTTGTTCGATTTTGAGTTCTTAGCTAATCCATCCATCCTTCCTCCCTCGCTCCCTCCCTCCTCCCTTAAAGATCCATCCCAATGTGTTCTCAGTATGTGGTTCCTGATAGAAGCCTGAGATCTCCTCCTCGTTATGATATACTTATTTCTCTGGCTACCTTTTTGTCCATTTTTGTCCTTGGAGACAGGGTTTCTCTGTGTAGCCCTGGCTGTCCTGGAACTCACTTTTGTAGACAAGGCTGGCCTCTGCCTCCTGAGTACTGAGGTTAAGGTGTGCACCATTGCCTGGCTTCTCTGGC
The DNA here is from genome assembly GCA_033318265.1 of Phyllotis vaccarum. Lineage (NCBI taxonomy): Eukaryota > Metazoa > Chordata > Mammalia > Rodentia > Cricetidae > Phyllotis > Phyllotis vaccarum. The sequence continues at coordinate 76,917,936 of JARWLC010000012.1, forward strand.
TCCTATAAGGACTTTTGGTTGTTCTTTTGAGGCTAGCCTTGAATGTCTAATCCTTCCACCTGTACCAACCAGGCACTGCATTATGATGCCCAACTCACGTTGTTTTCTGTATTATTGATTTTAGCACTTTGCTCAGGCTGTATCTTGAAGGGTTTTCTTTTTCCTCTTAAACAGTTCAGTCATTTATTTGTGTATGTGTGTGTGTTTATCTTGCCTTTGGTTTCTAAGATTCTTGACTTGGTGAATTTATAGTTTTAATCTAACAGACAATTCTCCAACTTTATCTTTTAAAACATCTTAGGGATTCCAATCATATATACATTAAATTTCTTTATGTTATGCCACAACTAAATCTTTTTCTGCTTTAAACTGTTTCTGAGGGCAAGTTCAGATTCAACCCGTTTAAGACATAGCTTTTCTGGGTCTCTGCTTCATGGCCTCTAAGATGCCTGTGTGAGACCCGTTTCCTCTGGCTCAGTCATTGCTCTGTCTCCAGTTTCATGAGCTTTCACCAATGAGATGTCTGTCAGCATGGATGTTCAGCGTGTGAGTCACTGACCCTAGGGAAATGTCTGGAACTTCCCCCTCTGTAGCTCTCTGGTCCATTCATCTGAACTCCCTTCCTGATTCATCTCTCTCACCTCAGTTCAATAAGATCACATCCTGTGCCTCTCCCTCCATCTCATCCTCACCCCTCCCTTTCTCCCTCACCTTTCCCCTGCTATTTTTCCCTCTCTTCTCAAATCTTCAGACAGAACACTGAATTCATAGAAGCTCATCTCACTCATTTTTCTTCTCTTAGGAGTGTGTGTGTGCATTTGTGTCTTTAAGTTATAATTCATAGTGATAGCTCTGATGTAAATATTACAAGATGGGAATTTAACTTTGATTTTATTCTTAAATTTCTCTTATCCAACCTTAAAAATTGTAGCAGCTAAAATTAATAACATTGATCTGATCCTATAATGCATATCAAATAATTTCAAAATAACACTATGGATTTATTGCCAGAATAAGACTTATGAAGCCCGATATGGTGGCACATACATATAATCTCAATACTTAGGAAATGGAGGGAGAAGGTTTAGAAGTTCAAGGTCACCTAACGCTACAAATTTGAAGCCAGCCTGAATTACTTGAGACCCTGCCCTGTCCCAAAGCAACACACACACACACACACACACACACACACACACACACAGAGACAGAGACAGAAGGAAAGCAGACAGACAGACAGACAGACAGTTGGGGAAGTGGGCTGGTTAGATGGATCAGCAGATAAAGCATTTGTATAAGTCTGGTGACCTGAGTTTGATGCCTATAATTCATATAAATGTGGAGCTAACTCCACAAGATTGTCTGATCGTCACAATGCATGCCATGCCATGTACATGATTATAATCATATATACACAATAATGATAAATAAAAAATATTTAGAAGCAAAATAAAATGGGAGAGAGCTAAGAAAATGACTCTGCCAGTGAAGTGCTTGCTACACAGTCCTGAGGACCTGGTGTCCCCAGACTTGATAAGCTGGGCGTGGCAAAGTGTATATACATGAACATACTCAGGCCAAAAAAAAAAAAAGACTGCTGGATAAAGTTTGAAAAATTTTAAAACTCTTCCCCTAAGAATAAAGAATCAAAATGCAGGTATAAAATCTCTTGATGAGGCCAGCACCACACACTTTTATCCCAGCACTCAGGAGCCAGAGGCAGCCTGATCTCTGTGAGTTCAAGACCAGCCTGGTCTACAGAGTGAGTTCCAGGACAGCCAGGGCTACATAGTGAGACCCTATCTTTTTTTAGGAGGTGGAGGGCAAAACATACAAATAAGTAATAAAACAACAACAGAAAGTCTTTGATACAATTGTGTGTGTGTGGGGGGGTGTGGTGTGTTTCACAATCTTGAAATGTAGCCTGTATTTGTATTTCCTTGAGGTTTTGGGGGGGGGGGTTTGGCTTGTGATCCTCCTGCCTCAGCCTCCCCAGTACTGAGATTCTGGGCACGTGCTTCCACACTTGACTCTTACATTCATTTCTTTTCAGGTTTCTCTCAAGTACGGAAGAATCATCTTTTCTCTTTTACACATAAATGTGTTTGTTAAATAATTATAATATTCACATGATCCCAGAGTCAACATGATATGTTATTCTGAAGAATTTCCCCCTTCCTTTCTTCTTCTATTTTTTCTCTCTCTCTGCCTGGAGAAAATTGGGGTGATTGGTCCTTTGTGGCGCACATAAACAAATGCCTCTTGCTGGTGGGTGTGCGTTATTCCCGTGTGTTCACACTGCATTCCTTCCAGAGGCGAAGATGTCATGCTGTAGGCACACATCTGCCTCAGTAACTTAGAAGACGCTCTGCACTTAGAAGAGTTTAGGGCTCCTTTTGTGCCTCAGTCTCTGTCATCCGCACTAACCTCAAATTCTGTATGGGACTTGTTCTATCAGGCCACTGTCACTCCACCCAAATTCTCCTAATGGGGAGCTATGGACAGAGATGTCCCATTGGAGTCAAGGATCAGAAATAGGAGACTTTTGCCACAGACCAACACATGCAGACGAGGCTCTTTACAAGATATGACCATTTTCTTGCTGAAACCCAATTTTTTTGTCTTCCTGTCAATGCAGGTCTGGAAAGACTTGCCACATCTAAAGGCAGTGGTGATATACCAAGAAGCACTTCCAAAGAAGATGGCCAATGTGTACACGGTATGAACAGCAACTGCTGGTTGATGAGTGGGCCTGTTTGTGCCTACACAGCTGACCCAGACCGACTCCTCTGCCCTATGTTGCCACAGATGGAAGAACTCATAGAACTGGGACAAGAAGTACCTGAGAAGACCCTAGACACCATCATTGATAACCAGCAGCCCAACCAGTGCTGTGTGCTGGTCTACACATCAGGCACCACTGGAAACCCCAAGGGCGTGATGCTGAGCCAAGACAATGTAGGACAAAGGCCCAGATGGGTGGGTGGGATGGGTGGGCGTTGACTCTGGTTGTCATCATGCCTCAAAAACCTCTGGGGAAGGCTCTCTGGCTGCTCGGCTTAAGGAGCTGGATAAGTGGGAATGCTGACCCATTTGTGGTATAGACAGAGCCCTGCAGAGGTAAAGAGAAGGGAGCAGGTGGGAGGCCTATCCCCAGAGGTCTCCAGAGCCTATAAAAATGCCTGAGAGCACACCTGCATGCTTTGGGAATCTACAGAGGTATCCCAAGCCCCCATGGCTTCCTTCCCCTCAGATCACATGGACAGCACGGTACGGCAGTCAGGCTGGGGACATTCAGCCAGCAGAAGTCCTGCAGGAGGTTGTCGTCAGCTACTTACCCCTCAGCCACATTGCTGCCCAGATCTACGACCTGTGGACCGGCATTCAGTGGGGGGCCCAGGTCTGCTTTGCAGACCCCGATGCCCTAAAGGTCAGTCTGTCGTCCTGAATTCCGGCTGCATGTGTGTCCAGTGTGTGAGCCAGTGCAAGCCCAGCTGTGTGCTCAAATCTTTAGGCCCTGTGTACATTCACAGATTGCACATAGCATTCCAAATTCTTTCAGCAACAGTTTGCCCTGACTGAGTCAAACGTCCAAACAAATAGAGAAACTGGTGTCATTATATTAAGTCGTATAAGCTCCTTCCTTTCATCTCAGTGCCATCAAGCCACAGTTTCCTCTGAGTTATGACCACAGATGATCAAAGGCGGCCACAGCTTCCTGCACCTCAGTTTATAAGATAGACTTATTCTTTGCATTTTATTTTAACCGTGAAGAAAAGTTCCCAGAAACCTCCTAGCCAGCTTCCCAAGGTACCAGGTCACATGTTTATTGCTAAGACTAACACCCCTGGGAGAAGGAGGTAGTGTGTCCTTTATTTAGCTGTTGGTGGTGTTGAGAGTGGCGGTGTGCGTGTGTCAAATGTGCTGGTGTACTCACCCGTGCACATGTATGTGAAGGCTAGTCTGCATGGGCTGGCTTTTTCTATAATTTCCCATCTTTAAAATTAAAAAAAAAAGATTTTTAATTGTTTAATTTATATAAGTGTATCACATACATGGAGACCAGAGGAAGACATAGATCCCCAGAGCTAAAGTTTCAGGCAGTTCTAAGCTGCCATGTGGGTGCTGGGAACTGAACCCAGATCCTCTGGAAGAGCAGTCAGTGCTCTTAACTGCTGAACCATCTCTCCTAACACATCTACCTTCTTTTTCTCTTCTTTTCTTTTTTTGGAGACAGGCTCTTCCCGTTTCTGTAATAAATCAAGTGAAATTAGTTTTAATAATATTGAATTCAACCCTACAGATACAGAATTTTCACCTACAATTGATGTACTTTTAAAAACATTCATCTTATTTTATGAGTATGAGTGCTTTGCCTGCATGTCCCTGGTACCCTCAGAGGTCAGAAGGCAGAGGATCTGGTAGAACTGAAGTCATGGGATGCCTGGGAGGTGTCATTGGGGCAAGAGCAGCAAAGCCTCTCAGAACCCTCTTTTCAGACCCTACAATTAATATTTTTACATCTAAAGGCATTTTGTTTGCATTTATTTGTTTATTCTGAGACAGGGTCTCACTGTATAGCTCTGACTGTTCTGGAACTATGTAGACCAGGCTTGCCTTGAATCCACAGAGATCCGCATGCCTCTACCTCCTAAGATCTGGGATTAAAGGCACAAACTACTACACCTGGCTTATTTTTTTTAATTTTGATATTATAATATGATTATAACATTTCTCCCTTTCTTTACCTCCCTCCACATTCTTTTATATACCTCTCTCCTTCAAATTCATGGCCTTTTATTTCACTAGTAATTATTATGTGCACATAAATGTATTCCTAAATATAACCTGCTCGGTCCATATAATGTTCCTTGTATATGTGTGTTCAAGGCTGACCATTTGGCCCTGCAAACAATTGGTATGCTCTTCCCTGGGGAAGATTACTTCTCCCACCCCCCGGCTTTCCTCAGTTGCCTATTGTGTGTGTAGGGTTGTGTCCTTGTGGGCTTTCCCTGTACACTTTGGTATATCTGTTGGTGTTTTCCTTGTTCAGTTCACATGTGGGCAGTCATGTTGGTGAGATTCTATGGATACAGATTGGCACTTTTGGAGACACAATCTCTCAGAAAATTCCCTGATTCTCTAGTTCTCACATCTTTCCAGCCCTTCTGCAATGCTTCCTACTGGGTCTGGGCTCCAGAAGTCAGCATTTTGGTTAGTTGTGATTTTCTGTAGGGACTTTCTCTATTGCAAAGAGAGGTTTCCTTGATAAGGAGTGAAGACAGTACTTCTCTGTGGGTATAAAGACAAATACTTAAAGATTGTTGCTAGGGATTATGCTGGTTTAGTAAGTTGGGGCTTGCAGGATCTCCTCCAATAAACATGCTGTAACTAGGTTTCCAGTTAACCGGGATACCAGGCATGGCATCTCTCTTGTTGAGTAGGTCTTAAGTACCATTAGAGAGCTGTTGGTTGCTTCCCTCCCTTGGAAGCTTGCCTGGTACCTTTAATACCATGAAAACTAGACCTCAGGGAGGGGCATTCAGGTCAGTTCAAACTCAGGGGTTTCTGGTCTCTGTTGTTGAAGTATGTGGCGTCTTCAGCAATAAGGATTTACTTTCCATCTCTGAGTGGGTAAGCAAGGCCAATGATAGGCTGTATTTGGGGAGTCTTCTTGGACAGTCGTGGCTTCTTATGTCTGCTATTTGGGTTTTTGTTGGATGGTCACTGGCTCTTGGAGGGAGCACTGCCAATCTAAATGAGAAAAGTTCATTAAAACTATGTATGTTTGTTTATGTGTGGAATCTTGTATTTGTTTTAGAAGAATGGTCGATAGTAGGATGCCTTGTGGCCTTTTCAAGCATTCTTATTGTTATTTTACTCAGCTTCTTCCATATTCACCCCCTCCTCTTCCCCACAGAGCCCTCCCCCTCCTTACCAGGGCATTTGTACCCTGCTCTTCCCCTCTCTATCCTCTCAAACCTCTGTCCCAGCAGGGGTCTCCTTTTACTTTCTGGTTTCCATAGTTACTAGATGTTACATTCTCACATCTTAAGGTTGGAGCAAGGTGCCTCCAATGAAAGAACATGTGATATTTGTCTTTCTGGATCTGGGTTACCTCAGTCAACACGATCTTTTCTAATTTTATCTATTTACCTTAAACGTGTTCATGATATCAATTTTCTTGACAACTGGATAATAATGTATATGTACCACATTTTTATTATTCAAATGTAGGACGTTTATGTGAGATGAGCCTCTTGCTGAGCCTGGAGTTCCCCATTTTGGCTAGAGTTTTCAGGTGCTGAGTTCCTGGGACCTGTTCTCCCAACATGAGGCTTCGGGCACATGTCCAGTGGCCATCTTTTTAGATGAGTGCTGAGTTTAGGTTTCTCATGCTCTCACAACTCCATCTCCCTTGACCCCTTGTTTTGTTTTTAATTAATTCTGAAATTACATTTACTTATTTTTGAGGCAGGGACACACACACACACACAGAGAGAGAGAGAGAGAGAGAGAAGCTCTGCCTGACCTGGAACTTGCTGTGTAAATCAGGCTGGCCTTGAACTCACAATTTCTACCTGCCTCTGCCTCCCAAGGGCTACATTTACTATTTATGTATTTTTGTATTTGTAGAGAGCACAGCAGGGACCTTTGTGTCTATGGTGTGCAGTGTGCAGGTCAGAGGACAGTTGCTCACTTATGTCCCTCTCGCCATGTGGGTTCTGAGAATGTACTCATGAGTCAGGCTCTGCCACAGGCCCCTTCATCCACTGAACCATCCTTCTGCCCCTTGTCTTCTCTATTGGCTATCTCCGGGTGGCTTTAACTTGCTATGTTCCCAGCCTGGGCCTTGAACTCATGATCCTCCTGTTTCAGCCTCCTAAGTACTAGGATTACAAACATGCACCATTGTATCTGGCAAAATGAGGTATCACGTTTGACTAAGACAGATGCAGAAAGATCCGAGGGATCAAGGTGTTGCTCACACATCAGGATACAGTGGTTGGCAAGGAACACCAAAGTTCTGTTAGCAGGCGTGGAGATACAGCTGTTGAACCACAGCAGCAGCATGTAGGCAAACTGGGTACAAGTATGTGTGCATTCACAGGAGTGCCTGCATATAGCATTTTACTGGGAGGCTTGTGTCTGCAGACCTAGTACCACCTCTGCTTCTCTTTGGCCTTGAGCAGGGAAGCCTGGTGAACACACTTCGGGAGGTAGAGCCCACATCCCACATGGGGGTGCCCCGGGTATGGGAGAAGATCATGGAACGGATCCAGGAGGTGGCAGCTCAGTCTGGCTTCATCAGGCGCAAGATGCTGCTGTGGGCCATGTCAGTGACCTTGGAACAGAACCTCACCTGCCCTAGCGAGTAAGTTGGGGCAGGAGTCCTGGGGAGGTGCAGGCCTGGTTCATACACAGTAACAAGCAAGAATCTAATAGGCTTCAGTTTGGGGAAACATTGTACAGTAGCCTGTCTGCTTTGGGGCTTGTACTCTGATATCATTGCAAACCTGATGGGGATTTTGGCTGGAGGAGTGGGGCGGGGGCTGGCATATTTTTTTCTTAAGAATTCACCTCCTAGGTATAGATAGCTCTTGCCAGCTGCTTACCCTTAGTAGCTGGCTCAGGTTTAGCCACACCAGTTTTCCCAGCAGCCCATTTGACTACTCAGACCTCTCCCAAATCCCTTCTGATTGCTTATTATTATTACTTTTTGTTTATTGAGATATGTTTTACTTTGTAGCCCAGGCGAGCCTAAAGTACAGGATTCTCCTTCCTTGGTCTTCCAAGTGTTGGGTTATAGGTGTTGACCATCACATCTGTCTTGTGACTGCTTTTTCAATTCCCTCACAGTGCTGTGGAATATCCACAGTAGACACCTGGCCTTGTTTCAGCAAAAAATGCTTTTCAAGCAGCTTAGTGTTAGAATGCTAAGCTAGTACAGAGCTCTGGCCTCAGTTCCTTTGACCTGAAAGGGGAGGTGGGAGAGGAGCTTCCGTCATAAGTGTGTTTTCTGAAGCAGCATCAGTTTCATGGCAGATATTTGAACACATCTGTTTACCTACAGCTTCACTAATACACATGAAAGGTGACTGTGCAGCCAGCTGGGTTGGGGGCAGGTGTCTGTAATCCCAGTACTCAGGAGGCGGAAGGATGGGCAATTAAGGTATGCCTCTGCCACAGAGTAAGTTCAAGACCTGAGTAAATTCATAAGATGGCTCAGCTTGTTTGACTTTGTGACATGTTTTATATGCAATCAGGAACACTCACATAATTGCACAGAAATTCATGTTGCATACAAGTCCAGTATCCAAAATATTTGCAGTCCATTGAAACAGACAGCTTCAATGGCCGTTCCAGTGTGTGCTCTGTCTTTTGTCTTTGTTTTTCTTTCTGTCTGTGGATTGTTCTCCCCCCCTAACCCTCTCACAGTGACCTGAAGCCCTTCACAAGCAGGCTGGCAGATTACCTCGTATTAGCCAAGGTTCGTCAGGCCCTGGGTTTTGCCAAGTGTCAGAAGAACTTCTATGGAGCAGCCCCCATGACTGCAGAGACACAACGCTTCTTTCTGGGCCTAAACATCCGCCTGTACGCAGGCTATGGCCTCAGCGAGAGCACAGGCCCCCACTTCATGTCTAGCCCCTACAACTACCGGCTTTACAGGTAACGTCTGATGTTGGGACACTCAGATGTCCTTGCTGGCACCCTTTGGTGCCTGGGAACTGTTTCTCCTTTTCTCCCTTCCACACTGGAGTTTTGGTTTCAAGTGTCAACAGTACCATCTTGGGCCAAGCCGCTTGTTTACCCTCCTTCATCTAAATAGACAGTCTTTGCCCCTGTGACATGTGTCCTGTGGCTAAAGACACCTTAGCTGCTGAGGCCAGGAGTCCCTGCTGAAAAATGTCCTTCCATTTCTTGCAGTAGGGTAGGGAATGCTAAACTGTGTCCCAGGAGAGCTGACAGACAGGTTCCCACTGAGGTGGGACTGAGGGTCAGAGCCAGTCTTCTGGAAGGCAGCGAGGGCCATCATTTCTGGGGAGTGATTTAGAGTCATCTGTGGTGCTTTGGCACCTCCCTCTATATCTGGTATGAGAGAGCGCTAGTTTCTACTTTTAGCATTTTGGCCATTCATTCATCCATTCATTCACTTATTCATTTGATGAAAACCCTTCAAGTGGGCCTGCCTTACACCACTAAGGTGCTAATTAAAATACAAAATCCCTCTGCTTTTAAGATAGCTTAGTTGGTAAATCAATTGCCACACAAGCATGAAAATCCAGAGTTCATATCCCCCCCCCACCCATGTAGAAAACCAGGTGGGAGACAGAAGCAGGTGGGAGACAGAAGCAGGCGGTCCACTGTGAGTTCAAGGCCAACCTGGTCTACATAACAAGTTTCAGGTAAGGCAGAAATACTTAGTGAGAACCTGTCTTAAGTGTCATGGCTCATGCCCAGTCCTGAAGCTAAGGATATAAACAGGAAGAGTGTTAGAGCTCACAGACTATCCACTCCCAAAATGGTGAATCCCAGTTTCAATTGGCAATCCTGTCGTAAGAAATAAAGTCAACTGTGACAGAGAAAGACTCTTGACATTGGCTTCTCCCCTCCCCCCACACACTTATTTTTAAGTCTTAAAAAGCAAGCCTAAGAGGGACCCCTGCCACCAGTGAAAGGATCCCAGGGCACCCCAGCCCGGGGCTGAGCCAGGACTTTCTCTGTCCTTGTCTTTTTCATCACCAGCTCCGGGAGAGTGGTACCCGGCTGCCGGGTGAAACTGGTGAATCAGGATGCAGATGGCATTGGTGAGATCTGCCTGTGGGGCCGCACCATCTTCATGGGCTATCTGAACATGGAGGACAAGACATGTGAAGCCATTGATTCCGAAGGCTGGCTACACACAGGTGACATGGGTCGTCTGGATGCTGACGGTTTCCTCTACATCACTGGGCGCCTCAAAGGTGAGTATCCCTGCCCCGGGACAGATGGGGATTGAAGGTACAGTAGGTGCAGAATTGAATCTACTCCAACACAGTTCATCACCAATGCCGGGCCTGCGCCCCTGATAAGTGTTACTGCCTCTATCAGCATCAGCTCTGGGGCAAGAACCTTCACAAATAAATAAGAACGGACAGAGAAGTTATGTAACCAGTTCAGGGTCACCTAGATAGTAAATGGGATTTACTTCCTGGGAATTACCTCCCCAAAGGAAACAAAGACAAGACTCTAGGAGACTCTAAGACATAAGCATTATGTATTTTTATGTAGAAACACAGATGTGATAGAGAATAGAGCAGAGTGGATAGACAATTTAAAATAAAACATGGAATTCCAAAGGCATTTTCTTCAGAGAAAGGGAAGAATAGAAACTTCTCCCTGGAAAGATGCTGCATTGTACCATAGCCCCCAGGTGGCCAGCCCAACAATGGCAAAGGTGCAGCTCAACCTAGGTTCCAACTGAAGGAGGCTCTGGTCCTTTGGGAATGCAGGAAGTTGTACTGATTGGGCTATACTAGCCCATGAGCCCGGCCTTAAAACCCTGGCTCTGGAGCAGCAGGTAGCTGCTATGGGAACTGTGCTCACTTCCACCGCCACCTAGTGTTTACTTTTGTAATGACAGATGAGAAAGCCTGCATTCCGGGCCTGGGAGGAATAGCCAGGCTGTTAGATAGCATGGTGAAAGATAAGAATCCATTTACCTTTTCTCCAGAAATGTACAATTAGACCACTGCTGTCCACCAAAAAGACGCCCTTTCCCCACTGTCCCTCAGTGCCACCTTTCTCATCTGCCAAGTGACTGCCTATGAGTCAGCAGTGAGATTCTTCCCCTCCACGGTGACCTTGGACACTTGGATTTTAGACTCACTATTCAGTGGTATTCGATAGATTGACTTAAGTGATGATTTCCATCTCATCGAGTTTGTAGATTAATTTTGTGATGTTGTAAGTCTTTCAGAGTGGAGTCTGCCAGTCCCTAAATGTGCTGTCTCTCTCCATTTACTAACCTCTTTTGACTTTTCTCTCAACAGTGTGTTTTAGTGTCCAGTGTAGAATTTTTGCATCCCTCTGCTAATATCCACTTGGAGAATTTTATTTACATGCTATTGTAAATAATGATATTTACATTTTTGTATTTGATTTGTTTATTGCTGAGATATAGAATGGAATTAATTGTTTTTTTATATATTGGCCTTGGGTCAAATGATCTTTTTCTTATTCTAGGGATTAAATATAGGTCCTTGATCAGGCTAGGCAAGATCTCTACCACTGACCTGCCCAGACTTACTTTTTTGCCTGGGGACAGGGTCCCTAGGCTGCCCTCAAACTTTTAATCCTTGTGCCTAAGCTTGCCAAGTAGCTGAGATTACAAATGCCACCAGGCCTTGCTTCAAAGGACCTTAACAAGTTCACAGAGTCGCTGTCTTGGAGTTTCCTGTTTATTTTTTGTCTTTTGTTTATTTGTTTGTTTATTTTGTACCACATGCATAACTGCTACAGATTTTTTTTTTAATGTTCTGTGGAGTAAAACCAGGACATTGCTCAGAGCGGGCAAGTGCTCTACCATGGAGCTATCTCTGCAGCCCCTCCGCCGGTTCCAGCATGCATGTCCTTTTAGATTTTCTATAGACAAAGTCATTTCATCTCTACTTGATAACAGTGTTATTCCTTCCTTTTTATCCATCATCAGCACCATCATTGCTATTATTATGTATGCTTTTTCACTCAGGTTAGGAAAACTGCATACTCTAGGCTAGCTACCTGTGAGCTTCCGGGTAATTCTCTTTTCTCTACCTCCTACCTTACTGTAGGAGTATTGGGATTACAAATGCACACTGCCACATCTGGCTTTCATGGGTTCAGGAGAATTGAACTTGGGTCATCAGGCTTGCTTAGGTAGCACATTCACCTTCCATACCTATCAGGACCCATTCTCTATAGTCTATTGCAAAGTATGTTTGCTATAGATTTTTGAAGATATTCTTCATTCAGTTTATGAAATTCCATTCCATCTTAATTTTCTAAAGGGTTTTAGTCACCTATTTAAGATGCTGGGGAGGGCGGGGGGGGGGACATAAGGCAGGTGTCAGGCTCATAAGGGTAGCTATGAGCGAGCTGGAGCTGACTCTCCATATTTCCAGAGTTTCTGTTTTTCTGTCTCCTTGTGCTCCAGAAAATCCTGACCATTTGGATTCCTGTCTGGCTTGCTCATCCCTTAAGTAAACCCCATACCCTAAATCACTGGCTCAATCACTGGAATATTCTAAAGCATTGACCCAGAGCACTCAGTGTCTCCAGTCTGCAAGGAGGCCTCTTCACCCCGCTTCACCCAGCAGCTCAGCCCCGAAGCCTGTGTGCTTCTATGGGCTCTGCCTGTCAATCCATCTTCATACTTCTCATCTCTGGGGTCACATGCTTCCCATCCCCTTTACTCTAGGGTTCCTGTCAGCCCCGCTGGACTGTGAACTCCTCACCGCCAGACTGGACGTGTGCACAGAATGTGGCCAGTGACCATTTTTGAATTATAAAATATAATCCCACAGACCAGTCAAAGTGTATTTAATGCATTTTATATAGTTTTATCTTATTTTCTTTTTCTAAAAGGCAATGGATTTGTTTATATTTTGGCTGGACCTAGAGGGAAAGAGGAATTTCTTCTTGGCCTTGGCCATAACACCCTGCTATAGTTTATGGAAATGCAGAAAATATAGGTGTATAAGAAAAAAGAATCTTGTGCTGGGAGATGGCTCTTCCTCTGGCACTTAGGGTTTCGGCTGCTCTCACATCCAGCATGGGATTCACTGGAAAGGTTTTCAGTGTTTGGTTCTATTGAGTCTATTGCTATCTAGCCTGGAAATCTATCATCACTCAGAGAAGGCTGTAACCTCGAATGCTGTACCATGGCCTTAGCCTTTCCCATGGAGACATGATAAATAATGAATGAATGATGTGCCCTGGGTAGGTAGAGTGGATGCATTAGAACAGCTCAGAAGAGGAAGCGGTCGGAATGGGCTGGAAGGGTGAGGAAAGCTTTATGGAGGCTGCTGAGCAGCACCTGGCTGTAGAATCTGGCCGTGTGAAAAGGAGGGATCTATCCAGAGGGAATGGCAAGGAGCCATGAGGGACCCCACAGGAGGGGAGGGAGGATGGTGAGCTCTGGGTGTAAACCTTAGGTTACTCAGCCCAGTTTCCTCTTTGCAAACAGTAATGAGAGAGCCCTTCATTAGAGGCTGACTGTGGGAAATGGATGAAGCTCTGGCCTGTGTCTCCCAGACCATGCACCTGAGCATAACTGTCTTATAATTAACTGGCAGTTAGCAGGCAGTTAGGAGAGCTGAGCAGGGGCAGAGGAAGAGGTTAATGAGCACCATGGGATGAGCCAGTTAAGGAGAGAGGGACTCAGACAGTAGGCTGAGGAATGGGAGAGACTAAACAGTTGTCCTCAAGGGCCGCTGGAAGGCCAGGCCCTGCTTCTGGTCTCCCGCAAGAGCATCTCCCGCACTGTGCTTGCTGCCTAAGCCTCTCAGATGTGGCCTAGGAGTATAGTTCAGCCTGAACCTGACTTGCCTCCACAGAGTTAATCATCACTGCAGGTGGGGAGAATGTACCCCCAGTGCCCATAGAGGAGGCTGTAAAGACAGAGCTGCCCATCATCAGTAGTGCCATGCTGATTGGGGACCAGAGGAAGTTCCTTTCCATGCTGCTAACCCTGAAGGTATGTCAAGGGCTCTGGCTCTGAAGGTGAAGCAGGAGGATGGTCTACAGTGTAGTCCAGGGTTCGCCTGGCATTCAGTTTTTATCCTGGCATCACTCAGCCAATGCTGTGCACTGTGAGGGTGGGTGGAAATTCCTCTCCTCTGCCCATTGGGCTACTCAGATGATCCCTTCTATTTGCCGGTACATTCCAGTTTGCAAAGGTCTGGTTGCCCACCTACATGTGCAGGGCTTCAGCAGCACACCCAGGTAGGAAGGAGTATAGTCCCTGTTGAACAGGTACTGACATCACCAACAAAGGTTTAACCCTCAGCCCAGTGGTTTAACCCTTCCGCTGCTACTCTGGGCTCAGCACAGCATCCTGCCAACCTTAGCATCATCACTCTAAATACGAATCCATGGGAATTCCCACCTTGTTGTCTGTGACATCTTCCCAAACCAGAGCTTGGTTCTGTGGAGAGGGATGGATTCTCACTGGTCCTCTTGGTTCTGTGGAGAGGGATGGATTCTCACTGGTCCTCTTGGTTCTGTGGAGAGGGATGGATTCTCACTGGTCCTCTTGGTTCTGTGGAGAGGGATGGATTCTCACTGGTCCTCTTTCAGTGCACTCTGGACCCAGAGACATCCGAGCCAACAGACAACCTGACTGAGCAAGCTGTGGAGTTCTGCCAGAGGGTGGGCAGCAGGGCCAGCACCGTATCTGAGATTGTGGGGCAGAGAGATGAAGCTGTGTATCAGGCCATCCATGAAGGGATCCAGAGGGTGAACGCGCATGCAGCTGCCCGGCCCTACCACATCCAGAAGTGGGCCATTCTCAAACGTGACTTCTCCATTTCAGGTGGAGAACTGGGTAAGTGTTTCTTTCCACCATTTCTGGGGCTGTATGGGAGGGCAAAATACAATGTCAGGGAGGAGCCTGTTAGGGAGCCAGCATCTGAGCTGGGTACCTCTGTGTTCAGCCTGAAAAACAGTCACTTCCAAATCCACTGGATACAACCACTTTGAATTAGAAATACTGAGAGAAAAAAAATTGTACCTGTCTTGAACATATACAGTTTTTTAAAGCCCTTAAGTAATAGAGAACAACTCGTCACAAAATTTTTACAATGTCTTGGGTATCAAAGGTCATCTAGAGATGATTTAGAAGCATAAAGAGCGGCATGTTGGCCATGTGCAAATACCTGTTGTTTCACATGTGGAGCCAGAACACTGGATTCTGGTGTTGGGGTAGGGAGCTTCTAAAACGTGTGACCACAGGAATGAGTGCCTTACACCTGTGTCAGAGCTTACCAATATGAACATGACTAGCTTTGCCCTGCCCACGAGGCTCTTCTGTTGAGTTCTAATGCTCTCATAAGGTACACACCAGAGCCCTCTCAGCATCAGGACTGCAGTGAGACCACTATGGTCTGTGATATCAACCACATGACTGTTTAAAGGACAGAACTATCTGGACCACAGTCTAAGGCCAGAAGAGCCTGTAGTGCAGCCCACCTGGGCAGAAAAGTCACTCCTAGCTGTTTTTGGAATCTTGGGATGCTCATGGCACAGATCACTGAACACAGCTCCTTGGTGAAGCTCTCAGATCCACACACACTTAAAGTAGTCATACTGTCTGGAGCAGTGCTCTGCTGTATCAGGGATGCTGAGAATGTATAACCGGATTTGTTCACATTAAATGTAAGGGCAACCGAATGGGAGCTGGTTTTCTCCAGGCAGCTTATAAAGACCCTAATCTTGATGTTTTTAGTAGGGGGTTGACTTACGTAAAAAAAGAACTTTAAGTTGCCCAGCACCTTAAGTTGGAGCCCTTTCAACCTTGTATTAAACACCAGAAACAAAGGCTAAGAAAACTGACTTGAGGAAGCCATTTTAGACATTGAGATGTTGGGAGCTTCTCACATCCCAGCTCATCAAAGCTAAGTCCATCATTATGAACTGTCCCTGAAACACCAGCAGGTTTTGTGTACAAGCTGTTGCTGTGAGACAGCTGTTCCCACATGGAGGAGTTTAGACAATAGACATTGAGCCTAGTGTGGTAGGACATACCTGTCACCCCAGCACTCAAGAGGTGAAGGCAGGAAAAGCAGGAGCTTAAGGCTAGCCTCTGCTACACAGTGAGTCCAGGACCAGCCTAGGCTACACAAGACCCCATCTCAAATAAATACATAAGTAAACAAGCAAACAATAAACATGATCTTCATTTCGGTGGGCCAAAAACCAGGAGCAGATGATCTCAGTGGCCAGACTTGGGAGTTTTCCAGGACACTGGTCAGAGAGGGCTGGGTGGCAGATGCGGGAGCCCAGGATGTGCCTGTCCACTAATATAACTGATTACTCAAGCTAGTTTAGCTTAGCAGGGCAAGAGGCTTCAGTTCTTGCTCGGCCGATCTCCTCACGTGGCCACTGGCTTATCCTATAAGGGATGATCTGACAGAGTGCCTGAGACGGAGGCTGTGTGTGATTGCTACCATCACACGAAGCTGATACTGGCCCCACATCTATGGATCTAATCAATCAACATCAGATCAAAAACAGAACAAAGCGGTCATGTGACTGTGTACACCTCTCCCAATCTCTGCCCCCACCCAGTACTGGGATTGACTCTAGGACCTTCAATAGGCCAGGCGAGAGCTCTGCCACTGAGCTATCTCCCTGGTTCTCCTTAGTTTTTTCCCCTCTCAAGACAGGGTTTTCTCTGTATAGTTTAGGAGCCTATTCTAGAACTCGGTCTGTAATCCAGCCTGGCCTCAAACTCAGAGACCAGCCTGCTTCGGCCTCCCGAGTGCTGCATTTAAAGGTGTGTGCCAGCACCACCCAGCCTCTTTACTTTTTAAAGTTTGAAACAAAGGCTTTCTGAATTGCAGAGGCTGGCAGCCCTGAACTCACTGTAGCTCAGGCAGGCCTTGAATTTGAGATTCTGTATCAGCCTCTTGATTAGTTCAGATTACATGCCACAAAGGCCTTGGTATGTAGACATTTTTTCCTATTATATAAGCACTAGTTTATTTACATACCATTGTAGCATATTTGGTCTTCTGAGCAGTCTAGAGATGGCTTGATGTGTATGGATATTCATGAGCTTTGTGCAAATACTACACAATTTTATAAAAAGGATTTGAGCATTTTCTAGCTTAGGCATTTGAAAAGGTTTCTGGACCAATATCCCTATATTCTGAGAGATGGTATGTTCATTCAAAGGATAATCAGTTGAGGATCACGATGGGGACAGACAGGTCAACGAGAGAGTGAACACTACTTTATTATGTAATGGGGGGTTTTCACGTCTGCTCCTGGAGGTGATGCACTACCATCTTCTCTGTATCCTATTGGCTGCCAATCAACCGTAGTTCCCTGTGATAGAGGGAGGCAGGCTCGGGATAATGCTGAGGGCCTCTTGCCTCAGAGGCTGGCTGTACAGCACATTCTGCTTCTGTGGCTCACTCCGTCTTCTGGGTCTCATGTGAAGTGTGTCTTACTTACTTTTCTACCTCCTGTGATAAAACACCATGACCAGAGCAACTTCAGAAAGAAAAGTATTCAATGAGCTTAAAGTTCCAGAGAGTTAAGAGTCCACAATCGCTGAGTAAAGGCCTGGCAGCAAGAACAGCTCAAACAAAACTTGAAAATGGCATAGATAGTTTGAAACCTACACCCAGTGACACACCTCCTCCAAGGCCACACCTCCTAACCCTTCCCAAACAGTTCCACTTGCTGGGACCCAAGTACTCAAACATACAAACCTTTAGAGGCCATTTTTATTCAAACCCCTATACCTTCTCAAGTCACCAAACCTAGGCTTCACTCATTTCTTCCAATTTTTCTTTTAGGCCCTACCATGAAATTGAAACGGCTCACGGTTTTGGAGAAGTACAAAGATATCATTGATTCCTTTTATCAAGAACAAAAACAGTAGAAGCCACGCTGGTGGCATCTGTTGGAGGAGAATAGCCTGTGGAGAATCTTCTTGAGCTCCAGGTGTCTCCCCCTGGACTCGGGAACCTCCGACAAGCTGGCTTCACCCCTAGTTTCAGGGCATAGCACTGACATCACAAATACCTTAACCGCTGCTCCTGTTCAGACGTCAAACACCATTCTCCTTCTGAAAGAGAAGACTGTTCATTCTGGCCAGAGTCCAGGCAGACTTTCGAGGTTCTAGGTCCCGGAACAGGTCTACCAGGGCTGGCTGTTGGAGGAGAGGAAAGGATGACAGTCCCATTACTAATGTGTGCTGCCGAGACAGCCGTCACAGCTCACCTAATAGCCAACTTAACCCTGGCACTGTCTCGGACACTAGTACCAGACACTCCTCCACCTTACACACGATAGGCTTGATGCTTAACAAACGCCTCATATGTGACTGTATTTAATGTGTAATTTTGAGTATTAAACCTTTTAACAGACCTGCAACAAGTCTCTGTATCTTTTTTCTTTTATTCTTTTTTTTTGTCAGTTAGGTGGGTGGAGCAGAGCATGAACAGTTAACCCACAGAAGTGTAACCATTAGTACATTATTCATGGCCTACAATAAGCAAAGGTGCAGGGTGGGTCAGGCGGAACATTCTAGTTACTTAAAGCAGCCTATTACACCTATTACAACAAGCTAAGCCAAAATGCCCCAAGGCACACGACCAGGAAAGAGGCAGAGAATGCAACCATCTGTCAGTTTTTAAGTTCTTTATTACTGTGAACTCAAAGCCACTGGTAACTAGGACAATCCAGTAAGACAGAGAAAGCAGCAAATGAAAGTAAAGTACAGATTGTAAATCTGAATAAAAGCTTTGAAAATGACCCAGATGGGATCTGTTGTTAGGAAATCCCCTTGAACCCGGGTGTATTATGCAAAGCCATGGGTTTGCAAACTGGTATAAGGGCTAAGGGAAGACAGACTGACTTTGGTGTGGGCCAGAGGGAGGCTTCATGCTGCTGTGCAGAGGCTGTGGGAAGGGATTGGGTCAGGAACCTGATGGTCAGAAGCTGGTAACATAGGCCCCAGTTTGGGCTGAGTCAGTTCTACCTCTGCAGTGAGGTCTTTTGTGGGTGCTACTGGGCAAAGGGCAGTAACTGGGCATTCTAGGAGCAGTGAAGGGGCAGCTATGAAATATAAATCTGGGGTCCTCAGCTGCAGCCAAGTGGCCAGGTGTCAGCTGCAGCACTGGCCACTTTCCAGGGCCACGTATGCATGAATCTTCAGTGGCTGCCTCCTGGACAGTTCAGGGTCAGTTCAGGGGTCCAGACAGCTCATAATGCTTACTTACAATGTGTCTAGTGAAGAGGAATTACCTCCTTTAATTGAGAATTATCCCCCAAAATAGTAAGTCTCAAGGTAACAAAATAATCTAATAAACGAGGCATCTGGGGCTTTGACTCAAGTCTTAACTATATGTTATTAACAAAATTACATCATTCAATATATATTTATTGGAGCTTACATTTTTATTAGTAATTCATGTACAGGACAAATACCTTTATTTTCCATATCGCTAAGAAATATATCATTTTTTTTCTGTGAACTTTCCCGAGAAATTTCTTTTGTGCCCATTTAGTCTTAGAATAATGTTATTTTGTGCGACTGTTAAAACCCTATTTTATTCCCAGTATGTTTTTCATAAACCAAAAAACCAGGGCTTTTGTTAAAAAGTTAAATATTTTCTCTTAATAATTCTGTATCATAATATTTACAGTTGAGGAAAAACTATTTTGCCTGAAGTGTAAAATGGGTAACAATGGTAACAGTTTACAAAAAAAGGTTTACCAGCCGACAATAAATACACCAAGCACTTGGGAAAACCCTTTGAATGAAGGCCGAGGGCCATCATGTGCATCTGTCACAGGGTTTTGTTAAGAAAAGGCCAGATTTGAAAATGTACTCTGTCAAGAAGCAAGCAAACCAATGGCGGGCGTTCTCGAAGAGGATCACAGGGTGTCCTTCTGGAGTGACAGCAGCAGATCCACCGGCAGAACTGCTAATCTAAGTCCTTTACTCGACGACAGATTTCTTCTGTGAAGTCGGAGCACTTTGCGTTGCCTCCCAGGTCTTTTGTTAAGCTCTGAGAAAAGGAGAACACAAATCTGTCACCACATAAATTAAAGCAAGGATATTTATACTTAAAGCACACAGTAAAATAGGAACTGAGCAAGGCACCCGCCTACTGATTTCAGGGGTGGGGGTTCCCTTAACACATTATTTACTTACCATAGGAGGCCTCGGGAAGCCCTGTGAGGTGTGTGCCTCAAAACACCCCAAGTCAGGCACGATGGTGCACTGTTACAATCCCAGCACTGAGAAGCTGAGGCAGGAAGATTCTTGCAAGCCGGCCTGGTTTATACACTGAATTCCAGGCCATCCAACACTAGATAGCAAGAGCCTATCTCAAAACCAAACGCTGAATTTGAGGAGGTGCAGTAAAGAAACCACAGAACTGGCTGCTTCATGAAAAAGAATGGTTTTTATTGTGAACAAGAAAGGGACAAGAATCCAGAGGAATCTGGAAGATTCCAGAGCAGAGGGGAAAAACAAAAAAGGAAGAAAAATGCTGAACACAGCCAGAGCAGTCTTTGAGAGAGCAGAGAACAGTGTGGAGGCGGGACAAATGAGCATCTGGGAGGGAAGCCTGGGAGGCGAGAAGGACCAGGGTGTGGGCTTTGACATGCACAGCATGGACTTTTATATGTGGCCACAGGAGCACGTCAATGGAGTCGTATGTCCTTCCCGCCAGAGACCAGAGAAAGTTCCACAAGTTCCCAAGGAATGCTGTTCTGTCTTTTTGTTTCTTCAAGATGGGATTTTTCTGTGTATTCCTGGCCATCCTGGAACTCACTCTGTAGACCAGGTACGTTTTGAACTTACAAAGATCTGCCTGCCTCTGCCTCCTGAGTGCTGGGATTAAAGGCATGCGCCATCACTGGCTGTGGGAGTGCTGGTTTTTTATGTAGCCACCATTCCAGCATTTTATATAGTCTTCTATAGTTCAGCTTGAGCTCATTTCTGAATATACAGGACACCTAACAGACACCTCTCAAGGACAAGGCCTTTCTAAGGAACAGGGAAGTTTTCCAGAATTTACCCTTTGGTTGCTTATGGATAAATGAAAGCAAATCTAAGCATAAGGTCTGTGAGGAAATTTTAAAACTTAAAAAAAAAAATTCTAAGAGATGTTCTGATCTAATTTTGTATTTGGAGACAAACAGCATGAAAATATTTAGACAGCTAACTCCTAACTTTCCTTTTTAGAAGTCTCTTGTGCGACCAGTCAGTCTGTTTTCTTCCAACTCTTTCCTCTTTACTGCAAACAGTTATCAGTATGTTGAATCCCCTGTAGCTCCATGCTGTCGAACTAAGAGACTCTCTGTAAGGCATCTTTCTGTTTGGCTCTAGATTATTACTTCCCAAATACAGGCTCAGTGTAAATAACAAGATGTCATGCCCACTAAAGTGATGTCAGGCTGTGAAAAATATATTTGTAATCCTTGTATATTAGCCATAAGAAATCCTAAACTTTCGGAAGGGGCCAGTTTTGAGGCACTATGTTAAGAAGAATACTTGATTAGATCACACAAACATAGCACCAGTCCAGTGGAGGGCATCTGTGCCTTTCTCTGGCTCTCATGTTCTCTCCACTGCATACTGCTGTCCATCAGTGCCTCTAACTCTCTGAGGAAATATTTGGATCTTCCCCCCAAAAAATGCATACATGTACACAAACCTCCTTACCTTCAATCAGGGAGTCCACATTAAGAATCCCTATTTAACATCAAATCTTTCAGGACTCTGTTTTCTCCCCACAGAAGAAACACAATTCACCCAGTTTATAATGGTCTAGATTACAGATACCTTTCCATCCTTAATTGTAGCAAAACACGCAGCCTCAATTTTAGCTGCATGATCAAAAAGGCCCATGTGGCGCAACATCATCACGGCACTAAGCAGGAGGGCGGTGGGATTGGCCATGTCTTTGCCCGCGATGTCCGGGGCTGTTCCATGAACCTATGATGGCATAAGAGGAAGAATCAGCAGGAGGGAGGTAGGAACAGGTCAACCTTCCTGGTCTTAGCATGTGCCCAGCAGGCATCACATTCTGGGCTCAGTCCCCAACACTAACTAAAGTAAAAAGATAACACAGCCTTTTGGAGAAGCAGAGGTCTCCAACCTCTTTCTTTGCCAACAACAAAAATGTCTATTGAAAGCTGCTGTGCACGATTCATTGACAAACATCTTAGAAATAAAGTTGTGAAGAAATGAAGAGCTATTTTTTGAGTGCAAAAATATGGGCCCAAACCAGAGTGTGTGGGTGAGGAAAAGCACTTGCTGTACAAGTTCATATCTCCAAAGCCCACATAAAAGCTGAACATGAAGCAGAAAGATCTGTAATCCCAATGCTCCTCTGTTGTCTCAAACAAGGTGGGAAGAACCAACACTCTGAACTCCACATATACAAGCATGGCACACACATGCCTATACTGTGTGTGTGTCTGTCTGTCTGACTACACATACACTGTACACATTCAGCAAACACATACACACAAAAATACTTTCGAGTAAATTTTGGTAAAACATATTTCAGTAAGGGCACATAAAAAGTATCTGGCCAGATATGAGGGAGGAGGATCTCCAATTTGAGGCAGTCTGAAATGCATTAACAAAACTTTCTCAAAATATATAAATAAGCAGAAATATCTACAAAGAAATAAACAAACCAGTGTTATACAAAAAATAAAAGCTGTAGGACTGGAGAGATGGTTCAGTGGTTAAAAATACTGGCTACTCTTCCAGAGGACGTGAGTTCAATTCCCAGCACCTACATAGCAGCTCATTACTGTCTGTAACTCCAATTCCATGGGATCAGACACCCTCACACAGACACAGCAACAATGCACAGAAAAAAATAAAAATAAATAAATCATTTATTTATAGATAAATAAGTAGATGGATAGACAGCCATATAAATAAATAGATAAAAAGCTGGGCATGGTGACACATAGCTTTAATGTCAGCAATGGGAAACAGGTAGGTGGATCTTTGAATTTGAAACCAGCCTGGTCTACATAGCAAATTCTATGCCAGGCATGTTTTGAGACCCTGTCAACAAAAATTAAAACAAATACAATAAAAAACAAAGTCTCAGTTCCCAGACACTGTGCAAAACTGCAGCTAAGAGCCTGTGTGTAGGCTACAGTGAAGCCAGCAATGGGGTTGCGTGCTGTTCTCAGCTGCACAGGGGCTGACAGGGGCACAGTGCTCTGTGGAGCTTTCCAGAGCAGGTGATAAACTGGCTAGGGAGATAAAGGCATGCAGTGCAGGGAACAAGGGACAGGACCGAGTGGATGTCAGTTCTAGTTGGCCATGAACTCTAGGAACCAGGCTCCTAGAGACAAGCTAGACTGACAAGATGTGATGGCGCACTCCTATAATCCCAATTCCAGGGCTGAGGCAGGAGGATCATGAGTTTGATGCCAGCTTGAGCTATACAATGAGACATGAAATCTGTGTAGGTGTCAGGGTCCTTACCGATTCAAAGATGGCGACACCATTGGCTCCGATATTGCCACTTGGAGTCACACCAAGACCTCCAATCAGACCTGCACACAGATCACTGAGGAAAGAAAAGGACATTGTGAAAATAAATAATTCACCTAGCACTCAGATCTCAGTGCTTAAATGTGATGCTCCAGCAGAGGAAAGTAGAGTTCCTTGGGGAAGTGGCTCATTCCAGGGTCAGCAATGCCCATGAGCCTGGAGCAGCTTATGGTGCCAGAGTACGGCAAGGCTCAAAGGTCAAAGAGCAGGCACAGTCCAGGACACAGGAGCCATGGAAAGGAGGCTCCGAGCCCTGCAAAGACAACCTGGGCCAGTGAAGAACTCACCAGTAAATAAAAGAGAAAACCAGGTGTACACACGCTGATGTAGACAACTGGCTACACAGCTGAGTCCCTGCCTCAAAAATGAAAACAAACAGAATTTAAAGTACAGCATAAATTCCTGATAACACGCAAAGCTCCAGAACTAAAAACCTATATGCAGATTCTGAAAAGGAAAAGCTGTAGCCTCCCAACAGAACATCTTGTATGAAATGTAGAAGAATGGGTTCCACAAGTCAATACTTCCCAACATCCCATGGGGGAGGAGGGAGAATTCAAAGAGGGAAGGAACACTAGAGAAGGATCTTGCAAGATGCCAACATCAGAGGACTAAGGTCCTCAGTACAGGGCCTTGGACCATTACAGTGAGATTTTTGTCAGTCTGAGATTATGTCGATAGTGACTGGGGCTGGAGGTGACAGCTCAGCACAAAGGGATGGGAAGGAGACAGTGTGGCAATGACCAGCAATCCAGTTAGCTGTGCATTTAACAAAACGCACTGAAATAACACTGGGTTTAGATAATCTGTTGTAGGTACAACAGTTTACAATACATTACTGAAAACATAAAGCTATGATTCATTTTAGGATGTTTAAGTTAAAATGTAGCTCAAAAATAAAAAGGGCACAGTCAGACTTACCTAAGGATGTCTCCATATAAATTTGGCATGACAAGAACATCAAATTGGGATGGGTCTTGTACCATCTACAAGGAACAGCAGTTGTGCATTCAACAACCATAATCTGCACACCATGAATACACAGTATGCACCATGAAAAGCAACCAGTAAGCATCAACACGTACTTACATTTAAACATACAGTATCAAGGTACATCTCATTAAATTTAATATCTTTACAGTTCTCTGCAACTTCCCTGCATTTCTGCAGAAAAAGTCCATCTGACATCCGCCTGTATTTAATAAAATACATAGATAAATTATTTAAAATAAAGACATGCAGCAAGCAAACACACACACACACACAGCCCAGTGTGCTGGCACATGCCTTTAATCACAGCACTAGGGGTTTTTAATGATGGTGCCTATCTGTGAGTTCCAAGCCAGATAAGGCTACAGGGTGAGACTCTGTCCCAAAACTCCAGAATTCAAGATATCTGACTTCAATTACACTATTTCTTGAGCAGCTAATAAATAAGGGGTTGAAAAGATCTCAGATCCTTATGGATGCACCAAAGCATAAAAACGATAGCTTGCTCACTATAGAGAAGGCTGGTTTTTATAGTTTTATCCACCAAGAATTAAAAAATAACTATTTTTGTTTAGTAGAACTTTTTTTTTTTTTTTTTTTTTTAAAGACAGGGTCTCATGAAGCTCAGGATGGCCTTGAACTTGGTATGTAGCTAACACTGGCCTTAAATACCAAGTGCTGGGAGTATGGGTGCACATGGAACCATGGCCAGCTCATATAAAAACTGCTTTGGGGTGGGGGGGGGCTAGCTGTTAGTCAGATGGTTTCCTATCGTGCAGGTTCGGTCCTTTCTTAGGTTAGGAAAGTCATGTCTTTGTCCAGTCAGAGGAGCCTTTAATAGACGGGGCTGGAGAACTGAGCTGCCAGAGAAAACCTTGGGCTGGAGAACAGAGCTGCCAGAGAAAACCTTCTGACAGGATCTGCTCTATTTTAAGCCCTGAGCACATGGCATTTCAGAAACACCCCTGCTCTCCCACTGGTGAAACATGAACTGTGTGGCCTCTGGAACCTAGTGTCTTCTCCAGCTGGCTTCTTTCTGATACCTCAGCCCCTCTTAACTCCCAGGACCTGAACTCCTGGCTCCTTCATTTGTTACTCTCATTTCCCCAGCGAGCCACCAGAGGAGAAAACACCACTCTGATTGGTACAACGTTCTTTTCTAAACTCTGGGACTCAGAATAAGCTGGACATTAAGTTCTGGAAGCTCCAACCCCACAGCAAAGCTAGTTAGCCTGGGCCTCTCAGCGGGCGACTCACATGATGTTAGCTTTGTGCACAGCTGTGACGTTGCTCCGGTGGTTGTTCCGAGCATACTCGAAGGCAAACTCAGCAATGCGCTTGCTCGCCTCCTCTGTGATGAGCTTGATGCTCTGCACAACTCCATCAACAATCTGAAAAAGAGGGAGCCCTGTTTCACTGGGAAAGGTGGTGTGGCAACACTTTGGTACCAGCCAGCTTCAGAGAATACACCACATTATTGTGACAGTGTTAACTCCAGCCCCAAGCGGTGGACATTACATGTTTTGCTGTACAGTGACATGATATACAGAGATGGCTACCAGCCATGGACATACCTGTGGAGTGATTCCCAAGCCTATACCCCAGTCTGTAACAGGCCAGGTTCTCAGAGACCCACAGCACCAAACACCCTTTGGAGATATTTTCAACTGAGAATTTGAACAACTGCCTCAATTGCACAGAAGAATATCCCACAGGGTATAAAACCCTGTCTGAGCCAGGTGCGGTGGCGGCATAGGCCTGTAATCCCAGCACCAGAGAGAAAAAAGCTGGTGCGTCTGTGAGTTGGAAGCTATCCTGGTCTACAGAGTGAAGTCCAGGACAGCCTGGACTATGTAGAGACCCCGTGTATGTGTGGACACATGTGCACGTACATACACAGGCACACGCACACGCGCGCGCACACACACACACACACAGGCACCTCCCAAAACACCACCAAAAAACCTTTCCCCAAACAAACAAACAAAAAGAAAACAGCCCAAGCGGAACTCACCACATGCTCTATTCCACTGTATTCTCCTTCCGTGTTCTCTCGGATGGTGACAATATTTACATCCGTATAAGGGGTTTTGTAACCTTCAATTGAGACACACGGCCGGACATTGGCATAAAGGTCAAATGTTTTACGGAGCAGTAGATTCATAGATGGATGGCCAGCTGCTATTGGGGTCTTTAGTGGGCCTGTAAGAAAGATCAGTCAGATGACAACAGGATACACTTGGTCCCACAGAGAACCCACTAATCCACCTGGCTGCTATAGAATGTGTTCTGCCTTCAACTTCACTCCCTCCCCTAGACCTGAGAGGAGGAACTTGTCGTCTAGGGAGGTTTCTGGAACTTGGTCTGCATTTCCTGTCTTGAGAACTTGAGGACCAATCCTGCATAGGGTGCTTAGCATCTGCTAAGCCTCACTGCCCACAAGGACACTTACAAGTGATCTCAGAGAGAGAACTTGGTCTAAACTTACCAGCCATGGCTTAATTAGAAAAGATGGATCTGAACATGGTTTAAAGCCTGTGCCAAATTTCAATCTGTCATATGCTAATTAAGCATGTATAAAAATAACAAAAACATTAAAAATTTAAAAATCTGATTAGAGGTAAATGGGATGTTTAAAAACAAATGTCCCAAGTAAGAAATAGCCATGTCAGGCCAAGAATATAGTTCCATGGTAGAGGAAATAAAGAAAGAAAGCATCTTAGAGATGCATGCATGTAATTCCAGGACTCATATGGCTGAGGCATGAAGGATCTTAACTTTACGGCCTCAGAAACATAAAGCATTCAATAAATAAATAAAGTACCTTACCACAGGTGACACCTCATAAAAGAAGGTCATTACTTTTGATAGACTGACTATCAGGCTGGATTCAGCTGACATGTACGCGTGCACTCTCAGAACGGAATGCCTGGGAGCCACCATACCCTCCTCTCCACTCTACCTTTCAAACCCATCTTGTTCTTATCCATGGACTCCTTGGCTTCTGGAGGGATCATCCACTTTCCTCCTGGTCCTTGAATGGCAGTGACATTCCGCTCCTCCCATTGAATTGGGGCCTAGAAGCCACACAATAGCACAGTGACCTGGAAACATTTAACTGGCTCTGGCATTCAGACTACAGTGATGGTTCATCAAAGCTGGGTACAACCAGTGAAAGGCTGGTACAACCGGAAGGTCTTGAAAGTCCCTGACATGCTGTAAGTGATGCTCACTAGTGTGCCCAATGGGATTATCTGCATTTCCCTGGCCCAGTCATCACATCCAGCTGCCAACCGCTCATTTATTTTCTTCACAAGGACTCATAAGGTGGCTATAACTAGATTAGCTTAAGAAGTGGACATAAGGTTCACAGAAAGAATTTATAGCACTGATATGTGAATGAGTCTTGAAAAAACATAATGCTAAAAGCATAAAGTCCATCAGAAAAGATTCACTGATATGAATAGGTTATCAAATCTATAAAGAGAAAGCAAATGATTGCCTGGAGCAGACTAGAGTGACTGCTATGCATTATGGGATAACTTTTTAGGTGATAAAATTGTTCTAAACTAGTGTGGATAGCTAGGCAACTCTTAATATACTAAAAACCACTAGACTGGATTGTACAGTTATTTATGGATACTTTTTTAGTATCACAATGAATGTGTGGAGGTCAGAGGCCAACTCTAGTGTTGGTTCTCACCTTCCACCTTGTTAGAGACAGTCTCTTGCTGTTCACTGCCGCCATCTCCACCTCCCATCTTTCAGCAGGAGCTGAGCTTTCTGACAAGGCTACTGCAGCCAGCTTTACATGGGTCCTAGGATCTGAACTTGGTCCTCAGACTTGCACAACACTTTATCGAGAGCCATCTCCCCAGCCCCGGATCATACAATTTTAATAATTTGAATATTATGTGAATTACATCTTAATAAAGTGTCTAAGGAACAAGAAATACCTATGAAGGTACTGGTGTACAGCATTAATTAGCATTCCTTTCTCTCTCCCTCCACCTGTCTCCACTGAGAACTAATAGTTGACAGTCAGCACACCGTCTACACAGAGCAAGACAGACGTACAGAAAAAGATGTGGAACTTGTTTAAAAGGAGCTTACAAGCATTATCCTATCTGCGGGAATTTCCATTAGAAACTCACATAGGGAAAAAAGTTAATAAAATTTCAATAAATTTCATTCATCAGCTCATTGCTAATGTTTTACACTCAACAGTTGAAGTAATGAAAACCCAGTTTATAGCCCAAGCGTCCTAAATCCCCCAAACAAATATGTTTCAAGATATCTACCTGAGTTGAAAGCTGAGCTACATACAGGAATGATATCTCATTCTTGATGACAATACCACAACAGGAAAAAAAATTAATTCTTTCAAGGAGCTACGGGCATATAATTCAGTAATAAGGATGCATGTTTAGCATGTGCAAAGCCAAGTGTAATATCCAAAACACCAAAATTGTAATACACGAAAAGCTTTCAAAAACCGCCTATATAAATTCTGAAGCTTTTCTGTAGGAAGATACAATAAGGCAGGTAGTAAGTGGGCAAGATTTAAACACCTCAGTCCCAAGTACTGCAATGCTATTTGGTTACATGATGAATAATGGATGCCACTGTGGTAGCCTCAACTACCCACAATGGCAGTGGCAGACAGCACTGAAACATTTATTATCAAAGTGACAATCATCCAGCTCTCAGGAGGCCGAGGCAAGAGGAATACTATAAATTCAAGGCCAGCCTGAGCTGCACATTGAGTTCTAAACCAGTCTAAGCTTCAGAGCAAGACTCTATCTCAAAAGTAGATAGGAGCTGGCGAGACAGTTCGGGGATTAGATTGTTCGTTGCTCTTGCACAGGACCCCGGGTTTAAGTTCCCATATTCACATGTTGACTCATAACCATCTGACATCCTCTTCTGGCCTCCACACTCTAGGCATGCATGCAGTACACATTCATACATGCAGGCAAAATTCTTACATATAAACAAAATGGTCTCACTAAATAGCCCTGGCTGCTCTGGAACTTATTACATAGCCAAAGCTGGCCTTGAATTCAGAGATTTGCCTGTCTCTGCCTCGAAAATGCTGGGATTAAGGCCTGGACAACCACATTCAGCTTCAAAATAATTTATTAATTTATTTGTTTGAGTGTATACTTATGCTCACGGGGGGACACCACAGAATAGATGGAAGTCAGAGGACAACTCTAGGAGGCAGGTTTTTCTCTCCCCCATGTGGGAGCTGGTAACTGACTCAGGTTGCAAGTGCCTCTACTCACCGAGCCATCTCACCAGCCCTAACTTTTTTTTTAAAAGTAGAAAATCTGTGGAGATTATTTAACAGACTCCACAAACTATATAGAAACTTAAAACAATTCATCTTGACTAAGAAAGTCTCAGTGGAGAATCTTAGGAGGATTTTAAAAATACTCACTTTAGCAGCATCAAAAATCTTCATAACTGAGGCCGAAATTTCTGGGCCAATTCCATCCCCTGGAATTAAAGTTACTGTCTGAACCTGAGTAGGGAAAGAAAAAAAAAATCACTGAAGAAAACAGTAAGAATTATTTTTTAAGTTTTTTTAGTGAGAGTATCACTCACAGAGAAATTCACTTTCCCAGGTATGCTGGAAAGACACAAATGCTTTAAAAACAGACAAACCTCTCTCTATGATCTATGATAGTGGGGGAGAAACCAACTCCATGATACTCCATATCTCTGCTCTCAACTGAGTTTGGAAATTCAAACAGTAACACAAATGACGCTCTTTAATAAAACAAAATAATCTACCAAATACACTTCCTGACTTGTATTTCTTTTCACACAAACTTCAATGACTAACTAATTCAAGTCTGCAAATCCCAAGAGAGCAAAACACTTCAGGATTGTTCTCACTCCAGCTCAGGGTCCTCACAAAAGCCCCAGCTTTACTGCCTGTGGAGTCCTGGAGGTTCTTAGGAAAGTCGGGTGCATAAAACTCCAATATGTTTTCAGAATTTTAGAAGTCGGCTATACACCCACCCCCAACACTAGAAAATCAGACTTCATCTCTAGAGGGCTCCACTTTCCTTAGTACCTACATAAAACTGGCTCCTTTATGTGATCTAAGTGAGCATGGAGAGTCATCAGCAGCTAATGAACGACAGTGTGTCTACGGTGTAACATCAATTATGTCAATCCCAAATGCGCTGAAGCACAGTAAGGGGGTATCACAATCAGGAAATATGTCAGCGGAAAGATGAGACTAATTCTTCAGACCCCCCTTTATTGGGAACTGCGTTCTCTCTGGCCTTACAGTTCTAGTTGCTTCAACTACAAAAAAAAAATTTTTTTTTAAATCACTAATTCATGGGGAGAGTGAGACAAATATGATAAAATACACTATACATGAATTTATGACATTCTCAGAAATTAATGAAAATATATATATTTTAAACCATAAGTTTTTTTTTTAAATTACTAATTCAACTTTCCCTATTCCAATGACACCTGGACAGGTTGGCTATTTCTCAAATTTAATATACAACCAAATCACTTTTTCTAAATTAATATATTCTCTTAATATTTTGAAAATAACCTCATCGACCAGGCTTATATATTTTTAAAAATCAGTGGCCTAAAGACTAAACACCATCAGAGATCCATGGCGGTCTCCCCATCTCCAGCTGTGCTGGGGTGTTTTTCTTCTGTTCACTTTGGTGTTGAGGATGGAACTCAGGACCATGTGCACACTAGGCAAGAGCTCTGGCTCTGTATTTTGAGACAGGCTTTGTTTCCCAACCTGGTTTTCAACTCTCTCTGGAGCCCAGCAGGCCCTCCTGCCTCAGCCTCTTGAGTAGCTGAGATCACAGACACATACTGTCAGGTCCAGCTTCAGAATGACTCTGGGATATTGGCTTGGCTATTCTTGAGCTCAAAATGAAAGCCTTACTCCATAATTTTAAAAATTTGTAACAGTTCTTTGAGAATTTCATACAATGTGTTTTGATTATATTCACTTCCCTCCCAGCTCCCCCCCTCCCTCCCTCCCAGCTCCCCCCGCCCTCCCTCCACTGTGCACCTTTTTCTTCTTTTTTACCCATTAAG
Source organism: Phyllotis vaccarum (assembly GCA_033318265.1). Classification (NCBI taxonomy): domain Eukaryota; kingdom Metazoa; phylum Chordata; class Mammalia; order Rodentia; family Cricetidae; genus Phyllotis; species Phyllotis vaccarum. Next base: position 76,949,311 of record JARWLC010000012.1, read on the forward strand.
ACCACTTTGTAATGCTCAAATATTCTAGGATTCTAATCAGAGAAGACACTCTCTCTCTCTCTCTCTCTCTCTCTCTCTCTCTCTCTCTCTCTCTCTCTCTCTCTCTCTGCCAATCACTGCACAACTAGAGGTAGGATTTTGAGCCCTGTAACACCCCTTCCAGGCTAGGGTCTGGGCTGGGCTTCTGCATTGGTCTTGTGATGCGCTCAGCGGCTGAGTTCATGTCTGCATTTTTGGCATAAGCAGGACCAAAGCCCCTTCCTCCCTTTCTCCCACATGTCAAGTCATCCAAGAAGCTACTTTTCTTTTCCAGTACAGACAGCAAATAGAGCTCTCACCAATTCCGCATGGCGTAAATGGGATGTGGGAGTGTAGGAATGAAGGAATTATAAAGTCCAAATGACACTATGAAAGGGGAAAATAATAAATAGGAAGTGTGGCATCAGCTTCTCAAGCGCGAAGTTCCCAAAGCAGCAGATTTAATGGGCACTAGGTGATCCACTAACACGGGGTCTACGGAGTGCACATGGAAAGTGCAGGCCTGTAGGGCCCATAGAAGTACAAGGCATTCATAGTTGGTGACCAGTCAATCTACTGTTTTAGGGAAGCTTGGAAAATAAAAATGCAAAGCAGGTTTTTGAAGCTTCTCAACAATTTTCTCTCAACTTGTACTTGTTTCTGAAAAACAACCTAAGTGTCTTAAGGCACTAACAAGATTACAAAATATTTGGGGTAACTTCTATTTTTATCATGGCTTCTTGAAGGTATTAATGGGACAGGCTTACACAGCCAGATGGAAGAGACATCTCTTAAATAGGAAAATGACAAGAGATTTGTGTACTTGTCAGCCAATAATTTTAGAATACATTTAATTTTAATGTACATTAGAATTATGGCCAATTCCCTCTAGTATTAAATAACTGAAGATAGAATGCTAAATAATAAATGTATTTGAGCATCTTTCTTGAGAAACTTCTAAAAGGAAAAATAAAAAGACATAATTATACTCACACCACCAGCAAAACCTCTTGTCACCTGTTTTGTATTGTGGAACGCACCCAGCAGCCGAGATACCTACATAAATACAACAGAGAAATGGCACACACAGAATTAAAACACAAACACTCGAGAAGTCATTTCTGACGGTTTTTCTTGGGGGTATTGGAAGAACTTGATTCTTATTATTGGCTCAATATGGCTGCCTTAAAACTGGAGAACCCAAGTTCTGTACTTTTTCTTTCTTTGGGGGTTTGTGTGTGCAAGTGTGGTATATTAGTGTGTATATGCACTAGTGTTCGGGCCCATACCGGGTATCTTCTTAGTTTTTGAGAAGGGTGAGCTCCAGGGATGCTCCTGTCTAAGCCTCATTAATGCTGGAATTACAGTCCTGTGCCACCACCTAGCCTTTTCTTTCTTTGTTTCTTTTTTTAATAATTTATTTTACATGCTGGTAGCAATTTCTCCTCCCTCACTTCCCATTCCACCTCCCAGTCCACTCCTCTGTTTCTGTTCAGGAAAGGGCAGGTCTCATGAGTATCAACAAACCTGGCATATCACCGCCCAGACTTTTTTAATGTAGGTGCAAGAAATCTGAACTGGGGTCATCATGCTTGTGGAACAAGCAGTTTACAGACTGACCCAATCTCAGCATTGGACTTTTTTGAAGTCTAGATAGTTTTGTTAATGCTCTGGACCACCAGAGGATCTTATATGCTCGAAAATTATCACCAGACTTAATGCCAACAGGGCCTTAAGAAACCCAGAGCACGATTCTTCTTTGACCTTATTCTGTAGAATAGAGGGCAGAGACCGGGGATTGTATAAGATCAAAGTGACCAATCAGCAAATTAGAGTTCTTTTTAAAAATTATTAAGAATTTGATGTATATGAGTGTTTGAGTGTTTTGCATACACATGTGTATCTGGTGTCCAGGGAGGTCAGAGAGGGAGGTTAAATCTTCTAAAGCTAGATAGTTGTGAGCCACCATGTTGGAAGGAACTTTGGAAGAGCAGCCAGTGCTCTTAACTACTGAGCCATCTCTCCAACATCCAATCAGCAAATTAGGAACGATCTTGCCTGGCCTCATGGAACAGACTGATCCCAGCTACTGAGTAAACTGAGGCAAGAGGTTCCAAGCTCAAAGCCTGTCTGGGCTCCAGGAACTCAAGACCAACAAATCAACTCACTAAGATGCTATCTCAAAGACACATGGAGAGCTGGGACAGAGTTCAGGGCCGAGCACCTGCCTAGCATGTACAGCCATGTCAATGCCACACATAATATTTTAATTATTTAGTTCTTCTATTAGTACAAGCAAGAGTTTTTACTTTTACTTGTGTTGTTATTTTTTCTGAGAATACAGAAAGATTATTTTAAAAAGAAAAATAAAAGATAAGTCACTCAACAATCTTACCCCTCTAAGACATTAATATTAATACATTTTTTCTAATAACCATTAGCATGTTTTAAAAGGGATTTCAAACTCTAGCCAAGTGTCATGGTGCACACCTTTAATCCTAGCACTTGGGAAAGTAGAGGCAGGTGGATTTTTCTGAGTTTGGAGTTAGCCTCGTCTACATAGTGAGTGTGAGGCTACATAATGAGACCATGACTCAAAGAAAAAGCTTTCAAATATAATAGCTCAGTCCTTCAGAAATGGTGGTCTTATTACAATAAAATCAACACAAATGAGTACCCAGACCAAAGGCACTCAAATCTGCTAAAAAAAAAAAAAATTAATATAACCTTTTCATATTAGATACATGAACAAAGAGATATTTGTTACACCCTATTCTTTTCAAGCCTTGTGGCTGGATCTTGTAAACCCAGGTAGGCAGGATTGAAAGTTCAAGGCTTGCCTGCCTGTACTGGGCTTCAGAGTGAGTTTAAGGGCAGCTTAGGTAATTTATGGAGACTTGACTTTAAAATTAAAAATGGAGAGAAAGAGAGGTGCGAGATACAGCTCAGTGGTAGAGTGCCTCCCTGGCATCAGGCTCAACCCCCCACACCACAGCAATAAACAATCATCCCAAAACATGCAAGCCATTTTATCCTTGGTCTGCTACTGTGTCTATAGTGTTTGGTGCACTTCCTGCCTCGTAGTTGATACTCAATAAACCCCTTCTAAAACAACCCAGGCCACTCCACATCCTAAGTGTAGCTGAGGGTTCCCATCCTAGCTTCCATGTCTTTAACACTTTCTTCTAACAACCACCATTTCCTGTGTTTCCATTTCTCCTCTATGATCTTGCACAAAATAACACATTGGCCAAGTCCACTCAAATAGAACTTTACATAAATTTTCAGCACACACACTGCCTTTTACTTTACATACATATACATACATATACTTGTATGTCATTTTCCTCTATTAAACCTAAAGAGATGAGTTTTCAGGTGAGAGGCCTTGCCTTGACTTCCTGAACTTGATTTCAGGGTTTGGGTCCCTGAACCCTGCGGCTCCTCACTTCCTTTTTACCTTTATATTCCAGCCTAAAATCAAGAGATACTGTGTGAAAAGTAGGGTGAGAAACTGGCTCTTCATAGTTTTTGGAATCTGAAAGGCCTTTAAAAACTTTTATTTTCTTGGTGGGGAAAATCTCTGATCTGCAAGTGACTCACTCATTTATTTATTTTTAAAGAAAGAAGTAAAACCTTAAATGGAAACTAGGTGTGGTGGCTCACACCTATAATTCCAACACTGGAACACTTGGGAGGTAGAAAGAGGATCCGGAGTTCAAGGTCTTAGCTGGGCTACTTGAGATCAAAACAAAATCCTTAAATGGTAAACCAAATGCCATTCAGCACTCAAACCTTGAGTTAGCCTCTGGAGCCCCTACAGAGGCCCTAATCCCTGGAGAGAGACTGACCCAAAGCCTGGGCCACTCTGACAAAGGTGACTCAGAGAATCATGTCCCAGGGGAACATCTTCTGACTCGGCAGCCAATAATTTCTAAACTCTGGTGAAGTTTTTCTTACAGAGCTAAAGGCAAAACCAATATCCCAGCATACTACACCAGTGCAGCTTTCTTTACCTTTCCCCTGAAGACTGACTACACTTACTAAGGGTGGATCAGGTAGAGAGTGTAAACCCAGGCATTAAAGGACTTGATGCTACACCTTTAAAAGCAAATGTGACCAAATAGCATCTCAAGCAAATGCAGGTCTGAAAAAAAGTAACAAAGCAGACTCTAGCTCCTGAGCAAAAAAGCCTATTTACTTGATGTCCAAGAATTACTGTTTGCTTGGTAGTGCCAAAATAGATATACTGATAGCTAAGAAATCTTGAGGTTTTCTTGTCCTGCATTCACTATGTGCTTTCATGCACAAACACCTCTGCAACTCAAGTACAAACATCTTACAGGTGGGTTCACAGATAAGAAGTCATTAGCTCAGGGCACACAGCTGGTTAAAGGCACTGCCTGATTTCAAACTAAGACTAACCTGAGTTATCAGTAAATAGTAGTGTAAATCCAAACTCTTTAAAATTAAAAGGGAAGAAGCAATATCAAGTTTTATTAAAAAAAAAAAAAAACTGCATTGCTTATAGCAGATTTCTAGGGAACCACTCACTATATATAGCATCAGGTGACCTAAGGCCTGGTCAGTACTATATCCATAATTAGCTAAGTGACCTTGGCCACTGAACAGGCAGAAGGGAAATAAAAATCAAAATACTTGGGTTCCTCTCCCAGATGTCAATGACATCCTGTATGACCTTGGGTAAGTCTGTCTTTAGGGACAAGTCAGCTCCACTGGGAAACCAAAAGATTGTATATGTAACCTGAAATGCCTTCCAGCTCTGGTCTCCGGGCTATCAAAGAGCTAGGGGCCAGATCGTAGAGTTCCTTCCTAACAGCGGAAGGTGAAAGAGCGATGTGCGGTCTCCCTCTCTGGGGTTCAGTGTGTAATTCCAAGCAGCATGATGCCCCATGTCCTCTGAAGGGGAAATAGCTCCTGGATCACCTGGCATCAGTCTAGGAAGAGTTCCAAGGGGGAGAAAAATCTGGCTGAGAGGACCGCCCCAGGATTCCCTCACCCGGGAAAACCTCTCACTCCCTACCGGGTCAAAGGCTGAGGGACCCGGGAGGGGCGACCTGGGTCGTGCTGCAGGCTGCCCAGAGACAGGGAGGTAACAGGGCCGCGGGGCCTGGGAGGCCGCTCCGTGACCTTCCGGGGCTCCGAGAGGCCTGTGCTCCAGTCCTGGAAGAGGCTGGTAAGCTCAGCCGGAGCAGAGCCCGCCGCCTTGACCTTGACGCCGTCCCCGCCGAGGGTGCGGCTGTCCCGGCTCAGGGCTAGTCAGGCTCGGCGTGCTGGCCACGCTCCCCGAAATTCTCCCCGCGGGCCGTGCACCGCCTCCACCAGCCCCGCGCGCTCGCCTCCGCCGGGCATGAGAAAGGACCACAGTATGCCCTCCCGGCCCTCCCGCAAGCTTGCCGCCCTGTGGCGCTCACCTTGGACACCCACGCGGACCCGGCCATCGTGATCACTTCCCTAACCGCGGCGACAGCGGCAAGACCACGGCGCAGGCGCGTACCCGGAGCCCCCCTCCCTCCCCAAAGCCCGCCCCGCACGGCCCCGCCCCGAAGCCCCGCCCCTCCCGGCCAGCCCCGACCCTTCTCTGCACAACTGCCGCTAGCTGGCCAATCACTGCCTTAATCTTTTGATGACGTACAGAGCCGGCCCAGCTGCGACCCGGAAGCTTCCCCCTCCCCTGCTTCATTCATTCAGTAGCTGTATGGATGAAGTGTTTATTTCCCACCTGTTAGGGGCCAGTGAGCCTGCTGTATTTGGGGGATAATGGATCCCATAAGACTTTGCAGTCCCACTGCTACAGATATTTTACTTCCTAAATGATGGTTTGTTTTGTTCCGTTTCTTAGAGGCAGTCTCATGGAGCCTCAAACTCACCTGTGTAGCTGAGGCTGGGTTGGAACTCCTGATCTTGCCTCTCCCTCCAAGTGCAGGATCTATAGGTTTGTACCACCACGCTAACTTGATTTTTATTTTTTAATAGCTTTACTGAAATATAGTTTAAATATAAAAAATACTCAATGTTGCTCAGAGGTTAAGAGCGTTTGTTGCTCTTTCGAAGGACCCAAGTTTGGTTCCCAGTACCTACGCAGTGGCTCATAACCATCTGTGACTCCAGATTTAAGGGATCCAGCACCCTCTTCTGGCCTCCCAGGGTACCAGGTACCAATGTGGTGAACACACCTACATGCAGACAAAAAACACTCATATACATAAAATCTTTTCAAAAGTACTCAGCGTAGATGTACAGTTTGAGTTTTTAGTAAATGTAAACTGTTGTGCAAAGTCAATTCAGAAAACACAGCTTTGGGCTAGGGAGATTACCCAGTGGGTTAGATGCTTGTTTTAAAAGCACGAGGATCTAATTCAGTCCTTGGCACCCATGTAAAGTATGAAGGCAAACATCTATAACCTAAACAATGGGAAACCAGAGCTAGGTGGATCCCTACCTCCATTTGCTAACCAGTCTAGTTGGAATGAAGAGTCTCAGGTTTGGTGAGAGTGTAAGAATATCTGCCATGAAACACACGCTCTCTCTCTCTTTCCGTCCCTCTCCCTCTCCAGCTGTTACCTCAAAGAGAATAAGAGAAGGGTTATTCTGGTCAAATATAATAACTAAGGCTAGGAAACACAGGTGTGGGTTATCCCAGATTCCTTGATAAAAACAGCATGTGAGTTAAAATGAATGTGAAAGTTAGAATGTGAGGACAGGAACACCAGGGGAGGAAAATTAGAGCTTGCAAGGTGGCACATGCCTTTAATCTCAGCACTCAGGAGGTAGAGTCAGTTGGGTCTGAGTTGGAGGCCAGCGGTGACCTACAAAATGAGTTTCAGGATAGGCAGGGCTACACAGAGAAACTTTGGCTGGAAAAACAAATGGCAGCTGGGTATGAGACAGCCAAGCTCAACCAGAGAAGAGGACAGTTGATCTCTGTCTTTTAGCAGGGTCTGACTGGCACCCATAGAGCACTCCCTGGGGCAAAGACTAAACTGAGTAAGAACAGCTTCTGCAGAAAGGAGAGCTTGCTCTGCAGTTAAAAGCTTAAGGACACTTTTCACTCTTCCTGGAGACTCAGTACCCAATAAAAAAGGCTTGTAATTCCCCAGAACTCCAGCTCCAGGAAGTTACATGCTCTTCTGGCTTCCCTAGGCACCAACATACATGTAGTAAATGCTCACGGAGACACAAGACATAAATACATAAATAAAAATAAAACTGTTTCTGAAAGAAAAGCTTGTAAGAGAGCATCGCCTACTCTAGGAAAAGGACACCCCTCCATAAACATACTTAAATAGGAGGTGGTGAAGGAAAATCCAAGGGAACTCTTGGTAATCGTGCCTACTAACAATCAGAAGGCTTGCCTGTGAGTAAACATCCTTGGATCAGTGGTTCGGTTGTTTCTGCTTTATTAGAGACTTAAGGCACCAGGACATTCACCTATACGTGGACATGATCAAAGGGTCCCATCCTTAAGAAATGTGACATCATTAGAATATCATTTACATTGTGGAGCTGATCCCCCTTCCCTTTTGTTGACACAGAAAGAAATATGGAAAAAGGAAGATCCTGTTCATGATTTGAGATAGAAAAATGGTCATATTATCAAATGAATGTTACTTACCTCATAAATATTCATAATAACTTCTTTAAAATTCCATAACCCATTATGGAGCTCCTTGGGCAAGGGAAGTGCATTCCAATCTCTCTTTGGAGTGTTCCTGTTACCTATTGAGCTGCTGTTCCCAGCTTGGGGCAGTTACCTGCTAAACTGCTGCTTGTTTAACTGTCAACTGTCTTGTCTCTTGACTAAACTCATTCCTTCAAGAAGAATTGAGAGACACCCACACATACCACATCCACCACAGAAACAGTTTTGTGAAATCTTTATAGTTGTAGAACAAGAAATATCATCAACACTTTTCAAATACTTCTGGGGACATCCGGCTGGCAGGTTATAGCAAAGCCAAGCAACCCCTGCCTGCAGACCACAGATGTTATCTGATATCATTCGTCCATGGGGCAGAGAAAATTAGGAGTAAATTCATTCTAAGAGAATTTACTCAATAGTCCCAAGGATATTGGGTCACTCACAGGAACACGGACACGGACAACAAAGGCCTATGTAGGAGATAAGATAGGTAAGATAATTTGGGTGTGGACCTGCAACATTCCAGCTCTCTACTGCCAATTGGCCTTGTAATATTTAAATTGATGTGACTTTTTTTTTCTGGGAACTTAAGTTCACAACAAGCATCACTACAATCCAGTTTTCAACACACAGATTTGTTTCCTGGGGTCCATTTACAGTCAATTCCTGTTCCTGACCTCTGTCCCTGGCAACCATTGATCTTCCTCCCCCTCCCCATTGACTGTTGAATGATTTTGTGACAGGTGGTGGGGCAGAGCACACATGTACCACAGCCCACATGTGGAGGTCAGAGGACGTCTGGCTGGAGTCAGTTCTCTTTCTCCACTTTGAGGGTACTGGGGATCAAACTCAGGTTAGTAAGCTTGGTAACAAGTGCCTTCACCCACTGATCCATCTTCCCTGCCCTTGATCTATCTTTACATATCCACAAACTTTTGTTTATTAGTACTGGGAAAACTGGGCCCTACAAGCGCTGGGCAGTGATGTCACACACCTTTAATTCTAGCACTGAGAGGCATAGGCAACCAGACCTCTGTGAGTTCAAGTCTACTAGAGCTAGTTCCAGGACAGACGGGAGTCCACAAAGAAACAGTCTCAAAAACCAGAGGCAAAACAAAACAGTATCAAAAGGGTGCTACCAATGAGCTGTATCACCAGCCCTCTTCATTTTACTCTTTTTGAAACAAAGTCTCACTAAGTTTCCCATACTTACTCCATAGTCCTGACAGGCCTTGAATTTTTAATCTTCCTGCCTCAGCCTTCAGAGAAGCTAGAATCATAATCATTGGCCTCCGCCACTAGACCTAGCTTAAACAAACACTTCAGTGACAGGCCCCTATCTCCTAGGTGCATCTTGGTAACTGTGCCTATTGGTGATTAGAGGGATCTATAACAAATACATAAACTGTGGTGACAAGAAGCCAAAGTATTGGAGGTGATGAAGGCCGGGTGCTTTCAGAGACGGACACGGAGACATTTTTCCAGAGTTTCCAGGACCTTGCCACCCTTGGAGCAAAAGCTGACAGGAGATAAATTAAGGAATTAGGAGAAAGCTTCAGGACATCAAAAGTCCACACTTAGGAAGGAGATCCGGTTTCTCAGAGTCACCTCCCTTTCCAGGATTTTCTTGGTGGGCATAAAACATATCCTAAGCCTAAAGGACATACAGGCAGCTTACACAGGTTGGTGTTTGTTGTCTATTTTTTACATAGGTTGCCTTTAACAATGTTCACTGTATTGGCTATGGCCTCTTTACTATCATAAATACTCAGACAAAAGCAGATGAAGGAAGGACCGTTTGTTTTGGCTCCGGGTTCCAGGGACAGAGAAGGCACGATGGCAGGGGCTTGAGGCAGCTGATGGTGTTCACTGTCAGAAAGCAGGTGGAGCCCATGCTGGTGATCTCTCTCCTTTTTTTCAGCCCAGCAGTGAGCATGGGCCTTACCATGTCTATTAACCTGATCTAGATATTTCCACACAGGCACATGCAGAGTCTTGTCTCCTAGGTCATTCTTGATGCTGTGACTTGACAAAGATCCACTGGTTCCAGTTAGAAGGTGACACAAGATGTCTGCAGGTGATTTATTTTTCTTTCAACAGGAAGCCCAGTTTGATGGTTATTGACTCTTGTCTAGATAGTATACAGTTCAAAGAGTTTAAGCCCCTGACGGTTGTTTGACTCATTTTTAACATGCTTTCTTGACTGTGTTGCTAATTCTTCTCTTTGGCCCCTTTCTGCTTCCTGGCTAGTCCTGATTTCAAAAAGGCTCTTGGCAAACTCAAAGTTCACACTAAGCTCAGAGAGCTTCTTAGAGGAAATAAGATTCATACTCATCTTTCCACCACAGGGCTCCTGGCTGGGAGCCATGGGAGGTAGGATGATTCAGACCAGGTCTCCCCAAAGTCCATTCTGGAAAGGGTTCTATCTTTACAGAAGGATGATGAATCTAAGTGGAGAGGGTATACCCTGAGACGAAGGGAAGGAACTCCAACTAAATGTATGGCCTTGCCAGGAAGTGGGGGCCTCGTCAACTCCACCCCCCTGCAGTCTACTCCCACTCCACTCCCTGCAGACTCATCCTGAAGTGTCCTCCCATAGCTGCCCCACACCTGACTGACTTGTGCCCAGACAAAGCCCTTCTAGTCCTTTCTCTCAGCATTATTTGTGCTCACTCATGTGTGTGTGTGTGTGTGTGTGTGTGTGTGTGTGTGTGTGTGTGTGTGTGTGTATGGCGCATAGCATGTGTATGTATGTGGTGTGTACATGCGGAGGTCAGAAATACCCTCAGGTGTCATTCCTCAAGCACAATTGTCTTAGTTACTGCTCGACCCGCGGTGATGAAATATCATGATCAAGGCAACTTGTGAAAGAAAGCATTTAGTTAGGAGCTCACTTCCAGTTTAGTCCATGATCAGTATGGCAGGAGCAGGCAGACAGGCAGGCACTGGTTCAGTAGCTGAGAGCTTATCTCCTGAACCAAAGACAGGAGGTAGAGAGAAACTTCAAACCTTCTGAAACCTCAAAGTCTAAGGCTGTACCTTCTAATCCTGCCTAAACTGGCCGCCAACCGGGAACCAAACATTCAGATTTATAAGCCTATAGAAGGTATTTGCATTTAGACCACCACAGCTGTCCACATTTTTTTTTGTTTTGTTTTGTTTTCTTTTTTTAAGGCGGATTTCCAGACAGACCTGGAACTCACCAAATAGGCTACAATGTCTGGTCAGCAAGCCCAAGGATATTTGTCTATTTCTGTCTCTCCAGTGAGGATGACAAGCATTTACCCTGCACCATTCCCAGCTCTTTTTTGTTTGTTTGTTTTGTTTTGTTTTTTAACAGAGTCTCAATATGTAGCCCTGACAGGCCTGAAGCTAGTTATGTAGATCAGGCTGGTCTTAAACTTGTAGAGATCCACTGTGCCTCTGCTTCCCAAGTGCTGGGATTAAAGGCATGGATCACCATGCCTCACTTTAAGAAATTAATTATTATTATGTAAGAGTGTGGATACACATGTGGAGGTCAGAGAACAAGTTTGTGGTGTCCTTTCATAGAATGATCAATCCCAGGTGATAAAATTTATACAATAAGATCTTTATTCTGGCTACTGGCCTACTTTTTAATACTTTTATTCTTTTTCTATGTATTAATTTACTTATTGGCTTTTTAAAAAATTATTTATGTATATAGATATTTTCCCTACACATATATATGTCTGTGTAGAATGTGCATGCCTGGTGTACATGAAGACTAGAGAAGAACACTGGATTCCCTGGAATTGGAGTGTCAGCCACCATGTGGGTGCTGAGCCCAGGACCTCTGTGTAGTGGAGAGCAGGTACCATCATCTTGACCTAGAGGCATGGACTCTTGGCCATGTAGGATACACCTAGGACCACTGAAGCTATAAAATTAGGGGTGTGATTGAAGGGCAGTTAAGATCAGGTGCACGTTTGCAGAAGCTCCTCTTTCCTGTTTGCTCTTGGATGGAGGGTCTGACCTGCTGGGCTTCATCCTTATGGACCAGTCCAGCCTTTAGGATCTGCACAGCTCTTTAATCTCTTGTATCAGTGACTCTCCCCTCAGAACTTCCTAAATAAAATATATCCTTCTTTATCAGTTGCCGATGATTTACCTCTGGAAGAGCAGCCAGTGCTCTTCACCACCGAGCCATCTCTCCAGCCCTCTTTCTTTCTTCCTTCTTCCCTTCCTTTATTTCTAGTGCAGGTCTGGGCTTGAACCCAGGTCCTTGTGGTTACTTTACCTACTGAACTATTTCTCCAGCATCCCCCCTCCACCAGCCATCCTCTGGTGGCTGGAGTTTCCAATGCCTTGAAAGGGTGACTCCCCTTACTTTCTCCTACCATTGGTATATTTTGTCAACCTATAATTTACTCCAGTGTCAAAAACCAGAGGTGCCAGCCAACCAGGCAGGCTGGCCTGCCCCCAAATGTCTCCCATGTGCCTCCCTCCATGCTTACGCTCTGGTCATTCTGCCTCCTCTGCCCTTGTGCCCTTTTGTCCCGTTCTCAACTGTTGAAGTCTGAAGTACCTGTCAATCAACTTAGTTGCTGGTTTCTTTGGGAAGCTGCCCTTCTACTTGGAACATGTGACTCCCAGCTTGAGAAACTTTCCCCTGTTTACCATCAAGCTTCCAAGAGCATTTCTCAGCACTTAGTTTCTAGACCAGAGACTAGATAGTACACCAAGGTACTTGTTGCCCAATTATGGCCCATAAGCTCTACTATTTGAATTAGTCATCAGGGAATGGAACTCTGAGTGGGTTAGAAGGATTAGGGGTATTGCATGAATCCTAATCGATATTATAATAAAAACCCAAAGCCAGATATTGTGGAAAATCTGAAAGATCAGAGAGACAGAGGAACAAGCCACAGCCACTTCTCACCACTACTGATCCTCAGGCTGAAATGGGTAGATCCTGTCTCCATGAATCCTACCTCAGACTGAATGTCTCTGAGTCCTCGGCCTAAAGGGAAGGGAAGTGAAGGAGGGTGGTAAAACTCCCGCCTTCTCTTGTTTTATATTCCTTTCTCTGCTCAGCTATATCACTTTCTATCTCAACCTTCCTAGTGCTGGGATTAAAGGTGTGTGCCATCACCGCCTGGCTTCTACTCTGTGGCTTGCTCTGTCCTCCGGTCTTCAGACAATTTTTACTTGTTGAGGGTACAAACGATATATCACTACAAGGTGGTGTGACCTTGTTGGAGGAAGTATGTTTCTGGGGGTGGGATTTGAGGTTACTGCTCCAGAGCCAGGCCTGTTTCCATCATCCCCACCATGATGATAACAGACTAACCTTCTGAACTATAAGCCAGCCCCAGTTAAATGCTTTCCTTTGTAGGATTGCCTTGGTCATGGTGTCTCTTTGTAGAAATAGAACAGCAATCAAGGCAGTGAGTGATTCTGTCTCAAAAAGTAAAGTGAACAATGCCTGAGGAGAGAACTTGACATTGGACCTCTTGCCCTTGGTGGGTCCCAGGTGCTGAATCAGAGCATTAAGCTCATATGGCAGGTACTTTAGCCACTTCTCCAATTCACTGGTCTCCTTTTCAGAAGAAGCATACAAACTCACTTCAACAAAATTGTCCTAGTCTATCTTAAAGTATGATGTGGTGACTCATGCTTATAATCTCAGTATTCAGGAGGTTGAGGCAGAAGGATCTCCATGAGTTCTAGGGAATCTGACACCTCTTCTGACTTCTGTGGACCAGCAGGGAAACCTGTGTTACATACACGTGAGCAAAACACTCATGCCTAAAATGAAAATAATAAATTTAAAATGATTTTTTAATCTGCAGAGAAAGTTTGGGGGTTTAAAGCACAGGCTGCTGTTCCAGAGGACTGGAATCTCACTGTAGCACCCATTGGCCACACTTTCTGTAACTCCAGTTCCAGGGAAACCAAGGAGTTCTTTCTGACCTTTTAGAAGCACCAGACACACAGGCATACATACATGCAAACACTTATACATATAATATAAAATAAAAATATCACCAGTGAAGCATGCATCTTTGTCTTAGAGCTTTACTGTGGTGATAAAACTCCTTGACTAAAAGCAACTTGGGGAAGAGGGGGTTTATTTGGCTTCCACATCACTGTTCACCATCAAAAGAAGTCAGGACAGAAACTCAAACAGGGCAGGAAGGTGGAGGCAGGAGCTGATGATGCAGAGGCCACGGAGGATGCTGCTTATTGACTTGCTCCAAAAAGCTTGCTCAGCCTGCTTTCTTATAGAATCCAGGGGTGAATCCACCCACAATGGGCTGGGCCCTCCCACATCAATCACTAATTAAGAAAATGCCCTGTAGGCTTGACTGCCTACAGCCCAATCTTATGGAGGCAGTTTCTCAACTGAGGCTCCCTCTTCTCAGATGACTCCATCCTGTGTCAGGTTGACATAAAGCTAATCAGCACAATTCTCATTTTAGTTTTAGGAGAAAATCCAACAAATTTGAAGAAAGACATTAAATACAGCAGTAAATAAGTGGACAATCAGTTCATAGCCAAAACCACACACAGAAGCTTTAACCATATTCAACCTTGATTGTCCTCAAATGCATGCATATCAAGAAAATAATGGAACGTTTTTAAAACTCCTTTATTCCTAGGGGTGAACTAAGACTCTGGGATCATACACTATTCCAGTTGGTGATGAAACTGCAACATTCAATGTTGTGACTGACCTTGAAGAATTGCCATGGCTTTTTGGAGGACAGTTTAGCAATATGTCTCTGGAGTCCATAAGCGTCTCACCCTTGTACCCAGTTAGATCTATTCCTAAGCATTCATCTCTTGCAAAACTTCAGAAAGAGAAGCCATCAAAAGTATTTACTATAGAACTTTCTTATTTTTCAATTATGATAGATTATTGTATTATTTTCAATTATAATATTATTTTTCAAAATTTTATATTATATATCATGTTTATCAAGTATGCTAAAACACCTGACAAAAGCAGCTTAAGAAAAGAAAGCTTTATTTTGACTTGGCAATTTGGAGGTACAGTCTGTCATTACAGGGAAGTCATGAGAACAGGACCCAGAGGCAGCTGGTTGCATTGTGTGTGTGAGGGGGCACTTGGCTGGAGTGTAGGGGGATTATGTTGTTCCATTATAAATAATTGCCCCCGCCTATGAGTTTAATAAAAAGCGCTGATTGGCCAAAGGCAGACAGGAAGTGTGGGTGGGGCTACCAGACTAGGAAGACTCTAGGAACAGGCAGAACAGAGCAGAATGCCAGAAAAAAGCTGGAAGAAGCAGAGGACAATTATGCTGCTCTGAGAAAAGGTACTGAGCCGCATGGCTGAACAGGGTAAGAGTCATGGGTTAGATTAAGGGTAAAGAGTTAGCAAGTTATATGCCTGGGCCTTAGGCCAATCAGCCTAAAACTGTTGTAAGCATCTGTGTGTCTCTGTGGGTCTGTGGGTCTGTGGGTCTGCTGGCCTAAACCTTGAGGCTAGGCCCAAAAGTCTGGGCCAGAAACCTCGTACTACACTGGAGAGATGACTCAAGAGCATTGGCTGCTCTTCCAGAGGCCCTCAGGCTCTATTCTAAGCACCCACATGGTGGCTCACAAACATCTATTACTCTAGTCCCAGGAGATCTGATGCCCTCTTCTGGCCTTCTTGGGTACTGTGCACATGTGATGCACATTCCCACACTCACACATGCAATCAAAACAAATTAGTAAAATAAATAAATTTTTAAAAGAAGGAGGAGGAAGAGGAGGAGGAGGAGAAGAAGAAGAAGAAGAAGAAAGGAACGAGTACTAAAAGTCTCCATTCTATGCAATCCAAGATCCCAGTCTGGTTTACATAGCTTCAGGCCAGCCAGAGCCACATAGTGAAACTCTTTCGAAAAGAAAGTTCAAATCCTAAAGCATATTGAGGGATACAGTGTACCATGATTGGAAAGGCATGGCAGTGGGTGGTCCTGTGTTGTTAGGAACAGGTAGCAACTGGCTTACACTTATCAGCAGTCAAGAAACAGAAAGAGGGGAGTGTTAATGACTGGCTTGCTCTTTCCTCTTTTATCTCATCTAAGTCTCTTCCAGAGGGCATTGTCACATTTGTGGGTGGGCCTCTCTTGAGTAGCAAGAGCAAAGATACAGAAATGAATGACAGTCAGATGCTATCTGGGGAAGTAAGGGGCAGAGCCCACATCCTCACATGTATATAATAGTACGTGGACTCTGCCCTGGGGGAGTAACGTAATTTGTCATCTGACAAATCACGTATTTTACTTAAAGAATTCTGGCCAAATGATTTGCCCTGTGAGGTTATTGGGGGATAGTATCTCTAGGGCTGCCCAGTAATAATTGCTGGGGATGCAGTTCATAGGAATTGTTCAAATTGCATTGATCTTAACTGTCTCTCATATTTGCTTACACTGTGGAACCTGCCTCTTCTCTGTCTGCCAAGTCCATGGGTCAAGGGCTCAGGATGCTATGCAAACAGCAATAAAGCTTACCTCAAAGCAGATAATGAGTCCCAGGTCTTGATTCTCCTAAAGCATCGAAAGTAATAGAGTGAGCCTGGCCTAGTGACATAGGCCTGTAATCCCAGTTAGTTGGAAGACTGAGGCATGAAGATTAAAAGTTTAGCTCCTTCCGGGAACATACAGTTCGTTCAAGGAAAGCCTGGGGAAGTTAGTGAGACTCTGTTTCAAAACAAAAGGTCTAGGGCTAGATAGATGACTGCACAGTTAGTACCACCAGCTGTTCACGCAGAGGACTGGGGTTTGATTCCCAGGAGCCACATGGCAGCTCACACTCATCTTCCAGGGGATCTGGAGACCCTCTTCTAGCTTCCATGGTATAAGATACACACTCAGGCAAAACATCCATACTCATAAAAATAAATATAAAACAAGAAAGCAAAATCTGGGTGTAGGGCGGGGCTTGGAATACAGTTCAGTAGCAGAGCACTTGTCTAGCATGTGTGAGGCTCTAGGTTCTATACTCACTACGGCTGAATACATAGAGCAATGGAATGAATGCCTGAGAGTCTATTGCCTGTGTCCACAGTGCCTAAGGTAGACAGAACCTGTTGCCGTTTATAAAAGGCATCTATTTTCAGTGTCATGGCAATAGCAGGCAATCGCTAGGCAAATATGGAGCCCTCATTCTTACTCAGGCATTATTTAGATGTCTGAACTTTAATTTCCACTTCCTTACCTATAAAACAGAGCTATCAAATGCACAAAAAGTTCCGCAGAGCTCCATGATTAGTGGAAATGATACTTTATAACATCTCAAAATGCTTGGAGTCAGATGCGGTGCCAAACACTTGATAATCCAAGCTTGTGGAAGGTAGGGGCTAGAGGAGTTCAAGGACATCCTTAGTTACTCAGGGAGTATAAGACCAGCCTGAGCTATAGCACCCTGTCTCTAAAACACAAAACAAGGGCCAGCAAGATGCCTCAGTGGCCACTTGTCCACAAGCCTGAAGATATTGGGTACTTGCAGCCTCCTGCAGCTGCAACAATTTTCTTATTCTCGAGCCTCTCATCCTACCCCTATAAAGGGTTGCAGTCAGATCCCCCCTTTCACTTGGAGAGACTTCCCCTTACTGTAAACAATAATAAAGTCTGTTGAGGGTCAGACTCAGGTCTCTTTCTGCCCTCTGTCTCTACTCTGCCTCAAAAACCCAACATCTGGGATCTCATTATAAATATCCAAATCTTAGAAGAAAGCTGGAACACCTTTGTAATCCCATCATCCTTTTGGGGAGGCCAACGCAGGAAGATCATAAATTCAAGGTATCATTGGGCTTTAGAGAGTTCAAGACAGCTAACTTAGTTCTGTCTCAAAAAAAAAAAAAAAAAAAAAAGAGGGGTGGGGTGGCTGGGAATACAATTTAGTGGTAGAACACTTGCTCACCCGTTTGATAGGCCCTGAGTTCAATTCCTAGTACCACAGAAAGAAAAAACAAGGAACCCAGCAAAGCCATTGATTAAAGCACAAGAGCCGTGGGAACAGAAAGAATGTAGTAATTTATTGTATTGGTCCAAATCCTTTCACCATTGACAAATTCACTTCTTGGCTACTTGCCAACCTTTATTTGTTTTCCTTACAACCTTTAAATTCATTGCGAGACTCCGAAATGAAACAAACAGAAGGCTAACGTTTCAGAAGCATTTACAAATGCCAGGTACTTCTGTAGCATTCCCACCCCAGCCCAGGCTCCACTCCCTACCCCTCCTCATTGTCTTCCTGGTTATAATACTATAATTGACTAGGAGCGTGGATCCCTTAAACAGTGGTAGCTATATGCTTCCCGCCCTGGACAGTGTAATCAAGGAAAGAGTCAGGGCTCAGATATGCTTTTTTCTTTTGAGATTGGGGGGTCTCATTATGCTAGCCTGGGCTAGCCTGGAACTTCGGAACTTCTATCCTCCTGGTGAAGCTTCCTAAATGCTAGGATCCCAGGTGTGTACCACCATGCCCAAGATTTAAATCCATAGCCTAGCATGATGGTGTGCACCTGTAATCTTGATACTCAGGAGGCAGATGTAAGTCAATTGCCACAAGTTTCAGGCCAGCCTGGGCTACATGATAAGACCCTGTCTCAAAAGCAATCAGTCAATCCATCCATCTATGGTTGTGGCGCTGTGTGCCTTCTCTGAGACCATTTCTTCACCAGAATGTTACAGACTGATGAAGTGCCTGAGGTACTTATGGGTGATTCTATTCAGTTGATATAAAGTATCTGACAAGGTTCTGGACATCAGGTATGAACCCAATGTTCCTTTTTCTTCTGAGTAATAGCCCATCTTCACACGGCCCATCCTGAACATCTGGAATGGCTAGGGCATAAGGCATAGAGAATAAAATCAGAGCTTTGCTTCCCTACTTCCTAGTTGGGTGGCATTGGGCCAGGTATCTTGACTATCCATCTTGCAGTTTGTCAATCAGGATTTGTATCCCTTGGCCTTCCTCACAGTATCATAGCTCAAGAGAGACATGAAAATAGCAATTAAAGGGGATTTAAAAAGGAACTTTCAACTCAAGTTGGTGCCCTGCATTTTCTGTGAGGGTTTGTTGAGGGTCTGGCTTTTCTACTGAGAATTCATGGCATGCAAATGAGCAGTATGTTAGCAATTACCCAAGAATGTCCCAGAACAGGATCTAAACACACAGAATTCTGGTTTGTTCCTGGGCACTCTGAGACGAGAAAAACATATGTAATAATAATTGTAGTTTGGCAAGGGCATCCCCCAACTGTAACATTTGAGAAAGGGAAGAACAGAGAGTCTTTTAAAGGCACCTGCCTGCTCCCTGGCTTCAGGCTCCCTTCTTCCCCGCTAAGGCCCCTGCTGCATTATCTACACTGAGTGGCGGAGGATGCAGCCTCTGAAGACCCCTCAGTATTTCTGTGGACTGCTTAATTGCTTCCTGCCCATCCCAAAGCTACTGACTGCAATGCTTCCAGGGACTTGGAATTCCTGTAGTGAGTCCTGTCTGTTCAGGTGACCTCTGCTGTGCTCAGTGGGGCCTGACAGAAGAAAGCCCCAACTAGTTATGGAAAAACAAACAAACAAACAAACAAAAAAACCACGTAATGTATGAGCGCCCCCTGGGGAGCTTTGGCTGCTCTCATTGGCTGCTCTCATAAGAAGCTGCAGCCTAAGCTGGAGCACAGGTTCAGGTGTGGTCCAGCAGCGACTAGGAACTTCTCAGATGCTCACAACGTCCGCTACCTCAGTTCAGCTAAGTCAGAAACTCCGGAGTACAACTTCCTTTGTGACTTAGAATGGAGAACTTAAGAAACAAGGCTCATTTTGAAGGCCCTTCCTAAGTTCCATTCTGATGCTCAGGGAATAAATGTGAAGGACTTTTGCGAGCCATGTGGAGTTGTGTAACAAGGGAAAGAAGTCCCCAAGCAGAGAAGGAAGGGCCTTTCTCTTTAGAGCCTTCTTCTTCTCTGCGTTAGAGCTGTCTTTTCATTTCTAACATTTTTTAAAAATTCCATTATTTTATGTTTACCAGCACCATGAGCATAGGTGTAGGATTGGGGCATGTGTGCCAAGAGGGGTGTGCAGAAATCAGAGAGTAACTTCAAAGAGTTGCTTCTCTCTTCTATCATGTGGATGGATCCTGGGGAACCAACCCAGGTGCTCAGGCTTGGCAGTAAGCTTTGTTTGTTGAACTGTCTCACTGGCCTAGGTTCTGTTTTGCTATATAAACCAGTCTCACTATTGGTCTGGCAGCAATCCTCCTGTCTCTGTTTTCTGAGTTCTAGGATTTTAAGTGTGTGCCACCATGCCTCAGTTACTTGGTTTTAGGGTTATTCATCCATTTATTTATTTATAAGATACGATTACCTTATCCAGACCTGGAACTTGCTAGGTATCATGGGCTGACCTTGAACTGAAATGAATCCTCCTGCCTCAGCTTCTGAGAGCTGAATACAGACATGAAAACCATATACTTGACTATACCTTATTTTCTTATTTATTTTTAAACTTTTTGAATTTTTATGCTTTTTGTTTCTAATTTTTATTATTAGCTTTTGGTATTTATTAAATTCCACCCCATGATTCAAGGTTAACCTTTATTGGTAGTTTTTGGAAGGTCAGAACGCAATCAAAATCTCCCACAATTTTCCTTTTTTATCTAAATAAAAAGGAAGACTCCTAACTCTAACACAGTTAACCACACACCCTATCAGAGGTCCCAGGATTGTTCCAGTCATCACACTAACCCATGGGATTTTCTGGCCCACTCTGTCCGCAGGCAGTACCTGACCGGTCCGAAGTGCTCAGTGGGACCGGGAGGCACAGGCAGCCCTCCGAGGCCACCGCTTGGCCGTCTCAGTGCATTGCAGCACTGAGCAAGCTTCTGACCCCTGGGAGAAGCCACC
Organism: Phyllotis vaccarum; assembly: GCA_033318265.1. Lineage (NCBI taxonomy): Eukaryota > Metazoa > Chordata > Mammalia > Rodentia > Cricetidae > Phyllotis > Phyllotis vaccarum. Next base: position 76,969,872 of record JARWLC010000012.1, read on the forward strand.
TCCTTGCTCCGTCCAGACTGGTCTAAGGCCCCGCCTCCCCCGCCCCCAGGCGCACCTCCGCCCCAAGCTTGCCTAATGGCCCCGCCCCCACGCCAGCCCCGCCCCCGACCCCGCCCCGGCCTTAGGCCCGCCCCCAGGCCCCGCCTTCGCCTCCAGGCCCCAGCGTCCCTCCCACTGAGTGCGGGACTGAGCCCAGCGGGCCAGGCTAGGCTGGCGACGCTGCCCGCCCGCCAGGCTGGCAAGGGCCGCGGGCGCCGGGCTCGGGGCTCCAGAAGCCACCGATGGGAAGTGGCGCTCAAAAGGGCGAGAGACGACGCCGCGGCCACCATGGGGAACAAGCAGACCATCTTCACTGAAGAGCAGCTGGACAACTACCAGGTGAACCCGGCGCACCGCGGCCCCCCGTAGTGCTCTGTGCTCCGAGGCCTCCCGAAAGCGGAGCCACTGAGGTTCAAACCGTGCCACCGCCTTCCGCGCGCAGCGTCACCTTGGGTGGATGACTTACCCTTGTTGAGCCTCAGTTTCCCAGGCCGGGAAATAAGAGCATTCTAATGAAAGGATCCTATGAGACGCGCCTCACCCATCCCCTTCTTTCCCTCATTAACCTTCTTTACTGCCCTCTCAGGCTGGACCCCAGCGATTCCTCCCCAGCGCACTGGGCATGACCCCCATTCCAGAAAGGTCCTAGAGTAGAAAGAGGACAAGAGGCCCCAAATGCAGTTATAGGTTGGGGTGTGTTGTTTATCTGTTGGGGTTTCTCTATGGCTCTCGCATTTGGAAATAGCTGGAGGAAGGATTCTACATAGCCGCATCTCTCAGTTTACTTTGTGTTCCCCGTGGCTACTCACAGATTCTTCCAGCTGGTTCTGAAGAACTAGCTATTCATATCAGTGATCCCAAAGCCCCCAGCCGTGTTGAAAACTTTTCTTTGGGTATAGGAGGAAAGCTTATCTCCTGGCTGGCCCAGAAGCTTGCCCAACTGCCTAGCTCACCTCAGCTGGCTGCTATAGTCTCCCCAGGTAGCTACATCCTGAACCCTCTACTCCATCTGCCTTAGTCAGTTTCTGTACCGGCCAGGTTCGGGCAGTTTCCTGAGTGTGATATCTATCTCCCTCTTTCATTTATTAATTTATTACTTATTTAAATTTATTTACTAAATTTCACTTTAAGGTTTTTTCCCATGTATACCACTACTCCCCTCCCTTCCCTCCTCCCGTCCTCCTGGTCCTCCCTCAGCCTCCCTCCACCTCATCCCCCATCCATTCCCGAAGGAGGACAAGGTATCCCAAGGTGGGTCAGTTCAGTCTGGCATATCCCTATCTTATGTCTCTTTCAAGGCCCTGCTGTGAAGTTTTTTCTCTGTGTCCTCTAAACAGATTGGGTGGGACTTTTCCTAGTGAGTATTTCTACCTTAGATGTCTGTAACCTTCATGAATATTCAGTTAGTAAGAAGACCTTACCTCCAGTGTGACCTGAGTGATAATAGGCACTTAAGAGCCCTAGTGGACAGGAAAGGCAATAGGAAGGAAGCTCTTGCTCTGACTGGAAGGTTCAGAAACAGTGCAGAGCTTGCATGGGGCCTAGGGAAATGAGGATTTTTGCAGAGGCATTCTAGGTGGAGGTAGATGCAGGCAAGTAGCCCAAACCCAGAAGAACAGAGTGGCCTGGTGACGGTGGGGAGCTTGCATCCCCACTCAGACCTGCCTGGCATTGGGTTACTACTATTCAGACCCAGCCCAGTGTTGAGTTCTGATCCTTTACTGCGGTCCAGCTAGACCCTGCCAGAGAAACAAGAGCCTTGAAACACGAGAGCCCCACATCTCCTTCCCTCTGTTCTCTAGCATGGCCAACTGGGGCTAGGTGGAGGCGCCAGAATTACATTCCCTCTTCCAAGTAACCCTGGGTTTCCTGGAACTTCACAGCCTGACACTCTTACTTTTTCTAGGTAAGATGCCCCACTTTCTTCTCTTCAGACACCTCTGATTCCCAAAGTTTAGGCTACTGCCCAGGCCACTTATGTGCCTGGCACACCCTTCCCTCCTTCGCAGGGCCAATGCCCTTCCTAGAGCCCACCACACACCTCTGCCTCCACCCACCCCAGCCCTTTGAGGTCCTTCAGCTTGTTTTTAGTTAAGGACAAGCCTAGTTTGCATCTCACCTTGAGAGCCCCTCCTCCACCTTAAGAATTAGGCCCTGGCCAGACCTCAGAAGTCTCCCAGGGACAGAGGTCTAACTGGAGATTCCTCTCCCACCTTGGATCCTTGACTCCAGCCAGGGTTCTCGGAACCTTTTTCTCTGTGGCCTCCTCTGTTCCTCTTTCTGGACAAGAGACAGCATAAGCCTCACTATGAAAATCATGGACAAAGAGTTGGGTTGACTATGTACTAGCCAGGCCCCTACAGGAAACCTTAAGAAGCCACTTGTTGGACCTGGATGAATGTATAAATATAAATACTATGCCCAGCTCTAGCAGGGAACTTTCTAAAACACAGGTATGACTGCCTTCTCTCTAGGTAATTCTGGTGACAGAGTTAGAGTAGGGCTCAGTCTAGCCCTACTGGGTTCAGCTGATCTCCATCCAATCTCATTTCTTATTTGAAGCCCTAGGCACTCTGTAGGGCTTCTTCTAGTCAAGCTGGTCGTATTGTTACCAATAGTTTGTCTAGGCCTCACATCTTCAGGAAGGATTCCTTGAGCTCATCCTGGTCTGTTCACCTGGGAGTACTCAATGGGCCTATGACACAAATACCTCTCCAGCCCTTCCCATGGCCATTGAATGGTTCCTACTGGGTAATATTGCTGTCTACACTCCTCTCTTTCTGTGAAGTCTTGTCTAGGCACAGAAGAGGCTTGAGGAAGGAAGGAAAGAAGGGAGGGAGGGAGGGAGGGAAGGGAAGAAGGAATAAACACAAAGCTAACATACAGATCTAGGAGGACAAAGAACTCCACATAGGGATTCTGCAGTCCTGGGTTCAAGCTGTAGCTGGGTGGTTGCTGTTACAGTTGTTAACAAGTTGGTGTTCCCTTCCCACCACTTTTTATTGTGGGAATCTTTACTAATCCAGCTATGCTATGTCACAGGACTGTCATGAGGGTCAACGAAGGTCCTTCTGGAACCTGACGTCCAGCCACATGGTGACTGGTGGGGCCGTTCTCAGGCTGGGCTGGCAGGGCAGTCCTTGGTTCCTGACTTCTCCCATAGGTAATCCATGTAGATGGGAAGCAGATGCCAGACAGCTCTTGAGTACAGAGGAAGAGGAAGAGCTTGGAGGTTCTGGAGAGGAGGCAAATGGGTGGCACATCCATTTGGAGGCAGACTTAAGTCTTAATGGAAATGACTTCCAGGTAACTAGAAGAGCCCAGCCTGGCCTGTTTTGTGCTTCAGAATCCTAAGACTCCAGTTATCCCAGTCCAGGTACCAGGCACAGTTTTCACATCTGAAAATAGGGAGATAGTGACTGTTCCAGGACAGTGCTGCAGATGAGATGAAATTAGCAATGTAGAGTACCTTCCGCAAGGTGCCTGGTAATTGTGTACTGACTGTGAGGTGGTCCTCAGCCTGGGATAGAAATTGCTGAGTGACTGGGGTGAAGTGGGAGCCCTGGGGGGATTGAACCTAAGGCTTTCTATATGCTAGGACTCTACCATTCGTCCATGCCCCACCCCAGTTCTTCCTTTCACTTTGGGTTTAGACAGTATCTCACTGAGTTACTCCAGGCTGGTCTTGAACTTGTGATCCTCCTTCCCTAGCCTTCTAAGTAGGTGGGGATTATAGGCCTGTTTGGAAGGAATGAGTGGCTTTGAAAGTCACTGATGCTTGGGAGGACTCAGGGACTTCCCATTTCTTTGGTCTGAGGGGGTAGCACAGTCCAGGTGTTTTAAACTGCTCCCAGATGGCACTGTTCTGCTGGAGTGTTTTCTTGCTAGCGAGATTGGCACCACTGGGAGGGCTTTTAAAGTATGCTTGGGTACGGTTCCTTAAGGATCAGTGTGCCAGGAAGGTGAATCCAGTCTTGCTAAGGAGGCAGTATACATGGGAAACTTTCACACTTTTTGACAGCAGTACTCTTGAGGGGGCTGTATATGTTCTTTCCTACTCAGAGTTTATGTAGGAGGAACAGAGACTGGGGCCAGGACTCCCCCTCCCCTATTCCAGTTCTGTGACAGCCCTTCCAGCCTAATTAGCAGAGCCCTGGTCCTTTCAACTTGGTCCCTTCAGAGGGCAGAGCTAGACCTCTCTCGATAGGGAGTCTGTTCCTGAAGGTTTAGCTAGGCTGTTTGTGCTGCTTGCTCCTGGTCTCTGAGAACAGCTGAGGGACCAGCCCATAAGTTCTCAGCCTTCCCAAGTCCTAGTCTCACTAGACAGGGAGTTTTCTGTCTGAATGGGTGTGGTTGGGGCCACCACTCCCCAGCCTGAGTCTTTTCTGATTCCTACAGGAGTCATTACTAAAAGCAAAGTTGAGCCCTCCAACTGAGTTTCCAAGATGGGCGTGGTAGCATGGAGTCTTTTGTCTGCCTCCTAGTAGACAGCAGGTGATACAGAAAGAGAGTCACGAGAACCTGGAAATTCCACCCACCTTCCTCTTTGCCTGTACAAAGACAAACCCCAGCTGCCATACACATACTGTGGACATCCTCTTTGGCTTACCTCAATGTACACTCCAACTGGCCTGGTGTCTAGCAGCTCCAGGCATTCCAGAGTCAGCCTGGCTGTCAGTATGCCTGGCCTGTGTCCATTCTGCTTAGCATAAGGCCCCAGGAGGCCCTGTGGGCTCTGGGTTCTGCCGAGTCTGAAGCCTTCTTCCTTCGTGCTACAACAGTGGGCAAGCCAGCGGAGGCAGACAGCAGGAGCTACATGGAAAAGCCCTGCATTGGTGGGCATTTTAAGTCTTTTTGAGTCACATGCACCTCCTCTTACCTAGACATGGCATAGTAACCATTATGTAAGACTCTAGGTCGTGGATGGATGTTTCTTATCCAGACAGATAGCTCCTTAAAAAGAATCTATCCCTCTCTTCTGGGGTCTACCCCTCATATCTCAGGGCATCCATCTCTTTAATGCCTCCTCAGTGTGATATCCCTTTTTCCCTAAGGCCACAGATCATATTTTCAGAATCATAAGTCTCCAAATTTAGGACTGGTGCTCATCGTGACCAGGATGCGTCATTTATACTACCTACCCACATAAGACCCTGTCCTTAGTGCCTATGGTGATGTGCCAAGGCATCCTGTTGATCCACTTTTGAGTAGTCTCTAGAATTTTCTCTTTCCTACCTCCCTTCTCTCCCACAATGTACTCCCCTTCCCGACTGTGGTCACATGTGACTCCACGTTCCTCTTTGCCAAGTACCACCAAATGTGTCACCCAGCCGTACTCTACCTATGGATTTCTCTCCTGGGCCCAGTTGGTGATGTGAGAGGGGTGGACTGAAAGCCTCTAGAGGCATCTTCTGGTCCTACTAGAATTGGCTGTAACCTCTGGGGGAGGGAGGAACTGAGGAGGTAGTAGGCACTCTTCTGCCTGGGGTCCAGGGCTATTGGATGGGGCCCTGTAGCTGTAAGGGTTCTAAGAGCCCACCACTGTGTTTTTTCCTCCACAGGACTGCACTTTTTTCAATAAGAAGGACATCCTCAAGTAAGTGTGACTTCTTACCTACATCTCTGGGGCTTGGGCTGTGGTTAGTAGGGCTGTGGTTAATAGGGATGTGGCAGTGACTGAGCTGGAGCTGAAGGAGAGTGTGGGACCTAAGTTCAGGTGGGCCTCAGAATCATATTAGGGCTACAGCATAGATTGAAGAAATTCTCACTGCTCCCTAGGCACAGACTAGATTCTGAACTCTAAGATAAAGGGTTTAGGACACAGACTCATTTAGTCCTCTCTGGGACCTTATGACGAGAATCCTGTTAACCCCTTTTACACATGGGACTTTGAAATGTAGCCTGTCACAAAGCCAGGGTCTGGAGATGTTGCCCTTCTAACTCCAGGTCCCTGGCCATTTTTTTTTTCCTCTTGAGGCCTGCTACCATAGGGACATCCTCACCTCATCTTTTAAGCTAGGGGATCTAACACTCCTTTGGCCTCAATTCCTGTCATTCCTGGGATATCCAAAAGCTAAATACATGCTCACCATGCCTGAGCTGTTTCCCAGGGGTTTACAGGACAGCTCTATCCTTGTGGGTTAAGAAGGGGTTTCTGAACAGGAAAGACCCATGAGCAGGCATTACAGAATACAAGGAAACCTGCAGCCCTCGGTGGCTCCCTCTACCTAGGCTATCCAGTGTCACTAAAAGCCCACAAAGTCTCAGGATCAGTTTCTCTGGAGATCGATGCTCAGGCTGGAGCTGTAGCCTGGTGCAGCCTCCCCAGAGAGCTGTTTGTCATCTGTCAGTACCCTGACCACTCTGTGTGGGCAGTTATTCCTCTTCCAGCTTTCCATTCTGTCATGATACTTGGGTGGGCAGAGGATACTCTATTTTCACTTCTGGGAAGTGTCAGAGCCCCCCAAATCGATTGGTCTCCAGCCTGGGCTGTCCTCTCACACCCACAACATTGAAATTCTATGGCCTCAGTGAGGTTTGGTCCTCTGCAACCCCACTTTCTAGGGGGCTGGTACCACTGTCAAGGGGTAGTAATCAAAGGTGTGCCAGCTGATCACCGAGACTAGCCTATCCTAAGTGATGTGTTCTCAGCGAGGGTTTCTGGGGCTGACTGACTTTCCGGAGTCGTCAGCATATTCCCCCTTTTCAGTCTTACCATATTAACCCTCTCTTTAGGAGTGCTCCCAACCTCCATAGCCCCTGCTGTGTAGAAGCTGAGTCTGAGCTGCTTCTATTCTGAGGCTCAAAATACTTCTCTTCTGGTCCAATTCCTTGCCACCCCAGCACTTAAAATGCTCTTAATGCCAGCTAAAGCTCTGTAGATTCCTAGCTCAGTAACTAGCTTTCCCAGAGGATTCAGGTGTCCCTACTCATGCCTGGTGTCTGGGTGTGGTGCCTATTAGCCACCAGTAAGGGAAGAGAGGGCTAGCCACAGAAGAGGGTTCCAGGCTGACAAAAGACACGGGCCTGAATCGCATCCCTGTCTCCCTCTACCATGTACTAATCCTCTTGAGATTAGCAAGGTCCTGGGGAAAAAATGGCTTAAGACCAGGCTAAGAACTGGAGCTGATCTGATAGGCCTTTGAGGGAGTCTCTGGCTCATTGACCAATGAAGGGCTCTTGGGCAAAAATAAAAACATCCCCCCCAAAACCCCCAGATTTTTAAAATCTCCATATTAGAGAAAAGACAAATGTCAGGTCCCCTCATGGGCGAAGGAACCTTCCAGACAGCTTGACACCCTGCCTGAGCTTCTTGTTCTGGAGTGCCACCTCCAGCAGAGGCCCATGTCACTGACCCCCACAGCACTACCAGGCCAGGCCAGCCTCTCTCCACTCCTGACATCTCAGTGAGGCTAAGAGTAGGCAAGGAGCAAAGACCACCCAGCAGGTCAGTGGCAGAGCCTGACTGGCCACTGCGTCCACTGGCTGGCTTCCTTCTCCACCTCCCAGCTGCCTGTTTCCTTGGTAAGCTGCATCCTGAGTACTGACCAGATGGCAGGGAGGAAACCTGAGCAGGAAGCTCTTCTGTCAGTGATTTGGGTCACCGATAACCATGACGGGTCCCCCCCACCCCCCACTTTGCTCAACTGCTCCCTCTACTAAGAACCCTAGTAGATTACAGTACTTTCTAGGCACAGCTCTTCCATCTCAGCACTGAGGTGAGTGAGCAGCCCACCCCACCCAGCCTCCCACCCCTTTCAGCCTCCATGCTTCTTGTGGGTCAGAACTTAGCCCTTCCCTTGTCCTACACTTTGTAAGCTTTTCCAGTTGACACCCCAAGGAGTCTGCCAAGTGATTACGTTATTGTTTACTTTCCTAACCTTTTAAACATGTATGTAATCTGTTTTAATTACTTTTTATTTTTTATTATACATGAGGAGTCTGAAATTTAACTGCCTGCAGGGGTCAACCTGTACCATGAGTAAAGGAAGTGAGGAAGCCCTGGATCATTTCTGAAGAAATAGCTGCTCCCAGGCCCGGCAGGATCAGTAGATATACAGTGTACAGATCTTCCAATCTGTAAATGTTGGCAAATAAATTTGAAATTTTAATTTAATTCTTTCTTTTCTAGAAATGTAAGATATTTAAAACCCTATGTGAGAGGCATTCATGTGGGCTATCCATTTCTGACGTTTCAGAAGAATCTATCTCTCCCCTGACGATTCCGTCTCAGTATTTGGATTTGACTTTTCTCTGAGTCTGTCATCCTTGTCTGTTTCTTTTCATTCCCTTTTGGGGGGCAGGGCAGGAGGCAGGAAGTTAAGACAGATCTGGCTACGAGAGTGGTTTGATTTCAAACTTTGTGGGTGCCATTGTTTGATTCCCGAGTGCTTCCTTCGGGTTCTGGGATGAGGGCTTGGCCTCTCCCTCTCTCTCTTTTTACCTGTCCCCCACCTCTCTCTATTGTTGTGGTTTTGGGTGTTTGGAGTTGGCTAGTTGGAGTTCTGTTTTTGAGAAAGGGTCACCTTGTATAGCTCATGCTGGCCTCGAACCTGGAATTCTCCTCCTGTTTCAGCCTCCTTAGTGGTCAGAAGGGCTCCATTAACTTCCTACAACCACCCAGGTGGCTTCCACGTTTGGTTTCATGCAGCTCGAGTAGCACAGTTGTTATTTCTGGAACTGGCTGTTATGCCAGAACATACACACACACATACACACACATACACACCACACACATACATATACACACACATACACACCACACACATACACACATATACACAGACATACACACCACACACATACATACACACATATACACACACATACACACCACACACATACACACATATACACACATACACACCACACACATACACACATATACATAGACATACACACCACACACATACATACATACACATATACACACATACACACCACACACATACACACATATACACACATACATACACACCACACACACATACATATATATACACACACACCATACACATACACACATACACATATACACACACACGCACACGCACACGCACTCATACACACATACATATACACTGTAGTAGGCGGTTTCTGGGCCAGACTTTCTTGCCTAGCCTCAAGGTTTAGGCCTGCAGACTCACAGTCCCACAGTCCCGCAGTCCCACAGAGACACACAGATGCTTTCAATAGTTTTAGGCTGATCGGCCTCAGGCCCAGGCATATAACTTGCTAACTCTGTATCCTTCATCTAACCCATGATTCTTCCTGTTCTGCCATGGGGCTCAGTACCTTTCTTTAGAGCAGCATAGTTGTCCTCTGCTTCTTCTGGCTTCTCTCTGGTATTCTGCTCTATGCTTCCTGTTCTCAAGAGTTTTCTTAGTCTGGTAGCCCTGCCCATACTTCCTGCCTGCCTTTGGCCAATCAGCACTTTTCATTAAACCAGTGGGTGGGATAATTATTTACAATGAAATAACACAATCTCCCACATATTCCCCTTTCTCTTCTTAAAACAAAAAGAACTCCAAATCTAATATTCTTTTCTCCCTTATCTATAACAACTAATAAACAACACTATAAATAAAAACAAACATCCATAATCCATGTTTTGGGAATGTGGGCATCGTTCTCTAGGATACTTCCTGCTGAGTGGGGGCATTGACAATCCCATAGGAATCCAAAGAAAAATGTAGGATTATGGACAAGTCTTTAGTGGAGTAATCTATAAGGCTGGGTCATCACAGCCAGTCTCCTTGAAATTGTTCTGTATACAGAGACCTGGAAACTTCAACAGAGGTGTTCTGAAATGCTGAATCATCAGGTCCATCCATTTCCATTGGAGATTTTTCAGGGGGTCTTCCTCTATCAAACTTTATGTTCTTTATCCAGGAATAAATCCACAGTCTTTCATTTTCTGTGAAAATAAAAGGAAAACCTCTTCTCCAAAGTAGCGTATCTTTGCATTTCAATTTTAAAGTCAACTCATTTACAAAATATATAGGTTGAATTACTCCAACATTTATAATCAACTGTCTTTTGCACCATTTGTAGTAGGAGGTTTCTGGCCCTGACTTTCAGGCCTAACCTCAAGATTTAGGCCCGCAGACCCCCAGACATGCAGAGACACACAGATGTTTACAATAGTTTTTGGCTGATTGGCCTAAGGCCCATGCATATAACTTGTTAGCTCTTTACCCTCAAACTAACCCATGTCTCTTATCTTGTTCATCGACGTGGCTGGGTACCTTTTCTTAGAGCAGCATGGTTGTCCTCTGCTTCTTCTGGCTTCTCTCTGGCATTCTGCTCTGTGCTTCCTGTTCTCAAGAGTTTTCTTAGTCTGTTAGCCCCGCCCACACTTCCTGCCTGCCTTTGGCCAATCAGCGCTTTTTATTAAACTAGTGGGTGGGACAATTATTTACCATGAAACAACACAATCCCCTACAATACACACACACATACACACACACACATTTTAAACTTTATAGCCCTTTATTGGGGGAAGGGGTGACAGATATGTAGATCTGTCTGTCTGGTTTCTTGCTCCCTCCCTCCCTCCCTCCCTCCCTCCCTCCCTCCCTCCCTTCCTTCCTTTCTTTATTTAGATGGTTTTCCTCCCATAGTGATTTGCGGTTCCAACTTCTCTGTGAAATTCCTTTAAAATTTCCATCATTGTTCTAGTTTTACTTTTCTATTTTATGTTTAAGTTTTTTAAAGATTTATTTCATTTGCATTGAGTATTTTTTCCCACACGTATGTGTATGTGCTACATGCATGCCTAATGCCTGCAGACATCAGAAGAGGGCATTGGGTCCCTGGAGCTGGAATCACGGGTGGTTATGAGCCACAGTGTGGGTGCTGGGAACTGAACCCAGGTCCTCTGCAGAGCAACAAGTGTTCCGTCAAGTCATCTCTACAGCCCCAGTTTATTTTATTTTTAAGTGTGTGTGTGTGTAGATGTCATGTGCTGAAGTTGCAGTTGGTTGTGAGCTGTCTCATATGAGTGCTGGGACACTCACTCAGATCCTCAGAAAGAGCAATACACCCTCTTAACCTCATGTCATCTCTCCAGCTCTTAGCTGTCGTTTTAGAAAAGATCTGTATACTGGGTAGAATCTGCCTTTTCAGGAAGTGCCTCTCTACCCTTTGGGAGTACCCATAGCCTGATGGATCTCACACTCACCTCTTCTGTGTGTGGGGGGTGTCTCTGGCAGGCAAACAAGAGGGTAGAAATAGCTACAGTTTGACTCTAGGTGGTTTATGTACATGTATGTACTCATGGGTACACATGATTTTTATTTCTCTCCGAGACAGGATTTCTCTGGGTAGCCCTGGCTATCCTGGAACTCACTCTGTAGACCAGGCTGGCCTCAGACTCAGAGATCTGCCTGCCTCTGTCGTCTCAAGTGCCGGTATTAAAGGTGTGTGTGCGTGTTCTGTGTTGTGCTCCCTTCCCCTCATGGCTGCACATGTATGTGTGTGTGCATCTGTGTGTGCATGCATGTGGAGGCCAGAAAGCAATCTCAGGTCTTGTTCTTCACACCCACGCCCCCTTGTTTTGAGTTTCTCATTGGCCTGGAGCTTACCAGCTGATTGGGCTGACTGACCAGTCCTCATCGATCTGCCCGTCTCCTACTCTCCTGTCCTGGGATTAAGTGTGTTCTAGGGATGGATAGATTCCTCAGAAGTTAAGAGCACTTCCTGTTCTGAAAGAAGGTCCAACTTCAAGTTTTCAGTACCTCCATGGTGGCTCACAACTGCCCCAAGTATATATATGATGCATATACATAAATGCAGGCAAAACATTCATACACATAAGATAGAATAAATGAATCTTTAAAAAAAAATAAATAAAATGTTAAGATTTAAAAAAAACAAAGCCAGTGTTTTTGTTACCTGGCTACTACTTTTCTTTGTTTAAAACTGAAGTTCCAGGGATTGAACTAGGGTCCTTTACTGATGACTGAGCTGACTAAGCCTTTGCCTCGGCCTACCTCAGTGTTGTTGCTTTTTGTTTTTTAGATGAATTTATTATGTGCACAGTATTCTGCCTGCATGTATGTTAGCAGGCCAGAAGAGGGCACCAGATCTCATTATAGATGGTTGTGAGCTACGATGTGGGTTCTGGGAACTGAACTCAGGTCCTCTGGAAGAGTAGCCAGTGCTCTTACCCCCTGAGCCATCTCTCCAGCCTTTGTTGTTGGTGGGGGTTTTTTTTTTTTAATCTCTTAGGCTGTTTTGTCTTTTGCCACCCAGCTCCCATCTAAACACACACAAAGACTTATTATTACTTATAAATACTTTACTTTGGCTTGTTTCTTGCTAGCTTTTTTTTTTTTTTAACTTAAACGATCCCAGCTACCTCTTTTCTACGGGATTTTATCTTTTTCTATTTATGTGTATCTCTCTTTACTCTTCTCTGTGACTGGCTGTGTTGCTGGATGGCTGGCTCCTTCTTGCTCCCCCTAGATTTATCCTCCTATTTATTCTCGCTGCCCACCAGCCCCACCAGTCCTTTCTCCCGCCTTGTTATTGGTCATTCAGCTCTTTATTAGACCATCAGGTGTTTTAGGCAGGCACAGTAACACAGCTTCACAGAGTTAAACAAATGCAACATAAAAGAATGCAACACATCTTTGCATCATTAACCAAATGCTTCACAGCACAAACAAATGTAACACATCTTAAAATAATATTCTACAACAGGATAGTCATATGAGCATTGTCTAGTTAATTCTCACAAGTGGGAAAAGTAGACTGGTTCTGACTTCTGACTGGAAATTATTCTCTGTGGTTACTCCGTTTACCCAAGGTCACCCCACTAGCTAGTAAGTGGAGCAGGTACAGTTCCAGCCTCAGCCTGTCTTGAAACTCCTGCTGCAGCAACCCATACAACTCTTTGGCATAAGCAAATTCCCATGGGCACCAGCATCAGTGGTAGCACAGGTGGAGGGAGTAGATGTTAAGGTCTAGTCCAAAATGTAATCATCGGAAGCACAATGGCTTTCTTAAAGGGAACTAATGATGGTATAGGCTTGCGGTCTCATGGGGAGGCTGCAGGAGTCTTTGCAAGACCTGGCTGTACAGTTAGACCCTGCCAACCCCCGCCTCCTCCAAAAAGCACATGAACTGCAAAATATAAATCTTGGTGCAAGGACTGATATAAGAAGATGGGCAATATTCCCCAATGTAGGAGATAGAGGAAATCTGAGAGCCCTCTTGTGGAAAGTCCACCCTTTGATCTGGTCACCCTGGTGTCTGCTGACATTTTCTCACACAAAGGATAGGATTTGGGGAGTAATCCCCTTCTGCTCTGTCCCTTGCGGCCCAAGGTCCTTTGATGGAGATGTCTTCCTGGAGAGTGAACTTGTGGCATTGTGTTTATTGTTTTTAGTGCTGGTACCTGCTTTCCAGGGTGTCTAGGAAGCTGAGAGAGTGGCCAAATGCTCTGTTAGACAGCAGGAGTCAGGTGGGACTGGGGTCAATGGCGGGTTGGCTGCATGAGGGACTTACCAAGGGAGGACCTGGGAGTTTCAGGTCACTAAGAGGATCTAGTCTGATCTGATTTTGAGGTAGAAAGACAGGTCCATCCCAGAAGATGTAAGAGCATACATGATCCAATCTGCTCCAGTCTGAGGCCTCACCTTGGGCAAATTGCCTACCTTGACCCCTGGCCAGTGCCCTTACATCTGCCCCATGACCAAACACATCATGAATGCAGTCTCATATGAGTGTAGTTTGAATATGTTTTGGGATGGAGAGATGGCCTCTGGGATATAAGGAACCTGGAAAAGGGACACAGGATGATGAGGGACTTCCAAATGATATGGGATCAGAAGGCCTCATATCCATCCCAACGGTGATAAGCAGCTTACTGAGGGATGGGAGCTCAGGACCTGAGCTGTTAGCCAGGGTGGCTTGGCTCAATTGGAAGGCTTGGTCCTCATAGTCCCAGCTGAAGGAAGGCTGTAAGGACCCATTTAGAGACGCTCCTGGAGACTGCTGAGTACTCTTAGCAACTGACCTTCAGGACAAGAAGTAGGCTGGAGTTCTGGAGGACCCTCAGTGTGGCAGGCAGAGGACTGTTTGTATTTATGTTCTGGACTCCCGGTCCTAGGTCCCAGCCATGGACCTTGAAATTCTAGTTCTGTGGCCTCATCTTCTCAGACCTCAGTTTGCTTAGTTGAAAACTGAGGTCACAATGTGTCACCTGCACAGTGATAAGCAGGAGATTAAGGTGACTTATGTTAAGCACAGTACCTGAAACATAAAAAAATTTTTTAGAAAATAATATATATGTTTATTTGTGTATGGGGACATATAGACAGACAGACAGATACTGTGCGTGTATGTGGCAATCTTAGGACAGCTTGTGGGGGTCAGTTCTCTCCTTCCACCATGTGGGTCTGAGGGATCACACTCAGGCTGTGTGCTGACAGAAAGTTCCATTATCATCTTGCCTGCAAGCATAGAAGATTTGAGAGTCCACATCAGGTCAGGTGAGAGAGTGGGCAAGGAGGGAAAAGGAGAGACGGAGAATGAGGGATAGTTGCCCAGCTGGGGAGCAGGAAGGAAGTTCTATTATAGGAGGCCCATGTGTGCGTGTGTTGGGGACAAGGAGGGAGGGTCTGGGCACAGTTAGGTCACCAGCACAGGAAATTTAGCAGGACCTGCTTCCTCTCTAAGCTTTGACCACTGTGGGCAGAGCAGACAGCTTCCTGTTGGCCCCTCGCTTGGTCCTGGATGGGGACAGTTTTTCCAAGCCTAGACGGGCTGGCTCTGGATCGCTGGGGCTCAGGGATGGCAGCTTCTAGTGCTTTTCCTCTGTTTCTCTTAAAGGCTCCATGCAAGGTTCTACGAGCTGGCCCCCAACCTCGTCCCGATGGACTACAGGAAGAGTCCTATCGTCCATGTGCCCATGAGCCTCATCATACAGATGCCAGAGCTCCGGGTATGCAAGAGGCCACTGTTGGTGGGTTGGAGCATGGGGAATCCACACCCAGGCAGAAGTAGAGGCCCAGATCCAGACTGAAGCCTGCCTCTTATTGTGAATGTGTTGCCCTGAGTGGACCGCTGAAGTGTTCTGTGCCTCATTTTCCCGATATATACTTTGCATAAATGAATTATGGAAGAAGGTGGGATTGGTAGGTGTACTGTGGATTTGTGACTGCCCACTGCCCAGGAGTTGGCCTGTGCTCATCTGCAGGTCGCTGTACTTGGCAGCCCTTGGTCTGCTCTTTTCTCTCTTCTCCTTGTCTGGTCACAGATTCTTGGTTGTCTCCTAATGACTCAACTCAGACCCAAACTTGCTGGCGTTTTTGTAGAAAGCTCATTTGGATTTGGGTCATGTGGGGTAGCTCAGCTAGCTCCCAGGGAGGCTGTGTGTGGTTCCTCAGGTCACCTACACGTTGGAAGTTTCTTAATCTTTACACATCGGCTATAGAAAGGACACTCCCATAGCATTGACCATAAATTCACGGAGCTGTGGGACTTGGCAGGCCCAGGATGTATGGCTTAAGATAGGTAAGAGAGCTCTCGGTCCCGCATCCAACTCTGTCCTGAGAGAGCACAGGCTTGACCCTAGAAAGCACTGCCTGCTCTTGAGGGAGTGGGAGTCCAGACTAATGTCATGGAGAATGTGGGGCACTCTAGGAGCTTTCCAGGCCTCTGGGGCTGATCTGGGCTGATGGAAGGAATGTGGGCTCTGACTGATTCAGCGCCACTGGAAGGAATAGAGACAGTGTTGGAAATGAGAACAAATGGGCTAAGTGGCTGGAGACATCAGAACCACCTCTTGCTGCTTTTGTTGGTCCAATTATCTGACACGCTGGGGCCTTCCTTCCGTCCCTCACCTGTCTGGCATGAATTACCCCCAACTGAGGACTTCCTGGGGTGGTTTTCTTCTTTTCGCTGGAGGCACAGCTGAGTTCTTGGAGGAAGGAGCCTGTGTATGTGCCTTTGAACATTGGGATAGTTGACATACAGGCTCTCTGCTTAGCTTGCTGAGCTTATGTACGGATCCTGTGCAGCATGAGAGCAGGTCCTGGATGTAATTCCTCCAATAGCCTGTTAAGTAGCTGTGATGATTGCTCCACTCTAGATGCTAACACACACAGGTTGTCACAGGCTACCTTCAGACTGGCCCGAGGCCCCTTCCTCACCTAACTCAGTGATGACTGTGCTTGTCTTCAGGAGAACCCATTCAAGGAGAGGATTGTGGAGGCTTTCTCTGAGGATGGCGAGGGGAACCTCACCTTTAATGACTTTGTGGACATGTTCTCTGTGCTCTGTGAGTCGGCACCCCGGGAGCTCAAGGCGAATTATGCCTTCAAGATCTATGGTAAGGAGGGGCTGGTAACAGGAGTGGTGAGCTGAAGGGGACATCATGGGAACCGTTGGACCACCCACTCATTACCGGGGACACTAAGGCTGCCCTTTGAGGAACACCTGCCTCAAGGGCACAAATCATACTGAGGTACATCTTCAGGAAGAAGGAAGGACTCTCCCACCCTGGGTGGGCATTAGGCTTAGGAATACGGACTAGATGACCAGGGGAGATTGGTTCCCTAAGAGAACAAGTACCTCAGCAGAGTGGGCAGTAGGATTGACAATATGAAGAAGGTTTGGGATGTGGTGGGAGGGGTCAGTGAGGGGACAGGGAAGTAAACTGGGCCGTGGGGAATCAGCATAGTGCTCAGGATTAGGACACAGCAGGCTTCAGGCAGGCAAGGGAAGTTGTGTTCTAGAAAGATCACTGGGAAAATTTGAATTGTGATTTTAAAAAGCCAGGGTCAATCTGGGGACTGGACAGGAGACCTGGAAAGTGATGAGGAGCAGGGCAGGGGCTCCCCATTTCCCCAGCCTGCTGACTCACTGGCCACTAGAGGGCGCTGGTCACACAGAATTCTTCCATAGCTAGAGGGAGGCTACCCACACAGCTCACCTAAGGTGCCTAAGCCATGTCCTTACCAAGTCAGATCACTGAATTCCCAGGAGGGGTTTGGACTTTCACTGGACCACTTGAAAATACCACAGACCTTCCCATGCCTTTGAGAAGCTGGTGGGTTTCAAGGCAGTGAACCCATCAAGGGCTGCCTATTAATTTTGTGATTACTTCAAAGGACTTTGGTTTAGACACATGGTATAGTACATGGTGTTTGCATGTAAGAAAGCAGGTCCTGTCTGTCCACCCTCCATACATGTCGCTTCTAAAATTTCACCCATTGTCCCTCACCCACAGTGATGCCCCTGGGAAAGGCCACTGTTTCCTATAAGAACAAAGTGCAGAATACATGGAGGTCTCTGGCTTTCACTGTTAAGTTAGCCTAGGATTCTCTCCAGCCCACTAGCCAGGTAGTAGGCTTTTTCATGAAACCTTCTGCAGGCCCTTCAGGAGCAGAGATAAACCCCACTTCATGTCCACTGTAGAGGCCTACACAGGTGGGCAGCTCAGGTTACTCTGAAGGGCTTCTGCTCTAAGTCCAACTCTGGCCAGGGTTGTGACCTCAGGGAGGCCCTTGTCCTCTTCACCTCTGTTTCTGCAGAGTTCAGGCATGGTTTAGGCAAATGAGGAAGACTGGTTCTTGTCTTTATCACTACCACTCATACCAGCCTAGTGGGCAGCAGGCCTTCAGTGGGAGGAACCCTCTGTCTAGTCCGTGACACTTGAAGAAACTGGAAGTCCAAGGGGGTATTTTCTGGGAAGGCATTAGAGGCATGAGAAACCAAACAGAGCTGGCAGCCATGCTGAGAGGGTAAACAGGAGATCAAGCTAATTGCAATGAGCTCCCACATGGCTCAGGCCCACAGAACCACTGTGCTGTGCTCTGGGGACAGTGATAGTGCCTTTTGCCCAGGAGACCCAACTCTGCTCTTTATTCTGTGCACAAAGGCCTTCCCCGCTCTGGCCTCTCTCTAGGGAAGTGTTTTACAGCCTTCCTAATGCTGTGACCCATTTATATAGCTCTTCATGTGGTAGTGACTCCCAATCACAAAAGTATGTCATTGCTACTTCATAACTGTGGTTTTGCTATTGTTAATAATCATAATGATAGGCAGGATATCTGATATATGAGCCCCCAGAGGGGTCATGGCCCACAGGTTGAGAATTGCTACCCAAGCCTGCATCTCCCAACTTGACTTCTGTTTTTGTTTTGAAAATGTGCTAATTAGTCATGTGTGTCTGACTGAAGTCCTACCAGCAGTGATGAGGTGCCATGTAAAAAGTGTGGGTCTCAGAGTCAAATAGACCCAATCAGAGTCCTTTATCTCAGCTGGGTCTCTGACTTGAGCATGGACACTTGGCCTCTCTGGGGCCTTGCTGCCTTGGCTTTGGGAGTCCACCCTGGGGCGAGGCCAGGAAGGCTGTTTGGCTTCAGTGAAAAGTTCTCAGGGTGCTTCAGATTTGGAACTGTTTGGACTTGGCTATGTGTACCCTCACTGTGGGAGTATGTGGGTTCCCTAGTGTTAATTTGTTGACTGTGGATGTTTAACATATGCCTTGTGAGTGAGCCTGTTGGTTTCAAGGACCCTACCATTGTCTGAGTCATAAAGATACTCTGGAGACTCTGAGACTGGTGGAGAGATCAATGTGATGGGCTTGGAGGGAGGGAAATATTGTCAGGACACCTCCTTCTTCAATGCCCCTGGAGGGACTCAGCCCTGTCGTGACCATCTCTACTCCCCCATCTAACTGCACAGACTTCAACACTGACAATTTCATCTGTAAAGAAGATTTAGAGCTCACGCTGGCCCGACTCACTAAGTCAGAGCTGGATGAGGATGAGGTAGTGCTTGTGTGCGATAAAGTCATTGAGGAAGCTGACCTAGATGGTGATGGCAAGCTGGGCTTCGCTGACTTTGAGGACATGATCGCCAAGGCTCCTGACTTCCTCAGGTGCTGTTACCTCAGGGCCTGGGCTTGGGTTGGATGGGCAGAAGATTGGGGTCACAGCTGGCTGTTGGTCTCACGGGATCTCCATGGGGAATGATATATGCAAGTCGAAGCCCCACACCCCAGTAGCATGACTGGCTCTTGATTATTCATATCGTGAGAGGGATCAAGACCTTCAGTGGAGGCTGGAAACTGGACATCTGCCCCTCCTGAGCCTGCTGCAATCATTTCCATACAGCTTCTCTAAGGAGCTGACCAGGGTTAGGTTAGCTTTTTCCCTCTGGAGCCTTCTGCCCAGCCCACAGCCTCTCACCCTCTCTACTTTCTCTTTCTAGCACTTTCCACATCCGAATCTGAGGACTACCAAGGCTGCTGAGGCCTAGAAGCCCACCCTCTGGCCTGCTGTCTGTGCAGGTATGGTTTCCAAGCACTTCAGGAAAGCAGCTGCAGCCTCTCAGGTTCTCATCCATGGACATTTCCTGTGGCCCTTTCAGCAAAAAAACAAATAAAACGTAACAGCAACGAGGTTGTGAAGAGCAGGACCCTTCTCAGGGGTCCCAGTGGTCTCCTGTGGGCCCTCTCAGCCACACCCTCTCCAAGGAGGCCTTCTCTCACCTAGCAGTGCCCTCCTAGGGGGGAAGGTGGGAAATCTGGCAGGAGGGCTGGGACTGGGTTATCCATATGTTGGGCAGACATCTGGTCACCCAGGGCAACAAACAAAACACCACCACCAGAGACTGGGGTTTTAACAAGCTATGCAATCCTTTACTAAAGCCAAGGCTGGGCTGTTCCTCCCACCACCCACTTCCCCAATGTGAAGCTGTAGATACGGTGGGTCCGAAGGGCTCTGCCCTGGGTCTTGAACCTTACCCCACTCACCCTCCCCAATGACATGGTGTCACTGGTGTGTGCTCACTCAGATTTGTGAATTCCCAGAAATAAAACACTTTTGTGTCCTGCACTTTCTGTGTCTATCAGCATTAGGAATGCTCAGTGGTACCTTAGGCAGTCCATGAAGTCTTAACCTAGGCAAAGTATTGGCCTCCCTGCCAGGTGCTGACTTCACATGTTGGGCAAGGATTGTTTCTATTTTCCAGGTAGTATTTACATCTCCCTTACTAGGTGCTCTGACACTGTTTGTTCCAGGCTACCCCACTATTCTTAAACCTTTTGCGCCCCCCCCCCCCAACAGATATGGACTTCTAGAATTCAGAGGGAAAGAGCGTTAGCTACATGTCTACCAAGAAATGGTTTTCCTCACAAATGTGCATTGAGTCAGTTCTGCCCAAGGGCCTGGGGAGGCAGGTGGAGATGGGGACTGTGGTCTTGGTTCCTGTCTGCTTTGAGTAGAGGAAGAATAGAGAGAAGAAAGCAGGCCGGTCACTCACCCCGTGAAGTATGGACACAAGGACAAGGGGAGTGGAAGAAGACAGGAAAAGATCCCTAAAAAAGCAGGCTTGGCCAAGGGAGCAACTGGAGCACTTGATGGTGGGTTTCTTGGAGGACTCTGGGTTGATCCAAAGGTTAGGACTGGCTGGGGGCAGAGGGCAGGCTGGGATGACCTGCTCATGTAGGCATGGCATCAAGTGTTCCCCTGACTGGCTCCAGATGCTTCCCAGCAGTGCACTCCAAGTTTAAGCCTAGCTTACTGAGGGGGTCTCTGTCTGGGCTCTCACCAGCTACGTCCTCAGATAAGTTGCTGGGTCTCAGTATCCTCATCTACAGTGTAAGCTAGGAGCTTAGAAAAAGATAGGAAAGTGGCGGGAAGACAGGACAGTTCCCAGGAGCCCAGGAGCCCAGCCTGCTGTTGGGTCAGAACCATGGCTTTTGAGGCTAGACCCAGTTTCTTCCTTTAAATCCTCCTGGGGCAGGTGTAGAGGATGTGGCTCCTGTCCTTCTCCTATCACCTGATAAGACCTTCAGGAAGGGGACTGGTTTTGTTCTCAGAAGTAAGAGCATGATGTCATTTAGCCAATTGGAAGAATGTCTGTCTTGGCAAGGGGCCTGCCACATGCTTGTTAAGTATCTGAGGTATGAGGCAGGCTCTATGTTCATCAGCCCAGGCCTCTGTGTGTTCACCCAACACTTCCTGTAGTTAGTCCCCACCCTTGCTGGCCTTATTTCCTTCAGTGTGTAGATGGACAGCATTAAGGACACACCCGAGAGTTGTAGGCTGTGGCAAAGTCTGTCCCATGCCTTCCCAGGCAGGTACCTAGGCTGCATCTCAGAGCCTGGTTCTACAGTGGCTGCTTGAGTCACACCTTCAGGTGAACTGAGGGTATCCAGTAATCCCTGATGTAGCCTGGATAGCAGGAAATCCTCCAGGTGCCAGGCTTCCCTCAGAATTTGTGCTTCTTGTCTGTGAAGAAGAGCCTCCGGAATTTGTCAGGCTGGAAGAGGGGGAAAGATGTTGGAGCCTGGGCTCCCCAACAGAGAAGTCCCAGGCTCAGAAGCCCCTAGCTCTGGTCTGGGATGAGGGCCCAGGTTGGAATAAGGCACAGCACCTACAAACCTCTCCAGGGCCCCAGACTCCACTTTCAGCCTTAAGATTTGAGATGAGGATCTGCCCTTTTCTGGCTAAGGAAGGGAGGAGCAGAAAGAGAGGTAGGAAATACACCATCCTCCCTCCTGAATATGTCCTGGCCTTCATGCTGCATCCTCCCAGCTGGGGCCTTACTGTGCCTTGGTGGGACAGGATGGAGGAGATGAGGGTTATATGCAGGATAACCAGGGTTAGAGGAGGACACTGGGACATCTATGGGAAGTATAGACATGGCTTCTGGGGTCCTTAGAGGATTGTCCACTGCCTAAGAGAGGATCAACACCCCAGAAAATGATGGGAATAAGGGCTAGAGGGAGGAGCTGACTCCCCTGCAGGCCTTTTGCTTTGAAACTCAGAATGTCCCCATTCATTAAGGCCAGGAGAGGGGAAGCTCCAGCTTTCCCCCAACTTGAGGCTATATCCCAGGAAAGGACCCTCGTCTATTGTTCACCAATGTAGACAACTGATGAATTGGGAGGGGGTTGGTAGGTTTATCTGCATTCCTGGGAACTCAGAAATAGCCCCCTCCTTTGGTGTTCTTACTGCCCCCCACCATACTCTCTTTTGAATAATAAATCACCCTACTCGCTAAGAGCCACCTCTGACCATGTCTTGTCAAGAGAGGATGTGGGACACTGTTTCTTGGGTAGCTGCCCTGGGCATAACCAGATGGTCAGCTCATTTTACAGACAAGGAAGAAAGAGCCTGGGTAGGGATGCCAAGTAAAAATATAGGCTTCCCAGTTAAATCTGAGTTCTAGGTAAATAAGAAACTGTTATGATTTTTTGAGACATATCAAAACTACTGGTTTATGTACAATTCAAATTGAACTAGATGCCTTGTATTTTTATCTGGGTGGATTTGGCAGCCCTTGTCATCAGGGAAATTGTTATGGCCAAAACCACACTCTAGAGAACTACTCATTCATGACTAGGGCCAAGGGCCTTCTTTTTACCTCCCAGTGGTTCTGACAGCCCTGTCATGGGTTGCAAGACAGCCCTGTCATGGGTTGCAAGAAACAGAGAGCGCTCTACCTACCATAAAGGAAGCTTTTAGGTGGGCTTTAAGCCCCTATTTTACCCCACAATCTGGAAGCTGCTTCTCCCACCCTTATATCACCAGGTAGAAAAGTCCTGGGCATTTCTGAGCATCAGCAGTAACCTGCTTATGCTAGACTCCACACACGTTCTCGCTGTGTAGTCCTGGCTCTCTTAGAGGTCCCTAAGTAAGGCAGGCTGGCCTCCAACTCAAAAAAAAAACCCCCTCCTGCTTCAGCTACTCTAGTGCTGGGACTAAAGATGTGTGCTACCATGTCTGGCACACCAGGTATTTTGTAAGGACCTGGCTACCCACCCACTCAGGCTACCCACCCAACTCACCTTGTGCACCCGTCCAGTGTCCTTGTTCTTGGAGACTGGGATTTGCTCATAGGTGTTCCCAGACTCTAAGGGCTGAGAGGTCCCTGAGATCTCCTGGTAGCTAGAGTCCATGGGCCTTGAGAGTTGGCTGTATGTGGAACTGACTCGAGGGTATGGAAGCTTAGCGGTGCCATGCCAGCAGGTTGGAATCTGCTCATAAGTACTGCCTCCTTGGTCTGGTCCGTCTCTGCCTTCTTGTTTTAGGCCTGCTGTCCCAACAAGCTGGTAGGGATCTGTAGAGATGGCCTCAGAGGAAGATTGGGCCTCATGACTCAGCTTTAGAAATCCCTGCCTCCAAGTCGTAGCCTGTGGTCCCGGAGCCTCAGAATTAGAAGGCAGGGAAAATCCTAAAGAAGTGTAAGTCATTGTAGCACACTGGTCTGTCTTTACCCCAGATGGCGCATGCTCTGGGCTATTGGGATTGTTCTGGTCTTCATCTGAGAGCTTTCTTGAGGACTTCATGCCTGGATAACAAACCAGGTTGTCAGCTGGAGCTGACGTGTGCCTGCCAGACACCTCTGTGCCCAAGCCTTGCTGTGCCCGGTTCATCTTCTTCAGGTCTGCATAAATGATGTCACCAGGGCCTGCAGAAGGCTCATCCAGAAGAGAGGGACTCCTCTGGGGAATGGGGGGCACTCTAGTAGGTGCCTGGGAGAGAGGGACAGAGAATGTTTTAAAAAGCACCTCACTGTTACCGTGAGTTCGCACCCCTGAGCTACCTTTAGAAACCTCTCCGCCTTCCTTCTGTTTGCCTTATCATATGCAAGAGTTGGTTCATGAGCATTATGTTTCCTTGCTCTATGATTCTAAGTATGGTCTTTATCTTGGCATCAAAAGTAACCAGCTCAATAGCCAACACAAACTCATCCGGCCTGGTTCTCCTGCTTCCAGTATGGTCCATTGATCCCCCAGGGTCCCATGAGCCCACCTACTTACTGTTATATACTTTCAGAATAGCCTTATCCCAAGCCCATTGTTCATGGATTCTTTCAACAAATATTTACTGAGTACCAACTACATTACAGGCAGTCTTAAGTCCCAAGGCCAGTTTGAGTTTACATTTTAATCTGGAAACAAGCACCATGGGGCTGTGCTACAGAGTGTACAAGGATTTGATGTAGTATATGATATATGAATGTGTCATAGGTGTTGTCATGTCAGCTCATGATCAGTGCTGAGCAGAGCAAAGCAGGTAACAGAGCTGAGAAAATAGCAGGTGGAAAGGTGACATGGCCTATGTAAGTCAGGTGACCTTTTATGGGGAGAGATGAGATACAGTGTAAGTATGAATGATGTCACCCTCTAGTGAGAAGAGTCCAGGCAGAGCATACAGAAATTCAAAGGCTTGAGGGCTTAAGAAAGATCTAGAAGGCCAATGGGGCCATGGTGAGGAGGGGAGAGAGGTTCCAGATACTGGAGAGGCTCTCTCAGATCCTGAGGACTTCAGATTTTATTATGAGCATAAGAAGTACTTGGCATGGGTGTGGTGGCACTTGGGAAATAGGGAAGGTGGATCGCTGTGAGTTCAAGGCCAGCCTGGTCTACGGAGTGAGTTCCAGGACAGGCAGGACTACAGCGAAACACTGTCTTGAAAAACAAAAAAGTAACAAGAACAAGTCCTTGGCGTGCTGTGGCCTGTGTATCAAGGACATTCTCTGGGTCTGTTCCATCATGTAGACTTCTCACTTTACAGTTTGCTAGGTGGTTTTCAGGTTTCGCCTGATCGTTCTCATTGAGACCACCCAAGAACATCCGGAATGGTAAATGGACTCAGGGAGTACTTACTGGCCTCACACAAAGCCTCATGATGAGAAAATGGGAAAGTCTCGTCTAGTCTGAAATTCATTCAGCTGACCAGGGCAGGCCATAGCGTTGGTGGATTACTAGCGACTGATTCTCACCTTCTCTTCTTGAAGACACCGCTTTGGTGGCTTCTAAAGACCTGACTCTGTTATGACCCCCCCCCCCCCACACACACACACATCCTGGGCTAGCAGCCATCAGCCTGTATAGCACAGAATCCTCCTCACTTCTGCATTTTCCTCTTTGGAGATAGTCCGGGGACTCACATCCAAGCCTTTCTTGGTGTGCAGGAAGGACACCTGGGGCTTTGCAGGAAGGCGGGGGCTGGCGGCCTTGTCAGGAACCACAGTGGGAAATTCCATGGCAGCTGGATTTTCTAGGCCTAGATGAGTCTGCTGGAGGCCGGTGCTGACAGCATCATACAGGTCATTTTCCTCTAGCTGGAGGCAGTGAGGGATAGTAAGTCATACACTGGCAGCCTCCAACTGCCTGCAGGGGTGATAGGGAAGGATGGGAGCATCCCTCTCGGTTCTTGGCACGGGGTGGAGGGCTGTGACCTCTGAGTTCCCTTGACAGGATGTGCCTTTGTAATTGACACCCCAAGCCCAGACACCTCCTCCTACCTCCCTCACCTAGGGAAGAAGAGTGCCTACCCGTGGGCAAGCAGCAGCAAGAGTCTCCCCAAAAGGCTCAAGCTCCACCTCCTGGTAATGGCGTAGGAGCTCATCCAGGGTGCTGTGGCTGAGGGTGTCTCCTGAGACAAGGTAACGTCGATTTCGGAGCTGGTTGATGACAAAATGACGGCAGCGATCACTACCCCTGTAACACAATCATACGTGGGCTGGGTTGGCTGCTGTCTGCAAGCGGGCAGGCTCCGCCCCTGCAGGCTCCACCCCTGCGTGTTTCCATTCCAGTAGGGACTCATTTGACCAAGGGCTGCCTCCCCATGTACATTTATGGTGTCCCTTGGGGAATAGGGCTGAAGGGGGGGGGGGGGTCGTTTGCTTCAAATGTCTGTGGCTCTGGGAAGAATCTGAGATTGTTCTTGGGGAGGGCAGGGCTGGGACTAGAGTGATTGAGACACTCATTGAGCCCCAAACAAGGGTACCACAAATCTTAGGATTTTTTGTTTTGTAGTACTGGGGCTCAAACCAAGGGCCTCAAGCATGAATGCAATTACTATTACCCCGGACCATGCCCCCGGTCCTATTTACTTAGCTAAAATCCTTGAATTATTTATTCATTTGTTCTTGAGAGACATCTCACGTTATAGCCCAGGCTGGCCTACAGCTATATAGTCCAGGTTTGGTCTCAAACTCAGGTGGATCCTCCTGCTTCAGCCTCTCCAGTGCTGGGACGATAGGTATGAGCTACCGTGCTTGGCTAATACAGCATTTCAGAATCTCAAAATGGATGTAAAAACAGGCCAACAACAATCCATACACATAAAAATAATGAGGAAAAAATATTAAAGCTTTCAGGAAAGAAAAGATCCAGCCCAACCCCCTCTATCATTCTGCTTCACCCAATTACATCCTCTGGAACAGCTGAACCTCCATATCCTATAAAGCCCCACCTTCTTTATTTTCTTTTTAATGGAAGAATAACTTAAATACAGAGCAAATGTCATGGGTGTGGGCATCACGGGTGTGCAGCAAGATAAATTTTTATACATAAAAATGTCCATGTAACCACATGCAGATCAGGCTATAAAACCATGCCTTGCCCCTCCCTGCCAAGGCCACACAGGTGGCCTTTTTCTGACCCTAGTGCCATGAGCTTGTTTCTTCCTTTATGGAATTTTAAATAAATGAAAATTATGCAAAAATTCTCATTTGTATCTCACTTCCTTCACTCAGCATGTCTTTCAGATTCATTGAGGTCCAAATAGATTTAGCATCTTCCTCTCAAAATTTATGTGTAGTGCCACATCTAGTAGAAAACCTATTGCGTATTTAGGCTGTTTCATTATGAGATTGTTATAAATATAGTTTTTATGCTTATCTTTTAGTGAATGCATGTGCTCATTTCTACTGAGAATATGCCAAAGAATAGCAGAAACAAAATGGATAAAAGATGTATTTATTATATGTATATAAAGAAAATCAAGTTTATCTGTCTTTTGAGAGCTTGTTTAGGGGTTCCTCTATTCTGGGAAGATCATTTTCTTCAACCAAGCACACTTTGGGAAGGATGTGCATGTTGTGGTGAAGGAGATACTCTGTCTATCCATCCAGTTTGGCTGAATCCATCCTGGCCATCAATGGGGTGAAAGATGTTGTGTCCAGATTCAAATTTATTTGTCACATTCAAATTTATTGATCTTTTATCGCGAGTGCTTTTTGTATCTAAATTTTTTTAGTCCATTTTCATAGGCAGTTAGTTTAATTACTGAAATGTTTTTCTTTTTTCCTTTAAGAAAGGTTTATTGCTTTTTATCTTAAATCGATGATTCATGTTTAGTTATTAAATTTTGTGCCTTGTGTGGGAGGTGGTGACGATTTTCCCCCCTATTTGAGTGGCTATGTGCCTTGTGCCAATTATAGGAAACCCAGGAGTGATGGTGGCATTCCTGATGTGAGTCAGGAAGTCAGTGTGCTGGTTCATCTCTGGGCCCCTCTGTTCCTTTCTCCTGTTAATGTTTCTCTGAGCACCTCTTACAGTCATTTTATAAGGTGGTATTCTGCCTAAGGTCTCATAACGGAGAGAGAAGCCCAAAGAAATGTGGATTAAAGAAATACCAAAACTGGAAAGAGATTTGAAAAATGCTTACTTATTATATTTCCAAGTACCTCAAACAGTGTCTGAGAGAAAATGAGTATTATCAATGATTAATTTTTGTTTAGCCCTTTCATGGTTTGCACATCCTGTGCCAGGAACTTTCCAATACATTACTTTATAGAGCATCTCCCACAGTCCTAGGATAGATAACTAAAACATTCCTATTTTACATAGGAGATTGCAGAGGCCCAGAAAGGCGGGGAAGTTTCCTCTGGGATAGGATCTGAACAAGGAGAGTCTGTGCACATAATTTGAATCAGAATCAGAAGAGCTGGAAGTCTGCCCCGCAGCTCTAGCCTCCTGGGTCTCCAGAGAAAGACTTTTACCTTTCCAGCTCAGCCTATGTTCAGGTCAGGGTTCCCAGTCATCACCTCTGACTTTGCACTAGGCCCAGGTCAGGGTTCCCAGTCATCACCTCTGACTTTGCCCTAGGCCCAGGTCAGGGTTCCCAGCATCACCTCTGATCTTGTACTAGGCCCAGGTGAGGGTTCCCAGCATCACCTCTGATCTTGTACTAGGCCCAGGTCAGGGTTCCCAGTCATCACCTCTGACCTTGTACTAGGCCCAGGTCAGGGTTCCCAGTCATCACTTCTGACTTTGCCCTAAGCTCAGGTTTCTTCCTCTTTGGCCTCATAGCATTACATTAGTAAGAGCCAAGATCTTCATATTCAGCCAATAGCGTGGGTCCCCCATAGCCTTCAGATCTCCAGACTATCTCCACTTCTTTCTCCTCATGTTGTTAGGAGGACCCTAGTGAAGTAGCTGCCAGAATTCTCATCCAAAGTTACCCCATCCCCAAAGGCCCTGTATCCTGCTTCACCCAGGGATCTGCACTGCTGCTCAAGCCAGTCCATCTTCCAGAAGACCTTCCTCTACCCATCTGCGCCCTTCTCCTGCTAGCAATTAGCTATTCCTCCTTCCCTGGGCCCAGGGCTCATCTGTGCAGGAAGATGTTTTGTCTGGCTGCCCTCACCCCTTTAAAGGCTGCAGCCCCATCCTTGGCATATACTCAGTACTGCTGCCCTGGATGGACTGGCCAAGCATGAAATGAACGGAATGAATCATAGTGTCTGGGTCCAGGGAAAACCAGACAGTGATTTTTCTGGGCCTTTGTGCTTATCAGTGGGCTCTGGATTATGGAAGCCCAGAAGGCCTCCCGCTTACCTGTAAGACAAGATGTAGCCGACGGCCCGGTCACTGAGGCGGACAAGGAAGGAGCCTAGAGCTTTGTCCCTGAGTAGCTGCTCTGTCTGCCTGGACAGAGGACATGCCATTAACTGGGGCCTGTACTCTTATAACAACCAAACAGCCTAATTAGATCTGCCTCAGGATCCTTGCAAACCGTGGCCTTAGGTTCTAGGTTGAGGCAGCCATTCAGCCCTTGATAGAAAACCTTCTTAGACCTTTGACTGGCTCTGAGGCTTCTCAAGGTTCAATCTGTGTACACATATATTCCCAAGCACAGACTGCCAAATCCTACATTCTGGCCCTTATACCATGATACCTATGTGTCAAGGTTCCCTGGCCAGTTTTCTAGCTTAGTGACCACAGCATTCCAGTGCATGGCACAGTCTTTTAACTTTTGCCAAGATACTCAGAACTTATCTAAACATGCCCAGCCCAGTCCTCCTACCACCCCCCTCCCCACAGGGTCCACTTTCTGTCTTTCCCATAGTTGCTAAGACTCCACTAGGGAAATGTCCTTCAGACCTGCCTTCAGAAGATTCCTCACTTTGTCCCCTCCACCCCCAGGGTCCTGCCTAGTAAGGGAAAGGTCAAGAACGTAAAGTTTCAGAATCTCAGATATTCTCGGCCCGGAGGAACTGTGGGGCATGCAGGCCATGTTGTTGGGGCAGCCTTACTTGCGAGTGATGAATCCATGAAACCAGGGAGGCAGAACTCCATTCTGTAGGATAGAGGGGGCCTGTGTCTTCATGAACCATTTCAGAGCAAGCTCCTGGATTTCAGCCAAGGCTCGCTCATCCCCTGCCTCCCCCAGTGCCTTGGCCAGATGCAGCTGCTCTGGACCGCCTTCCATCCTAGTGAGCACTGATGGAAAATAAACCCTGATGACTTCAGTCCTTTATATCTGTGTGTGATACAGCTCATTTGCCTGAATGCACACCCTCCCCGGTGCCTGCAGCGACAGGAGTCCGATTACCTGGACTGGCAGATGCTCTTCTGTGACGCTTTGGGACCAGACATTTTGGCTGGTAGAGTTACTAGCAGGAAGCCACCATAGCAGCCTGGTGAGGTTCAGGCAAGCTTTCTGTGATCCCTGGGCCAGCAGATGAACTGCTGACTCTGACCTCTTTTTTCTGGTCTGCCTCAACTGAGGAGTAGACACTGGCCGCAGTCACAACTGTCCCTGTTAGCAAAGCTCGGGGGTTGAATTAGATGTATCTTTTCCCTCACAGAGGCTTTTTATGTTTTATTGGGAAGTTCCATGCACATTAATTTTTCCTTCCAATGCAGGTTGGTATCAAGTGCCTACTGTGCACCATATTAACCTGGGAATTAGACCCTCTGAATGTGGACGACAGTTGTGTGGCATTGGGCAGTTTGTGGGGCCTCTGGCAGTGGAACTAGGATTTATCCCTAGTGCACGAACTGGCTTTTTGTACCCTGTTTTCTATAGAGGGATACCCGGCTCAGCCTTGATACAGGGGAGAGGGGCTTGATCTTGCCTCAGTTTGATGTCCCAGACTTTGTTGATTCCCTGTGGGAGGCCCTTATTATATTTGAGAAGTGGATGGGGGTAGGGTGCGGAGGTGAGTGGGAGTAGGGAAGAGAAGGGGGAAAGAGAAAAATATATAAGTATATTTTAGGTTTTATAACAAGAATCACTGATAAAAGAGGCCATGAAACTATAAAGAAGGAATACATATGGTATTGTTCACATGTAAAAAACAAAACAAAACAAAAATCTGGGAATAAATTCATAGCAGCTGAGAAAACATTTTTGTTGCTGTTGGTGGTGGTGGTGATGATGATGATGATGATGATGATGATGTGTGTGTGTGTGTGTGTGTGTGTGTGTGTGTGTGTGTAGGCATGTACTCGTGTATATGTTTGTGGAAGTCAGGGGTTGTCATTAGATGCCTTCTTCTATCGTTCTCCACCTTAGCTTTTGAGACAGGTCTCTCAATGAACCTGGAGTTGCTATTTGGAGTAGACTATCTGGCCTGCAAGACCCTGGGATCCACCTTTTTCTGTCTCTCAGTGTGTTCGGCTTTTACGTGGGTTGCAGGATCCAATTTCAGGTTCTTATGCTTGTGAAGCAAGTGCTTTACCTACTGAGCCACCTCCCCAGTCCTGGAGAAGCACTTCTTACTGATGGAGGTAGACAGACAATAAATGTTTGTGCATGCATGCGGAGCACTGTGCTGCACTGAGCCTGCAGGAGGCAGGGAGAGGAAGACAGAGCTGCATGCCGTGGATTGGAGTCAATCTTACCTGGAAGAGGCAGTGGGTACTTGAAGCAGGAAACCAAGCACCTGGGGGAAGAGAGGACATTGCTGACTTTGGGGAAAGTAAGGGCAAAACTAGGATGTTTGGAATCAGTTTAGGGCACAGAACATATTTTCAATCTCTAGCGTCAGCATTCGAGAGCAGAAACTGAGGCTGGAGGACACTGAATCAGCAGACGCCATCAGCCTTCCAAAACATGAGTTAGAGTCTTCCTGCTATCACACAGCCGCAATGGAGGATCAGAGGGTTGCTGAGCCATTGAGATATCTCAGTCTGTTCGTACAGTGGACTTAAAAGGTTACTGTTTAGACTCTGAGGTCATTACAGTGAGTAGGAGCAAAATGGTGAAGAATGAAAGATCATTTCCATAAATTCAAAACAAAATAGAACTAATCAATGATGCTAGAAATGAAGAGCAGTGTCTATATTGGGGATAGAGGGGAGTGTAACACCTTCCAGGAAGGGACCAGGAGCCATTGAGTGCTGGTATATTTCTACTTTCTGATCTGGGTGGTATGCTCGCTTTGAAAATTCATGGGGCTTGGTTTATGCTCTTTGCTAAGTACATGTTCTACGTCAATAGAAAGCACTCTCTGAAAAAGGAGAACATGGGACAGCCACAATAGCGTGGTTCAGATTGGCTTCATAGCTGTGTGACCCTTAATCAGATGTTATAACTGTTTTTAACTTCAGTGTCTTCGTCTTTGAAACAAAGATAATGATATGGCATGTGCATTAGTTCGTTTTCCATGGCTACAGTGAAACACCTGAGGCTGAGCACTTTATAAAGAAAAGCAATTCATTTAACAAATAGTTTTAGAGGCTAGAAGGCCAAGGTTGGGTAGTTCCTCATATTTGGGCTCTGGCAGAGCTGGATCACAGGGTGGTGGATGGGATATGATTGAGAAGGAGCAATCATATGTCCAGAGAAGACCAGATCAGCTCTTTTATAATAACCTACTCTGTTTAGAACTCTCTAGAGTTCCATGAAAACTAAATTAATTCCTTCCCAGGACGGTGCTCCCATTGACCTGTCTTCTCCTAAGGCTCCTTCAGGGTTCCATCACCTCCCAACATGGACATTCTGAAAATCAGACTTCCAATGCATAACCACTTAGGGAACAAGCCACATCCAAACTATAGCAGCTTGTCATCTGGAAGGGCAACTGAATTAACTTCTTTGAATAGACTTTGGAGTAAAATAAGCAATTAGTACTAGTTATTGCTTTCATGATAATGCTGCCGATGATGGTGATGATATAAATATTTTAAAATATGGAATAATCTGCCCCTATTGGGTAGACTATCATTTTTTAATTAATTATTTATGTTTTAAATGTGTATTGGAGTTTTGCCTGCATGTATATCTGTGTGAGGGTGTCAGTTTTTGGAGTTACAGACAGTTGTGAACTGCCAGGTGAGTACTGGGAATTGAACCTGGGTCCACTGGAAGAGCAGCCAGTTTTCTTAATTGCTGAGCCATTTATTTCTCCAGCCTAGACTATTATTATTACTACAGCTTCATTATGAGTCATCTCAAGCCTAAAATAAAATGTGTTAAGGGAGGGGTGTGGCAGTACATACTATAATTCCAGCAAGAACTGAAAAGTTGAGGCCAGCCTAGGCTCCATAGCAAAGGGCCAGTCTGAGTCGCATAGCAAGAGCTTATCTCAAAAATAAAACAAGGTTTTGCAGAGATTGCACAGTTGTTAGAGTCAGAACAACCCTTGCTGAGGAACCTAAGTTTTGCATCTTACAATCAAACAATTCGTAACAGTCTGTAACTCCAACTTCAAGGGATTCAGAGCATCCTCCTCTGGTATGTTTAGGTACCTGTACTCATGTTCACAGACACACACACAGACACACACACACACACACACACACACACACACACACACACACACACATACACACACACACACTCTTAAATATGGAATGAATTTTTTTTAAAAAAAAACTCAGGGTCTCTCTCATTATATAGGGCAGGCTGGCCTCATAACCCATAGAGATCAACCAGTCTCTGTTTTCCCATTGCTGTTTTTAATGGAGTACACCGCTATGCCTGGCTTTGAAATAAAATCTTTTGAAAAATGTGCTTGGGCGTTGTATGGGATGCATTTGCTTTAGTGGGAAGGCAGGGGCATGAAGCAACCTACAACTTGAAGCTGGAGGGCTCTTTCTACACCTCTCAGCCTGGAGTCCTCATTTATACAAAAAGTAACAACATTTACCTCTCATGGGCAGCTCTCAGCACCGGGCAGGCCAATAATTATACAGCAAGGGCTCTTGGAGAGTTCTACCCAGAACATTGATTTTTATAAATTATTGATTTCCAGCCTTGTCAATGAGAGTGTCAAAAGGAGCCACCAGAAATGAGTCATCATGTCGGAGTGTGTTCTTTGGCCTCCCCATCACAAAGGAGCCAGGGAGATTGTGCTGTCTGTAGTCCCAGGCCCAAGTTGGCAAGGACTAGAATTCTCTAGAATGGAAAGTTGGGGAGGAAGGAGAGCCTGTCTTTATTTTCTCTAACTTTTCATTGAAATTCAGTATTTCCTTCCTGGTGAGTGCAGGCAATAAACCCTGTTAACATTAGTAGCACCTGCCATTTCATCTCTAACAGAAGCCACAGATATTTTCCTATCTCACGGCAGCAGCTGCAGATGTGTGGGCAGACTTTTCTCATCGTATCAGAATTATAAAATTCAACCCACTGCTGTATCTTGCTTTTTAGCACATTACAAAAACACAGTGATAGTACTGTACCAATATTCTACTGTGACCCTGTTTCCACGCAATACAGTTCTACTGTTCCTCTCTACGCCCAATTTTGTGCATTAAAAATATTTAACAGGCACATAAGGCAAATCAAATTTCCCAGAGGCCCATGACACCATAAGAATGAGAATGTTGGGGTCCAACTCAGAGCTGGTTTGCTGCCAAAGTAATGTCCTGGAAGTATTCAAATGCAAAGAAATATACGGCTTTCTTTTTCCGTGAGGTGTTCTTGCTCCGCCACCTTTTATGAGCAGAACCTGATCATTTCCATAAAAAGACAAAGGCTTTTTGTACAAAAAGGAACATATCCCAGATGGTTGTGGACCAGGGTGACAATTCTGAAAATTAGGCAAATGAGGAGAGCTCTATATTTATACTCAAAGGAAATATGGGATTAAGGAGGGGCAAATGCTGGCTTTGGAGAGAATTGAGTATGCTATGCAAAGGATTGTGGGTAGGACAAGATTGTTCAGGAAGAACCCTGCATCCCGTTGTTCAGTTCACTACATGTGGTTACCTGGAGGATGGTGGGCCCCGGGTATAAAGAAAATCGTGGAGTGGTCCCCTCCTTTCAACCCTAGGACCCAGAGGTGTAGGGAGAGGGCTTACGGGGAAACAGACTCTGGAATAAGACGAAATGGCTCAGAATGTCAGCTCCTATTGGCTGGCTCTGTGATATCACTGTGTCTCCGTTTCCTCCTCTATAAAAATGGAGTGGGTGGTCAAGTGCTTGCTGTACAGCCATGAGGAAGAGTCTGGATCTATCCCTTCAGGCCAAAAGCTGGGGGCAGTAGCTTGTACTTGTAACCCTCCTTTGGGGAGGCAGAGTCCGGAGGGTCTCTAGCGGTCACAAGCCAGCTTATCATATTGCTCACAGTTCAGTGAAAGACCCTATCTCAAGTAACAAGGTGTAGGGGCTGGAGGGATGATCCAGGGATTAAGAGAACTTTCTTCTCTTGCAGAGGACTCAGGTTTAGTTCCCAGTTTGGTCTCTGTGTGTACCAGGCAACACACACACACGTCCTACACATACAAACAGGCACGAAAACACTTCTATACCTGTAATAAAAATAAACAGATATTTTAACAGAATAAGGTGGAGAATAATAGAAGAAAGAAATAACATTGACCTATGGCCTCTACATACATGTGCACATGCATCTGCACATACATGTACAGCACACACACACAAACACATACACACACACACAGAGTGAGACAATAGCTACATAGTAGTGTTGTGCAATATTAGTTGAAAATGTGTTACATTTATTTACGCTGTGAATATTTGCTAAATGATGCAAACATGTGTTTCATTCTTTTATGTTGCATCTGTTTAACTCTGTGAAGCTGTGTTACTATGCCTACCTAAAACACCCAAAGGTCTAATAAGGAACTGAACAGCCAATAGCTAGGCAGGAGAGAAGATAGACGGGGCTGGCAGGCAGAGAGGATAAAGAGAAGGAGAAATCTAGGCTCAATGGAAGAGTGAAGAAAAGGAGGAAGACAGGGAGAAGCCAGGGGCCAGCCACCCAGCCACCCAGCCACCCAGCCACCCAGCCACCCAGCCACCCAGCCACACAGCCACCAAGTCACTCAGCCACCCAGCCACCAAGCCACACAGCCACACAGCCACACAGCCACCCAGCCACCCAGCCACACAGCCACACAGCCACCCAGCCACACAGCCACACAGCCAACCAGCCAACCAGCCAACCAGCCAACCGGCCAACCGGCCACCCGGCCACCCGGCCACCCGGCCACCCGGCCTCATAGCCTCACAGCCTCACAGCCTCACAGCCACCCAGCCACCCAGCCACACAGCCACACAACGAGCCCCAGAGTAAGAAGGGAAGAAAGACATATAAAATAATTAAAAAAAGGTAGAAAGGCCAGAGGCAAAATGTAGAAGAAGAGAAAAGGATTAATTTAAGTTAGAAACAAGCCAAGCTAAGGCTGGGCAGTCCTAAGTAAAAATAAGTCTCTGTGTATTTATTTGGGAGTGGGTGGCAGACCCCAAAGAGTTAAAAAAAGTAACTACATAGTAATGTGTGGGTATGGAACTAAATACATGCAGCTCAGTGGCCAGGAGGCATGGGACCATTCACACCTTGGCTTCAAGCTATTACAGGTTGGGAGGTCCCCAGAATTTGATGTCCTGTGTTTGTCAATACTCCCCGGCTTGAGTCCTTATCTCTCAAGGCCTTGCTCTTCCAAATAGAGAGTTACAGACTACTCAGTAAAGGACTGGGCTGACTCTGGGGAGCAAGGATGAGGTTTTCCTGCAGAGCTTTTCAGAGAGAATGTCTTGCCAGCCACCTGACTGAGCAAACTTTGGCTCATGCTTCTTTCTGGAGCCCGGCAATAATGAAGTTGTCCACTGCAGGGT
This sequence comes from Phyllotis vaccarum, assembly GCA_033318265.1. NCBI lineage: Eukaryota > Metazoa > Chordata > Mammalia > Rodentia > Cricetidae > Phyllotis > Phyllotis vaccarum. Next base: position 77,005,985 of record JARWLC010000012.1, read on the forward strand.
GCTGCTGGTCACCAGACTCCTGGGTAGAAAGCCAAAGGGGACTTGCCATGTGCTGCTCTGAAGTGCAGACACTGCATTTTCAACCCCCTGGTTGTTCTGTGAGTAGGACATGATTTTGTTGCATGGACTTTAAGAGAAAAAATGATCTGATTCTTCTTTTTATTTTTTTCTTTTTTGAAGGATCTGCCATTCTGCATTGTACTGTGCCCAGAGCAGTGCTTGGCACTGGAGCAGTAGGTTCATATTAAATTATTATTCAAATAATTGACCATTTATTTGTTTTTTTTCAAAAGGTTCTACATATTTTATTACTGAATAAACCACTTAGTTCATGAAAGACAGCTCTCTGGGCATGTCAGTACCCTCACAAACATTATTTCTAGATTTACTCAAGGTCGGAAGACCCACCTTAACTGTGAGCAACACCAGTCCGTGGACTGGGGTCCAGGACAGAATGAACAAGAGAACATGAGCTGAGGCCCAGCATTCCTGACCGCGAATGCAATGTGACCAGTGCATCACACTCCTGTTGCCGTACCTGGTTATGATGGACTGTAGCTTTGAGGGGAGAGACCAAAGTAAACTTTCCTTCCTTAAGGGGCTCTCGTCAAATATCTTGTCACAGAAAAAAAAAAAAAAAAAAAAAGGCTAAGTGGAAAAGAAGAAGAGAAAGTGGGAGTAGAAAGGAGGAGTTATCTGTCTCAAGGCATCAGCATGCACTCTTCATTCCTGGCATTTGAAAAGCTAAAAGGGAGATCAGAAGCTTGAATCCAACCAGAGCTACTTAGGAAGACATTGTCTTCAAAAAATACCAGCATTAAACCTCGTTCATCCAGTGCCTGATCCTACCTTGCTCTCACAGTTGACCACTGTTAGTTATTTTAAAAATTCCCTTTGTGAGTTACTGACTGTGCATGCAACACACACACACACACACACACACACACACACACACACACACACACACACACACCGTTCTAATCTTCTCTTCTATTTATGAAATAGTTCTGTGTAGCCCTGGCTGTCCAAGAACTTACTATGTAGACCAGGATGGCCTTGAACTCACAGAGGTCTACCTGCCTTTGCTTCTTGAGTTCTGGAATTAAAGACATTTATCACCTGTGGCTCACCCTTTCTTCTTTTGAGACAAACTTTTGCTACCTTGCCCAGTCTTTCCCAGACTTCTGGATTCAAGTGATTTTTCCTCTTCAGTGTACAGAACATCTTGGACTTCCAGTATGTATCGACACCCCTGCTTTAATTATTTTCCCTGCTTACATAAAAAGTAGATGACTGTATAGTGTTCTACTTCTTACCTTATAAAACATGCAATGGGCTCCTTTCACAAGAGTACACAGACAGGTGACACTCTTATTTTTGGAGCTTCATAGTATTCCATTATCATCATGCCCATACACCCATGTGATGGCATGTGGGCCATCAGGCCCATAAACATCCCCACCCTCCAAGTGACCAGACTAAAAACATAGCTTGTGGACCAAGACCACCATATATCCTCCCTATATGACCATGATTAGAAACGGCATGTGGGCCAACATGCTTATAAGCATCCCCCACACCGTGACAAGGCTCAGAAATGGCATATGGCTCCCAGGCCCACCAGATGACTGAATTTGGAAATGTTGTGTTTACCAACATGCACACTCTGCCTCTCCATATGACTTAGATCAGAAATGGGATGTGGTCCAACATACTCATACACCACCCCATACAACCTGAATACGAAATGGCATGTGAGCCTACATGATTATACACCCCTAGTGTATCTGGGCTTGGGAAAGGCTTGTGGTCTAATATGCTCATATATGCCTTCATATATCCAGATTAAGAAATGCATGTGGTGAATAGTCCAACATACCCGTTTACCCTCCAATATGACCTGGCTTGGAAATGGCATGTGAGTCAACATGCCCATATACCTTCCAATATGACTGCACTTGGAAATGTCATGTGTGCCAAGATGGTCACACACACAGTCCTCCAGCATGACTAGACTTGGGAATGGAATGTGGACCAGCATGGTCAAACATTCCCCATGTGACCAGGTTCACATATAGCATGCGGGTCAACATGTGCATCTACCATCCATTGCAAATGAGATTGGAAAAGGAATGACGGTCAACATGCCCATACAAACATTCATGTGATTGAACTCAAAACACTCATGTGGGTCAACATGGCTGCATACCTTTCCATGTGACCTGCCTTGGAAATGGCGTATGGACAAATATGGACATACACCTCAAACTATAACACGTGGGTCAACATTCTCATACACTTCAGTGATGGGGCTCAGAAATGTCATGTAGGCCTACATGCCCACACACTCAACTCCCCAATGTTACTAGGATCAGAAGTGGCATGTAAGCCAACATGCACTTTCACCTCCCAGGATGACCTGGTTCAGAAAGGTTTAGGGGTCAACAAGCCCATAAACCCAGAATAAGACTGGTCTAAGAAATGGTATAAGGATGCCCATTCACTCTCCTACTTGAACTGGTAGAAAATGACATGTGGGATAACATTCTCATACAGCACTACCATATCACCATGGTTGGAAGTGGCAAGCCCATTCACCCTTATATATGACTGGCTCAGAAATGGCATATGGAAAATATGTCCATATACCCTACCATATGACCCAACCTCAGGAATTACATGGAGGTCAAAAATGTCCATATACCACCCATACGAGCAGGCTTGGAAATAGCACATGTACCAACAAGCCCTTACACTTGCAACTGAGCTCAATATAACATGTGGCTGAACAGGCCCATACACCCCTGTATATGACTGGTATCAGAAGTTGTATGTGATCCAAAATGCCCATACACTCTCTCCATATGATCAGACTTACAAATAACATATATACCAACATGCATATAACCATACTCCATGTGATCAAGCTCAAAAAAGACTTGTGGTCCAACATGTTCATATACTCCCTCATGTGACTTGGCTAAAAGATGATATATGAGCTACCATGTCAATTCACTTTCCTATATGGTCTAACTTGGAAATGGCATATGAGAACTCATACCCATATACAACCTCTATATGGCTATAAATAGTATGTGGACCAACATGCTCATTCACTTCCCATATGTCCTGGCTCAGAAATGGCAAGTGGGCCACCATGAATTTTAACATGTGACTTGGCCCATACATGACAACATATGACAAGATTTGAAAATGACATGTAAGTCAACAGGTTCATCAACCTCAAGGTATGACAGGGTCCAGAATAGCACCTGTTATAACATGCTATACACTCTCCCAATTATACCAGGTTTTAAAATGACTTATGGGCCCACATGTTCATAAGGACCAGTATATGACTAGGCTGAGAAATGCCATGTGGGTCAATATGCTCTTATTAGGCCTCATGTGATCTGGCTCAAATTAGACATGTGGGCCAACATGCCCATATACTATCCATGTGATAGGGTTTGAAAGTAGCCTGTGTGCAAACATACCTACACTTTTCTTCAATGTGACCAGGCACAGAAATGGCAGGTAGGTTGTTTTCAAACTCTGTTATGTAGTAGGTTAATAGGAAGTGATATGGTCATGTTGCCACATGCAGTTTCCAAGCCTGGTGTTGGCCCAGATGACATTTCTAAGCTTTGTTAAATCTGCAAGTGTGTGGATGTATTTACTCACATGCTGTTTCTGAGTTGATCACATGGTGGTAGGGTGTATGAACATGTTATCCTGCACTATTTCTTAGCCTGGTCATAAGGGTAGCCTGACCATAATGGAAAAGTATGGGCATTTTGGACCACAGACTTTTTCTGAGCTTGATGACATTTACTGTATGAGAATGTGGTTGGGTTTGCATGCCATTTCTGACACATGGAGGGGCTTGTATGGGCATGCTGGCCCACACGTCATATTTGAGCCTAGATATGCTGTGTGTAGAGTTGTGTGTGGTTGTGAGGGACGTGTAGGGCCATATGACATTTTGGAGACCCATCAAATGCAGGTATATTGGCATGTTATCCCACATGCCTACTTTGAGCCAGATCCCATGGAGGTGCTGTATGGGAATGCTATTTCTTAATTTGGGCACATCTGGGACATTTGGAGGCAATTTTTTCCACATTTCAATACTGAAATAGTTGTATGAAGGGGTATATAGGCTTTTTGGCTTACATGTCATTTCTAAGCCTGGTCACATGGGGGATGTATGGACATATTGGTTCACCTGTCATTACTAAGCCATACATAAGGGGTTGGGTATGGGTATTTTGGTTCCTATTCCTTCCCAAGACCAGTATTGTGGGAGTGTATATGTACATGCTGACCTATAAGCCAGTTTTGAGCTTGATCATGTGAAGTAAGGATTATACAGTCAGACTCTTTTACATGCCATTTCTAAGCCTTGTCACATGGAGAATGTATGTATGTATTGGCCCACATGCCATACTGAATCAAATTGTGTGTGAGTGTATGTGTTTATGCTAGATAACAAGCCTTTTCTGAGCCCTGTCACATTGATGTGGTGTATGAGAATGTTGGCCCACATGCCCCTTACAAACTCTGTCACATGGAGAATATGTATGTGCATGTTGGCCCACATGCCCTTTCTAGATCCACTTTCTTGTGTGTGTGTGTGTGTGTGTGTGTGTGGTGTGTATGCCTGGCTATGCTTGTCCTTAGGTCATTTCTGAAACGTTTAATGGGGGGGGGCATTTGGGGTTACATGCAACTTGTGATCCTAGTTTTGAGTGGTTGTATTGGTGAGTTAGCAACCTGCCATCTCCGTACCTGGTTATAGAGGTGAATGTGTACATGTTGAGTCACATTCCATATCTGAGTCTGTTACATGTGGAAAGATGTATGAACTTGTCAGCAAATATGACATCTCTGAGCCCTATTTTATGGGGGTGTGTATGGACATGTTAGCCCATAGGCCAATTTTGATGATTGTCACATGGAGGAGTATATGAGCATGTTGGCCCGAGTACCACTTTTAATCCTGTGACATGGGCACTATGGGCATGTTAGCAGGCAGTGAGTTCAAGGCCAGCCTGGTCTACATAGTGATTTTCAAGCCATTCTGGGCTATTTAGTGAGACCTTGTCTCAAAACAAACAAAAGGTCCAGAGCACATAAGAGGATCAGAAATGGTCTTGGTGTCAGCATACCTATGATTCTAGCACTTGAGAGGTTGAGGTAAGAGGGTTATGGTGAGCTTAAGGCTGGACATAGTTAAATCACGTCTCAAAAAGGAAAGGTGGAAGATCAAAAGACATGTAGGCTGATCATATTTTAATGAGAAGAATAGTTTAACCTCTCAGAGAAAATGCCTAGAATTACCCAATGGCTGTGCTGACCTAGTATCCCCCAAACAAGCCTACTTTTTTCCATTCATGTGACACTGGACATCACTTTAGAAGAGGGTTGGATTTACATGGAAAGTACTCTTAAGAGAGCCCTGGATATTCAGGAAACACTAGGAAACACTGCCACCAGGTGGATGGTAGCCCGTCCATTTTGGTCCAGTTCTAGACTGTGAGCACTCTGAGGCACTATCATACAGATGAGGGTGTAGGAGTATGTAACCTTCATCAGTACAATAGCTCCTGACAACGTAAATATTCCAATATTTGTGGGATGGAGAAATTAGTGATGTCATGGCTATAGAAACTTATTTAGTATAATGTGTTGCACTAATAAAGGAACTCAGAGCCAGATAATCAGGGAAAGGCTGGAATATCAAAGAGAGGAAACACCACAGTCAGATCTCACCCAGGTCTTCCAGCTTCCCCACCCTCACTCCTCATGGCTTCTACTGCCTGCTCTGTCTTTCTATGCCTGCCTTAAACACCATCTTCACCCCATTGTTTCACATCCAGGTTAAGATTAAAGGCATGGCACCACCACTGCCTGCCTGGGAGCCTGGAACTCCCTCTGTAACTAAGCTAGCCTCAAACTCAGATTTGATGGGATTAAGGACATAAGTCACCACTCCCAGATATTCCCTGTGCTGGGATTAAAGGTGTGAGTTACCACTTTCTAATCCTCCTAGACTGACTGTGGGTAGATCCTTCTGATATATCAGACTGGTTTTTATTAAATATGAAACATATCCCCACAATAAAGTGTCTTAAATCGTGGTAGCCAGAATTGAAAATTAATACTCAGGAACTTACATCTAAATAAACAGAATATAACAAATGGCTAAAATAGTTCTTCTCTTTTAGACATAAATAACTATTTTAGTCAACCAGATTATTCCAATAACTATAATTTTTTAAAGGCAGAATCTCCCGGAGCCCACACTGGTCTAGAATTTGCTATATAGTCGAGGATGGCCATGGACTTCTGATCCTTCTGCCTTTACTTCCCGGGAGCTGGGATTACAGGTAGGGCCACTGTTCCCAGCTTCTTCGGGACTGTGAATAGAACTCAAGGACTCATGCATGCTAGACAAATACTCTAGCAACTGAGTCACATCCTCAGGCCCCAAACAGGTTAATGTTTAAATTGTTTTTTTACTTAGCCTTTATGCATTGGTTTGCTTTTGTGCTTCAGCTTGCCCACATTACTGAAGATTGGTTTTCTGCTGCATCAGCCATCTAGATTATCTATAGATTTTAGAATTATAGCTCTGGATCTTGGCCCAGCCCTTTAGTACTGAAGCATAAATGGAGACCGAATCCCGGAGTTCTCCTCTCTTGAGTAGCTAGCTCAGACTTGTGAATTAGATCTCATATGTAATTCTTTAGGCTATCAAGTCTTTCAAGAAAGACCTGGGGGTTCCTGGACATGAAAGTGTACAACAATGCCAACAGCATTGTTGAGACCCTGTCTCAAACAGACAGGCAAACAGACCTAGGATTAGAAGGGTCGGGGATCTCAAATGGTTTAACAAAACCTGTCACGTTGTTTTCAGGGAATTCTTGTTGGCTCCTAATAAATTTATACCTTTCTAAATTGATACAAGTTGTGTTCTATTTTCTACTAAACATTCTTTCTTCAATTTTATTAGCTTGTAGGCTGTTGTATTCTCACTGATTTCTTTAGGAAATTAAGATTTTTTTTTTTTTTTTTTTAAGAACCAAAGTGGCACTTTTCCCAAGAGGCAAGTTCAAATCATATAATGAAGTCACTCTTTTACTGTTCTAGAGAGATCTTCTTTAATTAGAATACTTCTTTAAGGATCCACAGAAGACAGGCATGGTGGTGCACAGGTGTGATCTCAGCACTAGGGAGCTAGAGGCAGAAGAATTAGCAGTTCAAGGACATCCTCAGCAATTCCTTTTTAGCAATTGGCATCAAGTAATTTTAATTCTAAGTTAAGCATAGCATAGTGGTTTGTTAAGGTAGCTGGCACATAGTAATAACACCATTATCATTACCATAAAATTACCACTCTTATCACCCTCATCAGGAGTGTCAGCTAGCCACAGACACTAGTTTCCCAAGGCAACATCTTGTGAACTACCATAAAATACTTCATAGTCTAAAAGATTGATTGCTTTCTGCCAACAGCCTGATAGAGTTCAGAAGGAAAAATTCATCCCCAAACCATAAGAAACTGTCTGTTTACTTATTTGTTTGAGGCAAGGTTTCACTGTGTTGCTTTATCTGGCCTGACACTTGCTAAATAGATCAGACTGACCTTGAACTCACAAATATCCACTTGCCTCTGACCCCTTGCTGGGCTTAAAGGTGTGCACCACCATAACTGACTTTATCCATCCATTTCTAATGACAAACTAGATGCATCAGATTATCCTTCCACATATAACTCAGAAGACAAATTACTTGTGAAGATGGGTTGACAAGTCCAACATCATCGTGACTTCCTGTGGCCCTTTCTGACCCCTTTTGTGGCTGACGGCTTTTGACATGCCAATAGAGCCTTGCTTGCCAGAGACTACAAAAGCAGCCAGGTTCAGAAGAGACGCTCACTCACAGGGGTTCTCCAAATGTGAAAACAACAGCAAAAGATGGAGCCAGAAGTAGAAGATGAGCTGTTAGGGAAAGAGGACTGGGAAGGGGGAGGGGGAGGGGGGGAGGAGGATGGGGGGGATGACAAGATGGGATAGAAAGAAGGGGGCACAAAAGATGATGTATGGAGATGTCACAGTGAGACCCATTAGTTTCTATAAACTAGTATGTGTTTACTGTTGTAATAATACGTTCCAAGTTCTTACTAAAAGGGATGTTGGTAAGTAGGTAGAAATAGCTATTTTGATGAGTTACTATGGTATTGTAGTTCTTAAATGGACATATATTATTGTTGTGAATCTTTCCAAGCACGTTTTTAGAATCATAGTTTTATTCTTATTATTTGGGCAAAACACCAAAAACCAGAAAAGAAATGGCTTCAGGTGCCATGAGACATCATGTCTCAAAAAGATGGATGACTCCTGAGGAATGAAACCCTGATTGTCCCCTAGCTTCCACACACATGGGAACAGACATGCACACATATGCCCATGAACACACACATACAATTAAAGCTAAAGGCCTCTGTGTTAAGCACAAGCTATTCATTTAACAGATCTCGTTTAAATATGCCATTTACAGTTGTAAGAATATTGCTTCTAGGACTACAGAGCTGGAGACAGAGCAGCTACCAGAGAGAGCTATCTCATCGGAGACAAATATGAGGGATATGACCATAATGTAGAACAAACACTCAGAGTAGGGTTACCAACTGTTCCTTCTTTGGAAGAGCAAGCCTTTCTTTTTCAATTATGTTCCTTCTGGCTTGCAGGAAGGAAAATGTAACCATGGGAACAATAGTTGTAATCAGGAGTAATAATAATCTTTGTAACATTCTTTCTGAGCAGATTAAAAATTAGCTTTTCTCTTTTTTTTATTTTCTCTATTCTTTCTATTAATTTATCAACTTGTGTTTTCAATTATATTTATGAAATCCAGAGTTCTGGAGACCCAGTGGCATTCAAGGGAATTTGAGTCTTTAATGACTGTCAAGATCTCTCTAGGTTGACCATTGCCAAGCTACTGTGCTGACTAATTACAGACCTCCCAAAGTAAGAGCAGATGGTCTGTCCAACAACGGATTTCTCTTGTCAACTGCTTCCTGATGCCTGGCTTTCTTGAGATTCAAGACTTAGACACTGAAGAAGCAAAGACCTTGAAAACGAAGCAGACTGTTTCAGTTCCAAAGGAAAGACTATGAGCTGTGGAGACAGAGCATATCTAAGTGGTGTCTCTGCCAGCCATTCACATGGCAAATCACGAAGTAAAATAAACCGGTTGACCAGGGGGTCCCAGGAACCCTCATCCCTGCCTCCCCCGGGCTGAATTTACAAGTGAAGTTTTCTATGCCTGACTTTAAAAAGAGAACAAAAAGCAGAAACAAACAACCCCCCCCCCCAAATCCCACCCAAAACCACGGGTTCAGGGGATCAAACCCAGGCCCTATGCTTGCACGTGCACTTTACCAACTGAGCGGTCTGCTCAGCCCCTTAAACTTGGTTTTTAAAAGTTGTTAATTAGCATTTCTGTTTCTGGCACTTGTTAAAAAGTCATAGTATGAAGCAGAGAGCTCCACTCTGTCAATCATTTGTTTAAGGTGCTGACTGACCTTTGAGGTTTCTATGCCCCGTTTGTTAGTATTTGGACATTGGCCTGAGCGAGGGATAGTCCAGAAACCAATGGTCTAGTAACCTGAAGAGAACAAAGAAACACACTGTTTCAACCAAAAATGTTCATTGGGTGTTTATTTTGGTCTTAGACATAGACACGTATACATTTCAGTGTCACTAGATTCTGACTAAGTAAGGGGAGAGACTCTGTGTGGTCCTGGCTGCTCACAGAGTCCCGGCTCAAGCAAGGAGTATAAGTGAATGAAAAGATACATAGGAAATCCTAGTAAAACTCACCAGAAAATCAGATGAACCTGTTTAGCGAGCAGTTATAATCTATAATTGATGGGTAGTGCTTGACATTTATGAGAAGTAATCCCAGGAGAAAAAAAATATAGAAAATACAAAATAAAGATAAAAACAAGTGAAAAATCCCAAACAACAGTATTCCCAAACCTAAGCCAAATTACCCGGCCTCTTTGGAGTACTGTGGTCTAGTACTGGAAATTAAAGTAAAAGACAATCAAAATTAGAGCCATATTTTTGCATTTACTTCGAGGTGTGTGTGTGGGGGGTGATAGTTGGTATTTTGATTATTTTCCCTAGTTATCTTATTACACATCTTTAGTGATATCAACTTCATGTTAGTATTAAGCTGGGCCTAAACCACACTTGGAGCCTCTATTCTGTGCCAAGCAGTGTGTTTATTTATTACGAACCCATAGGGTTTTGTAGGTTATGATTCTAGGACATGGCATGGTTAATTTGTTAGTATCGCACCAGCAGCAAGTGGTGGATGAGATCTGAACTCAATACATTTCTCTAGTTTTTTGATAAATTAATTGCCTTTCACTAGATTTGACACATTAGAAATACACGGTCTACTGAGTTACAATCTCTAGAAACGGGACCTATAATCTTGGATTTGAAATGGACTCTTCAGGTGATCCTTCAATTTCAATTTGAATCATAGAAAAGTCACTCATGCAGCCTGAAATAGAGGTGTGTGGGAGTGCAGAGGCTGGCTCATATTGGAAAGCATAGAGAGGCAGCAAGAAATCGCCAGAGAGTTTAAGCAAACAAGTACTGATGGAACCAGGCAATGGTCCGTATGCCTGCAGAGGTCACAGCATCCTCATTTTGAGTGTTCCTTGTCCTTCATTTTTTCCATGTGTTTCTTGAGAATACTCTAAAACCAATTAGGATCGAGCCAGTAAAATGGAGATGCCAAGAGAGGCTTTATACAAAGAACACATAGGCTATAGCTCAGAGGTAAAGCCTTTGACAGCATAAAAAGAGCACAGCAGGCATTGTTAGCCATCCAGGGAAAGCAAAAACAGCATGTTGCTCTGAGTCTGGTCCTGGGTAGCCAGGAATGGCTTCACTGTGCATCACCGGCCCGGATCTCTGGTTCCTAGAGTGCTGTTTCCTGCTCCCCTCTGCAGCCCTGCTTCCCCTGCTCACTTAGGTGCCTCTGTTCTGTAATTTGGTTGGTCCTTGTGCTCATTTCTGTCTCATCAAAGTCCTTTAGAGTCTTTTATAAATTGTTGTCTAATCCAAGATCCCTGTGTCCTACTTCTCAGCTCAGAGAGTCTGATTGGCCGAGCCTGGTCTGTGTGTTGGCTCCCATCTGCACATACTCTGGTTAGATCATTCCAGACTTCTCAGGAACCAGAGAAAATAGGACCAGACCAGTTTTTCAACAGTATGACTAAAGGAGGCAGTCTCAAACATCACAATTTGTATTGGCATCTCCAAATATGCCCGATATACTTGATCTAATTCATAAAGTGTTTCTCAGCACTATTAATGCCTTGTATGTTATTTGTAGCTTTTTTATTTTTTTCTAGTTCAATAGACTTAGCATGATTTAGCATTGTATGAATTCTGTATACACTTGCCTATTAAGAGGAATTCATACAAGTATCCATATCTTAGTAGAAAGCAATACATACTACGATCAGCATGGTCTCTTTCTTGTAGTTTCTGTCTCTCAAAAATTTTTTTATGTATGTGATCAGACTCAATTCTCAGTAACAAAGTCATGAGATTACACATCAGGATGTGTGGAATCACTATTTTACTAAGAGCCACAGACTTTGTGTGTGTGCATGTGCATGTGTGTGATTGTGCCTCTGTGTGTGTGCATCTGTGTATGTAGTAGGTGGTTTCTGGCCCAACTTTTGGGCCTTGCCTCAAGGTTTAGGGCCTGCAGACCCACAGTCCCACAGAGACACACAGATGCTTTCATTAGTTTTCAGCTGATCAGCCTAAGCCTCAGGCATATAGCTTCTACCTCTCTACCCTTCGTCTAACCCATGACTCATCCTGTTCAGCCATGGGGCTCGGTACCTTTTCTCACAGCAGCATGGTTGTCCTCTGCTTCTTCCAGCTTCTCTCTGGTGTTCTCTCTGGCATTCTGCTCTGTGCTTCCTGTTCTCAAGAGTTTTCTTAGTCTGGTAGCCCCGCCCACACTTTCTGCCTGCTTTGGCCAATCAGCGCTTTTTATTAAACCAGTGTGTGGGACAATTATTTACCATGAAACAACACAATCCCCTACATGTGTACATGTTTGTCTGCTCATGTGTGTATGCATGTGTGATTGTGTCTCCCTGTGTGTGCATCTGTGTATGTGTGTACGTTTGTCTGTTCATGTGTGTATGCGTATATGTAAAATTGTGTGCATATCTGTGTATGTACGTATGTTTTCATTTGTGTATGCATGAGTGTGTGTGTGTGTGTGTGTGTGTGTGTATGTAAAAACAGAGCTCACCTCAAAGGAGAATAAGAATTTGTTCTGGAGCCAAATGTTAGTGACCATGGCCCAGTGTGGTGGTTTGAAAGAAAATGGCCCTCAAAGGAAGTGTGTCACCGTGGGGGTGGGCTTGGAGGTCTCTTTTGCTCAATCTTCCCTCAGTATTACAGTCAGTCAACTTCCTGTTGCCTGCAAGATATAGAACTTTCAGTGATTTCTCCAGCACCACATCTGCCACACCATGCTTCCTGTCATGATGATAATGGACTGGACCTCTGATTGTGAGTGAGTCACCCCAATTAAATGTTTTCATTTATAACAGTCGCCATAACCAAGCACTGGGCCAAGCTCTGGGAGTTCAGGAGGAGAACGAGGAGGAGGAGAAGGAGGAGGAGGAGGAGGAGGAGGAGGAGGAGGAGGAGGAGGAGGAGGAGGAGGAGGAGGAGGAGGAGGAGGAGGAGGGAGGAGAACCCACAGAGACAGCTGACCTGAATTAATGGGAGCTCATGGACTCTGGACCCACAGCTAGGGAGCCTTCATGGACTGCCTCAGGGCCTCTACATGTGAGCGACAGTTGTGTAGCTTGGTCTGTCTGTGGGGCCCCTAGCAGTGGGATCAGGACCTGTCCCCGGCACAAGCTGGCTTTTTGGAACCTATTCCCCATGCAGGGATTCCTCACCCAGCTTTGATTCAGGGGAGGAGCTTGGCACTGCCTCAATGTGATATGACATGCTTTGCTGCCCCTTTCTGAATAGAGGAGTGGGGGGGGCAGACAGAAGTTGGGCGAGGGAAGAGAGGTTGGAGGAGAAACTGGTTGGTATGTAAAATGAATTTAAAAATTTGATAAAAAACTTTTTAAAATTAAGAAAAAAAAGTTGTGGTCATAGTGTCTCTTCACAGCAACAAGAAATGCTAAGACTCCCAGGAACACAGATTCAGGTTACTTCAAATTCCATGTTCCAATGCTGAAGCAGTTTCATGAACTTTTTATAGTAGCAGAACAAAGAAAGCCATAGATGAAGTGCACTGGTGCAAACTTTGGAGAGATGCTTATAATCTTACCGATAGGCCTCTGCCCTACCCAACAGCAGCCTTAGCTCTGTGACTGGTGGAAACTAAGACTCATCAATACATTCTAAAAGGGGTTTTGTCTGTTAACCACAGAATGTTAGGTATGACACAGAGGTGGGCAAGGAATGGCTATTTACAGAGCTAAAGATGTCCCAGGATAAGTCCCAACTAGGTAAACCCAACCTCTCCACTGAAGTTCATCAGTCAGTCAGTATTTGAAGACACAGCTTCTTTCCAGGCATTCCATTCACGGCCTGTGTGTTTGTGTATAATATGGACATCAGAGAAGAACACTCAGAGTCTGTCCACTCCTACAGTTTTGTGGGATCCAGGAATCAAACTCAGGCCAAACTCATGTGCCTAAGAGCCCCTACCTACTGAGCCACTTCACCATTAGTTTTTGAGACAGGACTTCTCACTGACACTTGCACTTTGGCTAGACTGGCTAGCCAAGCAAGCACTGGGGATCCTTCTGTTTCTGTGTTGAGATTATAGGCATGTGTTACCATGCTTGACTTTCTACATCAGGGTTGAGGATCTGAACTCAGATATTCAAGCTTATATAACCAATGCTTTACTTACCAAGCCATATCTCTGGCCTAGCCCTAGTCTTACCTTTAAAAAACACAGTTCTAACACATTGTTATATATATATTTTTATGTGTGTGTGTTTTAATAGAGTCTTACTTGGAAGCCCAGGTTGGCCTCAAACTCATTATGTAGCTCAGGCTTAAAGTCAGAGGAAAATATTTGTTTTCTGTTTTTCAAGTGCGTTTATATTCTAAAGTGTTTGGTGCGTAGATGACATGAAGGAGCTCTGAGTGTTTGACCCATTTCTGAAGATCTAGTTCTGGGCTGATGTGCTAGCAGGTCTTCAGGCAAAGATCTAAGCCATAAAGTGTCAAGCAAAATGACCCAAGAGCTGAAAATAAACTAAAAGATGAGAAGATATGCCCTCGGTTGGGATGTCACAGGGAACTTAGGGTGTTGGTTTCTATGTGATACATTTGCTGTTGATCAGGATGTTTTGAAACATTGCAAGAACGGAAAAAAAAACCCCCACAAATGTTTGAAAGCAAATAGGGATACAAATAATTTATTTAAAAATTAATTTTTAATTAGCTTACAAAGTAGCAGGTTTCCTGTGGTACTTCCATCACTACTTAGCTGTGATTAACCCTACCTTACCCTCCTAATTCATTTTCATAAGCAATGCAGTGTTCGGTGGAGAATACAAATCCCTGTAAGACAAATTCTCACCTAAACTAGTTTAGTATTCTTCTGGTTACTCACTGATGAGTAAAACATTAGGAATGATTTCTTTTTATATATGAGCTTTAAAGAAATAATGTAGACACTGCTGCAGAGATTTGTGGGAACACAAAATGTTATTAATGTAATTAATATCACAAGGAGGGAAGATGTTTCATTGAGGGTGATTTTTTTTTAATTCGTTGTTCTTTTCTTCTTCTTTTTTTTTTTTTTTTTTTTTTTTTTTTTTTTTTTTTTTAAATCAAAACAGAGTTTCTCTGTTTAGCCCTGGCTGTCCTGGAACTCACTCTGTAGGACAGGCTAGCCCCAAATTCACTCAGAGATCTGACTGTCTCTGCCTCTTGAGTGCTAGGTTTAAAGGCATGTACCAACATTGCCCAGCTTGGAAGTGATTATTTTTTTAAAGAAGAAACTGGATTTGAAGAAGAAGTTGAATTGGATGGAACTATGATCGCAGAAAAGAGAGCCTTTTAGGAAAAAGCAATGGCAGACATTGTGCCTTTGGTAATTGGCTTGCTTATAATATACACACATTAGAAGAATCATTGTTTCCCAACCAAACATTTTTCAAAGTGAAGAAGCTCAGGGTAGTAGGCTGTAAGAGGCACTTCACTAACACCAAGATCAAAGGCTCAGCAGGGACATTCAACTCCTTTAGGTATCTGTGATGGCTTGAAAGAAAATGGCCCCTAAAGGAAGTGGCACTATTAGGAAGTGTGGCTTTGTTGGAGGAAGTGTGTCACTGTGGGGGTGGGCTTTGAGGTCTCATATATGCTCAAGTGAGACAGTTCACTTCCTGTTGCCTGAAAGTCAACATGAAGGACATTTGGCTACTTCTCTAGCACCCACACACCATGTCTCACCATGATGATAATGAACTAAACTCTGAAAATATAAGCCACTCCAACTAAATGTATTTCCTTTATAAGAGTTGTTGGGCTCATCGTGTTTCCTCACAGCAATAGGAATCCTAACTGAGACAGTATCCGAGCATGTGTTTTTTAGGAGTCCTGGGCTGCTTGCTTAGCTGTTAAATAAATGTAGATGTGTATTTTACATTTGGATTTGAAATTTGAGTATACATTTATTATTATACTTTTAAGTAATAGTTAAATAATTCCATGAACAAATTATTTGTTCTTATTTAAAATTTAATTCTACAACAAGAAAACTGACTTGGAATATTAATGTTAATTTGACTATGGTTTCCTCTTCTGAGACATGGTGCTAGAAAATGTAGCTCAGGCTGGCCTTAAACTTGTGATTCTCTAGCCTCAGCACCCCATGTACTGAGGTGTAAGGAATTGTGTTGTTTCATTGTAAATAATTATCCCACCCACTGTTTTAATAAAAAGTGCTGATTGGCCAAAGGCAGAGAGGAAGTGTGGGCGGGGCTACCAGTCTAGGAAGACTCAGAGAACAGGAAGCACAGAGCAGAAAGCCAGAGAGAAGCCGGAAGAAGCAGAGGACAACTATGCAGCTCTAAGAAAAGGTACCGATCCTCATGGCTGAACAGGATAAGAGTCATGGGTTAGTTTAAGGGTAAAGAGTTAGCAAGTTATATGCCTGGGCCTTAGGCCATCAGCCTAAAATTATTGTAAACATCTGTGTATCTCTGAAGGTCTGTGGGTCTGCGGGCTTAAATTTTGAGGCTAGGCCTGAAAGTCCAGGCCAAAAGCCTCATACTACACTGAGGTCCTAGTTTCTTTTAAAAATTATTTTATTACATTTACTCTATGTATGTGTGCTCATGTGTTCATGTTTGTGCATGTGTATGTGTGTGTGCATGTATGTGTGTACATATGTATGTCAGTGAATGTGTGTGTCAGTGCATGTGTGTATGTGTATGTATATGTGTGCACATGTGTGTATGTGTGTGTCAGTGCATGTGTGTGTCAGTGCATATGTGGGTGCATGTGTGTGTATGTATGTATCAGTGCATGCATGTGTATATATGCGTGCATGTGTGTGTATGTATATGCATGCATGTGTGTGTCAGTGCATGTGTGTGTATATATGCTTGCATGTGTGTGTGTGCATTTATATGCATGCATGTGCAATGTATGTATATGTGTGCATGTGTTTGTATGTATATGCGTGTATGTGTGTGCATGTGTGTGTCAGTGCATGTGTGTGTGTGTGCTTGTGAAGGTCAACGGACAATTTGCAGGAGCCAGTTCTTTCCTTCTGCCAAGAAGGTCTTGGGGCAATGAACTCAGGTCATCCATCTGAGTGGCAATGGGCTTTATCTGCTCAGTCATATAACCAGTCCCCTACTTTCTTAATTAGATTTCTTCATAGAAAGGTTCTTTATTTAAAAAATAAATTTGTTTTTTGTTTGTTTTGGTTTTCAAAAGGTTTCTCTGTATAACCCTGACTGTTGTGAAACTCGCTCTGTAGACCAGGCTGGCCTCTACCTCAGAGATCTGCCTGCCACTGTCTCCCAAGTCCTGGAATTAAGGTAGTGTGCCACCACACCTGGCCATCGATGTGCTTTTTAATATGTAAATTTATTGTAGGAAGAAGGAAGCAAGTGAGCAAATGGATTGAAATGAAATTTGCTCACAACTGTATAATTGAAAACAGGGAATGCTAATATAATTTCTATATATTTTTGTTTACACACACACACATACACAGAGAGAGACACACACACAGATACAGACACACAGGCACAAAGACACAGACACACAGGCACAAAGACACAGACTCACATACACACACAGACATACACTCAGAAACATAGACACAGACTCTCTCTTTCTTTCTCTCACACACACATAGGGCCATACACACAGACATACACTTAGGCTCACGAACACACACACAGGCACACGACACTGCTTTTTAAAATTCACAAGTATCCTTTTCTCCTTTCCCTTCTTCCCTCCCTTCATTGAAGTGAAATTCACATAAAACTAATTCATTGGAATCGAACAAGTAAGAAGTGTTGAGCACTCTCACATCTGCCTGGCTCCAAAGCACTGTCAGCTCTAGATAAGGAGCCCTGCCAGTGTTCAGCAGCCACTTCCTGGTGCTTCCTCTCCCAAGTGCCTGATCACTACTAACTGGTTTTCTGTTGCTGTAGATTTTCCTGTGTTGGAAATTTCATACAAATGAATTTTGAGATAAGATCTCATATAGCCAAGGCTAGCCATAAACTTACTACATAGTTGTACAACACCGAACACCTACCCAGTCTTCATTCCTCAGCCTCCCAAGTGCTGAGATTACAGAGTCACTGAAGCCAAGCACATTTTTTAGGTTCAGCCATGTTATAGCACATGTGAGTAACCCTATACCTTATTTTTGTTGAGTAATATTCTCCTGCATGTTTTTAGCACATTTTATCTAATCTGCTATTTTAAAAAAACCAAATTGCTCTTAAAAAATTTATTAAGAGCTGAGTGATGGTGGTCCACACTTGTGAGGCAGAGGGAGGTGGGTCTCTGTGAGTCTGAGGCTAGCCTGGTCTACAGAGAAAATTCCAGGATAGCCAGGACTTTTTCACAGAAAAACCCTGTGGGGGAAAAGAAGTGCAGTAAGAACAAGGCCCTC
Organism: Phyllotis vaccarum; assembly: GCA_033318265.1. NCBI lineage: Eukaryota > Metazoa > Chordata > Mammalia > Rodentia > Cricetidae > Phyllotis > Phyllotis vaccarum. The sequence continues at coordinate 77,024,234 of JARWLC010000012.1, forward strand.
TAAACCAGCCGTGCAGAGCTCCTATGAACAGTAAGAGACTGGAGCAGCAAACACAGGGCATACACAAGTCTGCACCGGGTCCTCTGCGTATGTATTACAGCTTTCAGGTTAGCGCGTGAACGAGTGGGCCTCTGATTCTAGTGCCTTCTCTTGAGTGCCTTCTTTCCTTGTCCAACTTTGATGTGATGGCTTTTGCTTTATTATATTTTGTTTTGTTATATTTTGTTGAACTCTTTCTAATGAGAGACAGAAAGGACGTACATTTGGATGGGAGAAGAGGTGTGGGAGGAGCTGGGAGGAGCAGAGAGAGGGGCATCTTTACTCCAGATATGACAAAAGAAAAATATCTGTTTTTAGTAACAGATGGGAAAAGTGTCATGTCGCCCCCTCCCCCAGGCCCTACCAAAGCTCAATAAACAACCTTTCATGTGTTCCATGTGAAGGGCCTTGCTTCCATGGTGAAAGTGTTAATGGTCATAGGAGTATGTCTGTCAGACAAGCTTCCAGTACTCACAGCAAAGATTAAATGAGTCAGGTGACAGCGTAGGACTTTGTTTATTTTTTTGTTAACGACTAATTCATACAGGTATACTCACATGCAGGCACATACACATTCTACCTCTACCAGAAACCAAACCCTAGATCCAGACCTCTCCATACCTTTTGTTTCTGCTATGGATTCTTTAAAGTGGGAGATGACCCCATTTCTTCACTTCTCACTTCCCATTGTCATACGGTGTTAGGGAGTCCAGCCTCTGATTGTACTGATCCATCCCGAAGACTGTGGTTACTCCAAGATCCCAATAGCTCAGTCATACCACAATGCTTGTTCGTTACATAAGTGACTTTTTTTTCCTCAGAATCTTGAAGAGCATAGCAAGATCTTTTTGTTCACTATGTCTATGATCAAGTTAGTGTGTTCTCTCTTTAGAATTATATTCTGCTTACACTCCACCCCAGCAAAATCGGCTTGTTCCCCTAGAGGCCAATGTGGACACACTTAGACTAATTCAGTCACGAATTCCAACTTTTGTTCAATCCTCATCTTTATCAATATTATTGGCCTTCTAATTCTGTAACCACGATCCGCCCAACCACAATCTGATCTGCCCCCCCCATAGGATATAATATTTTGTTCCTGATGTTTGGGGAAGGTATGTAAATTCTTAACTATCTGTGACACATTCACTTGATTTATATAATCTACCCCCAATACAATGAATAAATATTTGATTAGTAAACATTTTTTTTCTTTTGTGACAGAGTCTAACTGGTTTGGAACTTGCTACGTAGACCAGGCTGGCTTCAAACTCACAGAGATCCAGCTTCTATATCCCCAGTTCTGTGATTAAAGGTGTGTGTCACCATGCCCAAGTAAATATTTTTTGAACTCCTGCTGTATAACAGGAATTATGTCAGGCATTAGGAAATAAGATAACAATGGGAGGGGGAATTAATTTTAGCAGAAATATAAAGAACATAGTGACTTGAAGTAAAAAAATTAAACCGCACATCTGCAATTCCAATACTTGGGGTTCAGAGGCAGGAGGATTGGAAGTTACTATATTCTTGGCTCCACTGAAGATGAGTCTGGCCTAGGCTACTTGAGATCTGTGTCAAAACAATCCGAAACATAATAATGATGATGATGATGGTGATGAGGAGACGGCTCAGCAGATGAAGGCTCTTGCTGCCAAGCTTGATAACCTGAGTTTGATCCCTGAGACCCATAAGGTGGAGGGAGAGAGAGCTGGCTCCCCAAAGCTGTCTTCTCCTCACCTGCTCCATCACACACACATACACACGCACACGCACACGTGCACACACACACACACATACACACACACACACACACACACACACACACACACACACACAGAACTGTAATAAAAAGAATTAGTTGTAGTAGCCCAGGGCTATTGGTTAGAGGTCTTCATAGTCACAGGGGATTCAGTTGAAGCTTACACTTCTGTACTCTGTCACCCCTAGGCTTGGCTCCTCTTTCTCCTATTTTAAGGTCGCTCCAATCATCACATCTATGTTTTAAGGAAACAGGTTAGAACAAGCGAAGGAAGGAACTATAACTGCTGCCTTGGTCTCTACTGCTGTGATAAACACCATGACCAAAAGCAACTGGGGGGGGAGGGGCTTACTTCAGCTTATAGCTTGCAGTTCAGGAGCTCCAACAGATGCCATGGCGGAGTGCTGCTTACTGGCTTATTCTCCATAGCTTGTTCAGTCTGCATTCCTAGATTCCTCTGGAACACGTGTTCCAGGGCTAGCATTGCTCACAATGGGCTGGACCCTCCAACATCAATCATTGATTAAAAAAAAAAAAATGCCCCACAGGTTTGCAGGCTTACCTGGTAGGGGCTTGCTTTTTTTTTTTTTTTTTTTTTTAATTTGAAATCCTCTAGCCTCTGTTAAGCTGACATAAAAACTAGCCAGTACAACTGCTTCATGTAGTAGGAGGTTTCTGGCCCGGATTTTCCAGCCTAGCCTCAAGGTTTAGACCCACAGACCTACAGAGACACACAGATGTTTACAATAGTTTTAGGCTGATCAGCCTAAGGTCCAGGCATATAACTTGCTAATTCTTTACCCTTAATCTAACCCATGACTCTTATCCTGTTCAGCTATGGGACTCGGTACCTTTTCTCAGAGCAGCATAGTTGTCCTCTGCTTCTTCTGGCTTCTCTCTGGCATTCTGTTCTGTTCTGCCTGTTCCCTGAGTCTTATTAGTCTGGTAGCCCCACACACACTTCCTGTCTGCCTTTGGCCAATCAGCACTTTTTATTAAACTCATAGGTGGAGACAATTATTTACAGTGGAATGACATAATTCCCCTACATATCCCCTTTTCTCTTTTTAAAACAAAAAGAACTCCAAATCTAATATCCTCCCCCCCATTATCTATAACAACTTATTAACAACACTGTAAATAAACACGAACATCCATAATCCATATTTTGGGAATGTGGGCATCATTCTCTAGGCGACTTCCTGCTGAGTGGGGGTGCTGCCAATCTCATGAGAATCCAAAGAAAAATGTAGGATTATGCACAAGTCTTTAGTGGAGTACTCTGTAAGGCTGGGTCATCTCAGCCAGTATACTTGAAATTGTTCCGGATACAGAGCTTGGTAAACTTCAATAGAGGTGCTCTGAGATGTTGAATCATCTGGTCCATCCATTTCCAATGGAGATTTCTCAGGGGGTCTTCCTCTATCAAACTTTATGTTCTTTATCCAGGAATAAATCCATAGCCTCTCATTTTCTGTTAAAATAAAAAGAAAACCTCTTCTCCAAAGTAGCATATTTTTGGATTTCAGTTTTAAAGTCAATTTATTTACAAAATATATAGATTGAATTAATCCAACAGCATTTATAATCAACTGTCTTTTAGCAGCTTTTACTATTTAATTTTTAGTCAAGAAGCTTACAGATAAAACAATAATGTAGAGTCCAGACACTCTTTGTATTTTCCATCTTTAGTGGCTTATTTTTATTTATTTATTTATTTATTCATTCATCTATTTATTTATTTATTTATTTATTTATTTATTTATTTATTTATTTTACTCTATTTCTTTTTTAAGGGCTTTCTCTACCTTTTCTTTTCTTTCTCTAAGCCTTTTCAACACACTCTAAACCACTTAGACTTTTTTTTTTTTTTAACTGTGTTTACTGTATATTTATTTCTTAACTTTTTCTGTCTCTGACCACACCTTTGCTTGGCTAGGGTGATTGACTCTACCCAGATTCTTCTATTTCTTTCCGTTTCTGAACACACCTTTAATCTGCCAAGGTCCTTGTCTAAGGATTAAAGGTTGGTAGGTTGGATGGATGGCTCCACCTAGTTCCTACTCTTATTTCATAGAATTTATCTTTTTAGCCCAGGTACTCTGGGGAGTTTTAGGGTCCATATAATCACCAAGTAAAGCTTTGCCATCTGTTGCTCCTTAACTCCATTTCAAGTATTAGGCAGCAGGGCCTCTTAAAAAACTCACAAGTGTTTTGCCTCTAAGGCTGAATCAGGAAGCCTCTCTTAAAAAAGCCAAGCCTCTGCTTGCCTCCAGCAAACAGAGCTGATCCATGAAAACATGATACTAGGAAGCTATCTTTGATTCTGTTCCTCTTTTGTCCTTATGAGCAGAAACCTTAAATACATCATTTACAACTTTTTCCTTATATTGAGGGTCCTGTGAGACTTCAGGAACAAGCCATTTTACACCTTAAGCTGCATTCCCAAAGCCCGCCATTGTAGCCCAAGCCTCACCAGGGCATCTCTGTACCACAGCTCACATGAGAGACACAACTCAGAAGCTGCTTTGGGCTCTAGACCATTTTTTAAAGTTTTCTATGGCTTTATGTGGGTATATTTTACCCATGTTGGGCTGCCATTTGTAGTAGGAGGTTTCTGGCCCGGGCTTTCCAGATAACATAATCCCCCTACAGCTTCATAAGGAAAGTTTTCAGAAAGTGCTGCATTTTGGCTCATGTATCATAATTTAGGCATGGATCTAAGTAACAACAAGGTAGATTGGAGAGCATAATTCTCTCTCTGTCAGTCTATTTTTCTCATAAAAACTGGAGTCCTGGCCAGGCAGTGGTGATGCACGCCTTTATTCTTAGAAACCCTGTCTCAAAAAAAACCAAACCAAAAACCAAAAGCCATATGACAAAACAAACTGGGGTTCCCCATGAGGAGAAAGGAAGTGATAGAGCAGGCAACCAGCAATTGACACCATCAAGGCAGCCCCTCCTCTCCAGACAGAGAGGGAAGGGAAGCATGGGAGTGTATGGTAAAGGGATGGAAGTCACCAGGGCGAAGTGTTACAGAGATGGTTGCCTCTGACCTGACTCCAAAACGTTGTGTAAGAAAGAGTAGAATTTAGACAACTTGTGTGCTGATGAGAAACCTTTTAGATAAAGGAAGTGACTGCAGCCAAGGGAACTTGAGAGTTTAGGAGAATTACAACCCTAGTGTGGTGGGACTGCTTGATTAGAGAACAAAGATGTTGAGAGATAAGTAATATCTCTACATAATAACTATTAAATGACAAAATATTTTAAAAATTAGTTCCCACACAAGTGTTAATTTAAAATGAATTCATGCATTGGAAATAGTGGCCCATGCCTTTAAAAAAATCCCAGCCCTCAGGAGGGAGGAGCAGGCAGATTTCTGAGTCTGAGGTCAGCCAGGGCTAGACAGAGAGACTGTCTCCAAAAGAAAAGGAAAAAAGAAAAAAAAAAAAAAAAAGGAAGAACTTGTGAAGGCATTAATGAGTAACCCTAGAGGAAATCAGCCCTTCATTTTTGCTTTTCGAGACAGGGTCTTGTTATGCAGCCTTGTGGCCTAGAACTGACTCTTCTGCTTCTGCCTCTGAGTCACGGAATTATAGGTGCGCACCATTCCCCCAGCTTACTTCTCCTGGCAGATTCCATGAGTCTCTCAACAAAAACAAACCAACAAATAACTGAACCATTCTTTTCTACAACTTCTAAAGATGATTCATCTTCTTATAGCCTCGTCATAAATTAATCTATGAAAACCCACCCTGTTTAGTTGCCTGTAAAATTCATGAAGAGTCATCACGAGTGTTTACAAATTGCCTTGTGTGAAAAGGCCAAGACATAGCGTTTGGATGGAATGGCTAGCCTGAGGTGCAGTCACCAAGCCGATGACTCTTTGTCAACGTAAAGGATAACAATGCAAGCCCTGCTTACCTTGTGGTATTTATTTCTCATTTCCTTTCTTTGGTTGAAGTTTATCGTTATGAGCATGGCTGTTTTGACTGCACTGTATGTCTAAGCATCGACTGTGTGCCCAGTGCTTTTGGAGACTAGAAAGGGGGGCCAAATGCCCCGGAACTAGAGTTACAGACAGTTAGGAGCTGTTATGTGGCTCCTGGGAATTGAACCTGAGGCATCTGGAAGAGCAGCAAGGACTCTTCACCATGTCTTTAGCCCTTCTCCCCCCTCCCTCAGACACCCATTTTTTGTCCTCCTCCGCAATGCCTCTGTCCCCCTTTTCTATAACTCCTGTTCTCCTGCCTCTCTCTCCTAAGAACAGCAATTACAGGAGGATGCTATCACCATGGGTATTATGATACTCAGGAATCAAAGATTCATTTGTGCTAGGCTAATATTCTATGAACTGAGTTACATTATAAAGGCCATTATAGGGCCTACCTTAATCTTTTGACCTTGATATCAATTTATCTTCTGTAAATACTTTATAGAAATGCAATCAAGTTCTATGCAGGCTTTTTGTATCAAGCTTCTTTTATTTCATATTAAGTTGACATTTTGACTGCATCTGAACCGGAATCTCTCATGTAAGCTAGTACTGAATTCTTTACCCACAGACACTGAGCTATACTGTTTATTGTTATTCTTGGCCACCTTATTTTGGACATTGGTTTTGTGATTACTGCTGGGAAGCTAAGTCCCTCTGATAGTTAGTGCTATCAAATTCAATGTTAAAGTATTTACTATTAAAACCTATAGACCTGCTGTTGCTGCTGCTGGTGGTGTACACCTGTAATCCCAACACTAGAGAGGAGCAGGAGTCAGGTTCAGTTCAAATTACATACGGAGCTGGAGGCCAGCAGGGGCTACCTGAGAGTCTGCCTCAAAAACAAGCAAAACCTGGGGACATGAGGCATTTACTTTACAATTGTATTTCTTTGTTTTTTTTTTTTTTTACTTTATTTTCAAATATTTTATTTTATTTGTACGAGAATTTTGCTTGCATGCATGCCTGCGCCTACAGAAGTCAGAATAGGGTATCATTGGATCCTCTGGATTAGAAGTTATGACATTTATGAGCTGCCGTGTGGGTTCTGGGAATCAAACCCAAGTCCTCTGGAAGAGTAACCAGTGCTCTTAACCACTAAGCCATCTCTTGAGCCAGGTTATGTTAATTTAATGGAGCTTTAATCTCAGCATTTTAGGTGGCTGTTAGTTTGAGGCCTGCCTAGTCTACCTAGCAAGACAGATATTTCCAAATCATAAGAAAGAAAGGTGTTTATTTTTAGATCCATGAAAAAGAGAAGAAATGAAATAACATACTATCAGGGAACTATTAGCTGAAAGTGAGTTTAGGGGTGGCCAGACTGGATAATAAGAGGCTTGGCTACAATTTTAGAAGATTTAACCTGCTGTCTGCAATCCGAGACATAGTTATTGAGAGGCCGTTTAAGGACTCTGGAAGGGAGAAGGGAAAGGTGGAGGCTGGCTTTAGATTTTTGAGTTGATACAGTGAGAACGAGGAAGAGCTCTGCTTCACAGTTGTGTGAATGGATTAAAATGTCATGGAATGCTACAAAACAGGAACCAGCTGTGAAATACTTGTGACGCAGAATCGGTAATGCTTCGGTCAATCTTTGGATGGTTCATTTGACAGTGGCTTTGTCTCAGTTTCCTAAGGCAGTGAAAGTTCATCCAGATTCTAGTATTAATAATGGGCTCTTGAGGAACCTGCTATCTTATTTTTTTCCTGACTGGGTCTCTTACTGGCTGAACGGGGAATCTGCTGCCTGCACCCCCTCCCTGCACACCCCACCTCCCACTTGCTGGAATTACAAGCATGTACCACCACACCTGCCTTTTTTTTTTCTTTTTCTTAAACCCTGTATTCTGGAGACTGAATTCTAATCTACACGCTTTCAAGTCAAACTCTACTGGCTGAGTTATCCCTGAAGCATGGTTTTCAGATGCTGTGTCTTTTATTGTGAGTGTTGTTTGCTGTTTGGAGTTAGGGTCCCTCAGTGATCCCTTTGCCCAGCTTCCTGAGCTCTGGGATTGCCAGAGTGAGCTGATACACCTAGTGAAACTCCTTCTGACACTTAGAGATATTGCTTAGAGATGTTGCTAAGTAGCTGTTCTTCTTGTAACACACCCTCTATTTTTCTTCTATTATTTGACATTTGATAGAACATTCACCTTTGTTTATGAATATTGTGTTAGAATTGCTTTAAATTGTCACTTCCCCCCCCTGGTAGTTACTAAAATTGTTTGTTTTTTGAAACAGGGTTTCTCTGTTGTCCTGGCTGTCCTGGAACTTGCTCTGTTGATCGAGCTGGCTTGGAACTCAGGGATCCAATTGCTTCTGCCCCCACCTCCCAAAGTCCTGGAAGGAAATCTTTATCTATAGGAATTAAACTTTCTTATACAGGAATTTATTGTATATAACTGCTTTATACAGTTTTTACAGGTATGTGCTATGCCTGTATGTGTAATAGAGGAAGTTATTATGAACGAGGTACAACACTAGTATATATTTTTATGGCTGTTCATGTAAAACATGGGACTTCATTGATTGTGATAATTTTTTTGTTTTATTGTTATATTTTTAATGTGTTTTTTAAAGCCATGTAGCTTTCTATCTTTGAATTTACTGTGTAGCTCAGGCTAGCCTTGAATTTAAAGCAGTCCTACCGCCTCAGGCTCAGAGTGCTGGGAATTCTAGATATGTGCTACCACACCTGGCTGAGTGCTGTTATTTATCTTCAAGTCATATATACCTGTGAAAAAAGTATTACAAGTCTAGTTCTAGGAAAATTAAATATTGACCTTGGCTTGAAATGTCTATGGAATCTAGTAAACAAGCATATGAGGAGGAGGGATCTGGGAGGTAGTCAAAGTGACTTTTGAGTTATAATACAGTTTGTCAGGTCAACAAGGGGAGGAGAGTAAGAAGAGCAGAGAGCATGAGCAGAGTCAAGGAAACATGAAAACACAACAAAACCTAGAATGTTCTGGAGAGAGCATTGATTCAGAGAGGCTGGAGATTGCTGAGTAACAGAACAATCTTAGGAAGACCAGGCAAAGCCAGACTGAATGGGATTGTCAGACAAGATGAGCACTGTGGACCTTAACTCATTGGAAATACGAGCTAGTAACTGATGTTCAGCAGAGAAAATTTCTCTGGACTGGTGGCTAGTTCAGTGACAGAGTTCTTATCTAGCTGGTGCCGGGCCTGGGTTCGATCCTCAGCACTCCCAAACAAAGCAGACAGAAAAAGGTTTCTCTGGATGGATTGGAGAGCAAAGGACTGAAGACCGCTCGGGAGGCGACTCTGTTGGAGAGGGTAGAGCAATGTCAAGAGGGCTGGGCAGCTGATGAGGGGCATGGGTCCTGAACCTCATTTAAAAAAAAAAATGGGTGGAGGTGGGGGTGACTTTCGAATTTTTAGTCTGGGTGTTTATGTCACTAAATGAAAAGGGATATGCCTTAGGTAGTTGGGAATTAGCAGATTACTTCTGCTGCTTTTCATGGAACAGTAACCAACCATGTCAAATCTGCCTCCATTCTCCCTCACCCTAGGCTTAACGCTTGGATGTGCTGCACAGTCACCTTCCCAAAGCAGCTCTGATTATAAATGTCAGCTCAGAAGTAGCTGATAGCCTTCAGAACACGCGGAACGAAATCTGGGCAAAGACTCCCCTGGGTGCCTTTATTTCTTGTTAACTATCACATCCTTTCTCTAACTGGTATACAGTACCACCTGCCTCAGGCATCAAACAAGTTTAATGCCTCGAACTCCCACCCCCAGCCATTTCACTTTCTAGCTCCCGCTAATTTCTTTATTGTAACGCGGTATTTCTATTTGCCCCGTAGCTTGTCAAAATCATATCCAGCGCCTACTTAGCTATGTCCTCAAAGGGCTTCTTTCAGTGCCATAGTCAACATACTGTTCTTCCTCTTTCGTGGCCTCAATCGAGGTTTTATTTTTTTTGTAACACTTCTGGTGCTGGTCTGGGTTTAATCCCCCCCCTCCCGCGTTAACCCTTGTTCCTTGTTTCTTCTCTGTAGGCTACATTAAAGAAATCAGCAATAATTGATTTGGATCAGGGATCTGATTTCAATTTAGCAGACAGTCTGAAAAATCAGGCGATTCTGAGACTTCATGACGTCACTCACAGGCGGAAAAACATCCAGATAGAGGAATCACCAGTCTGCGGGGGGGTGGCGGGGGGGGGGGGGACCTTGAGAAAGAAGATGAGCAAAACAATTTGCTGTCCTGGGAATACAGCTTCCCCCAAAGGCTGCTTACCCCCAAAGATGCGGGGTATTTTAAACCAGACAGAAGGATCCCAAGAACACGGGATTTCCCAGTGATGGTAGTGTCCTTCCCCCGAGGTCAGAGGCGCTGACCATCACGCACTGTCCTCGAGAGAAGCTTAAACACGCTGCAAGACAGGCCTGCCCCTAGGCCCCGCCCCCGGAGGCCTGGGCCCCAGGCTCAGAGGGAACTCCCGCACGTCTGCGCGCGCAACCGGGCCCAGAGGGTCCGCGCGACGCGGCGCGCACAGTTGCCCTGGAGACGGTGGCGCGCGCACGCGCGGCGCCGAGAGCGCGGCTGTGAGTGTCCTCCTTCCCGGTCGCGTCCCCGCGCCGGGCGTGCGCCGGCCTCTCCCTTGCGCGCGGCGTTGACGGCCCGCACGCGCCCCGCTTGCGCGCTCCCCGGCGGCGCCCCCGCCTCGCACGCGCCGCGGTCCTGCGCCCGCACTGTGCGCCGGTGCGGCAGGTCGTGGGAGCATCCGGGCATTTCCGCAGCCGAGCAGCGGTCCGGCGGCAGCGGCGGCGGCCAGAGCCTCCCATGGCCGAGCGGCGACGGTCAAGCGACAGGCGAGAGGGGCGCTGAGTCCCGAGGAACGCACAGGAAGCGGCTGCGGCGGAGCGCCGGGCTCGTCCTCCTCTGGCCCAGAGCTCTGTCCAGTCGGGATCCGGAGATGCATCTGCATCAGGTCCTCACCGGGGCTGTCAACCCTGGAGACAACTGCTATTCCGTGGGCAGCGTCGGGGACGTCCCCTTCACGGTGAGCAGGGTCAGGGCCTCCCGTAGGGCTGCGATCGGCCGGCCCACCCACGCCCCCTCGGCTCCCGGCTTAATGGGGAAGGATGAGGAATCACCGCCCTCGTCCGCACCGGGAGCGCGGCGGAGGCAGAGCTGGAAGGTTCAGAGCAGCCTCGGGGTTTGGAGTGTAGTTGCAGCCGCCGAAGCCCAGGGCGGTTTCCACCTGCTCCCGCTGGCAGCGAACGGTCTTAGTGTGGGATGTGGTGGGGTGTGGAGGCGACGCTGCGCCCTGGCTTCCCGACCAGCCTGCGGCTTTAAACGCGCCCTCTGATTCTCCCGAGGGAGAATCTTAGCACAAGGGAATAAAAAAATTCGCTCTATTCCGGAAAGAGTTAGAATGGAAATCACCTTTCCAGGAGTGGCCTATCTTATCTAGTGCAAGATTCCGTTTTGATAATCCTTTTAGGTAATACCTTAATCTTTGCAAGGTAGTTTTGTTGTTTCTTAAACCTCTAGCAATGTATACATTTTATAACTTTTTCTTGGGCGAGTGATAAAAATGTATGTAAACATAACGCTTGAAGCTAGTACCTACCCACACGACGTAGACATGTTTCTCATCTAGATGGGATTCATCAGTCCTTTTTTGAGAATAGGTTGTTAAAAGCAAGCTCTCCTAGAGAGAGGTTTATAAGAATCACATGGATTCATATGAGTTTTTTTAAAGTTAAATTTACACATGGTCCTTTTTTAGACGGAGTAATATTAGTGAGACCTCTATTAAGTATATATTGATAATCGTTGTGATTAATAAAATCGGATATTGCTTAGTAATATGCTTTTTGGACGACAGAAACCATTTGATCTGATGTCTACAGCAGCATGTTTTTTAAACTGCAGAAAAAAATTACAGCAAAACTGCAGAATCATTATGTGGCAGTGCATTCTGGAACACTTTGTTTTTAATGTTTTTGATTCATTGAAAATAACCCGACAAGACCCCTTTTGGACCTTATTTTAGTTTTTATATGTAGTCAACTCAGCTTTGTTCTAACTTTGAAAGAATCCTTTAAAAAACAGGGTAGTCTGCCACACAGTTCTATCATTATCAACTGTAGTGTGACTGGTGCACATGTGATTAAAACACCAGTATAGGGCTCCGTGAACTGTCTCACTGGGTAAAGATGCCTGCCAACGAATCGAAAGACCTCCAATTCAATTCCCCTGTAGCTCAGATGGTTGAAGGAGCGAACAAACTCATGGCAGGTTGCCCTTTGACCTCTTCATGCTCACCGCACTCATGTGTGCCCCTCCCCCACAATGAAAATTGTTAAGGGAAAAAAAAAAACTCCAAAATTAGTATAGATTGGAGTTTGGTCTTTAAGTATGTGGAGACTGTTTGAAGAATAGAGGGGAAAAATACTTTTGTCTCTTTTAGTGTGTAGAGAAGGAGGAAGTTCCTTAGGGTGCTGGTAATTTACTGTGTCCATCTAAAGCAAAGCATTAGCTGGGTGTGGTGGCACACATACCTTAATCAAGTACTTAAGTGATAGAGGTAGGAGTCCGTGTCTTAAAACACGCAAAACGAAACACAAATGGTGTTTCTTCTTATCATCTCCCTTTGGAGCTGGTTTGCAGAGTTAAACTAGATTCTGCCTGGACAGGCCAGTGTAAGAACTGTCAGTGCTTTGCAGATGTGGTTATGCCACAGGCCACATATGGCCATAGCTCCCACTTTAATTTATCCTATCCCCAAATCTAACTGATTGTGTAATGTCTTTCAGATTTACCCCTTTGCATGTCTGTAGTCACCACGCTGCTGGAGAACCCTTGGTTTATACGAAAGCTTCCAAATGTGATTATTTATACTCAGTGCTTCAGTTCTTCTCATGGCTGCTAGGATAATTTTTTTGAGTACTGTTAGTAGCCACAGTAGTCATTGTCCTGCTGACTTTCACTCTGACTCTGTATGCTTCTCACATTGTCTCTTCTGTGATAGTTATCTTATTGCAGTCTACATTTAAAAAGTGTTTGGCTTTAAATTATGTATCTTTGTATATGTTTGTGTGTGGGTGAGTGGAGGTGCCCTTGGAGGCTGGAGATGTCAAATCTGCTGGAGCTGAAATTCTAGGGCATTGTGAGCCACCTGGCATGGTTGCTGATAATGGAACATCTTCTGCTCTTGACCACCTAGCTGTTCCTCCAGCCCTGTAGACTACATACTAATGCTCATCGAGACAATGCTTATGCGCTTCAAACTAAAACTGAAAGTTTATTTGGTTTAGGATGGCTGTTTGTGACAATGTTATTTTGACCCTTTGGCAGGTGCAAATACAGATCTATTTATTTTGCACACCTTTCATATTAGTATCTTAATTATGCATGCCATGCTCCAGTTATCTTGGCTGTGAACTAGAAATGATCTTCTGAACATTATGAAAACATATTTGCTTAAAGGTACAATAGTAAAATTTTTGAAGCACTCTACTTCAAATAACAGTAAAAATAAAATGTCAGGAAATGAGGTCTCTTTACATAGAGCATATAAGTTGAGTTTATAACAGTCTGATTAAAAAAAAAAAAAAAAGCCTTCAGTTCTGGATCAGGTGACCAAAGGGGCACCGGGCATGGCTGGAATGAGTCTTGTGACTATTTGATGGGCTTTTCTCAGAAGTTTTCTTAGCAAAGAGTCTTCTTTGAACCTTGGGGACCTTTTAAAAAAAGAGTAGGTAATTTACTTGGAATTTATAAACTGAAAAAATGAGAAGAAGGATATAATTGTTCTAAGTTAATTTTTAAGACTTATAATAATGGGAAAATAGTGTAGTGTGTATTTCACTGCACGCAGTGCTTGGTGAAGTCATGATGGCCCAGCATGTGCAGTGTGTGCTGGGTGTCCTGAGGGAGGTGTGCCATTTCATTGGCGACTGAGCTTATGATGGTTTTCATTTGTGTTCTGTCCGTTTTTTCTTTCATCATTCAATTGTGACTTTGTAAATGCTGTCTTAAAATGACATTTTCGTATGTCCCTTAAAATCACCATCTTTTTATCAGTCTATTCTTTTTAGCATAACATGTTAGTTTTACAATAGTTATTCTGAAATAAGTTACATCCTGGGTAGTCCATGAGAGCTCTATTATGTCTGCACTTTGTTATATTTATATTATCTTTAATTACTTTGAGATAAGTGAATGATTTGAGGCTTTTAAACTTATGAATATATATACACACACACACATATATATAATTTATTATTACTTTCTTGAAAGAACAACCCTTCTGTAGATATAAATTATTAAAATAATTGTAATACATGATGCTTATTAATATAATTAAATTTTTTCTCTCTGTCCTTAGAGAGTTCTATGTGTATTTTTAGATGTATAGAGCGATTGGTGTTATTTCAGCCTCACATGAATTTAACACCTTGATACAAGTTTGCAAAATTAGTCATTTCCATATTAAGGAGTTTATAATATATTGTTATATTAAACATGCTGAACATGAGTACAAATAGGCAGATAGACAAGAACATATATAGTTTGCAGAGATTACTATTAGGGCTCTCTAAAGCAAGAGCAACAGAAGCCAACGATGGAGTAATAATACAAAGTCTGAGTAGCAACAAGTTCTCTTCAGATAGGACTTTTTTTCTTGGCTTCAGTAAGTGACAAATACCCTTACAATGTTGAAAAATGTGATCTAAAAATGTTACTCATAGCTGTCTAGCTCAGACTAAATTTGAATTTGTGATCCTTTTACATCTGCTTCTGGAGTGCTGGAATTATTATAGTACAGACATGTTTGGCCTGCAATTAAAATTTTTTAAATTAATATTCCACTAAAAGGTTGGTCTGAATGAAAAACTTTAAGAATTAGAAGATAGGAATAGGTGAGATTGCCTAGCAGTTAAGCCCACAGACTTTCTTTCCAAAGGCCCAGGTTCAATTCTAGCACTTAGATGGCAGCTCACAACTGTATATAACTACAGTCTCGGGGACCTCTTCTATCTTCTGCCAGTACTAAACATGCATATGATGCACACACACACACACACACACACACACACACACACACACACACACACACATGTATATACACACATATATACAGACATATATATGTACAGCCAAACACCCATACACATAAAAGATAAATTAAAAAACAAAATTTAGGAGATAATGTTGCATGTTTTATTTTCTAGCAGTTAGATGTTTTAACTCAAGTAACATTTTAGTTTTAGAATTATGGTGACACCATAATGATCAACCTGCCTATACATTTAGCATGTTTGTTGAATGCATAGATGTGTTGGACTCTGGGGATTAAAACCCCAAAGGACATAGTCTTGACTCAAGGGAGACAACCAGAGAAGTGTAGAACTTAGAAATATAATAGGAGAGTTAGTACGTTAACCACAGCTGACCAGCTGTACGGCGTTAGAAACATTATTATTATTATTATTATTATCATTATTATTATTTTGTTATTATTTGGCACTTCTTTTGTGGACTCAGGAGGAATGAGAGGCTGCTTTTGCCTAGGATATCAGAGATGGACAGAAAAATGCTCCTGCACTGTCTAGTTATTGGTAGGTGCAGCACCTCATGTATCTGACTAACTGCATAGGTGAAGGGGAGACAGAAGTCAAAGATTTAGAAGGGATTTCTTTTCCAAGAGAAACTGGCCCTTTTGGTTCTGGACTGTAACTTTTTGTTTGAGTTGATAGGCAGTATTTCAAAAACTGTAGGCTTACATTTAGTGTCAGTTGGTATGTGAGTGTATGAATCTAAGTCTCTGTGTAGATTGTGGATGTCCCCCCTGAGATGGGGGTCTTATTATGTAGTCTTCAATATATAGAGCAGGCCTCTTAAGTCCCAGAGTCTTCTGCCTCTGCCTAGGTGCTGGAATTTAACCACCACACTGGGCCCTGTGTAGATTGTTAATTAGCTTTTTTGTTTGTATTGAGGTTCTAGATTCTAGTTGATTCTTGCCTTGTCTCTTTATACCTCATAGTCTGGTGCTTTCAAATCCTGAGCTTCTTAAAAAGCCCATTCAGGATTTTCAAAGTAGTGGGTTCACAGTTCACAAGGAACTCCCTCCCCTTCCTTAAACACTACATTAATTAATAAGCGTGCTTGTGTGTGTGCGTGCATGCATGCAAGTGTGTGTGTGTGTGTGTGTGTGTGTGTGTGTGTGTGTGGACATGCATGTACCATGGCATCATGCATGTGGAGGTCTGAAGTCAGATTGTAGAAGTTGGTTATCTTCCTTTACCATGTGGGTTCCAGGGATTGACTCAAGTCATCTGACTGGGTGGTAGGTGGTTTGACCTCCTGAACCATTTCACCACCCTCCACCCCTTTTCTTCATCTTCTTGCTGTATTGTTCAGGCTGCTCTTCAACAGATAGTTTTACTATTTCAGCCTCCCAAGTGCTGGGATTACAGCCATGTGCCTCAAACCATTCTTGAATCTAGGTCCTTTGGAAGAACAGTCAGCCATCTATACAGCCCCATGGCTAGTTATTTTTTAAAAGCAAATTTCTAAGTTAGATATTTTAATATAAATTTTAGGTTTTTAATTTTAGAGTTTGTGGATCTGTTTGCACTAGGGTTTTAGTCTGGAAATCTTTAATTCATATTGTCAACTTAGAAGCCTGTTACTGAGGAGCAGGTATAACTTGTACAGGCTGTGTGACTATTTTTCTTTCTTTCTTTTAGAGATAGCTCATTGTAATCCTAGGATTTGAGTTGATGTATGTATACATATAAGACTAGCTGCCTATATTTCTGATCCTCTTATAATGCTCTTAAAATTACACACCTGCTCCTGACAGAGAGGTCAGTGATATAAAGGGGCTTTCTGAACATAATCTGACACTCATTGAACATGGTAATTTGATGGAATACCTTAAGGGAAGTGATAATATTTTAGGTGAGGGTGGAGTTGTTGGTGGTAGTAGGAGGAGAGGAAGAAGCAGCAGCATGGGCTCCTCTCGTATCCCCCCCCCAAACAGATGCATTTTCACATCCTCTAAATATTGATTCTTCCTAGACATAATAATAATCAATTATACTAAATCATAGTAATGTTTTTCTTTTATGACTTTAGAAAAAGCCCAGGAAACTGGAGGTATTTGGCAAGTGGGTAGCAACAGGCCCGTGCACTGGCTCCCTTCCCAAGATGAAAACAGCACCGAAGGAAGCCGACACACGAAAAGTCTGACTTAGGCTCAGCTCACAGCTTTATCTAGCTTATTTATTGTAGCTTAATAATAAAATTCTGATTGTGCAGAGCTGTAATCTCAGCTTCTTGAGTGGCTGAGGCAAGAGGACCATGAGTTTAAGGGCAGTCTGGGCTGCAGCCTGAGTTCAAGACTAGCCTGGGGAACTTAGTGACCCTCTGAGAATAAGACTGACAGCTGGGCTCACTATCAAGACTAACCAAGGGCATCACACGGTCAGCTTTTATTAGAGCACATCTTTTATAAATGTGTAACAAAAGGGCATGTACGTTCACATAAGATGTGTACTAAGGACAGTCATCTAGATGAATGTGTGGATGTCTTAATTAGGAGCTCAGCTATAACACCACTTTTATTTGAAAACTAACTTATAAACTAGTTATTCAGAATTAGGTATTTGGCAGTTACTTTCTCAAAAATGAAGGAGGAGGCAAAGAAACTCTTTCACAGATTTGACGTTATTCTCTAGCAGTGATAAAACAAAGTTAGAATTAGAAATTTGGAAAACTGGACTTGCTATAGAAGTGTATGACTTTTTGACTGGCCTGCAGCTCACTGTGTAGACAAGCTGGGGGACTTGCAATGATCTTCCCACCTCTGCTTTCCTAGTGGTAGAATCACAGGTGTGTGCCTCTATGCCTGGGCAATAGAGTGAAATACTTTGTTATTGTATAATAAAATAGGTTAATATTTAGAAACTCTTCACAAGCTGGTATATTAGCATAAAAATCACAGATGACAACAGCTGTTCAAGCTTCAAAAAAGATACATGGATTTCAGCATCACAATACACAGGAAAAGGCATAAGTAGCCTTAGGCTTGACTAGCTCCTGGGGATTTGTGTACTGGAATATTCTTATTACTGATAGATTTAATCTGAATGCCTAGGGTCCTGAACTTTATTCTCCACGCTGTCTAAATTATTTGTTAGAACAGTATGATTTATGATGAACTTGTTTCCCTTCTAGGATGCTGGGATTATTATGACTATTTGTATATGGAAAAAAATGTTCATATAACTACCCTTCAATAACAATCCTAGGTCTTTATTCATAAGTGCACTTTCCTTGGCAAAAACACCTCACATATGTTGTGGAAGAAGAAATGTGCTGTGTGTAACTCCCAGGAGGGAGAACCTTGGAAGCCCACATTCTCCAGGTTCCACATGTATGTTTTCCTACCTTTGATATGCTATTTCTATTTTGAAATGTATTGTATGTAATGTTGCTTGTGTATATGATTTCAAGGATGACCATCTGGTTAAGTACTACAGGCACCTAAGAAACTGTGAGAGTGGGAGAAAGAGTGTTTTCTGCATTTCTTAGTTGTCTGTAGCTCTTTGCATAGGGTGGAGGCCTCTGATCACTTTGGCATGTCCATTGGAGTGTTGTCCTTGTTCAGCTTATGTTTAAGCTACAATCTTTTAATTTTTGTGTTCCCTTTTCTGCAGTGTTTCCTGAGCCTTAGATTCTGGAGATGTTCTGTAGATGTATCATTCGGAACTGGGATTCACAAGTCTGCATTGTGATTGGGTGTGGCTTTTTGTAATTGTCTTCATCTGTTGCAAAGAGAAGTTTCCTTGATGAGGGGTGAGGACTGCACTTACCTGTGGGTAAAAGGGCAAGTGTTTAGAGTGCAGTTATGTAGTATGCTGGTTTAGAAAAGTAATGGTTGTAGGCGGTCCAAGATCCATGGCTTCACTGGCCTTCATCAACTCAGTTTCCAGTACTAGGCATGGTTTTCTTCTTGTTGAGCAGGTCTTAAGCCCAGTTGTAGAACTGTTGATTACTGCCAAGGTATACATGCCGCTACTGCACCCTTAGGGTTATGATGCCATGTGGTTATTGTTGTGGGTTATAGGTGTTTATAGCTAAATTAGGAAAGTTGGTTTCTTCTAAGACCATGAGAGCCAGTCCTGGGAACTGACCTTTCCAGCCCTGAGGGAGAACCAAAGGCAATAACAATAGGCTGTAAGTTTTGGGCATCTCATGTACAGCCCTGACCAACAGCTCAAGAAGCTTTTCATGTCTGGTATTTAGGTTTTCATCAGAGCATCATTAGCTCTAGGAGGGAGCATTGTCAGCCCAGATGAGAAAAGCTCATTTAAATTTTCTATATTCCTTATATAGGTTTGTTTTTATGCGGATAGCTAGTAGAGTATTTCTCATGACCTTTTCAGACATCCTTTTGCTATTTTCCTTCCTCCCTTTTTCTTCTGTACTTACTTTTCTTTGGGGAGATGGAGTCTTCCTGTGTTGCCAGGCTGGTGGGTTTTAATACATTTCCTTTCTCACCCCTGATCAGTTACAGGAGTGTGGCACTGTGTTTGTGTCACGGGAAGATTTTGTCATTCTATGAGTTGTCTTCTTGGCTGTTAGACATATTTGTAGCTCAATATTAGCCTCCCAAGACTATTTTCTGGAGGTAACTTGTACAACCACCAGATAGTGAAGACGGCTTTCTTATCAATAGTTCTTTGCTTGTTTGCAGAACACAGTACACCCTGATAAAATCACCTATTGACGTGTTTCCTAGACTGTTCCCACCAGTAAGTGACAATAGTTCTATTTATATTTTGTATTTTCTTAGGGAAAGTAAGATTCATGTAAAATTTTTAAATACTTGTATTTTTACATTTAACTTGTTATTAGTATTTTGAGACAGGCTTACTCTTTGGCCCTGGCTGGCCTGGAACTTATAGTAATCCTCCTGCCTTAGTTTCTCAAGTACTGAAATGACAAGCCACCATACTTGGCATTTACTTGACATTTGAAATATATAAGAAATGTGAGAGGTTGGGACGATATGAATTACATTATTAGGTTTTGTGGAAATAACATTGTCAGGGTAGTTATCTAAAACCCATTTCATCACTGCTCCAGATGACCTTCAGAATCTTTAAAGAAGGAAACAGTATCTTTATCATGGTAATTTAGTATGTTATATCATGGTACTTTTTGCCTTTAATAGGAGTTGAAAAACTATATTAAAGTAAAAGGAGAGAGTCATTTTGTTTTGTAGCCTTAGCCAGCTTGCAAGGCGGTAAAATTTGTCTCTCCTTTGCATGTGGGGAATCAGTGCATGCCTGGGATATAGAGCAGCTTCCTTCACCCAGAACAAATAGGTTCACGGCCATGCCCCTTACAGCCATGCCTCTCACGGCCATACTCCTCAAGGCCATGCCCTTCACGGCCATGCCCTCTCATGGCCATACCCCTCATGGCCATACTCCTCACGGCCATGTCCCCTCATGGCCAGACTCTTCATGGCCAGACCTCTCACTGCCATAACCCCTCATGGTCATACCCCTCACGGCCATAATTCCTTACGACCATAATCCCTGGAGTTAATCCTGGGGTTATTCTAGCATTTGATTAGAATATGGTGCTCATTTTTCTCCTGCACCATAAATTCTTCTTCTGACAAAACAGTTCTGAAAGAAGAACAGAGAAAAATTATTTTTGATCTTTGAAATTTAAAACCTTTTTAGTAACTATAGATTTTGTAGAAGCCACCTCAACTGTTGGTTTTTAAGTTTTTTTTTAATTTATTCTTCTCCCATATATTATATCCCAACTTCAGTTTGCCCTCCCTCTCCTCCCAGCCCCCTAATTCACCCCCCTTCCCTTCAGAAAAGGGCAGGCTTCCCAGACACATCGACAAAATATGGCATATCAAGTTGCAATAAGACTAGGCACCTCCCCTCATTGAGGCTGGACAAGACAACCCAGTGGGAGGAAAAGTTCCCAAAAGCAGGTGAAAGAGTCAGAGATGGTCTCTGCTCCCACTGTTAGGAATCCACAAGAATACCAAACTACATAACCATAACATATATGCAGAGGACCTCGGTCAGTACCATGCAGGCTCCCTGACTATTGGTTCAGTCTCTGTGAGCCTCTATGAGCCCAGGTTAGTTGACTCTGGGTTTTCTTGTGGAGCCTTGACCCCTCTGGCTCCTACAATCCTTCCTCCTCTCCTCAGCTGGATTCTCTGAGCTCTGCCTAATGTCCAGCAGAGTGTCTCTGCATTTGCTCCTATCATTTGCTGGATGAAGCCTCTTTGATGACAGTTATGCTAGGCTCCTCTGAGTATAGCAGAATATCATTAGGAATCATTTCAGTGACTTTTTTTCCTGGTCATGTTTGGTTCTATCGTAGGACTCTGGGCTATCCGCCTCTGGTTCCTGGCCCTCCAGGGAGTGTCAGGGTTGGGCTCCCTCGCTCTCTGAGGCCTGGGTCTTAAGCTGGACCAGTCATTGATTGTCCACTCCCACAATTTCTGTGCCACCTTCGCCATAGCATATCCTGTAAGCCGGACAGTTGCGGGTCAAAGGTTATGTGGCTGGGTCTGTTCCCAGTCCCTCTACTGGAAGTCTGCTTGGTTGCAGGAGATGGCCAGTTCAGGCTCCATCTCCTCCCCGTTGTGCCCCCTCTTACTAGGAGTCTTAGCCAGGGTCAACCATATAGGCCTCTGGGAGTTTCCATTGTACTAGGTTTCTGTCTTGCCCCTGAAATGCTCCAGTTACAGTTGTCTCTCCCAGGGCTCTCTCCCTCCATCTTCCCCTACTAGATCCTCCTGTTCCTATTTCCACCCACCTTCAGGCCACCGTGATACCTATTCTGTTTCCCCTTCCTGGGGAGATTCATTGTCCCCCCTTTATCGAGCCTCCTTGTTACTTAGCTTCTCTGGGTCTGGATTGTAGCATGATTATCCTTTACTTTACAGTTAATACCTACTTATAAGTGAGGGTGTGTGTGTGTGTGTGTGTGTGTGTGTGTGTGTGTGTGTGTGTGTGTGTGTATGCTTTTCTTTATCAGGTGATGTGGTAAATGTATTAGGATTACACAGATGAATGTGGCCCTTCTAGGGCTAATACCACACCTCAGTGTAGTAAGACATGATAATACATACAATGGAAAGAGCAGGATTTTTTTTTCTTCTGTTTTGGCTTTTGAGGTAGTGTCTCAAAAATAGCTCAGACTTTGAACTTTGTATGTGGCTGTGACTGACTTTGAATTCCTGATCCTCCTGACTGAGTATAGGGACAACACATGTATGTCACAATGCCCAGTTTAGAGCAAGAGCTTTTTTAAAACTTTAATTTATGTGGATGGGTGTTTTACCTGCATGCATACCTGTGTAGTGTGTGTGTGCAGGGCCTGTGGAGACCAGAAGAGGGCATCAGATCCCCTTGAAGCCAGAGTTACAAATGGTTCTAAGCTGCCATGTTGATGCTGGGAACTGAACCCAGGTCCTCTGTAAGAGCAGCCAGTGCTCTTGGCCAAGCCATCTCTCCATCCCTGGAACAGGAACTTTTCATGAAGCAGCTGTTGTATACCTGGGCCAATGACTCTTGTCTCTGGATCTCACTTTTTTTTTTTTCCTCACAGAAGCAGCCTGTGAGGTAGTGAAGGTACTGTTCTCAGGTCACAGTAAGTGATAGGCTGTTAAGCAAGGCTTTGGGAGATTGCCTTCTGGTAGATTTACTACATCCATTGTGTTGCTAGCTGGAAATTATCAGCAGCAAGCCTGTATTACCTTTGTCGATTCCACATTCTTTGATCAATTTTTCTTGGTACTTAGATTTTTTAGAATCAAAAATTGTTAGGTTGCCTGTCTCTAGTAAGATTGAGACTACAGGTGTCTCTCGCCATACTTCATTGGCTGCTGTTCATTTTTGGATTTAGAAATTGTTTCATTTGATTCATAGTTCCAGAGGCTAGAACATCCTAGAGCATGATGCAGTGCCATGCAGTGGACGGCTGCTGAGAGAGTAAGTCCTTTCTCTTCAGGGCTGTGCCTCTGAGAGGCTGCTCACACTCCAATAGGTGATTCTACATCCACATAGACAGGCAGCTCTAAGCAGATACACTGTTTTTGTTTTATTAAATGTGAGTCTGGGGATCAAACTCTTCATGCTCACGAGGCAATCCCTTGTGTCTCCTGAGCTATCTTTTCTGCATCCCACACGTCTAATATAGGATCTTACTGTGTTCATGCAGGCCTTGAACTTGCAGCTCTTTCATACACAAAACTTCTGATTTAAGAAGCTTAGGATGTATTTTTAAACACATTTCTTAAGTGATCTGAATGGAGCGGTGTTTGAGAATCAGTGCAGTTAAAGACTAAGCTTCCTCCCAGCTAAGGAGTGTGGTGCCATTCCTTAGAAACAGGAGTAAAATGCCTCGAGCTGGAGCAGGAGAGGGCTGCAGAGCGTTTGTCAGCACCCACAACATTCCCACTCTCCTTTGCTGCTTCTCTCCCTTTCTTTCTCAGGTCATCCTAGGTTCCTGTTGGGTGGGCCTCTTTTGGACAGGAGCTGTGTTCCTCTGCAGTAGTTTGTATTTACTTGACCTTTAACTCAGGGAAAGAGTGAGGAACCATAAGGGCATCAGTTTGGATGCTTTCCATTTTAATTTTGGGCAAATTAGTGGACTTGACTCTACATAGTAGTAGTAGTAGTAACAACAATAATCTGGTTTTTTGTTGTTGCTAAGATTAAGTAGGGTGTGATGTCTTTACTGAGTCTGTCCTTTATCTTTTGCCACTGTCCGGTAGCTCTCTCTGTCATGGCAGCTAGCCTGTGTGTGTGAGTGTGTGTGTGTGTGTGTGTGTGTGTGTGTGTGTGTGTGTGTGTGTGTGTGTGAGAGAGAGAGAGAGAGAGAGAGAGAGAGAGAGAGAGAGAGAGAGAGAGAGAGAGAGAGAGGTTTACCTAGTCATGCCCAGTGTGGGGCATCCTGCCTTGGGTCTTCACATTGTTTTACCAGAGCTTTAAGTTCCTTAGCTTGTGCTGCAAGTGCATGTCTGATGGCCATCTCTTTTATTCTCAAGCCTGGTTTGAACCTCGAGAATACATTGCTGTTTTCAGTGACTTACTGTTTTCCAGTGGGGGTTTTATTATTTCCTTCAGGGCTTTTAAAGGTAAGATCTGGAGAAAAAGTCTAAACAGTGATTCTTCAGCTTTAGCGTGCAAAAAACTAGAACTTTTGCCTGCTGAAAGCAGTTTTGAATGATAATGCATGAAATGCCACTGATGTATACATTTTATGTTATTTTTAGTCTTTTTATTTGTATATTAGTTGTTTTGTAAGATACTTTTGTAAAGTTTATTTTTCTATTAGTAATAGAATCCAAGATAAAGCAATAATTCAAAATTGTATCTCTTACATGTTGTAAAACTTTCTTTTCAGGCATATGGATCAGGGTGTGATATTGTTATTCTGGCGAGCGACTTTGAATGTGTGCAGATCATCCCTGGTGCTAAACATGGCAACATCCAAGTCAGTTGTGTGGAGTGTTCTAACCAACATGGAAGGGTAAGAGTTTTAATTACTTTATCAAATGTCATTTAAATGTACTTAATTCTCTCTGAATATTTGTATATGAATTGTGAAGTGCTTTAAAGCTGGTAGGTGGTTGTTCTGCTAGCATTTACACTCTGTTGGAAGACTGTAGGCCTCACGTCTTAGGGGTATTGGTATTCTGTCAGTGAAATTCATGACCTTTAAACCAGTAAAGGAGGAATCAGTTTCTCCGGAATCCAATAGCAGCACTGCTGTTTGTCTCCGAGCTGCAGTTTCAGTAAGATGGACAGGCTGGTCTTCATTCCTGGACACTGAGCATCTGCCAAAGCTGGAGCAGCAGGCCTCTACCATCTATATGCACTGGCAGTAAATATTGAGTTGTGTCTAATATAATATGATACGTAGATACTCCAGCTTGCTATTTTAGTGAAAGTTTGTTGGGTGAATATTTAAGAATTTATTCAAACTTTGGAACAGAGGCTTTATTTTGAAATAGTTAAACTGCAGCTTGTGGACTTCTTTCTCAGATTTTCTTTTTTCCTCTGTCATTTTTTTCAAATAGTGAATACTAACGTAAATATAGTGTGTTTATATATATATATATATATATATTCTATGAATTCAGTAGGAGCAATATTATATGACAGTTGATGTCACTACAAGATTATAAAAATTTTGAAATTGTGATAGGTAATTATAGTAATTTAAACATTCTTAGTTCTGGGCAACATTCAATTGAAGGTATGTTATATCATCTCTCTATGGTAATAGATAGTATTCATGCAAATTTATGCCAAATAGTAATGATTACTTTATTATCCAATTGTCTTGCCTGAGTCAGCTGTTTGTATTAGGTTTAACAGTCATGCAGTGCGCCATTACTTGGTAGTCATGCTCTTGAAACACTGTATTTTCTGGTGGTCTCTGTTATTTGTTTCTTGCTTTTCTGATGCTGTTTGCCGTGTTTACCCAGTAAGTGTTGCTTCTGTTAGTTTGGGGAAGACTGAGAGACATATTTCTTTTATTACTTTTTTGGGTCACTCCTCTCTCCGGGTCAGTAAAACTCTAAGCTTGCCTAGGGTTGAATGATAGTTGTCAGAGATCAATTTTAATAAGTTACTTAAGTGTTCATGATAGTCACAATTAATAAGTTTTGTGGGAGTAATGATCTTAAAAATATATACACTAAAGCTGGCTGAAATGAAAGGACTTAGGGCAGTAATTTAGGGCAGCATGGGCAACACCATAAGACTTTATCTCAGAATCAAAAAGCTCATTAAAATATGCAGATGATTGTGCTCATAATGCTCCTTACCTGGGTGGAGACAGTACACTTGACACATCTCTATTGTCATGTTCTTCAACCCATGACGACAACTGTCACATTTCGACTTCGTGTTAACAAGGTATTTGAAGTAGCTTCCCTGACCTATGTGGATTGAAAACTTTTTCTTGGAAGGAATATTAAATATTTAGGTATCAGCTTTAAAAGGAGGGAAAAAACCCTGATCCATCATCTGTCTGTCTGTCTGTCTGTCTGTCTGACTTCTGTCAGCCAGCTATCTATGTACCTACCTACCTACCTACCTACCTACCTACCTTCCTTCCTTCCTTCCTTCCTTCCTTCCTTCCTCCCTCCCTCCCTCCCTCCCTCCCTCCCTCCCTCCCTTTCTTCCTTCCTTCCACTCTCTCTCTCTTTCCTTCTTTATATTTCTTTCTATCTATCATCTATCTGTCTGTCTGTCATCTATTTATTTATTTTTTGGGCATGGATATGCCCTTAAAATCACAGGCTTTTTGGCAGGCCTTAATAGTGTTTCTAACTTAGTCTTGTGGCTGACCAGGGTAGACGGTGCAAGAAGGATGGCTTTGGTATATTTCCTGGTGCTGATGTCTCCTGGTCAAGAGGATGATGAATTGGGAACTTCTTCCGGGAATTGTTAGAAAATGGTCTCTGGCCAGGCCAGGATGTCGAATACCTCTAATTCCCAGCACTGGGGAGGCAGAGGAAGGCAGATCTCTTGTGTTCGAGGCTAGCCTGATCTACAAAGCAAGTTCAGGACAGCCAGGAATACACAGAGAAACAATGTCTCAAAAACCAAGATGAAAGTAAAAGAAAGAGAGAAAAGAAGATGGGTACTGCTATCTTTTAGGAACCGAGGGACTTATGGCCCCCACACCTTAAGTGAAGACACTGGTTTCTCCATCCAGGTGCTGTGGATACTTCAGTGATTCTCCTTCATTATTTCTGTTCCCTTTTCAAGGGAATTTCTCAAATGATGTTTTCTCTTTGGTGATATAATTAAAGTCATTTTTGTGACATTTTTAAAACCTGTATGATAACAGGTTTTTGAAAACTCATCATTTTCATATTTTTCTGGATTATAAACATTGTTCATAAAGAGATGTACTGCTGAAATTATTTTTGTCATTGAATCATTTTTATATAAAAACCTTTAAAAATTACCACTTTTTAATTGTGTGTGTATATGTATGTGTGTGTGTGTTTGTGTGTATGTGTGTATGTATATGTATGTGTGTGTGTTTGTGTGTATGTGTGTGTGTATATGTATGTGTGTGTATAAAGATCAGAGGACAGCTTTCAGGAGTCAGTTTTCTTCTGCTAATTGTGTTCTGGAGATTGGTCTCATGTAGGTGGATTATGTTACGTTGTAAATAATTGTCCCACCTACTGGTTTAATAAAAATGCTGATTGGCTGAAGGCAGACAGGAAGTGTGGGCGGGGCTACCAAACTAAGAAAACCCTGAGAACAGGAAGAGCAGAACAGAGATGCCATAGACATAACAGAGAAGCAGATGCAGAGGACAACTATGCTACTCTGAGAAAAGGTACTGGGCCGCATGGCTGAACAGGATAAAAACTGTGGGTTAGTTTAAGGGTAAAGAATAAGTTATATGCCTGGGCCCCGGGTCAATCAGTATATAATTAATCGAGTATCTGTGTGTTTCAGTAGGACTATGGGACTGTGGGTCTGTGGGTCCAGGCTACAAGGCAAGACCGGAAAGTCTGGGCCAGAAACCTCATACAACAGACTCAAGTTTTTCTTTCTGGTCCAAAACCAAATTCTTATAGAAAATCTAATTTCTAAGATAGATTTGTGGTGTATACTTGTAATTCCAACAATATTAGAGGCAGGAAAATCAGGACTTTTTTGGCCCGTCTTAGTAAATAGCAAGTTTGAGGGTAGGGGGGTCTCCCCCCCCCCAAAAAATAGTTGGTTTTTGAAGAGGATAATGTTATAATTCTAGAACAAAGCTTCTGAGTTTTTTGATAAGAGATTGTTAAGTCTACTACTATACTGCCAGGCTTATTTGTAGAAATGAACCATGGAGATATATTGGAATTGGATTTATGAAATTAGTTTACATTTATGTTCAAAGAAGGTTATCTGTAATTTACCCTTTTCAAAATACTAATGTTATGTTCACTCTCTCTTAGGTTGCAGCTTCATATGGGAATGCTGTTTGTATTTTTGAGCCCCTGGGCATAAATTCTCATAAGAGGAACAGTGTAAGTATTATTTGTAGTAGAATATTTTTAGAGTTCAGTTAGGTTTTTTTCCTTGTTTCTTTAGATCTACTTACAGTAGCAGTGGAGAGCTCCTTAGGAAGCTGTACACAGGAGGTAGGAGTGGCCGTGAGGTTTAGTAAAGGCCTCTTAGAAACCTAAGTCTCTAGACTATTGCTAACAGCCATTTGTTGTGCTGGGGTCTTCCTCAGTCTGAACGGCTCTTCCTTTTCTTGGGTTGACTAGTCTCTGGTCTGGTTTCCTATTCTAATGTCTCTTTCTTTTTTCTCAGTGGAGAGGGTGCTACATCACATCTCTCTTTAAAACTGCAAGGGTGCCATTGTAGACTTGCAGAGGGCCTGCAGTCTCCCTTCTTCCTCCCAGCACCACACTCTCCTTAGGGTCTGAGCGCTGGCTGTTGTGGTTGTCTTCTTCCCTGTGTAGCTCCAGGGCTGGCTTCCACAATCTGTAGGTCTCTAATAATGCCTTCTCAGCACATTGCAGACTCTCCTTTTATTATGTCTCTTCTTGGCTCCGCCTCTTGATGATGAGATTACAGGTGTGAGCCACTGTACCCTCATCTGCTTATCTATTTTAATTTTTTTCCATAGCACTTGTTTATTATTTACACTTTAGAATATAAGCTCCCATTACAAGTAAGTAGCTTGATTCTTTTGATAGTTGTATCCCAATTACTTAGAATAGTACCTAGTGTATTCAGATCTTCCTAAACATTTGGTAGTGGAGTTATGCACTTAGGTAAGTTTACTAACTAGCTAAGTGATCTAGAACATCACATTGAGAACCATTCACATATATTCTAAATGCTGTATTTTATATTGTTCAATGTTAAAATCTCATAGGGTTAGAATCATTGTCCATTTAAAATGTTACAAGTAGGCTGGAGAAGAAGGCTCAGATGTGCAGGTATGAGGACCTGAATATCCTGAACCTGCTCAATGGGAGCAGTTGTGAGATGTGAGGTGGAGACAGGAGAATGGAGACCTACTTGGCTGATATACTTAGTGGTAAATAACAAAGAAGCTCTGTCTGAATCATGTAGAAGAGAGATACTCAGAGCTGGATACTCAGAGTTGTCCTCTGATGTCCACATCTATTCTTTGGCATGTTTGTATCTGCACTCACAGGAATATGCACATATATATGCACATATCACACATGCACCTCACACACAAAGTTTAAAAAATTCAAATTCAATTCCTATATGCTTTAGAAATCTACCATCTCTTAAAATAATCAAAATTGTGGATACTAAATATCACTGTCAAAAGTATATAAGTATTTTTTGAGGTAGGATTTCATGTATTTCATCTTTCTGATCATCTGTTCATACATGAATGCTTGTATAATAGGCATATACTGGCACTCCTAGCTCATGCTGTATTTGGGATCACCTAGGCCTCTTTGTAGAGTAGGCAAGCTGCATAACTAACCCTGTAAGAAACTTTAAAGGTTTTGGTCTTATTTAATTATATTATGATATGAGGTTTTGCTGTGTTGTCTAGGCTGGCTTCAGATGCCTGTGCTCAAGCCATCTTCCTCCTGTAGTATCAGATTGAGCCTGTAGCTGGAACTACAGGTGTGAGACATTGTACACATAGTTTTAAATGCTTTAAAAAACTGTTTTGAATGAAATATATATGCATGATTTTTTAAATATTTCTAAATTATTTTTTATTATAAGAATAGATAATACATTGCACAGTGACCAAGAGTCACTTGGATAGGTGGCTGATCTCTTGGTTAGCATGTACAAGGCCCTGGATTTGATCCCTCTCATCTCTCGAGGAAAGACTCAAATAGAATACATTAAAGAAAATTCAGACTCAGAGGTTTAGAAAGAGGGATAACTGGTTAAGAGTACTCACTACCTTGCAGAAGACTTGCGTTTAGTTCCCAGCATTTACACGATGGCTTTTAACTTTCTATAACTTGAGTTC
Source organism: Phyllotis vaccarum (assembly GCA_033318265.1). NCBI lineage: Eukaryota > Metazoa > Chordata > Mammalia > Rodentia > Cricetidae > Phyllotis > Phyllotis vaccarum. The sequence goes on from JARWLC010000012.1 coordinate 77,054,080, forward strand.
CAGAACAACAGACCTCTCCTCTGACCTGCATATCACATGCATGGCATGACTATGTTTTACTATGTACTGGCATTTTCTTCTGTACAAAAAAGAAATACTTAGTTTTATTTATTTAAAATAATATATTCCATGCCAAAAGCTTTTAGCTTTTAAACTCTTAATCACCTTGTAGAATGAAAAGATTAAATAGAAATTACTGAAATATAACAGATCAGGTTTGTGAACTACATTATATTTAAATCTTTTGTCTTCTTGGGAGTTTTACCTAGTTTTATTTTATTTCTGTGCATTTTTATTCTCTGTATGTGAATGAGTGTGTGAGTATGAGTGTGCCATGTATGTACAGGGGCCCATGGAGGCCAGAAGAAAGTGCCAGATCCTTAGTACCTAAAGTTACAGGTGGTTGTGAGGCTTCTGAAGTGGGTGTTAGGAACAGGATTTGGGTCCTCTGGGAAAGTAGCAAGTGCTCATAACTGCTGAGTCAGCTCCAGCCCTAATAAAAAGAATCTTAGCATCTATATAATGGGCTCTGCATGTGCTGAAGGCAAAAGAGTAGAGCAGTAACTCTAGCTTGGAGGCTCACCACAGACAGGGCTAGGTTATATGGCTAGATCCATCTCACAGAAACCCCTAAAGACCAAACAAAACTAAAGACTCCTCACCTTCTCAACCCCGTTTCTAACAATAACCATACGTACTGGTCATGGTAGCAGTGGTCCTCAGTCTCCGTCCTTGGGAGGTGGAGATAGGAGAATCAGGTCATCCTTTGCTACACAGCAAGTTCTAGGCCAGCCAGGACCACTTGAGACCAGGCCCTGCTTAAAAAAAAAAAAAAAAAAAAACCAAACAAAAAACAAAAAAAAACCCAAAAAACAAAACAAAACAAAAAACCCACCACCACCAACAAATGAAAAACTTAGGCAAATACAAAATGTCAACAGTGACAAATTCCCAAAGATTATTGTGACGTCTTCCTTTCCTTCAAATGTTGCTGTCTAATAGAAAGTCAGACACATGACTATGTAGTGAGTGTTGTGATGACAGAATATGAAGTGTTCTGGATGCTGGTAAGGTGTCAGAGTTCAGAGAGGCAAGTCCTCATGAGACACAGGGATTTCCAGAAGGAGAAGTGAAGGGAGCTGTATAACCTCCTGTATGTTAGTCGACAGAAGGAAGCTTGAGAACATGTTTAGTTGGGCATGGCAAGCATGTAGATATTCCTCAGTATGGCAGCATGCCCTGTAAGTGAGACTATTGGAAGTTATTTCTAATATGGTCATCAAATAGTTGCATCTTTACTTTGTAAGTTTCTTTTAAGTTGAAGAAAATGATAAAATGTTGGAATTTGGTGGTGATTTTTAAAACATCCTTTTTTTCTTTCTCTTTACGTGTTTCAGCAGCTCAAGTGTCAGTGGCTCAAAACTGGGCAGTTCTTTTTGAGTTCTGTGACATACAACTTAGCATGGGATCCTCAAGGTATTCAACAACTGTACTTATTATTAAAATTATTAAATGTAGCATTTAATTATTAGAAAATTATTAAATGTAGCAGTTGACTTGAATGTATAACTAAAATGTGATAATCTTTGATATTAAAGTTACCAGTGTTACATTTTTGTTGATGAGTGAGTATAGATGTGTCTTCTTCCTGGTATACATTGCTTTACACTCAGCGTAATTTTCTCTCTCCTCTTCTTTTTAGCTTTTGCCTTTACTGTTTTAGTTCAAGAACTAGTGATTTGTTTTTCTTTTTTTTTTCAAATTAACATGGGATGTACCTTAACTCTAATTTGATGGAAGCATTCTTTACCTTATTTTGTTATTGTGTGTATTTCAGGAAATTGCTGTTTTTGATTTGCGAAGATTAGAAACATGCAATGACAAATAGCTGTTATCTCCCTTTATAGTCACAGTTAATGAGAGATGGTTTATATTCCAAGTAGAAACATTTGTTTCTGTTGTGTCTCATCTTGAGGACACTCTATTGCAGGGGTCTGAGATGTGCTGTCACTTAGCTGTCTAGGTGAGGTCCTTTGCGGTGTTGTTTTTCCTCAAGCCTTCCATAGTAATGATTCTTGCCTAGGTTCTTTTTCTCCCCTTTCCTCTTAGGGGATTTCTTTTGAACTGAACCTGCGTCTTTTTTGTAGATGATATTGTATATTTTTGCTTAATAGCTTACAGACCTAACAGAACCGTGTGTGGGTTTCTTTCTGTAGATATTCCTTGGTTACTCATCAGAACATTTTTAAATTTTCAGATAACAGATTGTTGACAGCAACTGATTCTATTCAGTTGTGGGCTCCTCCAGGAAGTGATACTCTGGAAGAGGAGGATGAAGTTGATAATAAAACCCCGCCTGTTTTAAATGACTGGAAGTGCGTCTGGCAGTGCAAGTTAGTGTCCGACTCTGTTGTAATATTCACCCACTAGAAGTGCTTCCTAAATTATGTTCCTTCTTACAGAGGGCTTTATGTTTCGGTGGTATTGTATTTTAGAAATTTAAAATAAAGACTTTTTCTAACCAAAATTCATAGTTAGTTAATTGTTCCCCAAAGTAAAATATTTCCATATTTATAGTTTTGAATCTGCGGAATTGACATATAGGAATTGCTCACTAATGAGTTGAAATGTGGTGGGGATGAAAAGATGTGGCAGCTTCTAGCAACCTTCTGGAATAGACTGATGATTGTCCTATTAGTGTTAACGTGTGCTATGTAGAAAGATCTACTTATTTGGGAAGGTGGTAAGGTTTTAACATAATATAATGAGGATTTTGATTGACATGGATGTAGCAATATCGTGTATTACTTATATCCTTTGTTTCTAAAAATGTACTTTGGATTAGTTTTATTTATCTTTTTAGGAGGATGAAATACTTTGCATTGTTATGGAGCTAGAAGCTCTTCTGTTAGGATGATTGTGACATTGACATTTGATCATTTATACATAGAATGTGTTGTGTTTTGTTGTCCTCAGAACCTCAGTGTCTATACATCTGATGGAATGGTCTCCTGATGGTGAATATTTTGCTACTGCTGGAAAGGTAAGGCAGAAAGGCAAAAAATAAGGATTCAGACAAAACAGCTGAAAATGCCCTTAGGTTCATGTCCAGTTCTGTCTTCCCATAAATTGAGTCAGTTCTCCTGCTCAGTTTGTTTGAAGTATAGTAAAAATACTTGTGAGGCTGGGGATATAGCTCAGTGATGAGAAGCATGGTTCTTTTGGGGAAGCCCTGGGCTCAATTCTCGGCTCTGTAAAATGGAAAAAAATGTTTCTAAAAGATCTGGTATGATCTCTACGGACAGTGTGTACTTGGAAAATAATGGCTATTATTTCTGTTTTAACTTAGTGCAGTTTTATTAAAGTTTTTACATTGATTGTTTTGTGTGTGCACACGTGTGTGTATATGGGAGACAAGGAGAGAGTGGATGAGAGTGGGTGATGTATGGAGGTCAGTTAAGAATCGGTTCTCTGCTTGTATGTGTGGGTTCTGGGAATCAAACTCGAGTCATCAGGCTCTACCCACGGGGAGTCTTGCTCATCATGAGTTTACATATTTTTTTTAATTAATTTTTTAGAATTTAGAATTTTTAGACTTTAAAATGATACTTTGATGATATTTAGCTCCTCCCAGAGTCACTTCCCATTTCATACTTACTCAACTTGCTGTTCTTATTTTTTTAAGCCCAATGAGCTCAAGTCAGGTATAGTGTAGCATTTGCTTTTAGTCCCAGCAGTTGAGAGGTATAAGTAGGTAGAACTCTGTGAGTTTAAGACCAGCTTTGTCTACAGTGAGTTCCAGGACAGCCAGCGGTACACAGTGAGACCTGGCTTTGTGAAAACACCACTACCACAGCCCCGTGAGTCCAGTTTGTGCCTACCAATCAACTCTTGGGTATATAGCCCTATCCACTGGAGCCTGGCTTACCCTAAAATTAGGTTTTCTATTTAAAAATACCATGTAGTTCTACTTAACAATTAGACTAGAGCTAGACAGGACGGCACACTCCTGTAATCCCAGCACTTGAGAAGTAGAACAGTAGGATCAGGAGTATGCAAGGTGGTAGCACATGCTGTAGTCCTGGTATTTGGGAGACAGCGACAAATGGAAATCAGACATAGCTGCACATAAAGACCCTGTCTACAAAAGGACAAGGAAAAAGCAGACTTGTGTTACTGCATTCACAATGGCATGTCTCAACCCAATTCTTTCCACTCCCTCTTCTATTCTGAAAGAAAGGAAGAAAATCAGCGGTTAAAAGCACATGCTGTTGCAGAGGACCTGGTTTCGGTTCCCAGTCCTCACATGGTGGCTTACAATTGTCTGTAGCTCCAGTACCAGGGCATCTGTTGACTGTTTCTGGCCCCTGTGGACTCCTGCATACAGATGGTACACATAAACATAGACAGGCACATACATACAAATTAAAAAAAATCTTAAAAATCTTGACCGCTGAGATGGCCCAGCGGTTAAGAGCATTTGACTGCTCTTCCAGAGGATCTGTGTCTTAGTACCCCCCTGGCAGCTAACAACTGCCTGTAACTTCAAGATCTGACATCCTCACATAGACATACATGCAGGCAAAGTACCAGTGCAAATAAAATAAATAAATTTAAAGAACAAAAAGAAAAAAATCTTAATACAAAACCAACTACTTCATAGCAAGTTACATTTTAAAAATTTTTTTAAAGAAATAATTCTAGCATTTGTGGAGCAGGCTGAGGTGGAGCAGGCTGAGGTGGAGCAGGCTGAGGTGGAGCAGGCTGAGGTGGAGTAGGCTGAGGTGGAGCAGAGTTCAAAACAAACTGTGGCTATATAGTAAGACCCTGTCTCAAGCAATGGCTCCCCACATAAAAATTTACAGCCAACAAAAATAAACAAACCCTCCCTTATGTATATGTATGACATTTTCTTTATCCACTCATCTGTTGGCAGACATATAAGCTACTTCCAGATCTTGGTCATTGTGAACAGGGCTGCAGTAAACATAGTGTGCAGGTGCCTCTCTGATATATGCTGACTTAGATTCCTTTGGGTATATACTTAGGAGTTTGATTAGAGTTTCTTAAAGTTTTGCTTAGGTGCAGTGAATTCCTTTGGAAATTTAGTTAAGTGACCTTTTAACCTTCACAGAACAATGGTTTTCAAAATTATAACATAGGATGTATAACATTACAAAGGAAATAAGCCATTAAAACACAACTTCAAAGTATAAAAGGTATATTTGTAATAGTTTACATGCTTTTTAAATAAATGCATTCTCTAACATTTAAAATATTGACAAATTGTATCTAATTGTGTTACATGGAATTCAAGTTTCAGTATTTTTTCCAGGCAAAAGATTGGGCTTTCTAAGATCACTGAATTCACTCATGACTTTTTGAGTTAATCTCTTGTTGAAAACCATTCAGCTATACCATTTTGTGGTCCAGTTACTGCTTGGCACAGAGGTAGTTGCTCAAGAGTTGTAAGATCATAATAGGAAAACTGTACCACATTGTGGACAGGAAGATTACAGTCTTGTGTAGGTTATTGGTGGTTCCCATCAACTAACGTTTTCTAAGGAAAGTGTGAAAGTACTTAGAGATGTAGAGCAACCGTCATGTGGTATGAAAGCATTTGTGATCCTGACAAAATCATATGGGTTGCTAACACTGCTTTCCTTTGTTGATGTACTCTTCAAACAGCAGTTAGGGACATGGAGGAGTGATGCTCTCCTTCCAGGGTCTTAGTTTCTGTGCTTCTCTAGAAGCGCACACTGAGAAGGATTCACATATATGTAGTTGATATGGGAGCAGTCTTAGCTTCTTTCTTGCTACTGTGATAAACTAGTCTGATAAAGCAACTTTAGGACAGAAGCAGGTTAGTTTGGGCTACAGTTCTGAGTTACAGCCCATCATAGTGTGGAAATCACAGTAGCAGCAGCTTGCAAAGGCAGGCCACATTGCAGCCTTAGTCAAGAAGCAGAGAGGGATAAACACATGCTGCTTCTCAGCTGCTTTTCTTCATTTACTGTGATCTAGAATCCTAGCCAGGGAATGTTTCTGCCCACGCTGGGCAGTTGTCTTACCCCAGTTAATGTTGTAAGTTAGTTCTCCACAGGCATGCTGGGAGGCCTATCTCCCAGATCATTCTAGAGACTGCCACCTTAACAGTTAAAAATCATCACATGGGAAATGGTCAGATACAATATTCTGGGTTGAGGCATATACACGAGACACATGACAATGTGCCCTTTCCTAAATGTATTAACTGGTTTAAGTCTGGGTGCTCTGAGAGTCAGCATTACTTATATATGTTGTATTCTGTGTATATAACCTTTAAAATTAATTTAATTTTTTTCATACACTATATTTTGATCATATTCTTTCTCCTCTCCCAACTCCTCCCAGATCTCTTCTACTCCCTACCCACCCAAATTCATGTCTCTGATATATATGTCCTTTACCATACCAGTAATTGGTGGAAGATTAGCACTCAGCCAGCTGCTGAGAAACTTGAGGAATAGATGTAGGTAAGTGCTTTTCAGTTGAAACTGACATACCAGAGTGCTAAGGCCTGATGGGTACAGGTAATATATCAGAAGTATGTTGTATTGAGTTTTGTTTGTCTGAACTTGGGTCAGAGTGCCTCATGCTAAGAACACTGGTCTAGAAGCTGGGAGTTTTCTATTTGTATTTGAAAGTAATTTTCATGATTTGGGGGAATGGCTAGACAAAGGTAGTTTTTTCCTTCTTCTGTGTGTTTGTCTGTATATCCAAGGATCCTACATGCTTTGATGTAAAGCTGCTCTTTCCCTTGCTCTTTGGAGCTAATTTGTCACAAAATCCAATGTCTACATTTTTGTGTGTTTCTGGGTTTTCTACAGTGTGTTCATTCCTCATTCTTGTACTACTGTCTTAATTGCTGTGCTTTTAAAACAAGTCTTGACATTTAGCACAGCAAGTTCTCTCCTTCTCATTTGCTAGGCATGGAGGTGTACGCTATTACATCCCAGGACTCATGCGATAGAGACAGGAGTGTATTTATGTGGTAGAGGCTAGCCTGGGCTACATAGTGAGACCCTGTGACAAAACAAAGTCAGCTCACTTAAGCCAGGCACGGAGGTACCCATATTAATCCAGGAGGATGCTTATTCTGAACACAAATTTTCCTCATTTTATTGTAGTCATTGGGAGAATGGCTTGCAGTTTATTTCAAGCAGGAGTAATAGAGACACTACTTAGTTTCAGCTGTGTTTCCTCCGTGTCCTCCTCGTGGAACTGAGAAAAGGTCGTTTTTCCTTATTGTCTCCATTGTTCTGTCTTCATTTTCAGTTGAGCCCACTTGCCCCCACCCTCTCCTTGTCATCAGAGACTTCCTGTTACTGAGTCCCGTGGTTAGTTCTTACTTAACCTGTAAGTGTGAATCAACACAGTTACTTCTTTCTTCTTAAAGCCTTCATTTTTTAAAAGAATACTTTGGACTCACAAGAAAACTGAAGAAGGTACAGTAGAGAGAAATCTAGAAATCTCAAGTTCACAGCTCTCTCAGCATGTGTATCTTCCCTTACTGTCCCTTCTCCTAATGCACTTTCTTCTACTTGATGAACTTGCACCAGCAACTGTTGGCACTCACTCCTGTGTGCATCCGTGGGGTCTGGCTCTCCACTGTCCTCTCTGTAATCGTGACTGCCGTGCCTCTCCCTCTCCCTCTCAAGAGTCCCCAGGTCCATCATTTGGGCTTTTCCTCTAACTGTGCTTGTCCTTAGTTTTCAGATGCCATCTTTTAAGTGCTGATGACAGGTCTGTGTCTATTGCCTGCGCCTCTCCCTTGGTCCCTTACTCTGCACCCATGCTGTTAGCTTATAGAGCTTCCTTGGGATATAGTCATAATCTGCTGTAATGATGTGATCTTCTTGATTGCCTGTATGGTAGAGTCAGATGAAAGCCACAATCATATATCCCTTCTTCTATTTAAAGGATTAATACAACAATTCTTCCAGACTTTGTGTTCCTGTATTTTTCAAAGTGTTCTTTTTAAAAACTTAAGTCTAAAGATCAGGTGTGGTATATGCTTTTAATTCCAGCACTGAGAAGCATAATATAGGGGATTGTTTGAGTATCAGGTCAGACACTGTCTCAACACTTCCTGGTGTCAAGAAAGAAAGAAAAAAAAAAAAAGAAAAAGAAAAACTGCATAATGATATCAGGTCGTTTGTAAGGTTTCTTTTTATTCTGGAAAGCCAGAGGCTTTTTTAGCTCACGTGCACACTGTACTGTTTAGGTCCAGTGGTCATTGCTGTAATCACATTTCCTGTTATTTCATCATGCAGACTTGACTCTAGTCAGTTAGGCTCATTGTTCATGAACAGGTTAGGTATATAACACATAAACACATAGCTTTGCTGCCTTGTGCTCTCAGCCTTGTATCCCCAGATATCTGCATGACTTTTCCATTTTGCTTGTGATTGTCACTTTTTCATGGAGGTTTCTCTACACACTCCTCACCTTCCAATATATTCTTCCAGTACATTTGTCTGCCTTAATTTTATCTATAATATTTATTATAAGGACTCTATATTTGCTTTTTTTTAACTGTGTAACAAATTACTACAAATGCAGCAACTAGCATCACACATTATTATTTCAGCCCTTTTGATTAGGAAACCTGGCATAGATTGGCTAGATGCTCTGATCAAGGCTGTGAAAGGCTCTAATAGAGACGTCATATAGTCTGGATTCTCACCTGGAGCCTTAACTAGGGAGAATCAGCTTCCAGGTTCAGTCCAGTAGGCAGAGTTGCTTTCTTTGCAATTGCTTAGCTGAAGACTAGCTTTCTTCTGGCTTTTGGCTGAGGTTTCCCCTAGACCCTCAGGCTGCCTGTAGCCCTTTGCCAGATGGGCTTCCTCTCGCTCTACTCCCAAATAGTCAGTATACCCAGTTTCCTAAGTGGTAAGTAGGGAGTAAAAAAAAAAAAAAAACAGGAGCAATCACAGCTGCAACAAGTGAATACGGCTAGAAGAACCACATTGGCGGGGGAAAAAAATGCTGAAACCAGCTTGTTCAATCACTTAAGAATAATAAAAAGGTAATATTTTCTATATATGTATAGAAGTTTCTGGCCTGGCCTATCCCTGAGATCCAGACCAGCTGTTCCAAATAATCACACAATTAAACAGAGGTAGAAATTGCATAGTGGGAATGACAATAATATGCTTAATATGCACTAATGTACAAAATATGGCAATTGCAGATTCAACTTTGTATCAATATACAAATTACCTTAGACATATAAAACAATTTCAGATTTAAATTTGTATCAATAAACAAATTATCTCAATCAAACATAAAATAATTTTATATTTGTATCAATATACAACCATCTATACCAGTGCAAATTGTCTTTGGCTCTTATTTGGCTAATAATTGTTTACAGGTAGATATAATAATCTATTCCTCTTTCTCTTCTTTAAAAGCGATTCCTGAATCTATATTATTGTTCTATCCTCAACCCAAATATAACTTAGAGCTACCCTATCAGAGTGATAATTATCTATAACTCTTAGAGGACAAAACTTATTGGGAGATGGGCATAGGTTTTCATAAGGTTGCTTCCTGCTGACTTGTGGGCAGCAGCATCTCTGTGGCATATTGTAAAAACTAAGACAGTGGTTAGATCCTAATGGACTGACTATAAACATCTATAACCATTCTCAGAGTACTGTGTAAGTCCACCTAACATTCTGGTTAAAGATGTAACATGAAGGATAATCATAGAAAGCTATCTTGCAACCATCCTGAATAGTCTATATTTCAAAAGCAATCAGTGAGTGGTGTACACCAGGATTGTTTTTCCTTGCTGGTCAAATAGAATCGTTGTGGTCGGACCCTATCTTCTGCCTGGATGCTTTGGAGATTTCTGGTAGAAGAAGTTGTTGTTTACAGTGGAAAACCTAAACATTATTAATATCAAATGAAGAATTTATGTCTTCAGGAAAAAATTGTATACAGATAAGGTTTTAAGGTTAAAAAGGAATAAGTATATAGAGAAGTAGAATTAGAAATAAAATTACAGTAATACTGGATCCTATTTATTCTGGCTCTCTTCTGTTCCACACCAGGTTGCTTTTCTGATAGGAGACAGAGTCTCTTAAATTTCCATTTACCAATGTGTTTGGGTTTAGAGAAGGAGAAAGCCACTTACCCAAATCCAAAGCCAGCTTTACTTATGTTCAAATCAGGACCACTTTTTTTTTTTTAAGAGATATAGATGTAAAACAGTGAGAACTGAGAATTTACTCTGTAGTGCACATTGGTACCTATTGGCCTTATATTCCTTTGCTTGTAATCCTTTCATAATCTCCTTTCAGCTTTAGGCATTTAGGCATCCAGCATCTTTTGAATTTCTTGAAGATGGTTGTATCTTTTCTTCTGTAAAGACAAAGATGAAACCCTGCCTCAGCCTTGTTAAGTGAGTTTTCCTTACCATGTATCCAGTTGTCATATCAGTGGATGAGCAATTACTTCTCCTTTTCAAACCAGATATTTATTAATTTCGTTGGTAACCATACTTTTTTTCTCCTGAGGAAACAAAGCAAAACTCCATCCCCACCAAAGCACATATTCCGGCTTCCATTCTGAGATCAGCACATCCTTGAAGTAGATAGGTTGGTTTATCTCAGAAATGTTTTCTATTACCCAGTGTCTCTGCAGCGTTGTTCCTTTCTTACCAGCATTAAGAAAATTCAAGGTTAGTAAAGCTTTATGTAATCTCTCCCTGGGTTTCTCCATTTCTCCTTTCTGTTTATAAAGCATCTCTTTGAAGATCTTATGAGGTCTTTCCACAACTGCTTGTCCTGCAGGATTGTGCGGTATCCCTGTAATGTGCTTTATATTATAATATCCAAAAATCTGCTTCATTTTCTGGGAAACATAGGCTGGAGCATTGTCATTCTTAATTTGAACAGGAGTTCCTATCATGGCCATGACTTATAAAAAGTGTGTAATTACAGCATCAGCCTTTTCAAATGTCAGGGCAGTTGCCCATTGCATTTCTGAGTTTTCAGTGTTATGATGTGCGTATTTCATCTTTCCAAATTCTGCGAAGTGAAACTTATCCATCTGCCAGGTCTTATTTTTCTGCATGCCTTTAGGATTGCTTACAGCAGGTAAAGGTGGTTGGGTATAGAGGGAACAAGTAGGGTAATTCTTTAGAATTTCCTCGCCTAATGCCATGGGAAAGTTCTTTTTTAATTCTTTGCTATTAACATGATGTAACTTATGAAATTTTGAGGCCTCAAGCATGTTTTCTATTAATAACCAATCAATTTTATTATTACCTTGTGCTAGAGGACTGAGAAGATCCCCTGTGGGATCTGATAATGTGTTTCATATATATATGATGAATTCTATTTCTAATGATTTCCTGTAGTTGTATAAACAATGAGGTTAATTCTGTATCACCAGGAGTGAAATCAGCAGTTTCAGTGTGTAAAACAACTCTCAGTATATGCTTCTTGTAATTTCTTTTCTACTAAAGCTAATTCTCTCTCTGCTTCATCAGAAAATTCTCTTGGACTCTTTAAGTCCTTATCACAATCTTGGGTTTTGAATACATTAACTAGTTCATGTTTTTTTATACCAATAATGGGCCATATATGAGAAATATCTCTTAGCAGTTTTTGGAAATTGTTAAGAGTCCTCAATCTATCTCTCCTGAGTTGTACCTTTTGATGTTTAATTTTCTGTAGGCCTACTTTATATACCAAATAATTACTAGAATCTCCTCTTTGTATTTTTTTCAGGGGCAATTTATAGTCTCCAATCAGGCAAAATTTTCTAAATTTCTTGAAACATTCTGTCTAATGTATCTATGTTTGGGCCTGCCAACAAGATATTATCCATATAATGTTAAATGATAGACTGTGGGAATTGTTTGCATATATCATCTATATGGTTGGTGGTAAATGATAGATTGTGGTAGTTGTTTGCATATCACTTCTAACGGCTGTTGGACAACATATTGGCATAAGGTGGGACTATTCAACATTCCTTGTGGGACCCTTCATTGATATTTATTTACCAGACATGAATTATTAAATGTGGGCACTGTAAAGGCAAATTTTTCTTTGTACTATTTTTGTAGAGGTATGGAAAAAAAAACAGTTTTTCAAATCAGTAACTATAATAAGCCATACCTTAGGTAACAGGGAAGGCAAGGGAATACCAGATTATAAAGAGCCCATTGGTTGAATCACCTTATTTATTGATTTTAGGTCTGTTAGTATTCTCCATTTTCCAGATTTCTTTTTGACAACAGATACAGGAGAATTCCATGGGCTAGTTGATTCTCTAATATCCTGAGTATGTAACTGCTTCTGTACCAGCTGTTTTAAAGCCTTCAGTTGAACCCAAATGGCTTTTCTGTCAACCATTTTAAAGGTAGCTCTGTGAGTGTCTTTTTGGGTTCAGCAGCTATTGAGCTATGTTTTTGCACAATCTCAATGGCTGGTGGCTGTTTTTTTTTTAAGTACCTTAAAATATTGTTTTCAGAAACATAATTGAGTCTCTGGTTGATATCTGAGCCTGGAGAGATTTTAATCTGGGTATTCCGTTGATTCACAGCTATGTTAGCCATATATGACCTCAACCTTCCTTTCTATCCTTCTGGTTTTATACATTCAAGCCATCTTATACTTTCACCTGAGATATTGTTCTAATACCTAGAAATTGAACATCCACTTCCTTTAGAGGCCATCTTGGATGCTATGATTGTAGGGATTTGAGACATCTGCTCCCATGTTGACTAAGCCTTGAATATAAATGTTATCTATTTGTGTTTTCATTTATGGATCTGACAGAATATTTGTTTGGTGGTTTCTCTTGGAGATTTCAATTCCTCCTTTAAAGTTGTTCTATTATCCAGTGCTGTGTGGTTCTCTACATTAGACACTGGTTTCTCTACTCGTCCTGAGTAGGCTGTTCCTCCACTGTGACTGGATATGATTGAACCCTTCTTGATTTTGAGATCTGATTTTTGAAGGACTCCCAGGTGAGGCCCCCAGAGGCATTTTCCAATGGTAGAGAGTTGCTTTGTTTGTCTCTTGTAGATCTACACTCATTAGTCCAATGTTGGCCTTTGCCACATCTGCATAACCCAGAAGGTAAGGACCTGTTTGAGTCATTCCTAAGAGGGACATTATTCCCAGAAATGCCTTTTATATAATATTTTATTTTAATATGGCATGATTTACCATAATTAAAGCAATTGATATCTTGATTCCTTACCCTAACATTGGAAATAGCTTGGCCTACCCAATTCTCTTCATCCCAGTGGAGAGATTCAGCATTGATTGCATACTGAATCTATTCCTCTATAGGTGCAGATCTGATCTTTAGTGCCATAAGTATTCTCTTATTCCAGAGTAGCATGGTCAAAAGCCAAAGGAAGTATTAATTACCTCCTAACTTCTGGATCTGACAATACTCTGTGTACAGCCTTGGTCAATCTCTGTACAAAGTCAGTATAAGGTTCTTTTAAGCCTTGCCTGACTTTATTATACAGCTCAATTTTCTGCCCTAGGTCTAAAATCTTTTACCAAGCATTCAGTGCAGCAGTATGTCATAGCAGCAACATATGTTCACCATAAGTAGTCTGAAACTTCACATTAGCAAATGAGGCTTCACCAAAGATTTGGGCTTGATAAATGTCAAAGCCTCTGATTTTTCGCTGAAGCTCTATGGTCCTAGCCTTTTCCCTAAGCCACTTTCTCCATTGTATATGTTTGCGATAGTACAATATGGCAGCTGTTAACTGAATCCAAACATTAGGAGTTATTCTATTTTTTGTTGACCATGCATTTAGCATTTGTTTTACATACATAGAGTGGATTCCATGGAGTAGTATGGCTTCCTTGATGTTTTTTATATCTCTCGGATTGGCTTATAATTGTACTCTATGAATTCTGAAAATTTGCCATATGTATTCTTTTTCTGAATTGTAGCTGGAAATATTACTGGGGCGGGGAGAGGGATTCCTTTCATGTTCACAACTTTAGGCAGAACTTCTCCATCACCATAATATTTCATTGAAGGTTGTCCTGAATTGTTTTTATTGCAACATTAATGCAATAAGCATTCCCGAAGCTTAGAAACCATTTCTTTTTCTAGGGTCCGAGTTTCTTGATTGGCTAATCTTTCTAATGACATCATTAGAATCAGCAATTTTCCTATTATCATCATTAATATACGGTTCCAGGGAATTAACAATTTTATTATTTATATCATTATCATAGATTCTATACTTTTCTTGTACAGCCTTAATATTTAGGTTCAAGTTGGAAGTTCTGTTTGAAAATTTGTTGTAACCAATTTCTAGAAAATCAACTTTGCCTGCCAGTTTATCATTTGTAGTTTCTATATTACACACTTTAGATAGCAATTGCTCATTCATAGACTTCAAATAATCCACCATGCTAATTATAGTCTCATATTTAGAATGGGTATCAGGCCTTTTTTAAAAAATATAAAATACAGATTCAAGCCAAAAAGCAACAGGACTAAGGGAATGAAGCTCCCAAAAATATAATCATGCAAGAAATCCTCAATCATAACAGTAAAAAGTTTCTAAATTCTTGGGAAGTTGTATTGTCTGCCATTGTGATATACAGTTACCTCAGACTAGATGTAATGATGAAGTTTAGACAACAGATGTTGCAGTAAAGCCCAGTGTGGTCAATGTGGAGTTCCACCACCTGGCTTTCTGTGAAAATAACCTTACAGGAGGCAGTTTCTCACAAAATCTGAACAATATACTCCAAGCCTGCATTAAAAGGCAGTGATATCAACTGCTTGCGTTTGCTGACAGACAAATGAGCAAAGGCAGCTGGTCGCATGGTGGGGAGTGTCCCTGCCTCACATTACCAGACAGCAAACCACACCAAATAACCTTACAAGACGCTGTGGGGATATGTTTCAAATTTAATAAAAACCAGTCTGAGATATCAAAGGGATCTACCCACAGTCAGTCTAGGAGGATCAGAGAGTGGTAACTCACACCTTTAATCTTAGCACAGGAAATACCCAGGAGTCATGACCTATACCCTTAATCCCAGCAAATCTGGGTTTGAGGCCATCTTAGTTTACAGAGGGAGTTCCAGGTTCCCAGTCAGGCAGTGGTGGTGCCATGCCTTTAATCTTAACCTGGATGTAAAACAACTGGGTGAAGAAGGTATTTAAGGCAGGTATAGAAAGACAGAGCAGGCAGTAACAGCCAGGAGGGGCCAGGCTGAGGAAGCTGGAAGACAGCTGGGTGAGATCTGACTATGGTCTTTCCTCTCTTTGATATCTCAGCCTTTCTCTGAGATCTGGCCTGAGTTTCCTTTATTCGTGCAATAAGAGGCAATTGCTCACAAAATCAGAACAATGAACTACAATCCGGTGTTATCTGCTGATATCTCCCTTTTAACAGAAGGAACCACAGGGGTGGGTGGGTGGCAGTTGGAGCATGAGTGGGACCTGGGGTAGCCACTGAGGGAGTGGCAGTCTTAGACTGTAAACTTAAGAAGCTGCAGGGTGCAGGACACTCCTGCTGTGGTTTAGCCAGTGTGATCCCTACCCCCACTAGCCCAGAGGCTATCTTGTAAAACTAAACCCACGTGGATGCCATATACTACAATAATATTCACCTGCAATATATTGTATAAATGATTAATATTTATTGAGGGGTATATGAATACTCAACAATACAACTTGAACCTTAGGACAATTCTTGGAGAGTTGAATGTCCTACAATGGAAGGAAGGATCGATCTGTTCCCCAAGAAACCAAGAACAAAACAGGGATGGAATTCGGTGTCCCCAGATCCCAATCGATTCTGGCCATGCCCTGTAGGGATCCTGATTCTTAGGGTCTACTAAAGCTTCCCTAAATAATGCCAGAATCCCACCACAGACAACTGTTTGGAATCAGTTTTCTCCTTCTATCAGGTGAATCCTAAGAATAGAACTCAGAGATCCACTTGCCTTGGCTTCCCAGGGGTTGAAATTACTTCAAGGTAAATGGTACCATACCTGATAGAAAGTTGGTTTCTTTATAAGTTTGAATACAGAGATAGTCAAATGTAGTAATTATTACTTCTTCTGAAATATTAAAGTTGTAAAACAATTGAATCAAGAATGGTACATTTGAGTTGGGGTGTCACTCAGTGGCAGAGCACTTGATTGAGTGATATAGGCCTCTGAGTCCCATAGGGTGTATCTTAAAAGTTAATTATGTAGACCAGTTGGCATCTAACTCATAAATATCTATGTTTTAGATACTGAGATTACAGATGTGCATGATCATGCCTGGTGATGTGTTTTTATTGTCTGAGAGAAGGCGTGACATAATTCAGATAGGCTTTGAACTCACATGTGACAGGATGATCTTTATTCCTTGTTCTTCCATCTCCCCCTACCTGGGATTACAGGTCTGTTTCTGGTCTTTTGACAGAACCATTGGCACTTTGTTTTACCTACAGTCACTGAACCTAGGACTTTGAGCTATCTCCTCAGCCTCTTCCCCATTTAACAATATTTTTGGGGGATCAGAGAGGTGGTTCAGCAAGTAAGGGCACCTGCCACCAAGACTGACAACCTGAATTTGATTCTTGGGACCTATGTGATTCAAGGAGAAAACCAACCACCAGAAGTGGTTCTTTGTCTTCCACTTGCCTGCCATGGCGTGTGTGTACCCACTCGTCGACACACTTGAACACATATACTCACAAATAAATAATAAGGTGCAATAAAATTTTAAAATGTTGTCTTGTTGTTTGTCTTAGTTGCCAAAGCTGGTTTTGAACTTAGGATCTTGTGGCCTTATCTTCCACTTAGCTGGGTTGGCACATCCCCTGCCTCTATGCTTGCCCACTTATCCTTAGAAAATTGCTAAAAAGCTGTGTATAATAATAAGATGAATTATTGGACCATCATTTTTAACTCTCATCATTAGTGAATCTGAAAGCTGCTTCTGTGCTTTGTGTAGTATTAAGTCACAAGACCAAATGCATTTTTTCCCTTAGTAGGCACCTAGATTTGAAGCTCCTCAAGGCCCTCCACCTTGGTTATATTCAAAAACAAAATATCTCTCTCTTTGAATTTTTATTGCACACAGCCTTAGTAGATTAAGGAGAATTTTTACTTGTTTAATCATATTTCCCTAAGGTTCTCCAAAGAGCTGTTTAATACTTTTTATGACATGATAAGAATATTTTATTGGTAGGTATCTTTTGAGGGTTAGTTAGCAAATGTTTCAGGATTTAAGAGGATTATTCCTCAGGTTTTTGAAAAGATACAGTATTAATTAAGATTCTCTTGAGAAAAAGCACAGAAACTGACTTTGGAATGCTGGCAGTTTTTGTCCCTACACCCCATCTGTTTGGTTGATAAACCTGGGCTTCTGTGATGTGATGAAATGATGGGTACTTGGTGAATCTCCTTGGGAGTACTTCTCACTCCTCTGCGGCACAAGCTGACAGGGTTTCAGGGCAGCTGTCATGGGCTCCAATCCAATTTTTTCTAGAATATGAATATTATTGGGTACTTTTGCTGATAAGATCCATTTCTTATAAATGTGAAATTAAATTTTTCTTGGGCTTAATGGTATTTGGAATTTTTATCTGAGCTTAAGTAAAATTTTATTCATCAATGAGCCATTTATACTCACAAGGTACTTGTTTAAATCTTTTCAAGTATCTTTCCCCAGCGCTGGGGCAGTGCGTGTATGTGTGTGTGTGTGTGTGTGTGTGTGTGTGTGTGTGTGTTACCAAGACTGTCTCTAAAGTCTTTTTAAGGGTTCCATCATGTGAATAAATCTAATACAATTTAACTTAGACATACAACTTTTAAAAAAATTTAATTTATTTTGTTCTGTTCTTGGGATGGCCTTAGTACAAGTTAGGCAAATGCTGTATCACAGAGTTATACCCCTACCTTAGACAACTCTTAGTGAACATTAAGTAGTTCTTTGTTGGTAAAAATGAATATATGGACCTTGTCATCTTTTTTTCCTTTCAAAAGTAACTTACTGAGATAATTTATGTAAAAAAGTATATTTAATTGCATCTTTCAGTGGATTTTGACAAATTAAAAGATCCATTCATTCTCTCACTTAACCTAAGCTCATATGAAGTGATGGGTATGGCTGCATGAATGAGCCTGTGATCTCAGCATTTTAGGGGAGGAGATGTATGTGTCCCAAGAGCTTGCTGACCAGCCATACTAGCCAGAATAGTGGGCTTTCTTTTTAATGAGAGACCCTGCTTCAAGGTGATAAAGCACAGAATGATAGAGGAAGGCATATAAAGTTTTCTGGTGTCCTCTTCTGTCTCCATGTGTGTGTATGGATATATATATATATGTATATATATATACAAACATATATATACATATATATACACACATATATGGATATACATACCCCTGCATATTTTCAATGTAGACATAACACACACCTACACACAAATCACATAAAATTGGTGCTGTTGTCATATCTATAAGTACTATAAGAATAGAAATTATTGCACAAATTATACTTGATTATACTTAATATTATTAATAACATAATAATCATGGGTTCTAGTCCAATTATGGAGCCCAATATTGGGAAAAATCTGAAATATCAGAGAGATAGAGAAATAAGCCATGGCTACTTCCCACCCAGTCAACTCCTCAGGTCTGTCTCCACAAATCCTCATAGGGCGATTCAGTCCTCAGCCGAAAAGGGAAGTGGCAGGCCAAGGAAAAACATCCTTCCCTCTCCAGCCTTATCTTTCCCACCCAGCTATCTCACTTCCTGGTTAAACTTTCCTCGTGCTGGGATTAAAGGCTGTGTCTCCCAAGTCCTAGGAGCAGAAGTGTGGGCTCACAAGTGTGCCACCACTGCCTGGATCTGTTAGGTCTTGAACTCACAGAGATCCAGATGGATTTCTGCGTCCTGAGTGATGGGATTAAGGTCGTGGGTCACCACTCCCTGACCTTCCTGGCTTGGCTCTGTCCTCTGATATTTCAGACTCTTTTTCTTTTTTCTCATTAAATTACAATACATCACAGGAAATCATTTCTGTTGGCTAAAGGCTTTCTTTTTAAATCACTTATAGTAGGCATCAGGCTATTATTACTAGTCCAGGTGCTAGAAAATGATTTTTACAGTTTTCTTAATTACCTGTTTTGTGTTTTTTTTGAGACAGAATTTCTCTGTTTTATGTTGGTTGTCCTGGAACTTTCTTGCTCTGTAGAACAGGCTGGCCTCAAAGATCACAGAAATCTACCTGCCTTGACCTCCTGAGTGAGTGCTATGATTAAAGGTTGTACCACCACTGCTTGTCTTGTTTTGTGCTTTTTACGTTTTTTTTACGTTTTTAAGATTTATTTTACATTATGTGTTAGTGTTTGCATGTTTGGTGCCCATAGGGATCAGAAGAAGGTCTGGATCCTTTGTAACTGGAGTTACAGATAGTTGTGAACTGCTATGTGGGTGCTGGGAATTGAACCCAGGCCCTCTACAAGAGCAACAAGTGCTCTTAACCACTGAGTCAGTTCTCCAATCTGTCTTTAATCTTTACACATTTTCTTTATTTTTATGTGTATGTGCATTTTGCCTGCATGTATGTTTGTGTACCATGTGAGTGCAGTGCCCAGGGAGGGTGAAGGGGGTGTCAAATCTCCTGGAACTGGTGTTTGTAAGCCCCTCTGTGGGTTCTAGGAATTGAAGTTGAATCCTCTGGAAGAGCAGGTGGTGTTCTTAACTGCGGAGCCATTCTCCAGCTTTTTTTTTTTTTAATATTTATATTTTTAAAGAGTTGTAAAGAGAAAAGTAAAGGAAAATGTCATTCTTTGTGTTCTCAAAGACTGATTTGTGCCACAGACCTGTGGCCTACATATAGCTCTGCTTGTTTACTGTTATCTATTTGGTTCTATAGAAAAGATTTTCAGATTCTTTACTTAGAGCAGAAAATAGTTTCACCCTTGCGTACACCTTAAAACACGAGAGAATGATAGTGACTGATAAATAAATGATAACGCATCATCTGTTTTATCTGCCCAGTTATCTGCAGGTCTTTATATAGCATTAGTCTCTGCTTGAAAAAATGCCAATATGCACAAAAGGTTGATAGTAAATAAATCACCCACTTACCTTTAAAGTAATGTCATTTTAGGTTTGGTTTTGTAATATCAGTTACATATTGTTTTTTAAGATTTATTATGTATACAGTGTTCTGCCTGCACACCAGAAGAGGGTGCCAGATCTCATTCTAGATGGTGTGAGAATGTGGTTGCTGGGAATTAACGGAGGACCTCTGGAAGAGCAGCCGGTGCTCTAACCACTGAACCATCTCTCTAGTCCCCATATATTGTGCTTTAAAGATATATCTTGTTTTAGAACTTACAATATCACATTTTGAAATTGTATTTGTACGAGTTAGTTTTATATGGACCTCTATCTTTTGCAGGATGACTGTCTTCTGAAAGTGTGGTACCCTATGACTGGTTGGAAGTCTTCAATCATACCTCAGGATCACCATGAGGTGAAAAGGAGACAGACATCTACTCAGTTTTCCTTTGTTTACTTGGCACATCCTCGAGCTGTAACAGGTTTCTCATGGCGTAAAACTAGCAAGTATATGCCCAGGTTGGATATATGTTTCATATAATTTTAATTTGTATTCTTATGTGTTTATAAAAGTAATGAAAATGTAATCTTCACTGTACTTTTGTGTAGTGATTAATAGAGTAGATTGGAATTAAGCTGTCTGAAGTCAGGTTCTACTGATGTCATTAGCCCTGTGAGCTGGTGAATAGATTTCTTAAATTCTCTGTCTCAGTTTTGCTCTTTGTTGAATGAGGGTAGTAATAATGCCATCTCAGAGTGATGAGACAGATGTGCTTGTGTAATGAAATATTTAGTACTGACCAAAGCATATATTATTTGCCCAAACAATATGAACTAGTATTGTGAGTAGTAATATTAGTGGTAGAAGATTCTAAAAAGGATATTTTTGCTATTAAGTAGGAAAGTACACATTGAGAAAAAGTATCAAACTATTAATGATAAATATGGTGGTAAGAATATAATTTACAGTGAATAAATTGTCTAGGTTCTGCCTTTTTGATGATAGGCCTACCCATAGGACCTTTCCACAGCATTTAACAAAGGACTTTTGTTGACATAAATTTCCCATTTTCATAATGTTACTATTGCATATATGTGTGTTTGTGTGTGTGTGTGTGTATGTGTGTGTGTATGTGTGTGTGTATGTGTGTGTGTTTGTGTGTGTGTATGCTTGAGATGGTGCCATGCTAACTAACTAGAGTTGGGACATATGTAGCTTAAGTATTGTTTTTAATTAGTCATTGTTTTTTATAACTGAGGGATTGGTTCTGAGACTTCCCAAATATATTAAAATCTGCAGATGCTCAAGTCCTTTATAGAAAATGGTGCATTATTTATGTGTAATCTTTACATATCTTCCCATGTACTTCAAATTATCTCTGAGTTATTTGCAATAAATCTTATAGCATAGATGCTATGTAATTTCTTTCTTCCTCCCTCCCTTCCTCCCTCCCTCCCTTCCTTTCTTTCTTTCATTGATAGAGGAAAATATCACGAGAAAGCCTGCAAATTTTTAGTATAGATGCATTTTTTCCAAAAAAATATTTTTGTTGTGCAATTGGTTTAATCCACAGATTGGAACCATGTGTTTGGAGGTTTAATTATGTAAATTTCCCTCATTGTTATGATATCTTTTAAAGGCATTCAGAAAGTTAAATAAACTGCAAACAGTACATACAGGCGATTTCTATATTGTATGTGCAGATTTAAGAACACACTGGCTGCTCAGAAGCTTGCCTAGAAAGGCTTATTCATCCGCTAAAAAGTGTTTTAGATCACTTTATATATGACAGAAATGGCACATTATATGGAGGTAACTTGGGGAATTCAGCTGTCTTTGGAGTCTAAATGAAAGATTTATTTGATCCATTCAAAAGAGAATGAATCCTGAATTTCAAATGCCAAAGACTGAAGTCCTCAGCCTTGCTAAAGGACCACCTCATTTTGAACCTTTGTCTTATTCAATGTTCTCTGTATTATATGTGGTAATTCTAAAGTAATTAGTAAGACAGCCTACATTGTGTTTAAAGAGGTTCATTTAAAGCTATTTACATTTATTGTAAATATTTGAACAATAATTTTTAAACTTTTAGCTGAGTTGGATTCTTTGTAAGCAGTTTTTAAAAGTAATTGTTATTATTATTTTTTATTTTACATGTATTTTGTCTCTACACATACCTGTGCATCACATGCTTGCAGGGCCCAGAGAGGCCAGTTAGGGCTATGAGATCCCCTTGAATTGAGTTACAAGGAGTTGTGAGCTTCCATTTGAGTTCTGGGACTGAACCCTTGGTCTTGTGGAAGAACAGCAAGTGCCCTTGCCATTTTTTTTTTTTTCAGTTACAAGATTTTTTTTTAATATATGTATTTGCCTAAATGTGTGTATGTGCACCACATCCTTGCCTGTGTTTGCCTAAATGTTGTATGTGTACCACGTCCAGCAGAAGGCTTTGAGATCCCTGGAACTGAGGTTACAGATGGTTGTAAGCTGCCATATTGGTGCTTGGATTGAACCCTGACCCTCTTTAACCAGCAACAAATACTCTTTAACCACCAAGTAATCTTTATAGCTCCAAAAGCAATTTTTCTAAAGAAGAATAATTTTTGGAGGCTGTAGCTTAGTTGGTAGAACATTTGCCTGGTGTGCACAAGGTCCTAGATCTAGCCCATTAACTCTGAAGCCCCATGATGGACAAACAGAAACAGACAGACATTCACACACACACACACACACACACACACACACACACACACACACACACACACAGAGAGAGAGAGAGAGAGAGAGAGAGAGAGAGAGAGAGAGAGAGAGAGAGAGAGAGAGAGAGACAGAGACAGAGAGAGACAGACAGAGAGACAGAGAGACAGACAGAAGGAGGAGGAGGGAGGGGAAGAAGAAAGGGAACGTCCTTTAACTTGATGTTGATTGGCAGTTTGTAATATCCTTCTTACAGTTACATTATGAAGTTGTCTATTTGTAACTCTTTGGGTTTTCTGTCAGGATGTCAAAAATGATAACTACTGCCTAAAACTAAATATTTATGCGTGATCATTTTTATTGTAATACCTCTGTCTTAGAGCAATTAGGTTTTATTCTGTTTGTTTAGCAGATACTAATGTTCCCTATAGCCTGGTTTTAAATGACACATGTGTAGTCAAGCAGAAATTCCTACAGCTAATGTCAAGGCCATTTCCCAGTTCTTATGGTGTCTCAGGGAATGAGTTCAAGCCCTTCAAGCTCCTGGATGAATTATTTTTCCTTATAGTGTTTATATTAATGCTATATTAATACATGATGAGCCAACCTAAGAGCTTCTAGTCCATTGATGGCATTGGTACTCAGCATTGTATGTGTTTCTCTTTGCTGTTAGGGGCTCTGTCTGTAATGTTTTACTGACTTCATGCCATGATGGTGTGTGTCGGCTCTGGGCAGAAACGTTGTTACCAGAAGACTGTCTTTTGGGTGAGCAGATTTGTGAGACCACTACCTCCAGCATCGCCAGCAACCTTTCTCATGCTGGAAAACACAAAGACAGAATCCAGCATGCTCTTGAGGTATTTTATATTATGAAAAGTGGTAAAGGGATTTTGAAGAGTTGCTTTGCTGGATATGGTGCACATGAACATGTGAGATTGGTAGCAAATTCTTTATGCTTGTGAGGTTACTCAAGGTGGGTTGTTACAAAGCTAAATGTAGATAGTCATGATTTTAGGCATATAGTCTAGATAAGTAACAAATAGAATGCTTTTATTTTGCAGGTCAAATGTTAAGATCTATAGGAGTACTTAGCTTTAACTAGTAAAATATGTAAAAGTCTTTGAAATTACTTCTAAATGTTTTGTTTTATTTCACTTTGTTCCTTAGGAATAAAGATAATTATTTATATGAGGTTAGGCAGAAACACTCTTGATTTGTTGTTAGATGCCTTGAGAGGCAGAGGTAGGATTGAGAATTTAAGGCTATCTGGGGTACAGAGTAAGACTCTGTCTGAAAAAGAAAAAAAAATCAGATAACAAGAATAAAAAGCAAGTAACAAAAATATGCTAGAGATCTGGCATGTGCACATCTGTAATTTCAGCACGCAGGAGAAACTCGAGGTCATCTTTAGCTACACAGGGAGTTATGGGTCAGCTTGGGCTACGTGAAACTCTATCTCAAAAACAAACAACTGGTAGGCACAGGTAAACACATACTGCTATATAGTGGCCATGACTAAATATTTTGAAAGTGAAATAACTTTTCCACTTTTAAAATATAGTGTGAGCAGGCTGAACAGATGGTTCAGCTGTGGTGATATATTGTATATTTAGTAAAATCAGTCTGGAATATCAGAGAGAGGAAACAGACCACAGTCAATTCTCACCCAGCCAACTTCTCAGGGTAAAAGCTGTCTTCCAGAGTCCCCAGCCTGACTTGTCACTTCTACAGAATACCACACTGTCTGCCTATGCCTCCTTAAATATCTTCTTCGCCCAGTTGTTTGACTTCCGGGTTCAACTCTGTATCATAATCCTAGAGTTAGATTAAAGGTGTGAGCTACTACTTTTTGGTAGTAAAGCCTTCCTTGAACTCACAGAAACACAGAAAAACTCTGTCTCTGGAGTTATGGGATTGAAGGCATAGGTCATTCCTGTGCTGAAATTAAAGGCGTGAGGTACCACTCTCTGACCCTTGTGTCTTGACTGTGGGCGATTCTGTTCTCTGATATTTCAGACTGATTTTATTAAGTATAAAATATATCACCACATACAGCCATTAAGAACATGTATTCTTGCAGAGGACCTAGGTTAGATTCCTAGCACCCACATACTGGCTTATAACCTTCTAGTTCCAAGGGATCCCTTCTGACTTCTGTGTGCACAAGAGAAACATGAACAAAACACTCATCTACATAAAATAACTTGATTATACAGTCACACATATATCCATATGTAGTGTGGTATACACACCTGTAATCTGCCACTTGGTAGAAGCAAGCAAGCTCAAGGAGTTTAAAGTTAGCCTAACACAGCAAATTGGAAGCCAGCGTAGGCTACATGTCTCAGAATATAATAGAAAAACGGAACAGGATAGAAATCAAAACAAGATAAAAGCAAAATCTTTATAAGAAATTGCTTATAATATTTTATTAACTAATGTGTGTGGAATAAAATAAAGCATATATAGTATATATAGTTATTCAGTATCTTATATAGTAAATATGCTTGTGACTATTTATTGCAAAATAATAAAATTGTAAGAAGAAGAAAGACACCCTTATTCTAAATACTTATTACTTACTATTTTATGTGTATAGTGTTTTGCCTGCATGTACATGGGTGCAGTATGTGAAGGTCTGATACCCTTGTGGAGATTCAGAAGAGGAGGCCTCAGATCTGCTGAAATTGCAGTCAGATGGTTGTGAGCCACCATATGGTGTTGGGAATTGAACCTGGGTCCTCTGGAAGAACAAGAGCCATCTCTTCAGCCCAAGATTGGCATATTCTAAAACTATGTTAATAAAAATGGGGAAAGGACGATGGAATTTGTAATTCTACTTCTACAGTTATTCATAAATATATACATTTTCTTCATATATGATTAAGATCATATTGCCTGGGATGTTCCATAACTGTTTTCTTCCTAGTGCAACACACGCCCCTTCATTACTGGTTATACTTGTGTGTTATGTGCTCAAATAGTTTAATGGCTGCATGGTAAAAGTGGCTTTGATGGATGTTTTGTCAAGTAGAAATATTTTGAGTTTGGTATATTAAGAACATGATACTCTTAGTTTTTTATGAAGCAAGTAGACTCTGGTGATTATGTTTACTGTCTATAATTGGGTACTAATTATACATTTTGAAACTTAAAATAAAATAAAAACAAGTTAGAATAGTTCAAGTTACTTTTTTGTTTTTATATTGACTTTTGATGGGATTAAGTACTGAAATATTAACTAGGTACTTACTATTGTTTTTATTTATTTATAAAACATGCTTCATCTTCAAATTATACACAAGTATCTGATGACTGTCTTTGTGTCCACTGTGATGTCTCATATATTTCTTTTTAGCAAAAACACATATGGCAGTGATTTAACAAGCTTTTACGATCTTCTAGCAATGTTATTAATAATGTTTAAATATTGCTTTAAAAGAAAAGGCCTAATTTTCAGGTGTGCCATGTAGGATTTTTATTGTGTACGTACATCTTAATTTACATCTGTAGGTCAGGAGTTAGGAGATAATTCAGGGCTTGAGTTTGCCTAGCATGCTGTACTATCTGATATCATCTATGAAACTCCTCACTGTTGGATTCATGTCATTGTGCATACTTTTAAATTACATGTTTTGTTCCTAGGAGAAAAATAAATAGTATTATGTTTTTGTTGAATGTCCAGTGTCTATTGAAAACATTTAACAGGCAGTTTGAGCCAGGAGGTCCAAGAAATCAGTAACTATAGCAGGGAGACATCAGAAAGCATGCGCTGAAGTGGTACTGTTTTCTACAAGAAAAGGATAACGGTTGGAAAACGGGAAAGGAGGAGCAAGCACAATAGAATTGGCAGCCTGCTGTTGCTTACTTAGGAAGAGAATGGGAAGCTTTTATAAAGAGTGGTATTTTGGGGTAGGGTAAGTTATAGACTAAGAGGTGAGATTGTGATATGAGGTTATGCTAAGAATGAGCATGGCCCCACATTCATATGCTTATCAGTAGGCATGCTGTGAAGAGTTTTCATCTTATAGCTGCAACTTAGCTTAATCCCACATGCCAGGGGCTTGGGAGATAGCAGGTTTAGTGCCAGACCACTGACCTAGAAATGTCATGCACTGGGCTCTGTCCCCAGTGGGTAGTCGGCATAGCCTAGTACTTCAATAAGTGTGTTCCTGTCTACTCTAAGTGATTCCTATTCTGTTTTGTATCCTGTTTACCTCTTTATACTGGGGGTGATACGTTGGTAGTTTAGGTCAATATCTAATTCTAAGTGAGTTTTGGGAGGCATTGTTCTTCCTGGTGAAGAACTAATTTTGTTGAGAAGTAAATTACATTCCAGTATGGGATACCCTAAAGTACGACCCCACCTCCCCAATGCCACAAAGACACTCAGTCTTTGTTAAACAGATATGAGTTTGAGCAACTCCTTTTTGCCTTAAACTATAAAAATTTTTAAGAATTGTGGAGGATATATCCAAAATTGTTCTACTGTAATTAATAAAGTATAATGTAAAAGCGTCAGTTTCACAGGGCCAGTCTTAAAATTCTGAGTAGTGGAAAGTCTTCTTTGGTTGGCATTTGTTAGACCTTCCAGTGTTGGATTTAAGACATTATTTTTATGTTCTAGACAATACACCACTTGAAGAATTTAAGGAAAGGACAAAGGAGGTCTTCTGTTCTTGTAACTCATGCTGAGCTGACACCTGACAAGACTGCAACCCATGAAGTCCAGAGACACATCTCTCACCATGCCAATGCACTGTGTCATTTCCACATCGCAGCAAGTATCAATCCTGTCACAGGTAAAGGGTAATAAGAGTTTTATTTTTATGTAAATATATTGAAAAATTGTATTTCTTTTGTAACTTTGTTTTTATTTCATGTTGCCTTTTAAAATTCTTCTTAGAGTGGGAATATGGTAAAGGTAGACTTTCTTCAGTTGGGTCTATGTGATTTTGTTACTTTCTTTCTGTCTCTCTGTCTCTCTCTGTCTCTCTCTCTCTTTTGAGACAGATTCTTTGTGTAGCCCTGTAGCCCTGGCTGTCCTGGAACTTTCTTTGTAGACCAGGCTGACCTCAGACTCACTGAGATCCCCCTGCCTCTGCCTTCCAAGTGCTGGGGTTAAAGGTGCACACCACAACCACCTGGCTGGGTCTGTGTGATTTTTGTTGTGTAATTTTTGGAAGTATTTTTGAACAGCTTTGTCTACAAAGGTTTTCAAGTAAATTAGAGTTTCTTGAGCCTGAGAACACAAATGATGATAGGTTGTGTAATTAGTGTACTCTCTGTTCCTGTAGCTCTTCTTTATAACCTTATCTAAATAGTTTATACCTCAGCACAGCTTATCTTATACCTAATCAGACTTTCTTAGCCTATGCTTAGGTAGGAAGAACTTTTTCTTTATCCCTGGTATTTTCTTTTAGCCTGCCTCTTATCTGGGCTAAGAATTAATAGAAGCACATTTTATGTCGACAAAAGCATATTTGAGAGCTTCTATTTAAGAGCATCATGTTTTCTTTTGATCTAAAAAATATAGAGAGAGACTATAAATTTCTTACTGCACTGCTGATAGGATTGCATTTATATGAACGCAGCCCTGCTTTATCAGTGGAGGTCTGTCCATTGCTCCACAGTAAGAGAAAGCGTTTCATATTGTTCTCTTTTCTTTTTTTAAATGTTTGTTTTACGTCCTGGCCACAGCCTCCCTCTCCCTGTTCGCCTCTCCCACCCCCATCTCCCACCCCCATCTCCCACCCCCATCCCTCCTCTTCTGTCTCCATCCAGGAGAGCCAGGTCTCCCATGAGTGTCAACAAAGCATGGCGTGTCAAGTTGTAGTAAGACTAAGCTCCCCCTCCCATATTAAGGCTGGGCAAGGTGACTCAGGATGAGAACTAGGCTCCCAAAAGCCAGCAAAGGATTCAGATGCAGCCCGTTTCTAATGTCAGGAGTCCCATAGAGAGTCAAGCTATACAACTGTAAGACATGCAGAGGGCCTTGTGAGTCTCATGCAGGCTTCCTGGTTGTCTGTTCAGTCTCTGTGAGCCCAGGTTAGTTGATTGTGTGAGCCTAGCCTTCTTGTGATGTCCTTGACCCTCTGACTCCTATAATTCTTTCTCCTCCTCCTCTACATGGCTCCCCAACTCTGCCTATTGTTTGACTGAGGGTCACTGCATCTGCTTTCATCACGTGCTGGGTGACACCTCTGATGACAGTTGGGCCAGGCACCAATCTGGTCACAGGAGAAGGCCACTTTAGGCTACTTACCACTAGTGAGTTACATTTATTGAGCCATCCCTGCATTCCTGTGATGATGGTGGATAACCTTTTTGATGTGTTGTTTGATTCAATTTGAAAGTATTTTTTTTTTTTTTGAGAATTTTTGTATTCATGTTCATAAGGGAACTTGGTCTGTAATTCTCTTCTTTGTTGGGTCTGTATAATTTAGGTATCAGGGTGACTGTGGCCTCATAAAAGGAACTAGGTACTGTTTCTCCCATTTCTATTTTGTGGAATACTTTGAAGAGTATTAGTGTTAATTCTTTTTTGATGGTCTGATAGGATTCTGCTCTGAATCCATCTGGCCCTGGGCTTTTAAAAAAGATTTTTTTGGGGGGTGTCAGTTACTTTTAATTATTATTTCTATTTCATTGGAATTTTTGTTTACATTGCTTATCTAATTATGTATATCAAGAAATGTATCCCATTTCCTTTAAGTTTTCTAGTATGGTGTAGTACAGATTTTTAATGTCCCTACAATTCTGTAGATTTCCTCGGTGTCTGTTGTCATGTCCTTTTTGTCTTTAGTTCTATTATTTTAGGTCTTCTCCATGTTCTAGTTAATTTGGCTAAAGGTTTATCAATCTCAGTGATCTTTTTCAAAGAACCAGCTTTTGGTTTCACTGACTCTTTGTATTTTTTGTTTTGTTTCTATTTTATTGAATTCAGACCCAAGTATGATTATTTCTTACTATCTACTGTTTTGTATTCTTTCTTCTTTGTTCTAGAACTTTCAGGTATGCCATTAAGTCACTAATGTGAGTGCTCGCTCTTTAAGTGTAGGTACTTAGTGCTATCAACTTGCCTTTTACAACTGCCTTCATTGAGTCTCATAGGTTTGGGTATGTTGTGTTTTTATTTTCATTCAGTTTTAAAATATTTAAATTTCCTTCTCAATTTCTATCGTGATCCACTTTTCATTTAGTAGTGAGTTAAGTTTTCATGAATTTGCATAATTTGTTGTTGATATCCAGCTTTAATCTGTGGCAGTCAGATAAGATATACTGTGTTATTTCTATTTTTTTTTTTATTTGTTGTGACTTTCTTTGTGTCCAGGTTTATAGCCAATTTTGGAGACTGTTCTATGAGCTGATGAGAAGAAATTATATTCTTTTGTGTTGGAGTGAAGTATTTTGTAAATATTTATTAGGAATTATTTAACTCCATCATTTCTCTATGTAGTTTTTGTCTGGATAACCTGTCTGTAAAGAGTGGAGTAATAAAGTCACTCACTATCACTGTGTGAGATCAAAATGTGATTTTAGCAATAGTAGGGTTTCTTTTATGAACTTGAGTACCATTATGTTTGGTGCATAAAGGTTTATAATTAAAATATCTTCTAGGTGAGTTTTTCTTTGATGTGTATATATTGTCCACTTTTGATTAATTTTGGTTTGAGGTTTATTTTGTTGGATATTAAAATGGCTACACCTGCTTGCTTTCTGGGTCCATTTGCTTGGAATACCTTTATAATCCTTTTACCCTATAGTAGTGTCTTAGGATATCTATTGCTATAAAGAGGCACAAGGACCACAGCAACTCTTATAGTGGAAAACATTTAAGTGGGTGGCTGACACTTCAGAAGTTCAGTCCATTATCGTCATGGTGGGTCATGGCAGCATGTAGGCAGACTTGGTGCTGGCATGGTAGCTAAGAGTTCTATATTTTGTACAGGTAACAGGAAGTGGTTTGTCCTACTGGGCATGACTTGAGCATATATGAGACCTCAAGGCCCACCTCCTCTAAGAAGGCCACACATCCTAATAGTGCCACTCCCTTTGGGGGCCGTTTTCTTTCAAACCACAACAAATAAATCTATCCTTGATGATAAGGATATCTTAGATGCAGCAGAAAAGTAGATCATGTTTTCTCATCCAGTCTGTCAGTCTGCGTTTTTTCATTGGGATTGAGACCATCAGTATTGAGAGTTCTCAGTGAACAGTGTTTATTGGTTCCCATTTTGTTGCTTAGATGCCCCCCTTTTGATTTACTGGTCTGAGATTATTTCTTGTGTTTTCTTGGGTGAAAAAAATTCTTCAGGTTGAAGTTTTCTTTCTAGGACTTCTGTAGAGATGAATTTGTAGAAGATACTGCTTAAATTTGATTTTACTATGGAATGTTTCTGTCTATTGAGACTGATAGTTTTGCTGAGTATGGTAGTCTGGGTTGGGATCTGTGGTCTCTTTGTTTGTAGACTTTAGACTCTCCACTGAGAAGTCAGGTATAATTCTGATGGCTTGGTCTGCCTTTATATGTTACTTGCTCCCTTTTTCCTTGTATCCTTTATTGTTCTTTTCTTTGTTCTATACATTCATTGTTCTGATTATTATGTATTGTTGGAAATCTCCTTTCTGGTTCCATCTATTTGATGTTTTCTGTGTTTCTTGCACCTCCTACTTTATGGAAATTTTCTTTGAGGTTTTTGTTGAAAATACTTTCTTTGCTTTTGAACTGTTTCTTCTTCTACCCCTATTATTTATAGATTTGGCCTTTTCATAGTGTCTAGACTTTCTCATGGCTGGATTATCTTGGATTTAGCATGTCTCTACTGAGGTATCCATTTCTTCTACCTTGCCTTGAATGCCTGAGACTCAATGTCCTGTATTCTGTCAGTGAGGCTCACCTCTGAAGTTTTTGTTAGACTTTCTAAAGTTTTCATTTTTTGGTTGGATTTTCTTTGGTGATTCTGTTTCTACTTTGTGAACTGTTTTCATTATTTTATTCTACTGTTCGTGTTTCACAGACTTACTTCATAAAGTGATTGATTTATATTCCATATGAATAAATTGAACATATCCATGATTGCTATTTTGATGTTTTGATGTCTGTTCTTCAGCTATATTGCATTTCTCAGGGCTCCTGTAACTCTGGGTTCCTAGCTTTTGATGGATGCATATTGTCTTGGCTGTTCATGTTTGTGATGGTGCCTTGTCATCTGGGTTGGGATGATTGAGGTGATTCTAGGTGTTGATATCTAGTCTTGTCTTTGTTGAATGGTTGCTCCATAATTTACTTTCTGTTGCCTTCTCTGGATCTTAGAAAAGTGTGTTGCCTGGTAGAGAGTGCTCTGCAGGTTGGTGGGTGGCAGAGAGGTATAGAAGTGGGCTAGGTGAAAAGGGTGGGTCCAGTCCAAGATGCCACGTTCCCAGAGAGTTGGAAGTGTGGTGGGAAGAGGAGATTCTGGAAGTAGGTTACAGGAAGGCAGAGGCTAGAAGGGCCCTGGATCTGAGCCAAGAGTGAGAATCCCCAGCAAATGGGGTTGAGGTGAGAGGAGGGATGCCTGCCTGCAAGGAGTTCTTACCATGCTGAGGTCGCTAAGACAGACTGTTGGGAGGACCAGGGAGGACAGTGGACATCACCTGTCCGAGTCCAGGTTATATGTGGCTACTGTGTATTTCCAGATATTGGTGCCTGACACAAAGGAATGGGAAGGGAGGGTTGAAAGTCCAGCAGAAGGGAGAAGCTGAGTTTGAAGCAAGGTTCAGTGTAATAAGCTACTAAGATACTTAAAATTATATTTTGTTTGACAGTGCTATGGCTGCCCCCACCTCTAGTTTTTTTTTTTTTTTTTTTTTTTAAACTCTTGGCTCTTTGTGGAGTCTGCCACCCAACTCCCAAATAAATACATATGAAGTCTTATTTTTACATATGAATGCCTGGCCTTAGCTTAGCTTATTTCTTGCCAGCTTTTCTTAACTATCTTTCATCTCTGGGCTTTTATCTTCCTTTATTTTTGTATACCTTTCTTGACTTCCTAGTTCGTGGCTGCTTGTGAAGCTGGGTGGCTGGCCCCTGGCATCCTCCTCTCCTTCTTTTGTGCCTTGATCTTTCTCTTTCCAGATTTCTCTTCCTATTTATTCTCCCTGCCTGCCAGCCCCACCTGTCCTTTCTCCTGCCCTGCTACTGGCTGTTCAGCTCTTTATTAGACCATCAGGTGTTTTAGACAGGCACAGTATCACAGCTTCACAGAGTTAAACAAACACAGCATAAAGGAACGCAACACATCTTTGCTTCACTAAACCAACGTTCCACCGCACAGACAAATGTAATACATCTTCAGCTAATATTCTGTAATACCCACCCTGAATTTTTGAGGCAAGATCTCCCTTTGTACCCCAAGCTGGTCTTGAATCTTTAATCATCAGCCTTCTGCATTCTAGGCATAAAGACTGTGTCACCACGGTCAGTTTGCTCTTTTAAATCTTTATTATATTCTAAGAATGTTCTGTAATAATAACTTACTTTTAAAATGTTGGTACTTTTAGATTTTTATAAGATTATTTTATCCTTTTAAAGATGATTTTTCTTGAGTTATTGAAAGTGAAGTCATGTGAAGATAAAACTTTAAAAAATGCAATTAATGATAGTCTGCAATAAATTCCCTCTACTTTAGTAAGTTTGGCTTTTAACTGTATGTGTTCTTGATACCAGATGGGCTAGGATTGTACATTGCTCTATTGTGGATAAACATAGAGGCTATATGTTCTTGTAGCTATTGGGCCTTATTGTACCATATTATTTTGTTTTGTTCTGTTTTTGAAATTGTATCCCATTATATAGCCCTGACTGGTCTGGAACTCACTTTGTAGATCAGGTTGGCCTAAAACCCACAGAGATGCACCCCTCCCCCCCAGTGTTAGTATTAAAGGCATGTGCTACATGCTTGACCTACCTACATAATACTTTAAATATAATTTTGTTAAGTCATTTAGCTTGATGCATTATATATACTGTTGCAAATACAATTTAGACATTGATCAAATTGATTGTTAAATGCAAATAATTTTGTACTGTTAGGTTTTTTCCCTCTTATTTTTTTTTTCAGATAAACATTTGAATGTATGATACAGCCAAAAGACATTTTAAAATTTTAAATTAGTTAATTAATTTTGTTGTTTTATGTGTAGGAGTGTTTTCCCTGTATGTATATGTGTACACATAGGCATGCTTGGTATTTAAGGAGATGATGAGGACATTTGATCCCTTAGGGCTGGAGTTACAGACAGTTGTCAGCCATCATGAGGTTGCTGGAACTCAATCCAGGTCCTTTATAAAAGCAACAAGTACTCTAACCACTGAGCAAACTCTCCAGCCCTAGCCCATGGACTTTTCTGACAAATGTAATAATGTTTACATAGATTCATTACATGTTAATGTCTTATCATATCCTTTTGCCCCTACAACCTATATGTGTGTGTATGTGGTTTATTCTGCCTTGTGTGTGGTGTACATCTGTGTAGTTATGCATGTTTGCATATGTTTGGGCAAGTGTGTGTGTGTTCATGCATGTATGCATGTGTGCTTCTGTACAGAGGTCCAACCTTGAACCAGGGAATCTTCCTAACTCACTTTCCACCATATTCAATGAAGCAGGATTCCTCATTTGAACTCAGAGCTCACCAGTATAGCTAGTCTGGCTAGGCATCTTGTTCTGGGACCCTGTCTTAGCCTTCTGATTCCTGGAATTTCAGGTGTGTCATCATCCAGCTAGCGTTTACATGGATTCTGAGGAACTAACCTCTGGTCCTCTTGCTTGCCTGGTAAGCCCTGTAATCACTGAGCCATGGCCTCTGCTTCTTTCCTGCATCCTGTGTTCTTTCCTCTCAACCCTTAGGATGTTTCAGACATCTAGCAAAATTAAAGGGGTAGGGTACCTTTCATAGCTGTCCCTTACATTTGACCATTAACATTTGTACATTGATTTTTCTGGGGTGTGTGTGTGTGTTTGTGCACATGAACATATATGTAAGCAATTTTTTGTCTTAATGTTTTTGAAGTGCCACATGTATCATGGAATTTTATTCTCAGGAACTCAGGAATTCCCCTTTAGAGTAGAACATCATGACATAATCATAGTGTTATTGTCACGCATAAGTCATTCCGTGGTGTTAAAATCCAGTTAATATTTTAACTTCTTCTGTTCTCTTGTATAGGTCTTACAGTCCACTCCCCTTTTCTCAAAATTAAGATTCAATGAGTGTTGATGAGTTACTTACTATATTTGGTTTTGAAATTAGTGCTATAATTTAATTTCATGTGTGTGTCATTAGTTCTTAATGTTCATAGTCATTCAGTTCAGTTCAAGTTGTGCAGTCCTGGTAGAATCATGCTGACCTATTGTTTGGCACTTCTCTGGGTAAGCAGGTGATTGATCATGGTAAGTACTTGTTGTCTTCTTAGAAATTGGAACATCATATTGAAAGCTTAATCTTCTTTGTTTCCACAGATATTCCCAATGTCCTGGTTGGCACTTCATTTAATATTGATGATGTCAATGGGGGATTTGTAGTTCATTGGTTAAATAACAAGGAATTTCATTTTACATCGTCTACTGAAATATTTATGCACCAGTTACGAAAACTTTCTGAAAAACAACTAGATCATGAGAGCGATGATGCAGACAGAGAAGATGAGGAACACTCACTGGAGGAACGAGAGCGGGGCTTACACATGAAATTAGACCATGGTGTGTTCCTGTTTCAGTTGTTTTGTGTCACTTCTCCCCCTCCCTCCTCCCGATTGTCTCTCAGATTAGGTACTGTGCTAACTCTAGCTGATGTTTTGTTTTGTTTATGGTGAAGACTTACCAGGGCCTCATGCAGGTGAGGCAGGTCTTCTGTGAGCTACTCCCTCAGCCCTTTTCATTTTTTTCATTTTCTCTGAGACATAGCTTCCTGAGCCCAAATTCCTCCCACCTCAACCTCCTGAGTAGATAGGGTTATAAACCTGGACCTCCATGCCAGGCAATCTCTGTGTGCGTGTGCGTGTGTGTGTGTGTGTGTGTGTGTGTGTGTGTGTGTGTGTGTGTGTGTGTGTATGCACACGCGTGCACACGCACTCATATTTTTGGTTATATTTCCTTGACTAATGTAGTACTTTATAAGCCATATTGTTTTATGGATAATATATTTTACTAAGTTTAACAATGAAAATGTGGTCAAATTTTTATTTATCTAAAAATAATAAATATAGTAATTTCAGTTCAGATAAGAAAATACTTTTTCTGACCACAAAAATTAGCAAGGTAGTTTATAGTTTCTAAATGAATTTTATAGTATTATTTAGTGTATATTCTGACAAATATACTTTCTGATTTAGAATTATCTCTGGATAGAGAGTCGGAGGCAGGTACAGGATCATCAGAGCATGAAGATGGGGAAAGAGAGGGAAGTCCTAGAACCCACCCAGGACCTAGCATCCTAATACCACTGCCTACAGTGTTGCTGGATCGGAAGATTGAAACGCTGCTGACAGAGTGGAATAAGAACCCTGACATGCTGTTCACCATACACCCTGTAGATGGGACCTTTCTAGTGTGGCATGTAAAGTATTTGGATGAATATAACCCTGGAATATTTAGACAAGTCCAGGTATACTTTCTTGATTAAAGCATTAGTATATATTTAAAATAACAGACTTCACAGATTTTTTCTCAGAATTAGTAAAAATTTAGTTTTGATAAGCAATTGAGAAAATAAATATTCTTGTTTTCAAAGAAGATCAGTACTATGCATTTTCCACATTTAGCTAATTCAAAGAAAATGAATTTTTGTTGAGACACTTAATATTTGAATTACTACTCATGCGTTCTGAGAATTGTAATATTTTTAGTACAGCTTTCAGGTTAGGTTGTGTTCTTTTCTTTCTCTCTCTTTCTTTCTTTCTTTCTTTCTTTCTTTCTTTCTTTCTTTCTTTCTTCTCTCTCTCTCTCTCTCTTTCTTTCTCTCTCTCTCTCTCTCTCTCTCTCTCTCTCTCTCTCTCCCTGCCTCCCTCCCTCCCTTCCCTCCCTCCCTCCCTTCCCTCCCTCCCTCCCTCCCTCCCCCCCTCCCTCCCTCCCTCCCTCCCTTCCTTCCTTCCTTCCTTCCTTCCTTCCTTCCTTCCCTCCCTCCCTTCCCTCCCTTCCTTCCTTCCTTCCTTCCTTCCTTCCTTCCTTCCTTCCCTCCCTCCCTTCCCTCCCTTCCCTCCCTTCCCTCCCTCCCTCCCTCCCTTCCCTCCCTTCCCTCCCTCCCTCCCTCCCTCCCTCCCTCCCTCCCTCCCTCCCTCCCTTCCTCCCTTCCTCCCTTCCTTCCTCCCTTCCTCCCTTCCTTCCTTCCTTCCTCCCTTCCTCCCTTCCTCTCTTCCTCCCTTCCTCCCTTCCTCCCTTCCTCCCTTCCTCCCTTCCTCCCTTCCTTCCCTTCCTTCCCTTCCTTCCCTCCCTTCCCTCCCTTCCCTTCCTTCCTTCCCTCCCTCCCTCCCTCCCTCCCTCCCTCCCTCCCTTCCCTTCCCTCCCTCCCTCCCTCTCCTCCCTCCCTCCCCTCCCTCCCCTCCCTCCCTCCCTCTCTTCCTTCCTTCCCTTCCCTTCCTTCCCTTCATTCCCTTCCCTCCCTTCCATCCCTCCCTCCCTTCCTCCCTCCCTCCCTCCCTCCCTCCCTCCCTCCCTCCCTCCCTCCCTCCCTTCCTTCCTTCCTTCCTTCCCTTCCTTCCCTTCCTTCCCTTCCTTCCCTTCCTTCCCTTCCTTTCTTTCCTTTTTTTTGAGACAGAGTTTCGTGTATCCAGACTGGTCTTCAGCTGTCTGTATAGCTGAGGATGACCTTTTAGTTCCTGATCGTCCTTCAGAGTGCTGGCGTTAAAGGCTCGTGCTCATCTTCAGTTCTACAAGCCAGATCAAGCTGCTTTTATGTGTTATCTTTTTTAGCTTTATTGTAATTTAAATACATGATGTGGTTGTTTTTATGTATAAGCTCTAAACAATATATTGAAACTTTCATCTTGTATTGGGTTATAAATAGTGGTCTAATGTATAAGTGGAAGAAAGGAATTAAACTATACATGGGTTAAGCATGATTGTTTTGCTAGGAAGCTAGGATTTGGCATTTTGAAAATAGAAGTTTGTTCAGAAAAGTATTTTTGAGAGAAGGCAAACTTCTTATGATGAATCATACATTTGTGTTTTTCAGGTTTCTTTTTCATCTCGGATTCCTGTTGCATTTCCCTCTGGGGATGCAAACTCTCTTAGTAAAAACATCATGATGTATGCTTGTGTAAATGCTACAAAAGATTCATACCATACCTCATCACACCAAGAGCTGATGTCTGTAGATAATTCTCATGGGTCACCACACTCCAGATCACACAGTACAGATATGAATATTTTAGCACCCACAGTAATGATGGTCTCTAAACACATAGATGGGTCTTTGAACCAGTGGGCAGTCACTTTTGCTGACAAGTCTGCTTTTACTACTGTTTTGACTGTATCCCACAAATTCAGATACTGTGGTCACCGATTCCACCTCAATGATTTGGCGTGCCATTCGGTTTTACCGCTGTTGCTGACATCTTCCCATCACAATGCGCTGTTGACTCCTGAGTCAGACTGTCAGTGGGACTCTGACAGTAAATTAAATAGATTAATAGATCCTGTAAAACACACAAAAGGGCCTTCAAAACAGCCTCTTAGAAATGCAGCAACTCGTACATTTCATGACCCAAATGCAATCTACAGTGAACTTATTCTTTGGCGAGTAGACCCCATAGGACCTTTGTCATACACTGGAGGAGTGTCAGAATTGGCTCGGATTAACTCTTTACATACCTCGGCCTTCTCTAATGTGGCATGGCTTCCAACCCTTATTCCTAGTTATTGCCTTGGTAAGTGTGTGTTTAATTATAAGATAAAATTTAAATTAGTATTTGAATAAAATCCTTTATTTTATTTATTTTTCTTCTGAAATATCATTGCTTACATGTTATATAGACCATGTTGGCCTCAGACATTTGAGATCCTGCTGCTCCCAGGTGTTGTTATTACCACCATGCTTGTCTCACAAAATGACTTATATTTGTCATAGTTAAACTTTTCTTGAACAATTATTTTTATTTTACGTGTATGTTTCTTTGCTCATGTATATTTGTGCACCATGTGCTTGCCTGGGGCCATAAGAAGCCAGAAAAGGTGTCAGATCTCGGACTGGAGTTACAGACAATGAGCCACCATGTTGATGGTGAGACTCAACCTAGTCCTCTGGAGTAGCGGAATAGCCAGTGCTAACTACTAAACCATCTCTCCAGCCTGTAGATATTTTTTATAGTTGTCAGAATGTTGGTACAGGCTTATCCTTAGAATTTTAAAGTTTTCTTTTCATATTTTTCTACTAAATTTTTGTTAATAAACTTATATCCATAAATTATATCTATTTAATCACGATTCTGGTTGATAGTTATACCTAGAACTAAAGGTGTAATTGTTTGTTTCTAATACTTTAGTCAATAATAAAAATAAATTACACACTGTAACCCAAAGACTTTATTTTCTTTTCTCAGGCACATACTGCAATTCTGCAAGTGCTTGCTTTGTGGCATCCGATGGCAAAAATCTGAGACTCTATCAAGCTGTGGTAGATGCAAGAAAATTATTAGATGAACTTTCAGACCCAGAGGCCTCAGTAAGAATTTACAACCCTTTTTCTAAGCTAATAAGAGATCTCTTTGTACTTTGTCTAAGACCATTGTTTGTGGTCCACACCTTTAATCCTAGTACTCAGGAGGCAGAGACAGACAGGTCTCTTGAGTTCAAGGCCAGTCTGGTCTACAGAGCTTGTTCCAGAACAGCAGAGCTACACAGAGAAACCTTGTCTCAAAAAGAAACAAATAAAACCAAGATCATTGTTTATCAGTTAGTGTTTGGGGAATGAGAATATGCTTTTTTCTGTGTATGACAGGCAGGCAAGAAGATGGGGGCGCACACACACACACACACACACACACACACACACACACACACACGCGCACACACACACACCTCTTTATATGTGTTCTAAGATACACAAATTAAAACTTAAATGAATATGTTGTACCTCCAAAAACAAATATCTTGTTCTCCTAAAATAATTGACTTTCTAGTTTGATTTTCTTAAATACATATTTTTAAGAAGAAAGTTATTTTGAACATATGTGCTTAGAGGTATTTGTGTGTTTCAGTGTGTATATGCCATGTATGTGCAGGTGCCCACAGACGGTCTCAGATCCCCCAGAGCTCAAGTTATAGGTAGTTGTGAGCCATCCAGTATGGTGTTTGGGGGTTAAATTTGGGTTTTCTGGAAGAGCAGTGAGTATTTGTTACTGTTGAGCCGTCTCTCCAGTCCTTGTCTGGTATCCAAATCTTACTTTGCTCAAAAAATGTTTTAAGGTACCTTTACCCAACTTTTTATATTAAGAAATCTGAATATTTCTAAACCCAACTTACATAAAAACATTCTGTGGTTAGAATAAATTATCTCTCAGTACTGGCTCATTCCAGTAGTTATATAGGAGACTAGAAGTTACATATTTTACTTAATATTTAAATTTGAACATTGAATTTTCCATTTTCTGATAAAGACATCTAAAAGGTTTTCAGTGTTGACTACCCAATGCTGGGCTGAGGAGATCTCAGTGAGTAAAAGTAATAGCCTTGTAAGCCTAACAGGATGAGTTAGATCTCCGGATTCCATGAAAAGCTATATGTGGAGGCTCAAATCTGGAACCCTGAATTCTGTGGTGAGACAGGAGGCCTACAGGAGAATTAGCTAGAAGCTTGCTTACATCACACAACATTAAAAACAGAGACCTTGTCTTAAAAGCAAAGTGGAAGGAGAGAACTTAATCTCTCCCACATTGATTTCTGGTCTCCACATATGCACTGCAGTAAGCTTCTGGGACCTCCCCCTGAACAAACCAATGAGTGAATGAATGAATACTAAGTAAAGTTTTGGACACCAAATGCTATTTTTGAGTGTCTGTGTACCTCTTGTTATGTAGAGGACAAAGAATAGTTATAATGTTTGCCTTTAAGAAAAGAGAAAACATTAATAGATAGGTGTGGAGATATATATATTTAATAAAAATAGCCTGCAGTGGTGGCACAGGCTTGTAATTCCAGCACCTGGGCAGTGGAGGCAGGCGGATCAGGAAGTTCAGGAGATCCTTGGTTACACAGAGAGTTGTGGAGCAACCTGAGCCACAGGATAATCTGTCCTAAACAACAAAAGGGAACTTACTAATCGAAGGTCAACAGTTTAAGACAGAAGAGAAGGTATTCAAGGGGCTGTGCACTTGACTAGAAATATGGTACTCGGAGTGTTTAACATCAGCAGAGGGGTCAATCAGGACGAATATGAAAATTTCTATTGAAGACGGTTTTGCTCTGTTCTGGACGAATAGGTAAGATGTGGAAAGATGATACTTTTGGTTTTGCCTGGGTGAAAA
This sequence comes from Phyllotis vaccarum, assembly GCA_033318265.1. Lineage (NCBI taxonomy): Eukaryota > Metazoa > Chordata > Mammalia > Rodentia > Cricetidae > Phyllotis > Phyllotis vaccarum. Next base: position 77,095,413 of record JARWLC010000012.1, read on the forward strand.
TCAGTGTGAATATATAAATACACATGAGAAAATCATTTTGGGTATTTGTTGTAGACATAGTCTCAGCTGTGCTAAATCGACTGGTTTTGTTTGATAATGGATGCTAAGCAGAGTCGGAGGTGATTAGAACTTGGATGGGAGAAAGCCTACCAAGTCAGCGTTGGAGAACTGTAGTCGGCATGGGGACCAGCGGTTTGGTTTTTTTAGTGACGTTTATTCTCCTGTCATTTGTTATCTGGCCACCAGCGAGGGAATTGACTGGGATATGCATCACGCTGTCTTTGAATTAATGTTGCAAAAATGCTGTAGTTCCCACAAATTGTCTTTGTTAGTCACAGTTCTTCTTAGAGTAAGTCTCACATTCTTGGAATAGGGAGTGTCACAGACAATCCAAAAATAGCTGCTTTGTAAACCTTGAATGTTCTTTCCTCTCAGGCCAACCTTGCTTCATTTCTGACTAGTTCTCTCTCTCTCCCCGCCTCCCCACCCCCCTCTTTCTGCCATTTGCATGTGTGCAGAGGACAGAGGGTATCAGGTGTCCTACCCTCTTCCTGTTTAACCTGTTTCTCTGAGGTGTATCTTTTACTGACATGGTGGCTGACAGGCTCCAGCAACTCTGCTTCTCTGTCTTCCCAGCTATGATGTGCACTGCTGCCAGATCCGGTTGGGATCCAAGCCCTTGGATTTCTGCAGCAGCACTTGTCTCCAGCCACCCATCAGTTTCTGTTTTCTCTGTCCGTCCATCCGTCCGTCCGTCTGTCTGTCTTTCTTTTTTCTTTCTTCTTCTTTTTTTTTTTTTTTTTTTTTTTTTTTTTTTTTTGCTGGATAGGGTTTCTCTGTATAATCTTGGCTCTTGCTCTGTAGACCAAGTTGGCCTGAAACTCACAGAGATCCACTGCCGTGCCTACCAAGTGCTGGGATTAAAGGTGTGCACTACCACTGCCTAGCTAGACCTATCAGTGTTTTAATTGTTTTACATTTGACCTGGGATGATCTTCAGAGAAGGGTGGCTTTGTAGGATGCCTGGAATAGAGCTGTGTTACAGCTTTTTCATCAAATACGAGAGTGTTCCACATCCTTCACAAGCAATTGATTCATACTAAGTTGACCATTAGTTAAATACCCCCCAAAGTTAAATGCCTCAAAGTCTTTTGTAAATAATCACATTTTTCTTTCATTATATATTTGTGTATTTGAATTTGGAACCCTAATGTAGACGTATTTCCACTGTTACATTTGTTCAACATTAATGGTTCAACCTTTTTGTATCTTTTTGAATCTAGAATCTTTTATTCAGTGTATTTACTTAGTGCTAGTTGTGTATTTGATAACTGTGAATTACAAATGCTAAACAGAATAGATCTGAATTAAGATTCTAGTAGCAAACATTTAAAATCATTTTATAGTTTTCTTGTCTGGAGTAATTCTAGAGTGTCCCAACAATTTCATTGGGGGAGCTTGTTACATACTGTGCTGAAATAAAGTTCTCACTATCTACCAAGTTTTCTGTAATAGAAGGAAGTTAGATGTACGCAAATGCTATTATTTTTGGGACAGTCTTGCTATGAATCCCATGTTGTCCCTACACTATCCATTTTCTACCCCTGACTATTGGTGTGGACCACACACTTGGGTTCTTTCGTAGCACTTGAGACCAGAACATCAACTATACTGCATGAGTTTCAAGTTCCTTAGTTTGCTTTCTCTAAGAATCCTATTTCCTTTTTAAAATTTTAGTGATAATAGGGATTGAATGTAGGACTTTATTACATGGCAGGCAGACACACTACCATTGAGCTATCTCCCAGACCTTTTTATTTTTATTTTGAGCAAGGCTCTTGCTAAGTTGAATCTGTGACTGTCCTGCCTTAACTTCCCAGGTGCCATCAGCCTGCCTTTGTTCTTGAAAACTGGACCTTGGTCTGTTTTATTTCCGTCATCTGGGTATTCCTCTGGACTTGGGGACTTCTGTTTTGCGTTGCAGCCCATATTTTTGAGCTATTAGGATGTTATTCACCATGGCTGTTTGTTTGTTTGTATTGAGGTTTTTAAAAAAAGATTTTGGTTCTTAGGAATATTAAATTATTTCTTTAATAAATTGAGTATTGGGACTGTAGGTTTGTACCACCATCACCAGGTTATGTTGCTGACTATTGAAACTAGAGCTTTGCATACACTAGGCATCCATCCTCCTACTTAACTGCATCCCTAGTCTTGTTAAGCCTATTTCATTGTAACTTCTGATTGCTTTGGGGTTTCTTTCTTTTCTTTTTTTTTTTTTTAACTTTTTATGGAGAAAGGAGCTTAGGTTATTAAGTTTATTTTCTAAATTAAAATTTGTTTTGAGATCTATTTTTCTTTTATGTGTATGGATGTTTTGCTTGCTTGTATATTTGTATATCATATGCTTTTTTGGTACCCAAAATGGCTTGAAAAGAGTATCAGATTCCCTGGAACTCGAGTTATATATACAGTTGTGAACTGCCATTTGAGTACTGGGGATTAAACCTGATTCCTCTGGGAGTTCAGTCATTGCATTAACCACTGAGCTCCCTAAGTCTTTTTAGAGAGGTGTGTGTGTGTGTGTGTGTGTGTGTGTGTGTGTGTGTGTGTGTGTGTGTGTGTGTCTGTGTCTGGGGAGAACAGTGGCTGCTCTTCTAGAAGTCCTGAGTTCAATTCCCAGCAATCACAACCATCTATAATGAGATCTGGTGCCCTCTTCTGGCTTTCAGAGATACATGCAGGCAGAACACTATGTATAATATTGAGAGAGGATCTTAAGGTCTCTTAACTGTAACTGTGCATTTGTGTATTTTTCCTTCCAACTTCTTAGTTCTACCTCATGTATTTAAAATGTCTGTCTGTCTGTCTGTTTGTCTGATTGTCTGTCTGTTTTTAGTGCATTCATATCTAATTTGAAATCAAGGTTTTGGGGAGGATTCTTCTCTGCTTGTCTAGGTCCTGGTGGTTCAGGGAACACTGGCTTCTGCTGCTACTGATGTCTCTGGTGCTGCCTCCCCTCAGCAGTTACGCTTATTGCATTACCACGCTGCTCAAGTCTTCTGAGTCTATAGAATCTTGAGCCGCTTGAGTTTCAGAGCTGCATGATAACAAGGATTCTGCGGTTTGTTCTTAAACATGCAGAGTGTGGAGATTTGAATTTATTTCTGTCTGAACTAAGTGTAACATGTTCTGAAAATTCCTGTCACATTCTGCTTCCCTCCCTCCCTTCCCCTTCCTCCCCCTCCCTCCCCTTTCCCTCCTCCCTCTCTCATTTTTTTTTCTAAGTTCCCCATGCTACTTCCTCTACTAATCCTGAACAGTAAGAAGTTGGCATATGCTTTTCTTGTTTTTCAAAATTAGATTTTTAGCTAATGCTGAGTGAAGACTAGCTCCCCCCCCCCCCCCCCCCCCCCCGCCACTATAACAGATATTTTTCTGTAGATGGAGAGTAGATCTTGAGGCACTGAAAACTGTTTTGGAGGGAGTTAAAGTGATTAATTTGTGTGTTGATTTTGTGGGTATGCACTGGAAATATGGCAGAAGCAAGGAGTCTGCTGAAGTCAACTAAATATGGTTAAATAGACTAGAGCTAGAGGTGAGATTTCTTAGAACCAGGAAGGAAGAACACATGTTGGTTTGTTGTAGGCACAAAGAGATGATGCTGTGGTTTCTAATGTGCTCATGGTTCTGATGTGGCAAGATTCTTGGAAGGTATTTATGATTTAATTTCAAAAAAGATTTATTCATTTTTATTTTAAGTGTATGAGTATTTTGCCTGCCTGTTACGCATGTGTATGCCTGGTGTCCCTGGAGGCCAGAAGAAAGTGGTGGGTCCTCTGGAATGGGAATTATGGACAGTGTGAGACTCTATGTGGGTGCTGAGAACTGAACCCAGGTCCTCTGCAAGAGCAGCAGTGTCACCCTATAGAAGACTGCCACTTGGCCAGTAGATGTGACTCAGTAAGGAAGTTCTCTTTACTAGTGATAAGCAATTAAGTTGATTGTGAAAACATTACTAATAATCTTATTTTGAGTGTACATAAAGTTAAACTTTATATGATATATTTTAACTAGTTTTCTGAAAAATAAGAAATGCATCTATACAATTTCAGTTTTTCTTTTGGGATAATCAAGGCATTATTGGATCCTGTATTTAATTTTTTATAATTTATTTTATATTTTTTAACATGGATTTTTTACATGAATTTTTATTTTATGATACCACATAAATTAAAATATCACTTACCTTGGTCGTTTTGTTTGTGTGTGCTCTTGAAGTTCTGTGCTTCATCCCCTTCAACCTAATTTTGTTACTATCCTTCATTATAAAATGTTTGCTGGTTAAGTGAAGCTATTTCTACTACAAAATGAATTCTTTTGTTGTAGGTTAAGTTGAGTGGTATTCTTTACTGGTAGACGTTAGTTAATATTGGTAGAGTTGTGAGCAGGGAAGACAAACCGTTAGCTGTTCTTGGGTGAGGTTCTTGGCTACATGTTGGAATCACCCAAGGAGCTTATAGAATGACTCATGATCAGACTGTCCCTCAGGCAGCAGATCAGTTTCTGTTTGTGGTGCCTTCAGTTTGAGAGGGAGTCAGTGTGCAGTCAAGACTGAGAGTCATCCACCACAGCAATACTCTGTGTGGCTGAGCATGAAGCCCAGGGCCTGTGCTTGCTTCATAAGCACTGCACCATTGAGCTATACCTCAGCCCTTGACTGGAGCTCACTGTGTAGCCCAGGCTACTCCTGTTCTTCCTACCTCAGCATTCTCAGTGCTTGGAATTAGAGGCTTACTCTGTCTACTGTGTTCTGTGAGAGTTCCCATTGCTGTGGCCAAAAGCAACTTGGGAAAGCAAGCATTTATTTGATTTTACAGGTTTTAGGTCATATTTCATCACGGAGGGAAGTCAGGACAGGGACTTAAGACAGGAACCCAGGGGCAGTAAGTGAATCACAGCCATGGAGTAATGCTGCTTACTGGCTTATTCTGAATGGTTTGCTCAGCCTGCATATGTCTATAACTTAAAACTTTCACACCAATTATTAATCAAGAAAATAACCTGCAGACTTGTCTAAAGGCCACTCTGGTGGAGTCATAACTCTAGCTTGTGCCATGTTGACAGAAGTCCAGTCAGGACACCCATCTTACTGCAGCAACACTTCTTAGACTTTTGTATACATGTGAAGTATAGATGGAATACTTTAAAAAGCACTGTCTTGTTGCTATTGGTCTATTGATGCACTATGAGTGGAAATCTTAGTGAAACCTGGCATTTTAGCTTCACAAATTATAGGCCAAAGCTGAGCCTGGATGTCAATGACTAGGCTAGCAGAGAGTCAAGATCATTTGTGCATGTTTGAGCTAGGACTTTGAGTCCTGACTCTGGGTGAATGTGCTCACTAAGTTCAGCTCTATACAGCCATTACTTTGTTTTTTTGTGATTTGATCCCAGAATCTATCCCAGTACACACTTTCAGGAATTCCTCAGACACAAATCGGAAGGATCTCACAAGTCCAGTATGGATGTTCTTTCCTCTTTGAGCTGACTTTAGTCTAAGCTGGATCTAAACTTTGTTATGGCAGGGGAAGCACTGGAAGTGGGTGCTGAGACATGTAGTTATGTTATTGAAAGAAAGGTTTTCACTTAAAAGAAATGGCTTCTTGGTGCGGGTTTTGGGGAGACTCCTCCTAATATGAAGTTTAGGAAGTTTTAAGAAATCTAGTAGCTAGCCTCATGTTTTGATTCAAATATTGTCATCTTAAGAGAAGTCCACTTATCAGTTGTGATCCCTATATCTTATTTGGAGAGTTGTACTTTCAAATGGCGCTCAACATCTACATGTCACCCAGCTCAGGCATTGGGCTGGGTTCTCAGCTTCAGTTGTCCTGATAAAAACATTGAAATATCTAGGTGCTTCATAGTTACGGTTCTTATACATTTGAATATGTTATCGCTGTCAATCAGTGATTATGGGGGTGGGTCTTTAGTGTCTGATTCTATCTTATACTGACAGAATGGTAATTTTGTTGATCATTGACATTTTTCATTTGTTGTTTACAGAAACTTATTGGAGAAGTGTTTAACATCGTGAGCCAACAGTCTACTGCTCGACCAGGCTGCATTATTGAACTTGATGCAATAACTGACCAAGTAAAAACATACTTTCAAGTTGGTGATGTTATGTGCTCGTTGATTCTCTTCATTCCAATGTTTTCTGTGTATAAATTTTAGTTTTAGAATAATTCTCATTTGGTAAAACATCCAATGCCTAGTGACTCCCAAAGTGTGTGTGAGAGAGTGACCACTAATGATTTAGGAGTTCCTGCCCTCTAATTCTCTTGCATCTCTGTCTTGATCTCTTATGGAAACTATAAGCCAGTGTCCCCATGCTGAATGCAGGTGCAGTACCACTGTGCAGAGGCTCCTGCTGTGGTTTCTTCTTTTACCTTGGCTTCCATTTGAGCTCAGTGGGGAATACAGAACATTTACTTGCTTGGGCCTCAGATTGGGTATTTTTATGAGATCCATTAAAATGCAGATGAAAGTAGCCTTAGATGGTACATTTACTTTCTGTTCACAGCTCTTTGTGTAGTCAGGCTTCCTCTGTAGCTCCTACCTGGGGAAGAGGGTAAATGGACTTTACCAGTTATCCTCATGAAGTTTATTTCTTCAGGGTCATGTTCCTGTACTGAGAAAGAGTTAGCACAGCCATTTAAACAAAGAAAGAGTACTCCGAGAAGGTAACCACATCTTTAAAACAAAACAATGAAAAATAAGACAAGTATGCAGTTACTCATAATTTTTCCACAGTGCTTACATTCTTAAGGGAAATGAAGATATTTCTACTCATGTGGAGAAATTACCACATCAGCTTTTGGTAGCAGAAATGGGGCTGCCAGACTCAAGTTACTAATGAGTTCTCCAAGGAAATTATAATTGTTCTGTTTTAAGCTGCATTATTGGGCTTTAAGTTCAACTTGTTATTTCCTTTTTCTACTCCAGAGAGACCTAGAAGAGTGCACTTTCCAGCTTGTGCCCCTTTGCTCTCTTCACCATGGGGTAGTGGTGTGGTCCACTGTCACCTATGGTTCCCTTGACTTTATGTTTACACCAGTTTTGTTTCCCATCTGCTTCTGATTTTCAGTAACACAGGGCAGTAAAGCTCAGCTTCTAACAAGTGAATGGTTTAGAAACCTCATTGTAGGTTTGTCCCAGTGTTCTGTGATCTCTCTCTGCCCCCCTTTCCTTTCCTTTCTTCCTCATCTTCTTCTATCCAGTTTCTCTCAGCTCCCTCCTCCCTGATTTAATCCTGTTTCCTCTCCTCTCTCCTTCCTCTCTCCTTCACTGATGGCTCTTTTTCTTGTTTGGAGCAGTTGGCTGTGTGCTAGCCTGGAACTCACCTAAACCTCCTGTGCTGGGGTCACAGGCATTACCCTCCTGCATTGTTCTTTTTCCTTTGAAGATGGTCTTGTGTTATAAAGAGATTCGTACTTTTATACTATGCTCTGATCTTTGATAGGTTTTCGGCTTACCCTAATACTGTACATTTTGTGTAAGGAGACTGATGTCTCTGAATTTTTAGGATTATACTCTGTTTATTCAGTGCCACGCTAATCCAATGGTCTTAACAGTCTTTCACTGTATTCCCTTGCGTGAGTCTAGCTTTGACCTTGAATTTCAGTTCACCAGGTGGTTCTAGGTGGCTGTTTGTGATTGATTCTGTTCTGTGGTCTGGAAACATGGCCTGCAGCATATCTCCTATGGTGCATTTTATAGGTTCTTCTGTTGACCCTGTACCCCTCCATGTAGATGTGTTCTGCAGAGATCGTCATCTCCTGTACACGGGTTCTCTTACAGTCCCACTCAACAGTCTACAGGGGCTTTGAGAACTTGTCTTGGGTGTAGTGTTGCTGGTAGAGCCCTCAGGTAGATGTGGAAATCTGGTGGTTAGTCTAGTGAGCATAGTCCTCTCCAGCTCTCCTGTCAGGCTGAAAGTTAGCCACATTTGTATGTTGAGTACTTTTGAAAGATTTTTTTCTTATTAGTAGGTGTGTGTATCTGATTCTGGATATGTACAAGTGAATGTCAGTGCCCACAGAGACCAGAAGTTTGATATCCTGGAGCTGGAGTCACAGTGACCTGGGTCTTCAGCTCCCAGCCAGTTTTTCAGCTCCGGGGTTTTGGCTAGTTTGAGTCACAAACTAGATAGTCTGTTTTACGATTAGATGTGCTGTCTTTGAGGGTTTTTGTTTTTGTTTTTTTTTTAGCTAGGCTATAGACATTCTAGAGATTTGGTTTTTTGTTTTTGTTTTTGTTTTTGTATATCAGTGTGGGGAGGTAGGGATGGGAGATAAGAAATTTGGAAGATGAAAATCATTCACTTACCTCATTTGTAGTGTGGCTCAAATACACAGCTACTGCATGTGTTTCAAGAAGACTTCATTATTGGATATAAACCACATAAAGAAGATATGGAAAAAAAGGAAAAGGAAACAGAAATATTTTTTCAGCCATCACAAGGTATGTTTTTTGAGGGGAGGTGGGGCTTGTTTTTTAGCTGATGAAGTGGACTGACTCACTGCCATTTCAGGATCGCCTAAAATAGTGAAATTCCTCTGGGGGAAAAGCAAGTTTGCTTATTTTAATCATTAAAACCCCCTCTCTCCCGGTTCTCATCCTGTGTGGGGGTCCTAAGGTGGGCACTCAGGCTGTGGGCAGGTAGAGCAGTCATCCGTCAAATACACTGTGTGGTGGCATCTGGTTAGGAACAACTGCTGCTCTCCCAGAGAAACCACCCTTTATTCCCAGTGTCCTCCTCTTCCTTTTATGATTTTATTTATTTATTTTTATTTCTATTTTAAGAAAATAGATTTTCTATAAGATCTTTAGAAAACAAACAGTATAATGAATGTTTAGTTTCAATTTCAGAATTCAGCATAAAGTGTTTCTCTTAGAAATCATGATTTTATATTTATAGCAGTCATGCTATATTAAAATGAAGAGACATGCCCTGCTTGAAGAATTTATCTCTATAGTGAAGTACGAAGGGTTTCCAAATACCACTCTTTGCATTTCCTGTGCCTTTGACAAATCAGGCAAAAAAACATTTTTTTTCTGAATATTTCTTAAAGTTACTCTGTTTTGTATGTAAAGTTTCTCTTTGGTTTATCTCCCAGTTTTATAACTGTTTCCTTAAAGACTTCACATGCATATTTTTATTTTCCATGCATGCCTCTTCCTTATTTTTGTATCTTCTACCTTTTTAAAGAAATAAAAAGTAGCTCTTGTTTTGCATATGGGTGTTTTGCCTGTTGTATGTTTATGCACCAAGTGTGTGCCTTGTGCCTCTGGAGCTGAGAAGAGAGCATTGGATTCCCAGGGGCTGGAATTAGGGTAGTTGTGAGGTGTCAAGTGCATGCTGATAACTGAACTTAGCTCTTCTGGAAAAGGAGCTATCTTAGGTAGGGTTTCTGTTACTTTGGTGAGACACCATGGCCCAAAGCAAGTTGGGGAGGAAAGGGTTCATTCATCTTACCTTCCATATCAGAACTCATCATCAAAGGAATTCAGTACAGGAACTTCAGCATGGCAGGAACCTGATGCAGAGGCCACAGAGATGCTACTTTTTGGTTTGCCCCCCATGGCTTGCTTAGCTTGTTTTTTTAATAGGACCCAGGACCACCAACCCAGGGATGGAATTAGGCCCTCCCTATCAATCACTGATTAAGAAAATGCCCAACTGCTGGATTTTTTTTTTTTTTTTTTGAGTTGGGGTTTCTCTGTGTAACAGCCCTAGCTGTCATGAACTTGCTTTGCAGAGCAGGCTGGCCTCAAACTGTACCGCACTGCCCAGCTCCAACGGCTGGATCTTACCTTATTGGAGCTCACCTCTCTGATGACTCCAGCTTGTGTCAGTTGACATAACACTGTCCAGCACAGCAGCTAAAGCTTGTAACCACTGAGCAATCTTATGGCACCTACCTAGGTTTCTAAAGGTGATATTGTTGCTTACATTATCAAGCTAGTGAAATAAAAATCCTCAGAATCAGAATAATTAGTTTATGTGTTATTTGCCTGCAATACTGACATTTTTATTTGCGTTTTAATTTGTTCTATATACAAGGTAGGTTCACGTGCACATTGGGGACTAAATGCAGGCACTCAGGTTTATATGACAAGTGCTTATCAACTGAGCCACCTCCCCCTGCCTAAAAATTTTAATTTTAGGAGAAAGCTTGTATTGTTCAGTATAGCTCTCATTTCCATTTATGAAGAGTATAGCTGTTAACAGGAAAGTACCCACATGAAATTCTTATACCCTTCTCTGTGCCTTTACAACTACCTCCCTCTCAATTACACATTTTTAAAAATGTTATTCCATGTGAGAAAATCAGTACAACAGGATAAAAATGATTTTTATTTGTTTAATTTATTATTTATTGTGTGTTATGCATGTGTATGGGCCTGTGTGCCATGGTATGTATGTGGAGGTCAGAGGTCAACTTGGATTCTGGTGATTAAACTCAGATCTTCAGGCTTGGCAGGAGGTTCCTTTACCTGTGATCCATTGGCCCTTACATTTAATTTGGATTTCCTTTGTGTGTCTGAGAGCATGATACGGGCTTGTAGGTTTGTGTGTAAAAGAGTATAACTCTGTGGCGTCAGTTGTCTCCTCCCGCCATCTCATGGGTCCTAGGAGTTGAACTCAGGGAGCCAGGCTTACATTACCAGTCCCTTTCCCCATTGAGTCATCTCACTGACTCTGTTGTCATTTGATAGAGCCCAGTTAGTTTTGATAGCTCTGTAGCTTTTGACACAAAATTATATTTAAAATCATTTTAAAAATGGATTCTTCCTCTATGAGTCTGTTTTTTTAAAATGTGTTTCAGCAGTTCAGTACCACAGACTATATAAATGATAAAGAAGAGAGATTTTAGTTGTGATTTTTGATCTGAGGTTGAAAGGTTGTATCTGATGATAGCTGAGTCCCAGGGGTATCGCGGAATATTCCATAGGGAGCAAACCTCTTCTCTCCCTGGTCTTAGAAAGTCTTGACAGGAAACCATTGTGCTCCACCCTGCCATCCCTGTCCAATCCTAACTCCTTCTAAAGGTTCCACTTCTGAATACTGCAATCAGATAATGTTTCTACCTTTTCAATACCTTAACACACTGGGAACTAAGTCAGCAAGAGTTTTAGAAAGGACAAGTAATATTCAAGTAATCACATTTCTTTGTTTCCAACCTCTCTGTGCATCAAGAGTTACTTTTTCATCTTTAAAAATGTTTTTTTCCAATCCTTTAGAAAAACATTAATTTAATTATTTTTTCCCCCTTTGAACAATAGGCTATCGCCCGCCACCATTTTCAGAAAAATTCTTTTTGGTAGTCATTGAGAAGGACAGCAATAATAATTCTATTCTCCACATGTGGCACCTTCATCTTAAATCAGTACAAGCATGTTTAGGTAAGTACTTATGTTATTTAATACAGAGATGATGTGAAATAGAGCATTTTATAGTAAATGCTTTAGATTGATTGGTTCTTTAAAATGAGGCCGTGAACTCTAAATTGAGTTGATGAGTGAGAGCAGGAATCGCTCCTCAGCTTTACTTTATTATTATTATCATTACTGTTTTGATATGGGGGCCTCATGATATAACCCAAGCTGTTAGAAAGCCCAACCTAAGAACCACACTGAGCTTCTGAAGCTGACTGATACTAAAAATAAACCAGTTTGTGGATACATTAGATGCACTGGAAATAAAAAAACAAATTGACTGAGTTATTTTTAGTTAACATTTATCGAGCATTGGCTGCCTGTTTGTGGATGCCATGTCTGCTGGTGGATTCAGGGTGGTACATTTCGTAGACTTTGACTGCTCTTTCATATGCTATGTATCAGCTTAGCATTATGAAAAACAGTTGCTATTTTGCAAAATATGATTGAATACCTGAAGTTAACATTAAGAAATACTATAATTTGGATGATAAATTATTTCACACATGCTTTACTATACATTTAGATTAATTATGAAGCAAAAATATATGAATTTTTTGGGGGGTCTAGTGCTACTTTTGGCACTCAGTTCTTTTAGCTGGGTAAGGACCTTATCAATGAGCTATATTCCCAGGCTGGTTTTCTTCTTGTTGTTTTGTTTTTGAGGCACAATCAATTAGGCTAGCCATGAACTTGCGCTGTAGACTATATTAGGATTTTTTTTTTTTTTAAATTAAAACTTGGCTGTCTGAGAGATGTTGTGAAGTAAAGAATTGATTGCATGGGTAGCCATATCATGCTGACTCTACTGTTTGTGAATAGTAAGATATTTTACATATTTTTGTTTTTAATTTACGTATGATAGTTAACTATTTTGTGGATTACAGTGTAACATTTTAATACATGATGTTATGTGTAATCTTTGATTCAGTGTAACTGACTTATCTCAACATTTATCTTTTTGTTGTTTAGGTGAATTTACTTTAAACTAGTTAGCACAAAGTACTAAGAACTGTTAAAAAGATTCTGTTACTTTTGTTAATTATGGTACTAAGCAGTTTCATAAGCATGAAGTAAGTGCCTTTACCTACTAAATAATCTCACTAGTCCACTAGGCTGCTTATTAAAAATACAGATTACTGACTCTGTCCCACGTTGATATAATCAGTGTCTTTGAGGATAGGCATGGGGGTTCGTGTTCATATGTTCCTTGGCCTTTAGTGTAGTTAAGGCATAGGAACGCTGTACTGTATAACTTAAGGTTTTAGATCTTGTGTGTAGTGGGTCTCCCTTGACTTGTTTATATGAAGGAGTCTGTCATGGTGAGAAGGAACCAAATAGTTGTCTCCTAAGAAGTGGAAGTTCTTCTGAGAAGCTGCATTTCTTAGAGAATAAGAAACTCTCCTCTCGTGTTTGGTGGTGATAATGCATCTCAAACGTTATTTGCCCAGCCAAAGCTACAGACGGGATCCCAGCTGACAGCCTGCTCTCAGTGCCTGGACAGAAGAAGGTGGAGTCTTCTCCAGAAACCTCCCCTGGTGTGAGCTCCATGTCACACTCTTCCTCAATTGCCAACCTCCAAACTGCTAGTAAACTCATTCTGAGTTCCAGACTGGTTTACAGTCAGCCTCTGGATCTGCCGGAAGCTGTTGAAGTGATCAGAGCTACACCTTCAGCAGGTAGTATTCCTGAGACTGAGCAGTGGAAGCTCAGAGCCTAGTCTTCTAATGTGTGTGCTACAGTGATGTTGACGTAGCTATTGCTTGTAGTCACCTATTTATTTAGAAGCATTTTTGTTAATAAAATTTTTAATGATAAATTTAGTTTTCTGGCCCTCTCCTAACCGTGTCCATATGGAGAAGTGGGGTTATGCTTAGAAGGAACCAAACAGTCTAAATGTATATTTTCTCAAGGTAATAAGAAGGAGTCTGAAGATTATCTCCTAAGAAGTGGAAGTTCTTCTAAGCTGTAGTTCCCTCCCTGTCTTTGTTTTCTCTCATTATGTAGCTCATGCTGGCCTTGAACTTGTGGCGTCTTCCTGTCTTAGCCTCATGGGTGTTGAGAATACTTTTTTCAAAAGTATCCATCAACCTTCTTCACACATACATAATAAAGGTAAACATGATCAGCACAGAGGGAAGTCTTAAAATATTGTATATTTGTAAATTTATTTTAGGGGTGGGAGGCTGCAACATAATACATGTGGACGTCAGAGCATACTGTGTAGGATTCAGTTCCAATAGGTTTAGAGATCACACTGGAGCCTTAGGAGCCTTAGGAGCCTTAGGAACAAGCACCTTTACCTACCTGTCTATCTACATTATTGGTGGGTTTGTGTGTCCATCCATCCATCCGTCTGTCCATCTATCCATCCTATTTTTAGAGCTGAATGTGACTGGCCTATAATAATACTGACTTTAGTAAGGTAGATGAGGTAATTTGAAGGATTGGACTGTAGGTTGCATTTGAAATGACTTGTCACCTATAGAATTCTAATTGACAGATTTTAGAATAGTGATATTGACAAACTAAAATGGAGGCTCAGTCTTATTTTGATTTCTGATGAATCATACTGAGTCTGAGGTGTTTTTAACCATCCCTAAGACATATATGAATTCACAGTTGAAAAGTTACCTTGAGAAAAAATTATGGACTTTTGTGTTTGATGCAGATCTAGACAAGTCATTTTTTGTTTGTTAGGGTGTATTTTTTGTTGTTGTTGGCTGGTTGGTTGGTTTTGACAGAGTCTTTGTAACTGAAGCTGGTCTGAAAGTCATTAATGTTTGTGGGAAAGCCTTGATCTTTTAATCTGCCATAAAGTACTGGGATTGCAGGATATTTCCTAAATACAGACTTTTTTGATCTTTTAAAATATTTTGTGATTAGTTAGAAGGCTGGGTGGTTAAGAGCACTTGCTGCTCTTCCAGAAAACTACAATTAAGTACCCACATCAGGCAGCTTATAAGCTCTTGTAACTATGGCTCTTGGGGATCTTTCACCTTCTTCTGACCTCCAAGGTCACCTGCACTTATGTGCATATATACAAACTTAGACATGTACACATACACATAACTAACTAATAAATATTCAAAGATATTTAGAAAGTTTGGAATATATTTATTTGTTTTTGAAGCTCACAAATAAATTTAGAGGCCTTATGTTTTCAAATGTTTCATAGACAGTAACATCCCAAGTCAAGTAATAACTGCTTCCTGTTATTTAGATGGAATAGACTTACATGTTTAAATAGTTTTCCTATTCTTCCAAAGCTATCGATGAATTGGAGTCCAGGTCTTAAGACCCCAATCTTAGTCATATATTATAGCTGGAAATAGATGGGATGTGTCCGTGATTATAGACAACTAGACATATGAAGGTTCTGATTCAGCCTGAACAAAGGGTGAATTAACCTAAGAGATAAGATCTATTAATCTCAAATTTTGTGGTTCTCTGATTATCACTGTTTTTTTTTTTTTTCATTTTAAAAAGGTCATCTGAGTTCCTCTTCAATTTATCCAGTGTGCCTCGCACCTTACTTAGTGGTTACAACTTGTTCGGACAATAAAGTACGCTTCTGGAAATGTTGTATGGAAACCAACTCACCATGCAATACAAGTGATGAGAAGGAGACCTATCACTGGAGGAGATGGCCCTTGATGAATGATGAGGGACAAGATGACAGCAGTACTGTGAGCATTGTGGGAAGACCTGTTGCTGTTAGCTGCTCATACACAGGCCGTCTGGCAGTGGCTTACAAGCAGCCTGTCCACCACAATGGTTTTGTTTCTAAGGAGTTTTCTATGCATGTCTGTATATTTGAATGTGAATCTACAGGAGGATCAGAATGGGTTTTAGAACAGACAATCCATCTTGATGATTTGGTGAAGGTTGGGAGTGTACTTGATTCAAGAGTTAGTGTTGATAGTAATCTGTTTGTGTATAGCAAATCAGATGCATTTTTAAGTAAGGATAGATACCTTATTCCAAATATCAAGCATTTAGTACACTTAGACTGGGTTTCAAAAGAAGATGGCTCTCACATTCTCACAGTGGGGGTTGGTGCTAATATCTTCATGTATGGGAGACTTTCAGGAATTGTAACAGATCAAACTAACAGTAAGGAAGGAGTAGCTGTCATTACTTTACCACTAGGTGGTAGTATCAAACAAGGAGTTAGGTCAAGATGGGTTCTTCTCAGATCTATAGACTTGGTGTCCTCTGTAGATGGCACACCTTCACTGCCTGTTTCTCTCTCTTGGGTAAGAGATGGAATCTTGGTGGTGGGAATGGATTGTGAAATGCATGTATATGCCCAATGGAAACATTCTGTCAAATTTGGAGACATTGAAGCTGACAGTCCTGTTGAAGAGACGGCAGTACAAGATCATTCTGCCTTTAAATCCACCATGTTGGCAAGAAAAAGCATTGCTGAAGGAGCGGCTATCACTGATGACGTTTTTGGTTCACCAACCGTAGTTCAAGATGGTGGCTTATTTGAGGCTGCACATGCGCTCTCACCGACTCTCCCACAGTATCACCCAACTCAGCTGTTAGAACTGATGGACTTAGGGAAAGTTAGGAGAGCTAAAGCCATTCTCTCCCACTTAGTAAAGTGTATTGCTGGTGAAGTTGCAATAGTTAGGGATCCTGATGCTGGAGAAGGAACTAAGAGGCATCTGTCTCGGACCATTAGTGTGAGCGGCAGTACAGCAAAGGACACAGTTACCATTGGAAAGGATGGTACTCGAGATTACACTGAGATCGACTCTATTCCTCCGCTACCACTACATGCACTGCTGGCTGCAGATCAGGACATGTCCTACAGAATTTCAGAAGAGAGCACAAAAAAGCAACAGAGCTACGAGGCCCATGTGGAAAGCCAGCCAGAGGATCAGTATTCGGAGCTGTTCCAAGTCCAGGAGATAACAACAGATGATATCGATTTAGAGCCAGAAAAGAGAGAGAACAGATCAAAAGTAATAAACCTGTCACAGTATGGACCAGCTTATTTTGGCCAGGAACATGCTAGAGTACTTTCCAGTCACCTAATGCACTCAAGTCTGCCGGGTCTTACCCGCTTGGAGCAGATGTTCCTTGTAGCATTGGCTGATACTGTGGCAACCACCAGTACTGAGCTTGATGAGAACAGGGAGAAGTACTCAGGTAAATATCCTCACCATAATTGTTAAGTTATTATCATTGTGTTATCTGCGTAATGGCTTAATACGTTGAATTTTTTTCCTTTCAAGTCTTGTAGGGAAAAAAAAAACAAATGGATAATTACTATAAACTATATTTAATGTAAAAAAAAAGACAGTTGAGACAGGCTGTCACTTGCATGTGTGACATACAGACTTTCTCTGAGTGCTTATACTTGGTATAAGTCTTGGTTTTTAAGAAGATTGATTCCTAGTGGTGGTGTTTTCTTTCAGTGGTAAAATGACCTTTTTTGTATTGTGCAGCTTATGGGAACCTCATGGATCAACTTGCTTATTTTCCCATTTAAGGCATAGATAATTTTTGAAAATGATTTATTTCATTTGATGAATGTTTTCTTGCATATATGTGTGTACCCAGTATTTGTGCCTAGTGCCTGTATCAAATCCCCAGACACTGGAGTTAGAGTGGTTGTTCATGCTAGAAATGGAACCCAGGTCCTCTGCAGGAACACTTAAGAGATCTTAAGTGCTGAACTCTCTCTCCAGCCCCATAAATAACATTTTATTGTTAAATAAATTTGTGCAAAAACTTTAGACATTTAATGTAATATGTATTTTGCCATTTGAAAGTGGGTCTCACTCTCTTCTGCTACTTGAAGGCAGTAGGCTGATGATAAGCAATGGCATTAGCAAAGGAAATGAAATTATTCATCCTTCATTGCTTCTTGCACTAAGTATTATAGAGGAGGTAAGAATTACTATGTCCTAGGCACTTTATCCCATTTAATTATCACAGTCCTCTAGTGGATAGGTGGCTGATACTCTCTCTGTGGGTAATTTTATACATATACATGAAGGTAATCATTCTGAGAAAATTTAAGGGATTCATATATGTATATGTATATATAGGCATTAAATGGCAGTAATAGGGTTCATATGTGGAAAATGTTGCTTTCAAGCCTGCATTAAATTTTTTTCTGAAGATTAAAATGTTTCCCATGGCCAGTTAGAAATATTTTTAACAGGTTTAAATTCTCACAACATAGTCCCACAATTTTCCTTCTGTAGATTTAAATAACTTCAGAAGGTTTGCTTGTGACTCACTTTCTAGATATATTGAGAAGGATCAGAAGCTCATCATTGTTAAGAGGTTGTGGGCAGTGGAGCAAAATCATCCCCAGAGCAGACATAAGCCTGGCACAGTGGAAACTGTTAGCTGTTTTACTCTGGGGAATTTAGAAAGTAGGGTTGGCGGCTGGAGAGATGGCACAGCCCTTAAGAATGTTTACCACTCTTGCAGAGGACCCAGTTTAATTCCCAGCATCTACACTGAGCAACTTAGAACTGTCGGTGATCCAGCTCTAGACTCTGACTCCTCAGATCTTCTTGTGCATTTTCACTCATGTGCACATATCTATATAGACACTCACACACAGTTTTTCAAGTAATAAAGATAAATTTTCAAAAAGATATACTTATTTAATGCATGAAAAATAGTTTAAACTTTCTGATACAAAGCCTTATTATTGACTAACAGTATATAGATGATTGTGATTATAGTGGACATTCATGAACTAGATAAGTCAGGAATGTATATTTCCATTTCATAGGTGGAAAATTACACTTAAAGATGAACTAATTTGTACAAATCAGTCAAAGGATTCTAAATTGGAGAATTCTTCTGTATGTTCTGATGAAACATTTTAACTACAACTTTCAATGTCCAGTTCATTGGCACATGCTCTCTATCAGTTCTCATGTATCAGTGTGCTCATTGTTGTTTCCTGTTTGGGCCTTTCTATTAGATCTTAGACACTGGAGCATGCTCCTCAGGATCTTTACATTTATCTTTCCTGTACA
The DNA here is from genome assembly GCA_033318265.1 of Phyllotis vaccarum. NCBI lineage: Eukaryota > Metazoa > Chordata > Mammalia > Rodentia > Cricetidae > Phyllotis > Phyllotis vaccarum. The sequence continues at coordinate 77,113,937 of JARWLC010000012.1, forward strand.
TAGAATGCTCTTCCAGACATTCTATGCACAGCCCAGTCCCTAACCTCAAATTTCTGCTCAGATTTCATCCCATGGTAAAGTTCTTCCTTGGTTCCATTGTATAAAACAGAACACTCTTGACTCAGCGCCCGATCTCTCAGTCCCATTTCATGGTCTCTATAGCATTAATTTCTTTATATTAATTTCCTGCGATTCCTGCACAGTCTCGTGTGTAGGGATGGGAATTTGCTCAGTGAGGAAGTGGATGGATGCATATAGGAAGACAGCTGGAGCAGAGCCTTGGCAATTAAATACTTCGTTTTCTTCTGGAAATGACTTTGCCCTTTGGAGACTCTGTCAGTTGCCAGCTTAGGTTCTGCTGCTGCTTTTGCCTTACTGTTAAGATTCATTAACTCACAGTGATTTCATGTCTTTGTCGAAGTTTTCAGTAAGTAGTATCAGATTTGTATAGGAGAATTTGTGGAATCAAGGTAAAGATTCAAGTTGCTCTTCTTAGCCTGACTCTATCCCAGAGAGTAAAATTTCATTTTTTGGGTAGTATTTTAGTAAAGCTAAACAGACTAGAAATTGTTAGATTTAAGATTTCATTTTAGTTATGCAATTTCTGTCAATAAAATCTCAATTCATACAAAAAATCTGCCTAGAGTTATAGACTTACTCACTGTCTTAGTGACTATTCTATTGTTGTGAAGAGACACCACGGCCAAAACGGTGTATATAGAGAAAAGTTTATTGAGGCTTCCAGTTTCAGAGTGAGCCCATGACCATCATGGTGGAGAGACGAGCGGGAAGGCATGACACTGAGCAGTAGCTGGAAACTTGCCTCGGATCCACAAGGAGAGAAAGAGAACTAGCTGGGGCTAGGCTGTGCTTTTGAAACCTCAGAACCTCCCCCAGTGACACACCTCCAATAAGGACACACCCCAGTCCTTCCCAAATAACAGGGGACCAAGCATTCAAATATATATGAGCCTTTGGAGTCCATTCACAGTTAGCTAATGCATATTCCACTACATTTCAATGTTTCTTTCATTTATTCTGAGTAAGTATAGATAGTACTGTTATTTGTACTAATAGGTAACTTTATGCTTTCAAATCATTTTTCAGTTAGGAGTTTTAGTATTTGTGTTTTATAAAGATACATATTTTGTAAAGATGCAAAATTGTTTATAAAGGAGCACATTAGAATCTATATGTTGTGCAGATTTTTACAAAGTTTAATGCTCAGTCCATACCCTTTGAGTCTGTTTGTGGTTATTTCAATCCTGTTGAATCCCTTCTTTCTTAACGTATTTTCTCTTTAAAATTACAGGAAGAGACACGTTAGATGAGTGTGGTTTGAGGTATTTGTTAGCAATGCGCTTGCATACATGCCTTTTAACATCTCTGCCTCCTCTGTACCGAGTGCAGCTCCTTCACCAAGGTATTCTACTTACTACTTGAATTGTTGCACCACTTTGATTTAATGTGGGGGTGGGTGGTTGTGTTTGTGTCTAGGCAGCAGGTGGCTCCTGTGTCGGGAGCCTGAGATCTTTGTTAAAGGTACCTACTTGCCCTCTGCCCTGCTCTGTGACCTTTGTTTTTAGCAGTGCTAAAGTTGGAGCAGGAGATGCAGACCCGAGGTCTAGTAACTCTGTGGACAGCTTTGAATTCATCTGACGCATTCTCTTTTAAAACCATAAACATGTTCTTTGTGTTGTTCTGTTTCTGGTTCCCCCACCCTCCTTCCTTTTCATAGGATTTCTCTTTGTGGCACAGGCTGGCTTTGAGCTCTTGGCGATCCTCCTGCTTGAGCTTTCAGGTGATGAGGTTACAGGTATATTCCAGGCCACACTATACTAATTTTTTATTTAAGCATATATTTTTTGTTGCTATCAAGGAAAGTTGATGTTTCAGGAAGAGTTCTCATAATGACCCAGTGCATTTGCTTAGGTCCAACATCTTGCCACACCCCTGATTTGAGAAGATTTGTATCATCCTCTTAGAGAAACTATAGAATTTTAGTGTGGTATGTACTCACTCATAAGTGGATATTAGACATAACCAAGCTACAGTCCACAACCCCGGAGAAGCTAGGTAGCAAAGAGGAAACTAAGAGAGACATCTGTGGATCCCTTTGGGAAGTGGAAATAGATAAGATCTCCTAGTAAACTGGGAGCATGGAGGGTGGTAAGAGGAGGTATAAAGAGAATATGAGGGAACAGGATGGTAGAGGTGGGGGAGGGATGGAGAGGGAGAGCAATGAAATCGGTCTCTTGACAGAGGAAACCATTTTAGAGCTAGGAAGAAACGGATGCCAGGGAAACTCCCAGAAATCCACAAGGAGGACCCCAGCTAAGACTCCACGCAATATTGGAGAAGGTGCCCGAACTGGCCATCTTCTGTAATCAAATCAATGACCACCCTAATTGTCATCATAGACCCTTCATCCAGCAACTGATGGAAGGGGATGCAGAGATCCACAGCTAAGCAATGGGCTGAGCTCCCAGTCTAGTCAAAGAGAGAGAAGAGAGATTATATGAGCAAAGGGGTCAAGATCATGATGGGGAAACCCACAGAGACAGCTGACCTGAGCTACTGGACAGACTCTAGATTGACAGCTGGTGGGGCCTCTGGCAGTGGGACACTAGTGTATGAACTGGTTTTTTTTTGGAGCTTTGTTACAGGGGGGAAAGCTAGGTCCTGCTTCTACCTGATACATCCCAGACTTTGGAGGCCTTTTCTTCTTTGAGGAGTGGATGGTGGGGTGGGGGTGGGGGAGAAGCTGGGGGATGGGTGGGAGGAGGGGAGAAAGGGAAATTGTGGTTGGCATGAACAACAAAAAAAAACCCTTTAAATAAAAAAAAATGTCAAAAAAAGTTATAGAATTTTAGAGTGACTTCCCTAAACTTGATTTTTTATTTGTAAACATTTAGACTCCCAGTCTGGGTCTCTCTCTCTCTTTTTTTTATTTTAAAGACTGTATGCCTTTTGGAACCACAAACCCCATATGAGGTTTAGAATGTTGTCGTTAGAATCCCAGGCTTGCTGGACTCTTGTCCTTACACCTTTACCTTCTAAAATAGTCTTTGAAAATGAAAACAAGAGCTAGTCTTTTACTTATGTTTAGTTTTTGGTGTCTTTTTACTTAAATTTTATTTCGTGTATGTGTTTGGCCTACATGCCTGCCTGTGCATGCTTGTAAAAGCAGCCAGTGTTATTTTGTTGATCTATTGCTCTAGCCACACAAGATTTATTTATTTATTTTTGTTGTTTTGGAAGCAGAGTCTCAATACATACCATGCTCATGTATACCCAGAGCTCCTGTCAATTTTACCGTCCTTTCCTCTCACCTCCTGCCCTTCCTTCCTCTCCCTCCACTTCCCCTTGTATATATACATATGTGTAGCTTGGTACTCAAATATCTTTGTTTTTCATTCAATTTCATTGTTAATCTTGTGTTTGTTTCAAGTTTTCATGTAGCCAAGAATTACCTTGATTTTCTGGTTTTACTGCCCCTGACTTTTGAGTACTGGGATTATATGTATGTGATATTGCACTGTATCATCTCCTAATGTCTTTATTTATACACTAAAAAAATAGAATTTTGAGAGGAGTAAAAGATTTGGATGTTATATGTCCTGTCACAGATCTTGAATTCAGAAGCTTATAGTATAATGTCCTGAATGATGGTAGAGTTCTTTTATTCTGCCTTTCTGCTTGAAAATGCTTTTTAGAACCAAGAAATAATGTAACTAAGCAGGATATTGTTTTGTTGTACACAAGGTTATTATTTTCTGTTTCCAATTTAGGTGTGTCTACTTGCCATTTTGCCTGGGCTTTTCATTCTGAAGCAGAGGAAGAACTTATCAATATGATTCCAGCAATTCAAAGAGGAGACCCTCAGTGGTCTGAGTTAAGAGCCATGGGGATAGGCTGGTGGGTGAGGAATGTTAACACACTTCGAAGATGCATAGAAAAGGTAGCTTTACTTCATTGGATATTGAAAGACTATGTCATTTTCCCTTATTTCTCCCCCTCCCCTTAAATCCATCGTATCTGTTTGTTGTTACACACAGACACACACAGACACATACACACACACACCCTCTTCTATATTTATCTCCACCCCAATTAAAGCCCCCATCCTTTTTTATTCTTTCCCAAGCAAAAACCTTATACATTTCTCTTTTTTTCTTTATTGCTTTTTCACCCCCCTTGGTTCCTTAAAACATACACATGCGCACATGCACACACACAAAAGGGTGTTATACAGCCCAGTCTGTCTTCTTGCCTCTACCAGCAAGTATTAATGCTATTTTTAAACTTTCAGAAAACCTGTGTTAGAGAACTAATTTGTACATTTTTGAGATTTTTTAAAAATTACATTTATTGTGTGTGTTTGCATGTGTATGTGTGTGGGTGCATGCATGCACATGGAATTTCAAACTTGACCTTTATAAATTTCTATGTAGTATGCTGTTGGGTTCTTTTTGTTTGTTTGGGTTTATTTTTGCTATAAATAGTGTTTATTTGTTTCTTTGTTTTGAGACAAGGTTGCACTGTGTTTGTATCTTTGGCTGTTCTGGAACTCACTATAGATAAATCCCTCTGACTTTGAACTCAGAGATCTGCCTGCTTCTGCCTCTGGAGTGCTGGGATTAAAGGCATGCACCAGCCACTATGTGCCCAGCTAATGGAATAGAACAATTTTTTAGACATTGTTGTTTGATGTGTATCTTATTTGAAAACAAACAAAACTCTAGGACATGTTCCTGCAACCCTAGTACTTTAGAAGAGCAGGGCAGGGTCAGGAATTGGAAGGCGTTCAGGTATCCAGGCTAGTTTAAGCTTTATAAAAAGGTTCTATTGTCAAAAACACAAGCTAGGCGTAGGAGTGAATACTTATAATGCTAACACTTTAGCATTATAATTAGGGCAGAAGGGTTGCCTTAATTTGAGGCCACCCTGGGCTACACGGTGAGTTCAGTGCTATCCTGGGGTACATAGTGCTCCCATAACAGCAGCAGTCAGACTCAAATTGTCAGCCTTGGCAGCATGCTCCTTTATTTACAGAGCTGCACATTCAGAAATGTAATGTGTTGAATTTTCAAAAGATGATACCATCTATTGAATTTTCTGCTGTCGCTGTATTCTGCATTAGTTTATTGCTACCTATCACCCCCACTCCCCCGGGGTGTGTGAACGTAAGCTATTTATTTAAGGCTTTTGTATCAGTTTACGTCCTCTATAAAATGAGGGCACTAGTAGTTCTTCATAGTGGGTAGTATTCATTAGGACTAATGAAAGGTACCTAGTCTGGTGCCAGCTATGTAGGAAATAGTCAATAATTACTAGCTGCCGTGCTCTTTTTATTAGGATTACTGACATACAAATGCTTTTCTCTAGGACAGTGCCATCACAAGCTACGGGTCCCCATATTCTCATCTCCATAGTTGTGAGCTAAGGAAGAGCAGTGAAGCATTCATTGTTGGAATTCTTCTGTCAAGTAGTTATGTGTCATTTTACTTACTCTTAGGTTGCCAAAGCTTCTTTTCAAAGGAACAATGATGCCTTAGATGCTGCTTTATTCTACCTTTCAATGAAGAAGAAAGCAGTAGTATGGGGTCTGTTCAGGTAATGCACCTCAGTACTTCACATGATTTCATGGAATGAGACTGTGTTTTGGATCTGAATTCTAATGCCTTTGAAAAGAATTCACTGCAGGAGCTCTGTCAAATTAGCTGACTTCTTTATGCCTCGGTTTTTTTCTTTACAGTGAATAGGCAGAATATCTTTTAGTTGAAAAGATGAGATTTTTGTTTTGTTTTGTTTTGGTTTGGTTTGGTTTAAGACAGTATCTCTATGTAGCCTTTGCTGTCCCGGATCTCACTCTGTCGACAAGGCTGGCTTCAGAGATCTGCCTGCCTCTGCCTTCTGAGCACTGGGATTAAGATCTTAAGTGCCATGCCACCACAGCCTGCCTAAAAGATAGGCTCTTATAAAAATGTTAATAAAAGCACATTGGAAAATAAAAGATAGTTTTGCTTCCTGTGTGAGTACATGGGGTACATCAGCTTTCCTTATTGAGTTTTGCTTCCTGCGTGAGTTCATGGGGTATGTCAGCATTTCTTATTAGAAGAAATGCTAATAAGCAACATCTGTAACTGGAGCTGTTCTCTATTTTATATCATGTATATGGGTGTTTAACCTGCATGCATTGCCTACATGTGTGTGTGTACTGCACGTATGCCATGTCTGAAGAGACCAATGAGAACGTTGAAGTTAGAGTTACTGACAGTGGTGAGCCACCAGCTGGGTGCCGGGAACCAAACTTGGATGGGATGCAAGGGCAGCCAGTGCGCTTGAGCCTCTTCCTTTCCAGTCTCCCGCTGCTCTTCTTTAAGTTGAATGGTAGAGTGGTCTTTTCTTTTTTTCTGTTGTCATAAAATCTATAAGTAATTAAAGTATTTTATATGTGATACAGTCTTTGGTGTTTGTGTTTTCATTTCCAGGTCGCAGCATGATGAAAAAATGACAACATTTTTTAGCCACAACTTTAATGAAGATAGATGGCGGAAAGCTGCTTTGAAAAATGCTTTTTCTTTACTTGGAAAACAGCGCTTTGAACAATCAGCTGCCTTTTTCTTGTTAGCTGGTTCTTTGAAAGATGCCATAGAGGTATATATAAGGGAATAAGAAGTTGTGTGACGAGGTGTTAGAGTGCATTGAAATTTCCGTTAGACACTTGGAAGAGCAGAGGAACTGCAGAGTTTGCTGAAGTCAGTCAGTAGCACTGATCAGTTTAAGGGGAATTACAGCTTTAGGAGTGCTGTGTTACATATTAAGATAAAATGTAAAATTACCGAACATATCAAGAATGGTTTATGAATATCTTTTTCCGTCCATCTTGTGATTCTGAACCATTTAAATATGTGCATAGGTTATGACCCCCTTACCTTTTGTGAAAAAGCTGCTACTTAAGTACTTGGGTTCATGTGTCAGTTTGTACTTTTCTGCAGTGTACCTGCCTGAAGTATTGTTAGTGCATGGGAGGAGGTGAACATGACATCTTTCATTATATAATCCTGGCAGGTGATTTTAAAAAGTCATTAATATTTCTGTGACTTTTCCTTGTAGGTTAGTTATTTTCTTTATGAATTGCCTAAACTCAGACAGAAGTAAAAACGGAATTGAAAGTAATCCTAGTTTTTGGAGCAGAGGGAGGAAGAGCAGTGCAAGTTTGGAGACAGCATGTGCTTCAGAGAGACTGTCTCCAAAAAGCCACAAATATATGACATATTATCTTATATTGTATTATATTATTTATTCTATAATATATTCCCTTTATGCATTATAATAACTACCTCCTATATATCATATTATATCATATCATATCATATCATATCGTATCATATTATATGTGGTATGTAATAGAGACTTTGTCTCAAAAAAACCACAAATATACACATATTTCACTGTATTATATTATTTATTCTATGATACTCTGTATATTATATTATATATGTAATAGAAGTTACATAGCCCTTGAGTCTGGTTAATTTTGTTAGGTGATTTTTTTATTTGAATTTACAGCTTTTAAAAATAATAAAGTTTTAAACAGCAACAATTAAAAAAATGAAAACAATAGAAGAAATAGAAAACTTCTAACAAAGTGAATATATTATAAGTTTTAAAAAGCATTTTTACACTTCAGCATATCTATAACTTTTTTTTATAGTTATAAATTCCTGTAATTCTGAAATGGAAATGTTAGCTTAGAAGATACTCAGAGAAGAGATGTTGGTGTAGAGTCTCAGGCTCAGTTGGTACAATGTATTAATTGAAACATTTTAAGTTGTGTTTAATTTTAAAATGAATGCTGTTTATACAATCAACCTAAGATTGAGGCACCACTGACACAGGTTGTTTGTGCTCATTTTCTGCATGATCATTCTAGTCTTGAGGTTACTATGGTGTGTTTGCTTACTGTTTGCCTGCTTTGAAATTCTTCTAACAAGAGATTGTCTAGCTACAGTTCACAGTCTCAGCCTCAGGGCCCCTCCATCCTTTGGAAACGTGAACAGACAGTTTGAAGGTACCAGTGGATAATGTATGTCTAAATTTGTTGTCACTAAGATAAATGTTTCTTAATATTTAAATTTGCAGGTGTGTCTTGAAAAAATGGAAGATATTCAGCTAGCTATGGTTATTGCTCGTTTATTTGAATCTGAATTTGAGACTTCATCTACTTATATATCCATCTTAAACCAGAAAATTTTGGGTTGCCAAAAAGATGGCACAGGATTCAATTGCAAAAGACTACATGCTGACCCTTTTCTGCGTAGTCTTGCCTATTGGGTAATGAAAGATTACACCCGAGCCTTGGATACATTACTGGAACAGACACCAAAGGAAGATGATGAGCAACCAGGTAGATTTTTGTGGCTTTGTCTTTTAATGCCTTTTAAATTTTAGAGGGGAGAGGCTCATTCACTCTGCCCCTAGCTGAAGATCTATTGACAGTTAATGGCTTCCAGGGGAAGGAGAGTTTTGAGGGTGTGACCCGGCATGTCAGCTGTGCCCCAGTGGATAGTCCCACGCCCATGTGTATTCAAGGAGCACAAATTAGACTCCATGGGTTATTTAAGAAAAATAAAGAGAGGCCATGAGGCTAGGAGAGAACAGAGGGCGGGCCAGTGTGGAAGGAAATATGATCAGAATACTTTATATGCATATATGAAATTCTCCATGGTGGCAGATTATATACTTATATTTTAAAAGATGATTACTATATTTATTTTTATTTCTTTTTACTGAACTTTTTTTTGTGGAGGTATAGTTTCGTTATCTTATTACTTTGTATTTTAGGGTAGCCTGGAACTCACTATGTTGAACGGGCTATCCTTGAACTTAAAACTCTCCTACCATAGCTTCCTAGTGCAAATATATAAAAATTGTAATATTAATATTTGTAATAAAGCCTGCATTTAACCATAATTTGAATAGTACTAAAATGATGACACATTTTAGATCTCACAGTTCTGTTTTCTTTGCTGGTGTTTCAAATTAGATATTTTTAGAAAGGCACCTTGAAGTTACAAGGTTATTGTCAAAAAAGAAAGGACAGGGCGGACAGGACTTCAGTGGGTTTGTTTGTTTGTTTGTTTGCATGACTATATGGGCATCACATGCTTGACTGTTATCCTAAGGTGTGAGAAGAAGGTGTTGAATCCTCTGGAACTGAAATTAGAGATAGTTGTGAACTGCCGTATGGCTGTAAGAAATGAGCCTGGGTCCTCTGAAAGAGCAGCTCAGCTGGCTTCTCATGTCACCCCATCTCCCCACTGTTTAGTATTATACCAAGATGACCAATTAGTCCTTTTATTTTCTTAGAGAATAATTTTGAATTCACAAGTTTTAAATGTTTGTGTTCAGTCATTTATCACTTTGTTTTTATGGATGCTCAGATTATCCCGTCTTTAATTATTACAGATCTTGACAAGTTTTTGACTTGTTTTGGTATTAGTTTTTGATAATTTCCTTACTTTCTGGGATGGCACAATGATTCAGGTTCATGTTGTGTATTTTCGGGCTCAGACCTGAAAATGACCATTCTTCCAAAGAGTTTTGCTTCTGTGAATGGGAAACAATGTTTAGAGGCTGCAGTCTAGTCCTCATTGGTTCTAGGCCGTTAGGATGAATGCAGGTAGGATTTCTTTCTCCCCTAAGAGTACAAGAGGTCATGTTTTCCTTGTAATTTATATAAATGAGGTTCCTCTTAGATTTCATACTTGTATCTTATAGTGAAAGGCTTGAATTTTCATTGTATTAACATAGCTATTTACTAGTCTTTATGCATGGAATAGGTTCATAAGAATGCAAATGTGTGTTCCATAACAGAATAGTGACTGGGAAAACCTAAACCTTTTTATATTATTATTGTTGTAGTATAGCTTACTAAAGATGTACAGCCAAATTTTTATTTTAAAGTCACTTTGTAATTTATTTCTATGTGACTGTACTACCAAGTTGAGATATAGTTCATTTACTTAGCTTTGTATTGTATTTTGTACGTGTGTGAACTATATTGTAAAAATCTACCCTTAAAATGTTGATAGTTTTGAAAAAATAAATATAAAGTCATTGGGTTTGATGATGATAGGTGTTAGTTATAGTACTAGTACAGCAGGAGCAGATAGATTTCTGTGAGTTCAAAGACAGCCAGATCTACATCGCAGATTCCAAGCCAGCTACATAAGGAGCCTGGCTCACAATATCTTTGTGGGGATATGCTTCAGATTTAATAAAAACAGTCTGAAATATCAGAGGGATCTACCCATAGTCAGTCTAGGAGGATCAGACAGTGGTAACTCACACCTTTAATCCCAGCACAGAGAATATCCGGGAGTGGTGACCTTTGGGAAACACATTCCCACATATCTTTGTATGTGTGTGTGCATGCATGCGTGCCTGTCTGTCCATCCGTTCGTCTGTCTGCCTGTGTGCATGTGCATGTATGTATGTGTGTGTGTATCTGTTTTTACAGTACTTTTAGAGAACTCAGACCTCTTTTCCTGTTCCTCCCACTTTTTTTTTTTTTTTTTTTTTTTTTTTTGATAGAAGCCAGTTGCCTGTGTCTCACAGTCATTTAACTTTCTCAGGTAAAAGTTACTGTGTGCACCTCTTACATGATTTTTTGACAGCTCTTGTTTTGGACATGACTAACATTTTTTTTTCATTACATAGATTTAATAATCACATGAATGAACATTTATCTATTTATAATATTTATTGTTCTTTATTTTGGGGAAATACTAAATAGTTTTATTATTTTTCATAGACATTCAAATTAACTCTAATTTGTGCTTTTTATCTGTTTGTTTTCTGCAGTCATCATCAAATCTTGTAACCCCATGGTGTTCAGCTTTTACAACTACCTTCGAACACATCCTTTACTTATTCGAAGAAATCTTGCTTCCCCAGAAGGAACTTTGGCAACGTTAGGTCTCAAAACTGAGAAAAACATTGCTGATAAAATTAACCTCATAGAAAGAAAGTTATTTTTTACTACCGCTAATGCTCATTTTAAAGTTGGATGCCCTGTTTTAGCCCTTGAAGTACTTTCTAAAATTCCTAAAGTAACTAAAATATCTTCCTTAACTGGAAAAAAAGATGAGCTTGACTTCATTTCTGAACGGATGGAGAATGGGCCATCAGAAACAGAAGCCCTGAGTAATGGCAAAGGCAGCTCTGGCCCTGCCTGGTCAGCAGCGGCTTCCTCCCAGTTTGACTGGAGTCAGCCAATTGTCACAGTTGATGAGGAGCCTCTGAAACTGGACTGGGGTGAAGACCATGATAGTCCCTTAGAAGAGGATGATGAGGGTGGCTTAGTGATGAAGAGTACAGGTGCCAAGAAGGATGGGCCGGACCACAAGGCCTCAGACCCTAGGGCGTTATTGGCCCCCCAGGAAGAAGACTGTGCTGGAGGTGATACTGAGGTTGATGTGATTGCTGAACAACTGAAGTTTCGAGCTTGTTTGAAGATCCTTATGACTGAATTAAGAACTTTGGCTACAGGTTATGAAGTAGATGGAGGAAAGCTCAGATTTCAGCTCTACAACTGGCTTGAAAAGGAAATTGCTGCCTTGCATGAGATATGCAATCATGAGTCAGTTATTAAAGAATATTCCAGCAAAGCATACTCTAAAGTAGAGAGTGAACTTCTAGATCAGGAAGAAATGGTGGACAAGCCAGACATTGGCTCCTATGAGCGCCACCAAATAGAAAGACGAAGATTGCAGGCTAAGCGGGAGCATGCAGAAAGACGGAAGCTGTGGTTGCAGAAAAACCAGGACCTCCTAAGAGTGTTTCTCAGTTACTGTAGCCTTCACGGGGCCCAGGGTGGTGGTCTGGCCTCAGTAAGAATGGAACTCAAATTTTTGCTGCAAGAGTCACAGCAGGTATGGGCATCCCTTGTCAGTCTCAGCTACTCAGTGCTTTGAGCGGCCCTCCCGGTTAAAGCTGTACACTTAGGTTTTCAGCTCCTGAGTCATAGGAGGCACATATCTGTTTTCAGTGTAGCTTTTCTTAGGGAAGGCTTCAGTAACTAGAAGTTGGTCTAGTTTACTTCTCTGCTGCTGTGATGAACACTGATCAAGCCAGTTTGGAGAGGAAAGGGTCTATTTGGTGACAGGTCTTAGTTCATTATCAAGAGACACCAGGACAGGAGCTTGAGGCGGGCGGGGACTGAAGTGGAAACCGTGGAGAGTGCTGCCTTCTAGTTTGCTCTCCATGGTGTGCTCAGCCTGCTTTCTTACCCCACCTAGGCCACCTGCCCTGGGGTGGCCGAGAAAACTCCCCACAGACTTGCCTACCGGCCATTGTGACGGAGATGACTCCTTGAGGTTCCCTCTTCCTACCTAATTACAGTTCCTGTCAAGTTGACAAAACTGACCCGCACAGAAGTATACTTTAGGAAACTTTAGAGTATGAGTGCTGTCTTCATATCTTCTGTATCTGGGACACACAGGTGCTCTGTAAGTGCTTGTAGAATGAGTAACAAATACAGGAACATACTGCTTTAGCCAAGTGCTTACCACCTGCATTTTATCAAGTAACCATTGGGATTTATTTTTCTCTTTCATTTTAACAATTTTTGAAAAAAAAAATCAATTTATTGTCACCCCTAGGAAACTACCGTGAAGCAGCTCCAGTCTCCACTGCCACTGCCTACCACCTTGCCTCTGCTCTCAGCAAGTATTGCATCAACAAAAACAGTCATAGCTAACCCTGTGTTGTACTTAAATAATCACATCCACGACATACTCTATACCATTGTTCAGATGAAAACACCACCTCATCCCAATATAGAAGACATGAAGGTAATGTGAACTTTATGATATTTGCTGTACACACTGGGAAGGTGAATGTTTTGTATGTGATCAAACTTGAGTGTAGAGAGAATACTGAAATGTTCCTATGTTCTGCTCTTTCACTCTTAATGATTTCAAGACTGCAATAAGTACAGTTTTAAAAAGGGATGCATTCTTTGTTTGTTTGTTTGTTTGTTTTTTGAGACGGGGTCTCATTATGTAGTCCTGGCTGTCACAGAGCTTGCTGTGTATCCAGGCTGGCCCTGAACTCACAGAGCTCCACCTGCCTCTGCTTCCCAAGGTGTGGGCCATCATACCCAGCCTTACAAGTATGCATCCTTATTCTAGAAAGGCTGTAGTCTTCCTGTAAAGCAGGTAAATTCTTTTTGTAATAGACTGATTTCCGTACAGTATCCTTACTACTTAATACTTACACAGGTTTTCTCTTTTGTCAAATGAAATACGGATCTAGAAATATTAATAACTTGTATTTATATGTCAGGAAAATGTGAAAATGAAGGTTGAGAGAGGGCAGCTGAGATTACCAAATGGCTCCTAAGAAAATACTCTGATCACTTGTTCATTGGAGGCTGTGCAATAGGCTACTACCCGAGATTAACCTTATGTCCTGTTCTGAGTGCTTAGCTAATGAAGTCCAGTAAATCCCATAGAGCTACATCCACCCCCACTGCACAGCTGTGCACATGCCCAGTCAGTTCCTGCCATTTTATCCCCCACTCCTGACAGGCATGTTTGATCTCTGTTGAATACTCTTCTGAGGGATGAAAATTGTCTGATAACAACTTATTAAAGATTTCTAATTCAGAGCGTGAGGTTAACTCATGTCAGTGTTCTTGTAGAGATTGTTTGTAGGCTAAGAAATAACAAAGATAAATGCAAGGTGGAAAATGCTCCCTTCCTAAGAATTTGCATAAGGCTTTTTTTCTTTCTTGCCCCTTCCTTTGTTTTTGTTTTTGTTTTTTTTTTTCCGGGGGCGTGTGTGGGTTTTTTTTTTTTTTTCTTTTGTTTTGTTTTGTTTTTTGAGACAGGGTTTCTCTGCCAAGTGCTGGGACTAAAGGTGTGCACTACCACTGCCCGGCTTGGATAAGGCTTTTAAAAGCCTGAGAATAACCCAGAAGTCCCTTTGAATTTGAGAAATTTATGAGTCTGAAAGTGCTGAGTCAAGTGGGGTTTAAACCGTGGTGTTAAAAAAATATGTAGAATTTTAAACTTTCTAAAAACATTTTTTTATGATTTTCCCTTTCCTATGAGTAGTGACTAAATTATTTGCTTTCTGGAAATGAGCCAATACACACAGTGCTTGGTTTTATCTGGAACAGCCTTTTGACTGATGAGATTGAATCTTGTAGAGTGTCATAAGGCAAAGCTTAAACGAAAGCCCTGAGAGTTCTGTGCCCAGTTGGTTTGAATTTTCCTCTTACGTTGCTATGTAGGTTAATTGTTGTCACTTAGGGCATGACCTGGTCTCCTTAGCACCAGTCTGCTCAGGGCCTACTAAATGTTAGGCTCACCGCAAATAAGTATCTGAGAAAGATATGTCCTAGTAGTCAGCTGTGTTATTGGGCGTGCCTAGAAAGATAAGTAGGGTCCCGTCTATTGAGGATATTGCTAGTCTCCTCAGGGTTTTCCAACGTTTAAGATGCTGCTGTGCTGTGGAAATGTTAGTGCAGACTGTGACTGTGGCTGTTTTGGTTTTAGGTGCACACACTTCATTCACTAGCAGCTTCGCTTTCCGCGTCCATTTACCAAGCATTGTGTGACAGTCACAGCTACAGGTAAACATGCTAACCGAAGTAAATAAACCACCCAGGACATTCAACTACTCCAGATTTTTATAGGATTCTCTTTCTCAGGGCTGAAAATAATCCCCTAGTATAAATGACATGTGTACTTTAATGGATAAAGTAGACCCAGAAAGAAAATAATAATTAGTTGATTCTTTAGATGTCTCATAAGAACATAAGAGAAATTAGATTATGACAAGCAGTAATATGAGTTATCTTAATTACTGTCTTTTATTTCCTCAAAAGAAGATTCTATTGCACATAATATTTTATACTAAAGGTCCCTAGTCCCCTCAGTGGTTACTCTCTGAAGCTGGGTCAGCTCTTACTTGGTTAATTGGTTTTCAGTTGAAATTAAAAGGAAAAAACTTGTAAAAAATTTTTTTTGAAAAAATACATGCCTAAAGTATTAATTTAACTTACACTATTATTTGTGATGTGGAAGTCAATCCACAGGGTCAGTTTTGTTTGTACTGCAGTACTGAGGGTCAGCTGTAGGCCATTGTAGGACATGTTTCACTCCTGAACTATACACCCCCAGACATCTGCTTTTAGAGACAGGTCTTCAGCAAGTTTCTCAGGCTGGAACCACACTCAGGCAGGCCTTGAACTTGTGCCTCCTATCTCATCTTCTGAGAAGCTGGGAGTACAGGTCTGCACTACTATGTTAGCCAATCATATCAATTAAAAATAACTTGAGCTTGCCTGTATCTGTTTATACTTTGCACTTAAATGACTGACTAGAATAGCATACATTGTGAGAAATGGAATCACTTAGAAAGATGGTCTAGATTGAAATGAAGTACATTAGTAAGTGAAAAAAATCAATGTATGCCTAGACTTTTTCTTACAAAGGTAGCTGCTCTTTATGAGAGCGTTGTGTTTTTATCCTAATTAGCCCATACTTAAATGACTTCAAAGATTTGAAATTATAAGTAGGGAAGAAAATTTTGATTTAGTTGACATGGTCATCAAATGACCATAGATAAATTGTTTTCGTCAGTCACTGGCTAAGATGGCACCAAATTGTGGTCCAGAGTCGTTGCTTTCTAGCAAATGACGTTAGGCTCAGCTCTGACGTATTCTTTTCAGCCAGCTCTACCTTTTGCTTTTGTATCTACCTTTTGCTTTTGTATTTTCTGTTTCCACAAGGTCTTTAGAGGTGGGAGTCAGTTTTGAGCGGCATCGGTCTTAGATACCCCTCAGATATAACTCAGTGGTTTGTAGCTCTGAATATATAGCTAGGCTTAAGTAGTTTTGCAGAGCTAAGAATTATAATCAACTTATACCCTGAACTAGTTTGCCTGCTGTGTCCCTGGCCAACAGAGACCTCCAACTTTAAGAAATGAGCACATGTAGAAAGTGTCTTAAAATATTAAGAAGCATCTTCCCAGGGTAGGAAAAATAGATGTTTTGTTTTAAAAGACTATCAATAAACATTTGAAACTAATTTCAAGAACATTCTAAAATAAGTTCTTATTGGAAAAGTGAATTCAATGTCAAAAACTTTTGATCATTTTATGATCATCTGAAATAGATTTATGTAAAGTGCATTGTTCACTCCCCTCCCTGTAACTGTTCCTGTTTGTCTAGCAGTCAGACGGAAGGAAATCAGCTCACAGGGATGGCTTATCAAGGGCTTCTCCTGAGTGATCGACGGCGACTCAGGACAGAAAGCATCGAAGAGCATGCTACGCCAAACTCTGCTCCTGCTCAGTGGCCTGGTGAGAATTTCAGTGGTGCTGTGTTGTAGTAGGGGTGTTTTTGTCCTTTTCAATTGCCATGAGAATTTAGGAGTAGAATCTCATCAGTGTCATTGACATGCTGTCGTCGTAGATACAGAGAAAACACAGTTTCAAGAGTGTAATTTATATGCCAGAGCAAAAGTGACCATTCTGTGGTATGTGTTCCTCTGGCTAGTGTTCTTTCTTACCTTCCACATTAGTTGTTTCAAACCTTCCCGTTGGGCTGGAGAGATGAGTCAGCAGTTAAGACCGAAGTTCAGTTCCCAGCACCCATATCAGAGGCTCACAACTGTCTGTAACACCAGCTCCCGGGTATCTGTGCCCTTTTCTGATACATGCACACTGTATGCACATGCATATATGCACAGAAAGATGTAAAGCATAACAGAAGAATGTTTTCCATTCTGTTCATATCTTGTTGTATTTAAAGTTAATTTAAACAAAAGTTTCTAGAAACTGTTTTAACTCATTATTTTAAATAATCTCAGGCTTGCAAAATGTTGTAAAGAGTCTAAAAAGTTTTTATGCAATCACCTTGAGTTTTACATAGTCCTCCTAATAACATTTTAACATAGTTGCCTTATTGTTCATTTCTTGTGGTGTTCTGAATGAAAACGGCCCCCATATGCCCCTCTATTTAAATGCTTGGTCCCCAATTAGTGAAACTGTTAGGGTGTGTGAATTAGGAGGTGTGAGCTGGTTGGAGGAGGTGTGTCACTGGAGGTGGACTTTGAGATTTCCAAAGCCCACACTGGCTCAGTCTCACTCTCTTTGCCTGCAACTTTTAGAGGAGATGTGTGCGCTCTCAGCTACTACTATAGCCTTGTGTCTGCTTGCTCCCTGCCATGGTGTTCATGGACTAGCGATGAACTAAAAGCAAGCTCCCAATTAAAGGCTTTCTTTTATATGGTGTCTCTTCACATCAATAAATAGAACGTGACTAAGATAACATCTTTTACTTTTTTACGATAAGGTCTTATTGTGTAGCTCTAGCTGACTTTGAACTTATAGTGATCCTTCTGCTTCTGGGATTGCAGACATGGACCCACCGCACCTGGGTTACTTCTGCTTTCTCTCTGTGTGTATTTTTCTCAAATGTTTGGGATTTGGTTGTAGGCAAAGTCTTTTTTTTTCCCATTTAAACATTTCAGTGTATTTTTATGTAAGAACCGATGGTCTCAGCTACAAACAGAATGGTTACCAAGTTTAACATCTCAATGCTGATAGAGTATATTGTCTTCTAATTGAGACCTTTTCAGATGTCACTGTCATCAACTGGCCATTGTAACATTGCCTGGAATGACTCCATCTCCTCTAGCGACAGCTAACGCCTCTTCTTTCCACTCCCTCCCTCTGTCTCCTCCCTCTTGCCCTCCCTTTCTCCTTCACTTCCATCTTTTTCTTGTTTCTTTGTTGAATTTTGAGGGTTCATTACCATCTTGGTAGGCATCAGCTCACTCTGGCCTCTGCTCCCCGAGTACTGGACTCAGTTGTTTACTCTCCTGTGTCTGGTTTTCCTCCTTGTCTTTCCCAGCCTTGACACTCTGTACTGTCTGGTCAGTTTTAAAGAATTCTCAAGTTGGGCCTTTTCTAATTTTTTACTTAGCATTAGATTCAGATTGTATTTTTGAGAGAGACATCATGAAAAATGTGCCCTCTCATTGTAAAGTATCTAGAGGTAGCTGTCAGCCATTGTTACTTGTTTTAACTTGATTGCTTGCTGAGATGTTCCTGTCAGTTTTCATTTATAAAGTTATTGCTTTTCTTCCTTCATGCTTAGTGACATTTGAAGTAACGGAATATGCAGTTTTAGCACACAGTGCTGGTTACTGTCCGAGTCAGAAAGATTTTAGAATGACTGTATGGGGGACTTCCTAATTCTACGCTCCTTCACCATCGTCTTCGAGTTTTATGGCCATGAAGAGACGGCAGGAACACATGTTAAATGAAAATGTTTCATTGGGGATGGCTGACAGTTCAGAGGTTTAGTCCATTGTTGTGATGGCAGGAAGCATGGTGGCCTGCAGGCAGACATGGTGCTGGAGAGGTAGAGAAAGGTGTGCATCCAGAATTGCAGGCAGCAGGAGAGAGCTACACAGCCTGGCCTGGGTTCTGAAACCTCAGAGTACCACCCCAATGACAGACTCCTCCCAAAGCCACACCTCCTAAGAGTGCAGCTCAAAGTGCCACAGCTGTGAGATGGAAATGGTACTGTATGAAGGGCCTCCCTTCCCCTGCAGTCTCCAGCTGACTGTGATGGCTGTAAGGGGCTCTTACTTCATCCTTTAGATTACAATGTATCCTCTGGCTCTCAGTGTAGTTAGACTGCAACTATGTGTGCCTTTCCCTTTGTACTTTACACTAATGTTTATATATTTTATCTGTTACAGGTGTGAGCTCACTTATTAATCTCCTGAGTTCTGCCCAAGATGAAGACCAGCCAAAATTGAACGTTCTCCTGTGTGAAGCTGTTGTTGCTGTTTATTTAAGTTTACTAATCCATGCACTTGCCACAAACTCCTCCAATGAATTGTTTCGGCTTGCAGCCCACCCCTTAAATAACCGAATGTGGGCCGCTGTTTTTGGAGGGGGTGTGAAGCTTGTTGTGAAGCCTCGGAGACAATCAGAAAGTATTACAGGCAAGATAAATTTTATAAAATACTGTATATAAAGATAAATAACTTTTAAAGGTGAAATAAGATTTTTAATGCCTTAGCTATTTATCTTAAGAATATAGTAATTCTTTTTAGGATAATAAATAGCTGAAATTAGAATAAAGCTGGGATGTCTTTACCTTTCTTTTTATAGAAGTTGGAAAGTCCAGACTTGTTTGACGAGAATAAGAAAGAAACATCAGTAAAGGGACAGTAGGGAGGGAAGTAAGGAGGGACAGTGGAGAGGGAGGGGCAGTAAGGAGGGGCAGTAAGGAGGGAGGGACAGTAAGGAGGGGCAGTAAGGAGGAAGTGAGGCTATTAAAGATGTGAGGAGGTCCTCAGTGTTGTCATGACAGTTGGCTTTAATGGTTATGTAAGTATGTTGTGAAAAATTCCAGGGGTGTATGTGTGTTCTCATTATGAGCTAGAATATATTTTTTGATCTACTTTTTAAGCTTGTGGGATACAAGGCTTTTTTATTGAGACATAGAAAGAGCCTTAATTCATCTGCAGAAAAGGAATGGTCATTTTATAGAAAAGTAATAAGTGACATGAGATTAAGTGACACATTTCTACCTCAGTCCTCAGTACCAGTGCTTGGGTTCAGGTATGGTGAGGGATGCTGACCTCCTTTAACCCCACCTAATAGCAGTACCTTTTAAATTTGAAAGTTTTTCTCCCAAACCACATTTTTTTTAATTTGTGCTAATTGTGAAATATTTTCTGTCAGTGCTGAGGATCCAACCCTATGCTTTGTGCCTGTTAAAGCAAGTGTTCTCCCAGTGAGCTGCCCCTCCCTATTTGTGTTAATGCTCTCCATTAAGTCATGCTTGTTTAAAACTTGTGAGAATGCGTTTATCTTTTGTCCACTCATTCCCTAAGTGTGCTCTCTGTCAAGAAGTGTTCTAGTCTGCATGTGTGAGAAGAACAACCAAGCAGGGCAGTAGGAAGAGAACGGGTGAGGGATGGGTTGGGGCCGCCTTAGTTAGGATGGTGGAGAATGGTGAGGGAGGTGGGTGGAGATGGGGCTGCTTTAGTTAGGATGGTGGAGAGCGGTGAGGGATGGGGATGGGGAAAGGGCTGCTTTAGTTAGGATGGTGGAGAGCGGTGAGGGATGGGGATGGGGAAGGGGCTGCTTTAGTTAGGATGGTGGAGTGCAGTGAGGGATGGGGATGGGGAAGGGGCTGCTTTAGTTAGGATGGTGGAGAGGAGATGTGCTTTTGGTCAGGCTACATTTGCAGCACATCTCTAGGAAGGTCTGTGATTTCACCGTGTAGATGTCCAGGGTCAGAGCACTCTAGGCAGATGGAAGGAACAATGAGCAAAGGGAAGATTGAATTTCTTTTCTAAGAAGCCATCATTGATAACTCTCTAAGAAGTTATCATTGATGGGGAGACTGGTGTTCAAGGTGAGGTTGGAGAAGTAACTGGGGACAAGGCCATTTAGGATCTTCTGAATCACAGTATAGACTTCAGTTATTGGTCTGTGGAAAGAGAGAGAATGATGTAGGATTTTAAGTAGTGACTGTCTTAGGTTTTCTAAAGAGCCACCCTAGCTACTTTGTGGAGAATCAGCTATGCAGTAGGATAAATGTAGAGGTTCTGGGAAGGATGCTTTATAAGATAATTGTGAGTTACCATCAAGTGTAAGTGGATAAATAACCCATGCTTATTTAAGCTCATTGGATTGTACACACTTATACAAAAAGAAAGGAAGCCAGGTGTGGTGGTGCATGCCTGTCATCCCAGCACTTGGGAGTCAGCGGCAGGTAGAGCTTTCTTGGTCAATATAGTGAGCTCCACACCAGCCGGGGCTGCATAGTGGGACCCCGAGAAAATGGATGCAGAAGAGGAAGAGGATCGGCAGAATGGGAAAGGGACAAGAATGGTAGTGGAGGGTGAATTGATCCCATGCATTATGTACGTCTGAAAGTGTCACAGTGAAACCCATTGGTGGGGCTGTAGATGGCTCAGCAGTTAAGAACACTGCTCTTCCAGAGGACCTGAGTTCAGTTTCCAGCACCCACATGGCAGCTCACAGCTCTCTGTGACTCCAGTTCTAGGGGATCCGACACCCCCATACAGATATATATGCAGGCAAAACACAAATGCATGTGAAATAAAATAAATAAATATTTAAAAACCAAAAAAATCTTTAAAATATAAATCCACTAGAATATCTAATACGTGTTTATAAATAAAAAATAAGTAGGTGAATAATGTGATAGTTACATCCAGTAAAGTGTTCTCAGCCTAAAATGGAATGAAAACTAATACATACTGTAATGTACATGAGCCTTGAAACTTCGGTCAAAAGAAATCAGGCGTATAAAACATGTTATTAACTCTGCTGTGTGACTTATCTAGAATAGACAAAACACAGAGGCAGAAGGGCCTGTGGTTTCCACGTGTGATGACGGTGCTTTTGAACTAGGTTGAGGTGGTCATTGTTCACCATTGTAAACGTAGTAAACACCACTGAGTTGTACACTTTTTTCTTTTTTCTTTTTCTCTTTTCTTTTTGGTTATTTAAGACAGGGTTTTTTTTTGTGTGGTTCTGGCTGTCCTGGGACTCGTATTATCAGGTCCACAGACTAGCCCTGCTCTGATTCTGCAAGTTGGTCTTGTTATGACTCCATTGTAGCTCTCATCTACCCAGGTGTTTTTCCTCTATTTACCCAGACTCCTTTGGCCATTCATTCCTTTTCTCCTTTCTCATTGTGCTTCCACTATTTTAAAAATACATTTGTAGACCTCTATGTATACCCTTATACTCTACATGTTCTTGAATTGTTTTTTGTTTGTTTGTTTGTTTGCTTGGTTGGTTGGCTTGTTTTTTGGGAGGCAATCGGGTTTCACTCTGGAATTTACTCAGTAGAGCAGACTGGCTTCTAATTTAGAGATCTGCCTGCCTCTGGCTCCCAAGTGTTGGGACTAAAAGTGTGCTCCACCCAGATCTTGAATCAGTTCAGAATCACAGTCTGAAATAGTCACTCAGTAACTCTTGTAAATGCTTACAGAATATATCATTTCTTTAATGCATCATTAAAAATAATTTTGTGCATATGTGTGTGTGCCTATGCATGCTTAAAGCCCAGAAGTGTAAGATCCCCAGGAGCTGGACTTACATTTAGTTGTGAGCTGCCTGAAATTGGTTCTGGGAACCAAATTTGGGCCTCTGTGAATGTAGTAAGTGTTCTTAGCCACTAAGCCATCTCCCTAGCTCCTCTTAATGCATCTTATAGGACTTACTTAATCCTTACTTTGTATAGCAAACATATTCATGGGACGATGTACACCTGCTTCTTTGCCATAGAAAATTGGTACAGTAACCAGGAGAGTTTAGAAGCACTGAGAGAAAGAATTAGTCTAGAATATAGCATGGCAAGAGGAAGAACAGAAGGAAGATGAAGTCTGTGAACTAATGCTGACCTTTGAATCTCATTCAGCCCCTCCTGTTCCTTCTGAAGACATAGATAAACACCGAAGGAGATTCAACATGAGAATGCTGGTCCCTGGCAGGCCTGTAAAAGATGCCACCCCACCACCAGTGCCTACAGAAAGACCATCTTACAAAGAAAAATTTATTCCTCCAGAACTTAGTATGTGGGATTACTTTGTTGCAAAGGTAAGTAAGGGGTGTGGAGTGTGCAGGCTTTAAATGTGTTTGTTTTATCCTCTCTAGTATATGTGTCACATCCAAATGAGGAACTAGCTTTTGGTTCAGTCACCTCAGTTTAGAAATTTTATCTCTCAAGTTTAGAAACAAATAGTTCTAGAAAAGTAAGCAATTATCAAGCGATAATAGATGGGAGAAATTAAAATCATATGGAACTTAGGTATAAGCTGGGAGTCAGTTTATGGGCATATTTCGGACTCATATTTTTAAATTGATGGGGATTCTTGCTTATTCTGTAGTCTTCTGCTGATTATCAGCAGTTATCTTGATCAGCATGGATTTAGAGGAGAATTCATCAGACTGTGGTGAGGTGCCATGATACCTTTGTTTCTCCAAAGCAGAGAAAATTTGTCTAGAGATTGGGGTGTTTATGTGAGTCCTACATCGTTAGCCCTGTCTCATACAGTATTAGTCCCACTGTGTGGGGAGCTTATTTCTTGCTCTTGCTGTATCTCCTCTTTTGTGAACTAAACTGTACTTCCCTTGCTGTACATGCCAATAAGACCTTGTATTTAGTGTTATTGCTGTTGTTTTTGAGACAGGGTTTCTCTGTGCAACCCTGGCTGTCCTGGAACTCACTGTAGAGCAGGCTGGTCTTGAACTAAGATCTGCCTGCCTCTTGAGCGCTAGGATTAAAGGCATGAACACCACTACCTGGGTCTTAGAGTTACTGAGGTATTGAATCTCCTCTGTTTTCTTTTTATACTATGCTGTCCTTAGAAATAGTTTTTGGAACATTGTTGTCTTAGAATTTTTGGTTATTTAGTGGTTTGCAAAGTGTGTTCTAGAATAGCAGCGTCAACAGCATTTATGAACTTGTAAGAAATGCAGACTCAGGGGCCCCACATTTCTCATTAAAGATTTCTCCTTACGATTTGTAAAGCCCATTGCATCATTAATGTAAATGGTGACAACATTAAGATTTATAAGTGGTAGTAGGCCAACTTGTTTTCTCTGACTAATATAAAGTTGTGAAAAGTTAGAAGATGCAAAACATACTAAGAAAAAGTATGCCAGGAAAATGTTGTATCTATATTACCAGCACTCAAAAGCAGAGGTAGAAAATTACAAATTTGAGAATGGCTTGTGTTAAGAAGAATAGGGTTTTTATTTTAAATATATATAATTGGATTATTACATGTAGTTTTATGTTTTGCTCTTTTAAATTAACATTATAAGGTAAACAATTTCTATAACATTAAAAAACATAGCTGGCTGAGCATGGTGATGCAGACCTTTAATCCCAGCACTCTACAGAGAGTCAGATCTCTGTGAGTTTGAGGTCAGCCAGGACTACATAGCTGGTTCTAGGCCAGTCAGGGATACACAGTAACACCCTTTCTCAAAAAAAAAAAAAAAAAAAAGAAAGAAAGAAAGAAAGAAAGAAAGAAAGAAAGAAAGAAAGAAAAAATACATATAGTTATCATTTTTTTTCTGATATGGAAAACTTCAGATATATACAATAGGAAAAATAATTTCTAAATGTTTATCTATTACCTAGTTTCAAAAAATGTCAATTCAGTGGGCAATTATTTCATTCTACCTTTATTTACCATTGAGGAGTAAATGTAGGCCTCACAATATTTCATCCATACTTAGTGTTTTGGATACAGGATCTCGTTGTGTTGCCTTGTGTAGATGGGTTTTGAACTTGCCTCAATCCCCTGTCCCCACCTTATAAATGCTCACACTATAGGCATGTCTCCTTATGCCTGGGCAGTATTCAAGTTTTACAAAGGGTTTTGGAGCTGTCGAGATGACTCAGGGACTAAAGGCTTTCTGTGTAGCGCATGCATGTTGGTGTTGGATCGCATCACAGGTAGTTCAGCTACCACTGAACCATCTCTTCAGACATCGGAAGAGCATGTTTTAAAAAGAATCACACTAACATTAACTTCTTTAAATGGCATCAAGAATCCAAAATTTATACTTTTCCTATGTAACTTAATGTTTTTATATAGTTTGGTTTGCAAGTTAGGATCCAAAATAAGATTCATACATCTCATTTAGCTGTATATCAGAGTCTTTGTCTTTAGTGGTGGTGGGGATCTTAGACTGTCTATCTTGTTCTTTTTTTTGAGCTGAGTGGGTCAAAAGATGTGGTTATGGGGTATTCCTCCAGTGACACTATTTAGGTGGATACCAGATGTAGGGAGGAAAGGAAATCCTTGATAGAGGAGTGATGGAGAAGTGAGACAAGAGAGGAATTAGAGAGAAGTGAGGCTGGAGCCCTCAAACAGGAAAAAGATTCCTTCCTTCCAGAAGTGGCCATAAGTTAATAGTGTAGCTTAACAGTAGAAGGCCCGTGTAGAAGACCATTGTAAGTGCCTGATTAATGCCATTAGAGTCTTTGATAAGCTCACAGGAGAATGTGTTCTTTGGTTCTTTCTGTTGTTCTCCGTGGCTGAACTAGAGAGTGATGAACCCAAGATTCACTTGCAGGCCTGTCATCGCCACTGGAGTGGCTGGAATCACAGTGTGAGGCCTCAATTAGAGGGCTTCTAAAGCTCAGAGTTTGGTCACCTTTCTGTCCTCAGAGAAACTGCCTATGAATCCCATTATGGTTACCACATTCTATTAGAAATTTTGGGACGTTCCCATCTGAGCCACCATGTGTTCCTAGGGAATTCAGGGCCTTCGTGGGCTTCTTAGTCTCACTAGTAGAGGAATTTAAGAACAGACTTGAAAGCAAAGGTGCAGGACAGTTTTGTTAGAGCTTAACAGAAAACCTCCATGAAAGACAAGCTCTTGGCAGTCGCATGCAGGAGGGAGATGGAGGGGGAAAGAGAAAGCCATGCTGTTTGATCTAGGAGTGGAGGGCAGCCGTATGGCTCCTTGTCTGCTACAGAGGGGCAGGGAGCTTCAGAGAAAGATAAAAGAAGCCCAAAGCACCAGGAAAAAACAAAATCAAAACATACTTGTGCTCTGGCCAGCGTATGGAGGAAAGAGACACAAAAGAGAGAAACAGGAAGAATTGTAACTCTCTGCTGCTCCGTAGGTTTTCATTCTCTTGTCTGTGTAGAATCAAGGGAGGCTCAGATTATTCTTCTTCCACACAGATTTTCTATTGAATCTCACATGCTTTCCCTGGTAATCTTGACTTATATAAATCTAGAATTTACAAAAAGAAGTTTTACTTAGATAAACACATCCTAATGTATTCAGTTTTAGATCAGAGTAAAACTGTATGTTGAAATGCTTTAGAAATGTTTAAGTATGTGCTGTATAAATTCTGTATTTAATGTGTTATGAAATTGTGTATTTACTAACGGCTTTCCCTTGTGCAGCCATTTCTTCCTTTATCTGATAGTGGTGTCATATATGATTCTGATGAAAGTGTTCACAGCGATGATGAAGAGGGTGATGCCTTTTTTTCAGACATACAAATACAGGAGCACCAAGACCCTAATTCCTATAGGTAAGTAAACCCCTCACCCCCTTTTGACCTTCTTTTTCAGAAAATATTATTTGTAACTATATGCCCAGCAGGGCGGGCAGAGACCTCTCTGTGAATACTATGCCAGCCTAGTCTTTAAAACAACCGAACAAACAAAAAACAAAAATTGAGACTGTTTATTTATGTACTCCTGGCTGGCCTAGAACTTGCTATATAGGCCAGGTTGAAACTCCACCTGCCTTTGCTTTCTGAGCACTGATATCAAAGGCATTTGCCACCATGTCGGCTTTAAAAATTGTTTTTTTAATAAATAAAAAATATTATGATAAATTTATATTAAAAGTGATATAGTTTAAGAATTCCTTACCTTTCAGGTACATTTCTAGAATAGCTTCCATGAAAATTGTAAAACTAACATTTTAATGAGAAAAAAAATGTAACATGCATTTAGAACTTAACACATCAGTGAATGAATGATATGCTACTAAATTCTGTGGGATTGTATGAGAAATATTTTTCTTATATTATAAATGTGATACATTGTTAACGTTCTCTTTCCCCCTCCCCCTCCCTCCCTCCCTCCCTCTCTCCCCTCCCTCTCTCCTTCTCTCCCTCTCACTGTGTAGACCATGGTGGACAGGAACTCACAGAGATCCACCTGTCTCTGCCTTCCAAGGGCTGAGATCAAAGGTGTACACTACCACACTCATTCTAAAGTTTTAGTTTTAATGACTATAAATAAGATAAATAAGCCATTTTTGTGTACTAAAAGTCAGAGGCTGCTTTTCTGGGTTGATTGGAGCATCACTGCTTTTTCTGACTCTGTTTCTAGGTTGGCGATAAGTAGTGTTCTTGTTTTGTTTTGCTTTTTCTCTTCCCAAACAGCTGGGCTCTTCTACATTTGACAATGGTTAAGCTGGCACTTTACAATATCAAGAATTTCTTTCCTATTGCTGGACTGGAATTCTCTGGTGAGTTTGGAATTTAAAAGTTGTCTTAGTTAGAGATTTTATTGCTGTGAAGGGATATTATAACCACAGTAACTCTTATAAGGGAAAGCATTTGATTGGAGCTGACTTAGAGATTTGGAGGTTTTAGTCCATTATCGTCATGTTGAGAAGCACGGTAGAATGCAGGCAGACACAGTGCTGGAGAAGGAGCTGCGAGTTCTTGATCCACAGATAGCAAAAGTGTCTCAAAGCCCGCCCACCCTCTAGTGACACACTTCCTCCAACAAAGCCGCATCTATGCCAAGAAGGCCACACCCCTAATAGTGTCACTCCCTATGGACCAAATATTTAAACACATGATTCTGTGGGGGCCGTTCCTATTCAAACCACCACAAGTCAGTGTTGTTAAATATAATAAATTGCTATTAAGTTAATGTTCAAAATCTATAAAGAAGGATATTTAATGTTTTTAAAATATTGTATCAGCTATTTTTCAAAGTCTTCTGTTGCAGGCTATAGTCTGTGGTTTAAATTTGTTATTAAAAACTACAGTCTGCCTAGAAGAATCCAGACCAGGAAAACTGGACACTTTTCTCTGCTCATCTTAGTGCCTTCTGTTTTGTTTAAAGTATTAAGATTAAATCTAAGACTAGATCTTCTTACCTTCTAGAACTCCCTGTGACATCACCACTAGGAATTGCTGTCATTAAAAACTTGGAGAACTGGGAACAGATTTTGCAGGAGAAAATGGACCACTTTGAAGGTCCACCCCCTAACTATGTCAATACATACCCAACTGACCTCTCAGTGGGTGCTGGACCAGCTATTCTTCGAAACAAAGCAATGTTGGAACCTGAAAATACTCCATTCAAGTAAGGAACTTGTTAGAACCCTGATGATAGTATAGCTTGCTTTAACTTTTCTAGGAAAACAGTTTGAGAGAGTATGCCAGTACCTTCAGAATTGTTGTTACTGAACTCACAGCCAGTATTCATGAGCAGTGTTCTATATATTTATTTATTTATTGAGACAGGGTTTCTCTGTATAGCTCTATCTGTCCTAAACTTGTTTTGTATACCAGGCTGGCCTCAAACTCAAAGAAATCTGCTTACCTCTGTCTCCCAAGTGCTGGAATTGAAGGCATGTGCCACCTCCTGGCTATACACTACTTTTGTAGTTAGGAAAAAAGTCTTTTATTATCTTCTGTGTTTTTACTCTTGGGAGAGATTTGATACATTGCAATCAGTGTTACTTTTTTGTGGATAATTTGGTTTGTTTTGTTATTTTGATGCTCTACCTGCCCTCCTGAGCCCTTTTGATGAGCAGTGTGCTTTCAAAAATTATTTTTGACTCATGTATTAAAACATAAAACTGATATTTTTATAGGTTGATGTGTGATATCTTGATGTATACACACAATATATAATATTTAAATCAGATTAAACATATCTGGATGCATGCTTTATTTTGAAGGAACCAGCCATATTTAGAGTAGTGTTCACAAGATGATATTCTTAAGCATTGGCAATACTGTCTGTTGCTTTATATTCATCTATGTACTTTTACTATCTGCAAAGCCTAGAGTGTAATTTAAAAAGAAAATGAGTCACTTGATATTTATCTTCCCCAGTTTATTCAGAGTCAGAGGAAATAAATTTGATGACTAGGTCAAGCAGTCACTTTCAGGAAAACTAAAATTAAGAGGGAATGAGTTATAAATTCTTTGAGCTTATAGCTGTGTTCTTTGAATACACTTGGGGGATTTAAAGAAAATGTCTGCAAAGGCTGTGTTCTCTGTGAGCCAATTTGGTCTGTCACCATTTGTCCATCTGATAGATCTCGGGATGCGTCTGCTCTTCCAGTCAAACGACTCTGGCATTTCCTCGTCAAACAGGAAGTTCTTCAGGAAACATTTATTAGATACATTTTCACTAAGAAGAGAAAGCAAAGTGAGGTATTCCGAGATTAATTTATCTGTTGTGGTTTTTCTTTAATCTCTTTTTAACATATCTGATTTTTAGTACTTGACTTATTTTGAAAATTTATTTTGGATTTTTTTTTTTTAAGACATCCTGAGTAGTAGCCAAAGTTTATCAAGCTGCAGTGAGTTTTTATAAAACTTGATTTTCATTTCATAGCAATGAAATAGTGCAAGTTGTATGATAAATTATGTACTCAAGTGGCAATTGGTAATTCCTTTAAATAAATGCTGTTAAACTGTCACATATAATAACTGCAGTAAATGGTTTCCGGAGCCTAACATATAAATGGCTGTACTCTGTGATGCAATCCTTTAAATACATGATTTAAAACATAGCCCTTTAAACATGTTATTTATTTTTGATTTATAAATGAGCAGGTTTTCTATTTTGTTTGTTTGTTTGTTTGTTTAATTGAAAAGGACGTCTGATTCCCCAGAACTGGAGTTAAGGTGATTTACAAACTCCTGATACAGGTGCTGGGAAGTGAGCATGGGTTTTCTGTAAGAGCGATATGCACTCTTAACTGCTGGCCATCTATCTCTTCAGCACCAAGGAACAGGTTTTGAAATAAAAAAATTTAAAAAATTGTGAGTGAATAACTGCAGGACATACCAAAGCAAGAGGAAGGCGCAGTCTTATTCTTGTTGGTGATTCCTAAGCCAATATTAGTAGTGCATGCATGAGTCGAGAAGAATCAGGAATTTAGGTGCTGGCAAAGAATCCTTAGAAGATATTTTTATTCAGCATTTCAGTTCCTTCTGTCCTTTTGTGAGGCAGAAGACAGACTGCAGAGCTTGCAGACAGTCTCAGAAACAATTAGAGGAATGGCAGGCACAACCTGTGAGAAGAGATAAATGAATTGTATTTCATTTAAAAAGGTGAAAATGGAGAGGAACAGTCTATATGGAGCGACTTCCCAAGGTCAAGTGTAGAACTGCCGAGGCTTTTCCCATACCTAGGCCACAAGCTTTTATACTTGTTCTTGTTCAGCCATTATCTGTGTACATGGACAGTACCTGTGGCTAGTCCTTAAGAATAGCCCAGTGTTTACCTGTGTACTTAGGGACAGAAAGAAGGAGCTGTAGTGAGTCCTGGTGAGCTTTTCTGACAACAGATACTCTAATGGTATTAAAATTACTGATAAAGTATTTGTTAGGGAAATCACAAAGGTACATTGTTTGCCTCTGGTTATAGTCCTGATGGTGACTGATGCTCACTCCATATTCCACAGTAGTAAAAGGTAAAATGAAGTATGCTTGCTCAGTTATGAGATTGTTATTCACAAAAGCCCAGTCTTTGAAGGACTGTGTTTTCTGAGTGTTTAGTTCTTTAAATCATTGAATCTAACAGTTTGTAAAAACTGTGTTTTAATTCTTGGGAGGATTTGTAGCACACAGATCCAGTTGGATATATAGAGCCTCAAGTGCTGTGGGAGGTAGATATGCCCAGGTTTCTTGCATCCTTACAACGTAGGCCTCTCCCTCTGTGCCCTTAAGTCTCCTTTCTGTCATGTCCTGCAGGCTCTGTTGTTTTGGATTCAGTAGGCCGAGCTGTGGGATCCAGCAGAGGGTCCCTATGAATACTGCAGTGGGCCAGAGATCAAAGGCGCACTTCCTTCCTAGCCTGCTGCCTGAGGAGAGGATTTTCATCAGTCTCTCTTGACTTTTGTACACTGAATGAAATGACTCTCTTGTCTAGTGTTGAGTGGTCTCTGTGTGTCGCCAGCCACCTGTGCCTGAGAATTGAGATGTGGCCCATATGACTGAATATGTAATTTTTTACTTTTGAGTGGCCACATGGTTAGTGGCTACTGTATCAAAAAGTACAGATCTGTTGAAAATATGTTTTCTTTAAGAAAAGAATTTTGGAAAATACTTAAGTCTTTTAAGATTAAAAACTCATCACTAGACTTATAAATAAAATCTCCAACAGGTGTGCTTTATCTTTGTAGGTTTGGGGTAGGAGTTAAGTGATTAACAAATTTGGTAAATTGATTAGTAAAATATTAGTAAAATTCTTAAAACCTTGGAGGGAGGTAGAGAAGGAAGGAGCGGGGGGGGGGGGGGGGGGGACCTGCTATCTGGTCAGAGAAAGAACACATTCAGCAGTTAAGAGTACTTGCTACTCTTTCAGAGGACCTGAGTTCTGTTTCTAGCTTCTGTGTTTGGCAGCTCACAACTGCCCCTGTCTCCAACTCCAGGGGCTCTGACACCCTCTCTGACCTTTATGGTCACCCACACACATGTGGTATATATACACTGAAAAACACTTACATGCATACATACATACACACACATAAATAAAAAATTTAAAAACAAAAACAGACATGTTGGCTAATTCTAAAACATTTGAAATTTTGACATATATAAGAAGATAGATTTATTCATTAAATAAGTTAAAGAAAAAGTATTCCACAAATCAAACTTTGGTCAAATTAATAATTGTGTCAAACCAGCTAGTTGACATAGGAAGCTGCTTCTTCAGTGATCAATTTTCACTGAGTTAGCTGTTCTCAGAGCAGAATCCCCTGTGTTTTCCTGGGTGCTTCATTGTCACCCAGGCTTTTGGTCCTCAAAGGAGGTTCAGAGAATTTGAATGGACTGAAATTGTCACATCAGGAACACTGGGGAGAAGGTTCAGGCTCTGATCATGTCTTCCAGGGTCCTTACAGTAGAGAAGTATTTCCAGCTATACCTCCCTAGAACTTGTCATCAGCGTTCAAGCAAGTGTCCCTTCTCTCCTGCACCTCATCTTCTCAGACGTTTGTCTACACAGAGAATAATAATTCTGATTAGATGATTACTCAGACACGTTAGTAGGTTCACTTGCTGTGAAGTGTAAGGACACAGGTCAGATTCCCCAGCACCCATGCAAAAGTCTAAGTGCAGCAGCACATCTGTCCTCCAGAACTGGGGAGGCAGAAACGGGTTCGCTGGCGAGAGACCCTGTTTCAAAAATTAAGGTGGAGAGCAACTGAGGAAGACACTCGGTGTTGAATTCTGGTCTCCTTGTGACCTTATGCACATACATCAATATATACATGTATATAACACAAAAGATTATAGTTTGAGGAATTTTAAGTTACATAAATGGTGCATGCATAATTTTTATTTTTAAATAGTTATGTTTTCACGTGTGGGTGGTAAAGCAACTTTAGTTATGCTGTTTTGCTTTTTTTGATACTTTGTTTTATCCATTTTAATGTGTTGAAGTCAGTTTTGTCATCTTTGTATGATAACCATTCTAGCTTTAACTTCTTTATTGTCTTTATGATTTATTTTATGCATGTGTTTTGTGTTTGTGGCGGTGTGGTGTTGGTAGTCTGTAGAAGAACATGTGGAGCAGGTCAGACCCAACTCGGTAGCAGAAGAGTACCATATCAAGGTAGTCTCTCATGCCTCTCTGCAGCTAACACCTCATCCTTCATGCTAACCGTGACTGCCTCGCTGACGAAGAGACTCAGTGCTCATACCTCCTTAGCAAGGATAGGAGACACCCCGTGTCCTGCTCTCATAGATTCTCCTTCTCATTTTCAATTCATTTCTGTCACAGTTCCGAGTCTGTTTTTAAACACAGCTGGTCTTTCTTAATTCTTCTTTTCTTACTTCCCATTTGTCTCTGATTCTCCAGATGTGTGGCCCCCCCCCCCCCCCCCCCCCCCCCCCCCGGCAAGGCTTCATTTTTCCCCTCATCTTCCTAGGCTCTCACTGTTCTAATCGCTAATCCTTTATAGTTTCTCCTTTTACTTTCTATGACTCTGTCCTTCACCACACCTCTACACACTCTCTCTCAGACACTTCACTTCTTACAGAATATTTGTGCATTTTAGGGAGAGCTCAAATAAATATATAAATTGTGAAGAATTTTGGCCATCTTTTGTAATCATCACTGTGCATTCACATTGGGATTCTTCATAATTGGGGTGTGTGATTATTGAGCTTCAGAGCATGAGAGCAGATTTTCAGAACTAATTCCCAACACACTAACGCTCCCCCCCTTCTCCTGCTGCTGCTACATCTTCTTCTTTTAGCTGTAACCCTGTGATATGTCTGTGTCCGTGTGGAGTCATAGCAGCAGCTAACCCTCAGCACTGTTTTGTAGGTCGAAGCTGATCTGGGCTATCCAGGAGGGAAGGCAAGGGTCATCCATAAGGAGTCCGACATGATCATGGCATTTTCTATTAATAAGGTAAACATTGTGGTCATGATAAACGATGTGCCGAAATTTTAGTACAATTGCTCAAATCATTGTTCTGCCTTTGCCTTACAGGCAAACTGTAATGAAATTGTTTTGGCTTCAACACATGATGTTCAAGAGCTTGATGTCACTTCTCTGCTGGCCTGTCAATCATATATATGGATTGGAGAAGAATATGACAGAGAATCTAAAAGGTGTGTCTCATGGCTGATTATAAAAATGCCATCATCTTCAGCCAGTCCTGGGTAAATTGTTGGGATGAGAAAAATGTACCTCTCTTCAGCAATAAACAAACACAATGGGTTTATTTGACAATAGGAGGTCTTTCCTTATGTTAAAATTTATAAATACTCAATTATTTTTCCATTAAACGTTAATAGTATTTAAACCAGAATAATCTCTGGTACAAAGGTCTAAGGTTTAAAACTTCCACTTTGACATTTAATCCCAAGGAAATATCAGGAGTTACATAGTAGTCAGTCTATTTAATCGATCTGGATAATGAAAGTAGAAAAATAGCATGCGTAAATTTGTAGACTAATTGCCATGTGTTTGTGACTCGATGAATTTCATTGTGGTTATTTATAGGACCATTGGCACTTTACTAGTGCTGTACCGCTGAAGAAAATGTCTCTCACTAGCTCATCAGCTATTGGCTGTGTATAAATCCTCACAGAGGGATAAAATACTTTATAACTTTCAAATTTTGTAGCAATAAAGCTGCTCACACAGATAATGCATTAAACTGAATTAAATTAATTAATTAATTTAATTAATTAAATCTTGTTTGAAAAGGGAAAAAAAACCTAGTGTTAAAATTGGCTAGATTTATGATTAAGGTTTTTGTTTTGTTTTGTCTTTTTGAGACAGAGTTTCTCTGGATAGCCTTGTCTGGCCTAGAAATCGCTCTGTAGACCAGGCTGGCCTCAAACTCATAGAGATCTCTGCCTCCTAAGGGCTGTGATTGAAGGTATAAACCACCACTGCCCAGCTCTGTGCCTGATATTTTAATCAATGGATATTTATTCTGTTTTTAAATAATAGTTTAACTGCCAGAGGGGGAAAAAATTTTACAAAATGAGTTCGAGGACAAATTTTACAAACCAAGTTTCAGGACAATCAGAACCGTCAAACAGAGAAACCCTATCTTGAAAACCCAAAAACAAAAAAGAAAAGAAAACACAAACCCTTACTGTATCTGTGTCCTCAGGAAAACACATTAGAAAGTGTTTCTAATATAAAATTTCTGTACTTGGATTTGTGTTCACTGTTTTCCACAGCTCAGACGATATTGATTATCGTGGGTCTACCACAACTCTGTATCAGCCTGGTGCAGCCTCCCATTCGACAAGCCAGGCACACCCGCCTCCATCCTTGCCATGGCTAGGCAGTGGGCAGACCAGCACTGGAGCTACTGTGGTATGTTTTCTTTCTAGGCACACGTGGTTTCTGGTATGGGTTCCTCAAGAAGTACGTTTAAGTTATTTAACATAGAAATGATTCTAAAGAGGAGAATAACTGTTTTACTTTGAGTTTCCCTAGTGCATGATTTTTTCACACGTCAGCCACAGGTTGGAATGGATGTTGTTATCCGCCAGCATCATTTTCAGAATGAAAGGCACAGAATGCTAAAGCAAGTCAAAGAGGCGTTCATGCCTGTTTGTGCTTGAAAATGGTCTCAGATGACTGTAGGTTAGTTCTTCTTGGTCACTGGTCACTTGGTCACTCTATTCTTTCATGTTCTGCTCTGAAGAATCTGGATATCAGATGAGTGCAGAGTTCAGGCTTCTAATCTCACACGCAGGAGCCTGAGGTGGGAAAATTGCAAATTTGAGGTTAGCCTGGGCTACATAGCCAGCTCGTACCTAAGAAAGAAAAGAAAAGAAAAAAGCAACCTGGTGGTTCTCTGGGAGGGAGCCGTGGGAAGAGAGTCCCTTTGTCACTAGATGGAGCAGTTTGTAACGTTGTCACAGGCAGGGCTGCACCAGTAAGTGATTTCTCCTGAGGATGAAGGACATGAGAAGTGCTCTGATGCTTGTCCTTCCTCATCCCCTCTGGACATACAAAGTAAATCCATTTTCCTCCTTTTAAAGCTCATGAAAAGGAACCTCCATAATGTGAAGAGAATGGCTTCTCACCCTGTCCATCAATATTGTAAGTGTTTTATTTGTCATCCAAGGGTTTTAAGTATCTTTTCTCGTTTTGAAGAATGGGACGTATTGAAACTTTTCAGTTTCTTACTCCCCGTCTTCTGTGTCTAGACCTCACAGGCGCCCAGGATGGCAGCGTGCGCATGTTTGAATGGACACGACCTCAGCAACTTGTCTGTTTCCGCCAAGCTGGCAATGCAAGAGTTACTAGATTATATTTTAACTCACAAGGCAACAAGGTTCGTTCCTGGGAGTTAGTGCTTAATGTATCCAAAAGAGACTGAATATTGAGGATGAAATATTGGTAAAACTGCATCAAAAATGTTAATGACCCTGTGGTTAAACTGAGTAGTCAGTTTATAAGGTTTTGTTTATATGTCTTTTTTTTTCCTTACAATAGAAACACAAATCTGCAAAAATTGAGTGCAGTTTAACCAGCCATTCATTTCAGCATTGTAGGACAGAAAACTACTTCTGTTCCAGTGCTGTTGGCATCACCCAGCTTACTGGAGCCTTAGTAACATCCATTTCTCCCTCTCTCTGTTGCAGAGGCTTAGGGGAGGGCAGTGAGCACACTTAGCAGGTGACAGAGAAGGGCGGGCCACTCAGACTTTATGGGGGGCACAGTGGACACAGCTGGAGGAGGAGGTTTGTAGTGGAATCTGAGAAAGTCTCCTGTCTCTAGGTAGTCTTACTTCTGGCAGGAATTCCTAAAGTATGTGTCTGATGTTCATGCCATTCTTACAGTGTGGCGTTGCAGATGGAGAGGGTTTTCTGAGTATCTGGCAAGTTAACCAGACCGCATCGAATCCTAAACCTTACATGGTAAGTGCACCTCACATTCCCAGAGAACATAGTGTTGGGGAAGTGTTTGCTTTGCATCTCAGTAGTGGTTCTGTTGGAAAATGACAGTTCTGCCCAGCGTAAGGCGTCTGTCTTGCCTCAGTTTAGCCAGAAATTACCAAACAATTTTTGCTTTTTATCTTAAAGGGCAAACATGGATTTTTTTCTGTGTCCACTTTAAGTCAGGATACCTTTTGAATGATACTTTTATATTTATTGGAAACAATTCTTTTTTAAAAAATATTTTTTATTCATGACAACTAAATTTTAGTTGTAGAATTTTATTAAATATAGTTAAGATTCAATTAGATTCTAAGAACTAATTTCCTTCAGAAGTTTTTCTTCTTACCTGATTGATTCTATCCCTAAAATGTTACTTCACATTTTATCCACATTATGTTAAATAGCTGATGACATATCGATTGTGTGGCTTAGAAGGGAAGGTGATGCCATCCTATGTGGGACTAATGTGTGTTGCCCGATGTGTGATATACACCTCCACAGGTTAGGAGAGGGCAGTAGATCCCCTGGAACTGTTTAGAGATGGTTGTGAACCACCACATGGATGCTGAGAAGAGCAATGCATGCTCTTAACCTCTCTCTCCAGTCCTGGATGGGACTTTTGACACTAGATAAATGAATGGTGACTCAGAAAGCTGGGAACCTTCTGGGTACAGATGGATTACCCAAAGGCTTTTAAATAGTTCTTTCTGGAGTATATAGATTCAAAACAAACAAACATTTTTTAATTAAAAAATCTTTTTCATACAATATATTTTGATCACGTTTTCCCCTTCTTGACTCCCTCTTTAAATGTAAGAGATAAGAGTATCCCTTTTGGATTAGTGCACTGAAGGCTGCCATAATGTCTTCTAAGAAATGCAAGTAATCTTGAATATATGTTTTACCTTCTGTCTGATCAGCTCATGCAGAATGATGTTTTGTCTATTTTTAAACACCCTGGCCCTCATTTTGAAATTTCTGTTCTCATCACCTGATATAGCAAGAAAGGAATGCTTCTCTTCGTAGAAAGTGTCCCACGTTGCTGGCACTCCTTAGGCTTGCAGACCCTGTGCGGCACTACGTTTAAGAGTACGTTTGTGATTGCAGAGCTTGGGTGAACACAGGGTACACAAAGGGGGCAGAGCTGGGTGTTTGTATTGAGACTACAAAGTCAACCTGACTAAGTCTTTTTTACCACAGCCCTAGGTTAGATGGGAATGTTAGAGTTTACCTCCTCAGGTTATTATTCATTATGATTTTTACTATATCTTAAGTTTATTAAGTTATTCAAGGTTGTCAGCCCAAAAATTGTTTGAGCTAAAATTTAATCAAATGTCTTTAGTAAGTTTATATATTTAGTTTGGGGTGGGGGTCTTGCTACAACCCAGGTTAAGCTCAAAAGGTCTTCTTGTCTCACTCAGCCTTCCAAGTAACTGATGCTCCAGATGCCCGTCATTGTGTCCATTAGTCCATACACTATGCTCCAGATGCCCGTCATTGTGTCCATTAGTCCATACACTATGCTCCAGATGCCCGTCATTGTGTCCATTAGTCCATACACTATGCTCCAGATGCCCGTCATTGTGTCCATTAGTCCATACACTATGCTCCAGATGCCCGTCATTGTGTCCATTAGTCCATACACTATGTTCCAGATGCCCGTCATTGTGTCCATTAGTCCATACACTATGCTCCAGATGCCCGTCATTGTGTCCATTAGTCCATACACTATGTTCCAGATGCCCGTCATTGTGTCCATTAGTCCATACACTATGCTCCAGATGCCCGTCATTGTGTCCATTAGTCCATACACTATGTTCCAGATGCCCGTCATTGTGTCCATTAGTCCATACACTATGCTCCAGATGCCCGTCATTGTGTCCATTAGTCCACACACTATGCTCCAGATGCCCGTCATTGTGTCCATTAGTCCACACACTATGCTCCAGATGCCCGTCATTGTGTCCATTAGTCCATACACTATGCTCCAGATGCCCGTCATTGTGTCCATTAGTCCATACACTATGCTCCAGATGCCCGTCATTGTGTCCATTAGTCCATACACTATGGTACCTTGTTCTTTTCTTAGAATCAAAAAAGTATAATTTGTTGTTTTGAGACAAAACAGTGTTGCTCTGTTGACAGCCTGGCCTCAAACTCAAAGAGACCTGTCTGCCCCTGCCTCTTGAGTTTTATGTTTAAAGGTATACAGAAGCTACTATGCCTGATAAAGAATATGGCCTTTAATTCAGTGTACTTAGCAACTATTTCTAATGTTTAAATGTTTAGATATTATCAAAGTGATTTGCAAATATCTCTCTCCTCTTCCTGTCACTTTTTACCTTAGACTGAATCATTATAGTAAATTATTTTAATTAAGAGCCTAGAAGTTGCCAGGTGTGGTGCATGCCTTTAATCCTAGCACTCAGGAGGCAGAGGCAGGTGGACTCTGAGTTCGAGGCCAGCCTGGTCTACAGAGTGAGTTCTAGGACAGGCAAGACTACACAGAGAAACCCTGTCCCACCCCATCCCCCCAAAAAGAGAAGAGCTGAGAAGTGTGAAAGACATTTGTAGGCTGATGTTTAATTCCACTGAGTTCTTAAATAGTTTAAGACTTCTTAACATGAAAATTACTGTCTTACAATTTGGACTGAGAATTTGGAGCACAATTATAAACACAATGCTTTCTCCAAAAGGAAAAAAAAAATAATATCTGTAAGGCCAAATTGTTACAACATTTAATACTTTATAGGCTCAAAAAATAAATATAAAGCTTAAAAATTAGAGAATTAGACATGGGGAGAGAAACTCACACCTAATTCATGCTGACTTACTTGTTCTTTGTGCACATTAAAAATTCTTTAAAGGGCTGTGCCTTCACTTTTTACTTAACAAGAAGGGAAAGTTGGCAAGGTGGACTTTAAGTATGCTGTGGTCTACAGGCTCTGAGTACCAAGCGCACAGTGCATGTCTATGTTCTGAGGAAAGGAGTTAGGCTATTTAGTCTGGAGGAGGCTGGGACTCAGGCCACCTTGCAGTGTGGACCTGTACCACTCTCCCCCACCCAGAAAGAGTTTATATTACAATAAGGTTTCTGCCCCAGCTGGCCACAGTTCGGTCCCGCCTGCTGCCACTTATCTTGCCCACAATTCCAAAATCCTTATGAATCACACAGACACTTATATTAACTTCATGATGTTTGGCCAATGGCTCAGGCACATTGCTAGCTAGCTCTTTCATCTTAATTCAACCTATTTTCATTAATCTGCCATGTGGCCCGTGGCTCACCTGTGCTCCTTACATGTTTCTTCTTTGGGTGTCTGGCTCAATCTCTTTCTCGTACCTATGCTCCGATTCCTCCACCTACCTCTATGGTGTCTGCCATGGCCAACATATTCACAACATATAGGAAGACATTCCCACATCACTTCCCCGTTTCTGTCTAATCAAAAAAGAAGATTTCAATTTTAACATAGCAAAATTATTTATAACAAAATAGCTATCACATAAGAATTACAGTTATAATATCTATTCTATTTGTATTTAACAAAATTAAAGAAAGTATTCTATCATCTACCTTATCCTTGTGAATCTGAAGTTTCATATCCAATATACTTTTTAAAAATAACTAAGAAAAACCATACCTATAACTATCTAATCTTCA
The DNA here is from genome assembly GCA_033318265.1 of Phyllotis vaccarum. Classification (NCBI taxonomy): domain Eukaryota; kingdom Metazoa; phylum Chordata; class Mammalia; order Rodentia; family Cricetidae; genus Phyllotis; species Phyllotis vaccarum. The sequence continues at coordinate 77,153,860 of JARWLC010000012.1, forward strand.
ACTACCTCAGAGACCCAAGAAGGAAATAATATTTACCCAAATAACTAGGAAGTGCAAGCAACTTCCAAAATCTAGAAATGACAGAGATGACACCTATCTGCCTGGACAGTCACCCAAAGTTCCTTTATAAAGTTGGGGCATCCATCTTCAGCCTACAGGCCCAGAGTGTCTTTGGGCGCTAGCTATTGCAGTAATTCTCAATTGCAATATACCATACAAAGGATTAATATTTATTAAAGGGTATTTTAACACTCACGGATACAAATGAACCAATTCTTGAAGTTAGGATTGTCCGGCGACGAGGTTGCTGATCCGGTGTCCAAGAAAGCAGAAACAAAACGGGCCACTTAAGATCCCAGCAGCCTTTTCAACGGGGATGGCCACACCCTGTTCAAGCTTCCAGGACTCCAGAGACATGCCTCCCAGCCTTGTCAGCTAACACCCGAATTCCACCATAAGTTTAAACAGTGTTGCTGTTGTGTGTGGTGCTACAGCACTTGGGAAGTTGAAGATCATGAGTTTGAAGCAGCCTAAATTATATATCAAGATCCTGTATCAAAGTCAACAAAAATGAAAAATAAAGTTTAAAAACACATATTCTCACTCATGCATATGAGTTATTGGTGGGATAGTATTTGTATTATTTCAGTTACTACTGGATTTTAGGTCACGCTGGTTATATTTTGTTCTCCTGTATAGAGTTGGCAGTGCCACAGTAAGGCCACAAGTGACTTTGCATTTATCACCTCTTCAAGTCTAGTTGCAACATCTGGACAGTCCAATGACAATAGGTAAGTTGACAGAAACAAAGAAAAGAATAATAAAATTTTAGGCACAAAGCTATCTTTTCTATAAAGTCAGAATTTCTTTTAGTAGGTTTTTTTTTTAATCCAAGGATTTTTTTTTTAATATTTACAATCCTTACAATGGCTTTCCTTACCAGAAAGAAACGAAATAAAAATTTCTCCTAATGTGGTCTATAGTAACACCATTTTTATGCTGAAGTGATTTAGTCTTTAGAAAGCTATCATTATTCACTTCTTTAGAGCCAGCGAGTATTTGGCGTGCTATAGTTCTTTGCATTCCCCTCACACTGTTTTTAGCTGCATGCTATGAGTAGCACCTGTTTCCTTGAAGTGATTCTTCCCCAGGATGTAAAACTATCCTTCTACTGAGCAAGTCATTTCCCAGTTTCTGCAGAAGGCTAATAGAAAGAGATGGGCTGGGGTGCAATGACAGGGACCTTATGAAACAGGCTGATACTAGTTTGGGGAGGGATAAAGTCTTAGAAGAGACAAACCACCCCATTCTAGTTGGAGATTTTTCTTGACAAAATTTAGCCTTCTTGATGGTTTTAGAATAATTATTTATGATGTACTTTGTTTTTTCTTTAAAAGAAACGTATGCCTCTGGGACACATTAATATCGCCCGGAAACAGCCTCATTCACGGTGAGTTAGTGTGGTTTTTGACACATTATGAAGGAATGCTCTTCAGATTTGATTTTACTTCATGAACCCAGTGTTTGCTCCCAGGTAGATGTGGAGGACTGTATAGAGAGAAGAGGTTTATTTGGGCTAACAGTTTCAGCCCCAGCCCCTAGTTGTTTGTCCTTTGAGTCATGGAAGGAACATGGTGGGAGCAGCGGTTCTCCTCAGGAGTGCCAAGAAGCAGAGGGGAACAGAACTGGGCTCCCTTCAAGGAAATAACTGCTGAGATCCTACCGCGTTCTTTCCATGAGGCCCTAACTGCCTAAAACGTTTGCTGCCACCTAGTGGTGCCATGAGACAGAAACGTTTGCAGACACCCAAACTGTAGCAGGCAGCTCTTAAATGTTCCTAATTACAGGGCTGTGGATGGGAGCAGCATCAGGTAGGGTAGATGCTGCTGGGTGCTGATGAGGCGAGTAAGTGTACCACTGAGGAACCTGGGCTCCACTTCCGCTTCTACATTCTACTAGAAACACTTGAAATTTACATGAGGTTAGTGCGCTGTTCCCATGCTTCTCCACACTTTGTATGGGGCACAGAGTTTAGGACTTAGGTTTAAACATGCCTTTTGTTTTTCTGTTCATGTTTCATGTTGATATGATGGGTAGAACTCATTTTTTAGCATTACTTAGCACTTTAATTATAGGGTTTCAGGAACTCCACGACTTAACCGTAAGCTGTTCTTTAGTTTTCCTGTTTGTCCTTTTGTGGCTGTGCAGAACATCTGACAGAATCAACTAAAGTTGTGGTTGAGGATTATAGAAACTTTGTTCATGGTTGCTGGCTCCACGTTTCCTGGGCTGTGAGGAAAGTAGAACATCCCGGCAGAGAGCATGTGATGAGGCAGACAGGAAGAAAGGACATAGCAAAACCTGGTCCAAAGGAGCATGCGTCCACTGATCCTTTCCTGTAGGCCAGCCGTCTGCAGTTTCCCAGTAATGCCAGCCAGTGGAGGGTCTTCCTGTGTATAATCAAGAGCTGAAGCCAGAGTCCTCATGGCTGTTATCTCTTAGTGACTGGATTGCTGTCCCGGTAGCTGGGGACAAATCGTCACCACATGAACCTGTTAGAAGACTTCTGAACAACTGGAATCCTAACAACAGGAATGAAAAAAGTACACTGTTAACTCCTGTATTTTTAAATGTTTTGTGAAAGTCTTGTGGCGTTTTTCTCTTTGAAGGTTTCACGTGTCATGACCACGGTGCCACAGTCCTTCAGTATGCCCCCAAACAACAACTCCTAATCTCTGGAGGCCGGAAAGGGTACATCTGCATTTTTGACATTAGACAGAGACAGCTAATGCACAGCTTCCAGGCACATGACTCGGCCATTAAGGCTTTGGCTCTGGACCCCTGTGAGGAATACTTTACTACAGGTTCTGCTGAAGGCAATATCAAAGTAAGTAAGCACAGGAGGCAGGAGTGAGCTTTTTCTGCTTTTTCTGTTGTCAGGACTGCTAGGAAAGAGAAAAACAGCCTTGTGATCCGAAATGGAGGCACTGAAGCATTGAAGTAAAGCCTTGTGAAGTACTGGGTGTCCTTAACATTGCCCTCCACCCCCTTCAGCTCTTGTTTACTTCTGTATGACTCTTTCTAAACTATTCTGCTTTGGAAATCCAGCTAATAATCAACTTCACTGGACTCTGGAAGGGGCTGGAGTGCAACTCAATGGTAGAATACTTGCTTACATGTGCAAGGTTCTGGGTTCCACCCCCAGCATCACAAAATATTAATAAAGAGGGACTTTGTTTTGAGTAAAATGTTTGAGGTTTTGTTTTGTAATGATTAATATTGGCACTCAGAACCTCATGATGCTAGGCAAGCATTCACTAACAAGGTATGCCACTAGCCCCCACGTGGTTTGGTCTAATTAACACACGGATACATTTGACAACATTAGTTTGATACCTCAGAGTTTTCTTCCTTTTTCTACCTCTGTCCTTAATGCTCATAGCTGAAGGAATGTTCCCAGTGGGTAAGGTAGTACCATTATTTTTATATTACATTAGACCTAGCTTCACAGGGCGACATATTTTATTGGAGTAAATATTTGGTTGAATTAGTGGTGGGATATATGTATATGTGTGTGAAATATAAAATGTGGCAGCATGTGAAGAGAGAAATTTGGAAGAAGCAGCAGCAAGACTAAAGATAGGCTGCGACTTTTGCGAATGACTCTGTTGGGTAGATTGTTAGGAAAGCAGCAGGCAACAGGAAATTGGACTTTGGTGTTATTAGTTAGGCCAAGGAACAGAAGTGAGGGCCATACTTTTACTTTGGATCTCTAGAGCACTTTAATGACTGACCGTGTTTATTTTCTTTTTAAACTAGGTATGGAGATTGACAGGTCACGGCCTGATTCATTCATTTAAGAATGAACATGCTAAGCAGTCCATATTTCGGAACATTGGAGCTGGAGTTATGCAGATTGACATCAGCCAGGACAATCGACTATTCTCTTGTGGTGCAGATGGTACACTGAAAACCAGGGTTCTTCCCAGTGCTTTTAACATCCCTAATAGAATTCTTGGCATTCTGTAGTTTGAGAGATTGGGGTTTACCTTTATATACCTCTCAGTTAAAAGATGTAATGCAAGAATTAGGCAAGTTTGCTTTCCAAAACACTGTTACACCTTGAAAACAACACAGAGAATATCTGTGGAATTTGAATCTGATGCAAGCCGGGCTTTACTCTACCTGAGCATTGCCTCCCCTGGTTGGTAGAGTGCATGTACCTTGTCATAACACAGGCATATTTACAAAAAAAAAAAAAATCAATCTTTTATGACAGGAAGCTATTCTTTACATCATGTAACAAACCTGATTCAGAAACACTTGAGGTTAGCTAACAGTAAGTTAAAATAATGAAGGGCCTCTATACCAAATTGAGGAAGAAAACATTGCTGATTCAGGTTTTCCTCCTGTTCTCATCATGGATGAAGCATGCCCACTGTCTCCTTTGTTAAATGAAGGGTAGTCGTGAGATGTTGGATGCTCAGGACCACCAGAAATACTTCTTAATTGTGGAGCAGTGCCAGTCATCCTCATTATTCCCTGCTGGGTACTTTTCCTGTTAGTGTTTATACTGAGCTAGTACTGTAACTTGCAAATGAGTGCAAATTTAAATGCAATGTTTTCCTCACGATTTGCACATTGACATTTTTTGGACTGCTAGTTTTTCTATTAAAATATTTGCCTTTATGTCAGGAATGTAATATGTTAGACATGTGTATTTGTAGTTAAGCAAAACATACCTTCTTAGTCCAGTTTAGTAATTTTTCTTTTCATGTATTTAAGGTTAATAAGACATATTTAAGGCTATGTTGAAACTATACCAATAGACCATTTCATATCAATTAAATGAATGTTAGGCTTTTTGTGGCCAGTTGATGAGATTGGTGATATTATTTATTGCCACAGCCTATTGTATAAACTATGCAGAGTTGAATATTATTTGCTTGTAAAATATTAGCAAAGTCATATTTTGATGTATTTCCTTCATTATGACCAGAAGTATGTTGCAATATTGAAACCAGTGTCTGTGTGTGTTTATGTGTTTACCAGCAATTGTCTCCTCATGTGACGAGAATGTTTCATGCCCATGTGGTAAATAGTAAACATAATGGTACAAAGCACCTCTCTGATGGCAGATGTGGTACTCATGCTGTGAAGTACATATGTAAAGAAGATGTTACCTGTTAGAGTTTATTTTAGTTTTGCCTATTTAAGTAGACTGGTCCGGCATTCTTTGACACTGTTTTTAAGAGTTAATTTTAATAAAATGATTAACTACTAGAGAAATGATAAGCCCTTAAGCTGTCTATTCACTCACCCATTATCTGTGGACCATCATGTATACAGGAAACAATACTGGTGAGATGGAAATTGAGGACCAGTGATTCTATCACTGACCCTTGTCTGGACGGATTAGTTTATTGAAGGATTGTAGCTGTGATACGCTGGTGAAAGAGCTCTGGGGGTCGCTATTCTGTAGTTGGAAGGAAGAGAATTTGAATACACAGGAACTTGACAAAATTTGGGGATAAACATTCACCTACCACCATGTACCCTACTTTAGAATACTACAGCCTGTGTGTACTGTATTGTCTTTGTGCATATCATAAGATAATAGTGTTCAACAAGAATCGGAAGTAATAGATTTGTCTTTCAAAAATTGAGTTTCAGAGGTTTGATTTGAATTTGTACTTTATAATAACCTGCTGTTTGTCACATTTTTTTAAAAAAAATTATCAAAATAGACCTAAAAGAGCTTAATGTCTATGGACTTTGCTTTCTCTTTCCTTTGGTTGGTTGGTGAGAAGGGGCTGTACAACAAACACCAGGATAACCCGCCGGGTCTTTGTTCTGGTTTTGTTGTTGTTGTTTGTTTTTGGATTTTGTTTGTTTATTTTTTTTCCTGTCACTGTGAACAGGAAAGAGTTTTAGCTTATAGGTTACAGTCTGTCATTGAGCAGAGCCAGGGCAGGAACTCCAGGCAGAAGCTTGAATCAGAAGTCACAGAAAAATGTTGCTTCAGCTTCTGTCCAGCTACCTGCCTGGAGATGGCTCATGCCCTATAGACATGCCCACATACCAATCTGATGGAGGCAGTCTTCAATTGATGTTCTTCTAGGTACGTTACAGTGACTGAAGATCAGCCATCATAAGCTTTTAGAATATATTGAAGGTCTGTGTACCACATTTGCTGGGTAAGTCACTGTTTCCCTTTGCTTTGCCTTCCCCTAACCTGCCACCATCCACAAACTCACAAGCCAAGCTCCAGACCCATGGCCTAGAGCCTCTTTGTGAGCTGCTTTTGGTGGGTAAGTTGCTTCTTTTCCTTCCCCACCCCCCTTCTGTACCCCTGTTTCCTGTTTCCTCCTGCCCGTGGCCATCTCCATACCCCCAGGACCAGCTCCAGATGCAAGAGCCATCCTCGACTGGTGAGCTCTCCTTTCCTCGGCACACTGTTATTTATATACCCATAGACCTAACTCAGCATCCGTGGTTTGAGGCCATATTGTCAGCCAGGTCCAATTAAACAGCTCACCCACCACTTTTACCTGGCCAAGCACAGGTTACGTATCTTTTTCATTGGCTCAGAAATCTAAGGAAGCCCAGATTATCATATCAGACATGTAAAGAAAAGTTGATATGACCAGGTCAGATCACAAAAACAATATAAATGGCCAAGATACTGTATTTTCCATCAAACTCACTAGTCCTGTAGAAGGATTCTCTACTGCCTAGATAAATGTCAGAAACAATTATAAACTCTATCAAAGAATTCAAGAAATTGAAAGAAGACAGAAATAAACTCTTTACTGAGCCTCCAAAAGAAAAACAAACACCTGAGTGATGTTCAAGGAAATAAGTATAATTCAGTATTTCAAATCTGGATTTGCTAGAGTGATAGAAATATTGATATGAACACAAGCTGAAATGAAGATGGAACTGAAAAAACTCAGTACCCCAGTGAGAAAACTCAGGGGAAGCCTTGTAAGTTGAATGCATCTGGTAGAAGATAGATTATCAAGACTAAAGGATAAAGTAAATATTTCTGTCATTTTCTATTGCTGGGCGAACTAAGAGAACTGTTTAATTAAAAGAAGTGTTTAATTAGGACTTCAGTTGCAGAGGGACAGAAACCCATTACCATCATGGCAGGAGGCACGCAGGCATGCCACAGAGCAGAAGCAGAGAGCACACATTCCAGTATAGAGTACTGCAGATGGTGGGAGGCATTTGACGTTTCAAAGCCTGCTCATGGGACACATCACCAACAAGAACACACCTCCTAATCTTTCCCAAACAGTCCACCACCCATAGGGGCCATTCTTACTCAAACCACCAAAGGACCTATGTCAAATCAGCAAGAAATATGAAAAATTTTAAGCACAGAATTTTAAGCACAGAAAAGGAATATATAAAAAATATGAGACACCCCTAAAAGACCATTTGAATTACAGGTATAGTTGAGGAAAATGAATCCAAGTCAGTGGCATTGACTAGTTCTTTAGCAAAGTCACGGAAGAAAATGTTCTCAAACTAAAGAAAGACATACCCATACAGATATAAGAAACACAGAGAACCCCAACTAGACAAGACAAGAAAAGAAACATCCTTTAGCGCATCAGAGTTAAAACACTTAAATATACAGAGTAAGGAAAATATATTGAAAGCTACAAAAGAATATATAAAAATCTCATTAGAGAGAATAACACCTAATTTCTCAGTGAAAACTGAAAGCCAGCAGAGTTTGGAACATTGAACTCCAAGTTTTAAAAGACTACAACCACCAGTCTAGACTGCTAGACCCAGTAAAAACTACATGCCATAGTTGAAGGAGAAAGAAAAAACTTTCAATAATAGTCTAAAGGGTTCCTACCCAACAATAAAAAATGCTAAACAGAGTAATAGAAGCAATATTTTGAATTAAAAATAGGAATAAGCTCAGCCAACGCAACTTTACAAAGAAAAACAAAAGAATTAAATAAATTATTAAACCAGTAGGCAGGGTAATTATTTACAATGGAACAGAACACAATCCCACTACAGATAGTTTAAGGAAAATCAGTAAAACAAAACTCCATCTGTCATTCATGAGAAACTCACTTTAGTTTTAAAGATAGGCACATGCCACTTTAAAGAGATAGAAAGGAAAAGTTATTTTTATTTCAAGCAAATGGGATCAAGAAGCAAGATGGAAGTGCCATCTTAGTATCTGACCAAATAAACTTCAAACTAATCAGGAGAGCAAAGGTACTTCATTCTAATCAAGGGATCAGTTAATCAGAGGTATTACAACACTAAGTACATGTGCACCAAACTCCAGTATACCCAATTTCAGGGCATACTAATGGAGTTAAGACACAGATTAACATAAACCCAGTAATAGTACATTATTTCAACATCCCACATTTTCCAATAGGTCATGTGAACAAAAATTAGAGAAACCTCAGAAGTAAATGACATCTTATATCAAATAAACTTAACAAATCAACAGAATATTCCACCCAGACACTAAGACGTATATATTCAGTGCTACATAGAAACTTCTAAAATAGATCATATGCCAGAACACAAAACAAACCTTATCAATACAGAAAATTGAAATCACATATGTCCTAGCCGCCAACCATTATGTAATAAAATTTAAAATAAATAGCAAACAAAACTAATAAGGATAATAAAAAACACTTTATTGAATGATGAATGGATCTAAGAAGTGAAGAAAGAAAAGTATTCTGGAGCCAAAAACAACAACAGCAAAAACCACAATACAGCAAAACTTCTGGGAGACACTTCTAAGAGGGGAGTTTATAGTTCTAAGTACCTACCATTTTTTTTAAAAAAAAATAAGAAAACACTAATAAATTACTTATTAATGCAACTCAAGAGTTTGGAATAAAACAAGAAAATGAAGACCAAACCCAATAGATGGCAACAAATAGTAACAAAGTACTTTCAAACATTTACAACCAGTGTTTAAGTTATATATATATATAGAAGGATCACTTCTAATTTGAGGTCTGTTTTACCAAACTGGGTAAAGACGTCGGAGGGGGAAATGGCACACAATACAGGCACATCAAAATCAACACAGTCAAGTTGGCTTTATCCCTAAAGTACAGGGTTGCTTCGACATACATAAATAAATATACTTTTTGAAGATATGATTATATATAAGTAATTCCAAAAGGTCCCATCAGAAAACTAGAAACAAAACACTTTCAGCAATAAGATCAACTTAGAAAAATTAGTAGCCTTTGTAGATACCAACACACATTAGGAAAGAGATCACAGATGCATTCCCATTTACAACAGCATCAAAGGCAGTAATATACCTTGAAGTCAGTCTAACCAAGGAGGCAAAAGGCCTCTACAATGAAAACTAAATCTTAAAAGAAAAAATTAAGAAAATCGACATCTTGAGTAGAAATGATATTATGAAAGTGACCATTCTACCAAAATCAGTTTACATATTCAATGCAATCTCAGTCAAAATGTCTAAAAGATTCTTCATAGAAATAGAAAATAATTAATAAAATTTATATGGAATCAGAAAAGATCCTGCACACCCAAAGCAATCTTGAACAAGATGAATATACTGGAGGGATCGTCATTCCAGACTTGAAGATACACTAACAGAGCTATACTACCAAAACAATATAGTACTGGCACAAAACAGACGTGTAGAGTAATGGAGTGAAATAGAAGGCCCAAATATGAGCACAACCATCTGATACTTTACAGATACACACACACAAAATGCACAAGAGAAAAAAACATCTTCAGTAACTGGTGCTGGGGAAACTGGATGTCCAGATGCAGAAAAATGAAATTAAACTTGCTTCAATCACCCTGTACAATAATCATCTCCAAGTATCAGAGACCTCAATCTGAAACCCAAAACATCAAAACTGCTAGAAAAAAAAAAACACCTACACAGTTGAGGTTAGGAAAGGGTTGGATTTCATTTGCCTAGGAATTAAGGCTAGCAATTGACAGGTGGGACTTCATCAAACTAAAAAGCTGCTTTACAGCTAAGGAAACAAGTGAAGAAACCTAGATAGATCTTTATTTTTCTAGCTATACAGCTGACAGGATTAATATACGGAATATACAGAGAACTCAAAAAAATAGAATCAAGTAAACAAGGGTTCCTAATAGAAGAAATAAAAATGTTCAAGAAATACTTCAAAAATGTTCATCAGTTTTAGCATTTAAAACAACTTAGAGATTTCATCTCAGTCAGAATGGCCAAGATCAACAAAAAACTGACAATTCCAGCAAGGTTGTGGGGAAAAAGGAACTCTCTTGGTGGGCATACACACAGTGCTGCCACTCCGGAAGTCAGTATGAAGAATCCTCAAAAAATTAATCTACTTTCTGACCCAGCATATGTTGGCATATGCCCAAAGTATTCAACATCTTCTTCCATGGATAACTTGCTTAACAACATTCAATGCCACTGTATTTACAATAGGTAAGAAATAGAACCAACCTAAATGTCTTCCAACAAATAAATGGATAATGAAAATGTGGCACATCTATACAACAGAATACTATTAAATTCTAAAGAAAAATGTAATCATGAGTGGATGGATTTAGAAAATACTATATTTAGTGAGGTAACCCAGATTCAGAGAAACCACCTGTTTTCTCTTAACTCCAGATCCTAGCTCCAAATCTTAAGATGTGAATATACAACATGGAGTAGCCACAGAAGCCAGGAAAGTATAAACGGACCATAGAGGTGGGGTGAGAGTTGGGAGGAGAATTGTAGAATACTGGTGGTACAAATTGGTGTCTCCAAGAGGAGTATAAGAGGTCTCCAACTGGGGTGTGGTCAATACAAAAGTGGGAGGATGGGCAAATAACATCAAGAGGTTTTTTTTTGTTAAGCCTCAAGGAATATTAAAGGTTACACACTATATATCTGTGTACACACACACACACACACACACACACACACACACACACACACACACACACAGAGCTTAAAAGAAGTCATGTCACTTGTCAGTGCTTCACACAAGAACCAACCCTAGTACCGAGCATGAGAAACTTGCTTTGAAAGACTTGTCAAAGGTAGTCAAGAGACTCCAAGTTGCCTGTGGTAGCCTTTCAGAAGTTGAAGCTCAGTCCCAATTGCTTAGGACCCACATACTTAGGACATGGGAGTTGGATGATCAGAGCGGCGTCTAACCTAAAAGCCTCTTTCCCAATGACTAGCTTCCATGGTGCCAGAAAATACTATGCCAGCTGCAAAAGGAGGGAAGCAATTAAATCCTACCCAGCTGTGACACCTATGAACCACAATAGTGACCAGCATGGCAGGTTATCTGTAAATGTGCAGTAAGTGGCATTTACATTGTGGTAAACAACAGCTGTCTAATGGAACCTAAGTTCTGCTCAAGAAGGGGGAAATCATGCCTGGTAGTGGAAACCTAGTCAACTTTCTGGAACTGATGAGGTCATGTCTACTACTGTAACAAAAGGTTTCTGGCCTGACTAGCCCCATGGTCTGGACCTGCCTGCAGCTGCTCCCCCCACCCCATGACTCAGACGCTTATATTATTTACATGTTGTTCGGCCTTTGTCTCAGGAATATTGCTAACTATTCTTAATTCAGCCCATTTCCATTCATCTGTCTGCCACGTGACCCGTGGCTCACCTGTTTTCCCTTACATGTTGCTTCCTTGGGCAGCTGGATTGATCTCTTGTCTGACTCAGCCCTCCTATGTTCCAATTCCTACCTACTGCTACAGTGCCTGTCATGGGTCAAAACACTCCTTTATTCATAGCATATCCAAAGATATTCCCACATCATACTACTGCCATTTTGCTAGACCAGTATAATCCCTTACTACATTCTAATTATCCTTATACCCACAGATAGGTGTAGCTACCACACCTCATCCAAGAGTCTCTTTATAACAATTAGAGACTACTACAGAAAACCACAACTGGATATAATACAGAGAGCACTAGACCATGGGAAGCTCAACCCTAAAGGATACATCTACATGACAGTTTCTGCATCTGTGGTTCAGAGAACATGGCAGAAGAGGAGAAAGAGAGACTGTAAGAGCCAGAATAAGGAAGTGTGCTGTGGGACAGTCTGCATAAACAAAACCAGAACTGTGACAATATCAATTGACATGCTAATAAGGAAGGAGAACTCACGGGCCCCACTCCTAGACAGAGCTACAGGCAACTATGAGAGAGGAAGAGATAGTCGCTTCTAGTGATGGGCCCCAGAATTCATCTAATTCACAGTGCTCAGCCATTTTGTATTGAACAGACAATAAAAACAGACTCATGAGCAAAACTCTGGATTTTATTCCCAGCATTACATAAAACCAGTTGTGATGATGCTATCTGTAAAACCAGCACTTGGGAGGTAGAGGCAAGATGATAAGTTCAAGGATCAGTCTGGGCTGTATGAGATCCTTTCTCATAAAACAAAACTCAAAATACTTACAATTGGAATTCAGTAATATATTAAAACAGGCTTTTGTTGAATTTTTTAACCTTTGGCTTTGGGTAATTTAGTTATTCAAATGCCAGGTCTAATCTTGAGCTCTTTTAAAAACGCTTTTAGGGAGATTCTTGGTGTTCTGGAGATGTACGGAGCCTTTTGGCTTTGTGTTGGCTGTCAATCATGATCAGCCTTTAACATGTTTAGAGGGCCATTCAGTCCCAGCAGCTTCCACCTGATGCCTTGTCCTCGGTCCCTGCTTCACCCTGATTGTTGCTGCTGTGTAACAGCGGCCAGTACTTCTTGTTCCAGTGACAGCCTAGGGCTCTCCAACAAGAACAGTGGCTTCTTTCTGGGACTATATCCAATAAGCTTTGCAGGCTTTAGCAGAGTAAATACAGGCTTTATAGTTAAATTTTACTTTTAAATCAAATCTGTGTATGTTTTTAAGACAGGGTTTCTCTGTTGTCCTGGCTGTCCTGGAACTCCTATGTATAGCAGGCTGTGGTGATATATTGTATATGTGATAAAGCTTGTCTGAAAATCAGAAGACAGAGCCAAGCCATGAAGGTCAGGGAGTGGTGACCCAGGTCTTTAATCCCAATGCTTGGGAGGCAGAAATCCTCTAGATCTCTGTGTAAAAGGGCAAAGAAAGCCATGCAGTGGTGGCACACACCTTTAATCCTAGTACTAGGAAAGTTGAAGGAGGAAGTGGCTGGGCAGAGAGAGGGGAGGCAGTTCTTCCTTTAGCCTACATTCTCTTTCTGCTGAGGATTTCTGAAGTTGACCTGAGGAGTTGGCGAGGTGAGACCTGGCTGTTTATCTTTCTCTCTAATATTTCAGCTTTTCTCCAACTTCTGGCTTTGGGTTTTTATTATAATACCAAATAGAATTCATGCAGTAGCAGGCTGTCCTAGAACTTACAGATATCTACCTGCCTCTGTCTTGTCTTCCTCAGGTTGAGATTAAAGGCATGAGTCACCTGCCTGGCTTAAAGCAACAGAAGTTTTCATACAAGTATATCAAGTGAAATTTCTGAGCATGTTTTTATTAATTTGTTTTTCTTTACCTGAAATTAAAATTTTACATTGGTATTTTGTATTTTGGCAGCTTTCCCATCGGCCGAGATCCCAGAGAAGGCATCTGAAATGGAGGTCTGCCCTCCAGAAATGATTAGCATTTATGGAAGTGGAGCAGAAGGGAAAAGTGGATCTCAGTGATGCAGACTCAATGGCATAGCTCACACATGGAACTTTGGCATTGTGTGGCCTTTTAGAGGCATTCCAATGAGGGCTGAGGTGCCTGGGCCTTTACACCCATGTAATGATCAGTCAGTGGGGGAAATGGGCATGTTTTTTGGTGTAAGGGGCTCTGTGCAGCATGGGCAGTTTCTGCAGGAGCTAACATCTGAAGGTTGTGAGTTGACAGCAGCTCTATCACTTGATACAGAAAGTGTTTGCTGAAGCATAATCTAAGTAGTGATTCTGCTGCACTGCTGAATATTTGAGATTTCATAGAAAAAAATGTAAGCATCTTCCACATGAGGCTCCGATGGCCTAGAAGAGACTTTGGCTTATAGGTAACAACTACTAAGTGATGATTACTTTGAAGGGTGAAGAAGGGTATCCCATGGGGGCTGGTGTTGGATGTCTGTTCTGTAATGGTCCTATACTGTGAGTAGAGACTGAACATAGCTCCTTAGCAAACAATCTTAGCATGCTGACATGGCCAGACTGCTAGTCACAGAATTCAGACTTCTAGGGCAGCTTATACTTAGGAGCTGAAATTTGATTGAGGGCTGGAGAGACCTCTCAGTGAAGAGCCTGCTCTATTCTTGCAGAGGCCCTAAGGCTCACACCTGTCGGGAACTCCAGCTACAGGGGGATGTGAGACCTTCTTCTAGACAGGCAGGCATCTGCACACACACACACACTCTCTCTCTTTCTCTCTCTCTCTCTCACACACAACATTCTTTTAAAAAAGTAAAAAAGAAACTGAATTGAAACAATTTAATTGTCAAGGTTGTCTGTAACAGCTTATTAGGGAAAAGAAGTGAAGCTGAGAAATGAATTTCATTTGTAGTTCATTATTTTTTACATTTTATTTATTGTTTTGTGTGCATTGGTGTTTTGAGTGAGGGTGTTGGATCATCTGGAACTGGAGTTGCAAACAGTTATGTGCTGCTATGTAGGTGCTGGGAATTGAACCTGAGTCCTCTGGAAGAGCATTCAGTGCTCTTAATCACTGAGCCATCTCTCCAGCCTCTCATCTTTTTAAAAAACCCCATCTCCAGTAGCTACAAGGTATTTGAATTGCATGCAAAGTCTGAATGGCTCACTTACAGGGTCCAGAATCTTACTTAATTTTTAAATTTCTCTGTTTTGTACTATTTCAGTTAATGAAGATTATAAGCAGTACACACCGAGTTGCCAGGAGCAGCAGATCTACCAGGAAACGCCATAGGCATGGGGTTCTTGAACTGCTTTACCTCTAGATGAGGCAGTCCCCCCCTTTTGGTGGATTGACAATGTTACCTGCCTAATCAAACCACCCAGCACATAGAAAATAGTCACGTTGTGTCCTCGCCTTAGAAACAGGGTAGTTATAATTTCTCAAGAATTGTATAGTTTTCATAGAATTTCACATAGAATAATCAAGGAACGTGAGTCATAATTAAGGTTTCTATTGCTGCAATGAAACACCATGACCCAAAAGCAAGTTGGAGATAAAAAGGTTTATTAGATTATGCTTCCACATCACTGTTCATCATTGGAGGAAGTCAGGACAGGAACCTGGAGGCAGGAGCTGATGCAGAGGCCATGGAGGGGTGCTGCTTACTGGCTTGCTGCCATGGCTATTTTTCAGCCTGTTTCCTATAGAACCGAGGCCCTCTAGCCAAGAGATGACCCCATCCACCATGGGCCAGGCCCATCCCCATCAATCACTAAAAATGCCTTACATGCTTACCCACAGCCAGATCCATGGAAGCATTTTCTTAATGGAA
This sequence comes from Phyllotis vaccarum, assembly GCA_033318265.1. NCBI lineage: Eukaryota > Metazoa > Chordata > Mammalia > Rodentia > Cricetidae > Phyllotis > Phyllotis vaccarum. The sequence goes on from JARWLC010000012.1 coordinate 77,169,339, forward strand.
CTTCTCCCCTCTCAAATGATTCCAGTTTGTATCAAGCTGACATAAACCAGCTGGCACTGAAGGTTATATTATTCTTTGTCCAAGGAATTGACATCCAAATTCATACAAATCTAGTTTTAGGAATTGACACTTGTCCAAATTCATTCAAATCTAGTTTTAAAAACTTAACCATTTTTATTCTTGACCCCAGATGGCTTCTCAGTTACTTTGCCCTGCTGATGTCATCAAATCTCTACTGTGTTTACATCTTTGTGTACCCAGTTCTGTGATTTCTCATCTTTCTTGTCAACTTGACACATCTAGGAAGGAGGAATCCCAAGTGAAGACGTGCCTCCATCACCTCTGAGAGGAACTATCAGCCTACTGGGATCTGCGCCACACATGGGCATGTAGTCCTCTGCTGTAGAGAATGCTGGCTGAGCACAAGGATTAAACAGCAATCCTCCATGGTCCTTCTCCTTAGCTCTTGCTGTGGCTTCCCACGATAGTGTGTGCTGAAAGAAACCCTTCCCTTCCCAAGTTACTCTTTGTCAACAGAGAACATACTAGAACAGGTTTGGTTCCTAATTATCCATTTCCTACGTTTTTCTACAGCAGGAACAGTCCATGCTAATGATTGCCTACTGTTCAAACAGAACTACCAAAGTTTCTTTTGTTTGTTTGGTTTGGTTTTGTTTTTACAGAGAAACACAAACAACATAATTCTCCTCAGTGTTGACCTTAGTTGGGTTTCACATATGTGTATATACATATACATATACATATACATATACATATGCAAAAATAACCATACACATTTCTACATGTGATTGTGTTTAGGACAATTTTATTTTACTAATTATAACTGTTATTTGCTGGTCATTTGGAGTCTGTGGTTACAGACAGGAATTATGTGAGAGACAAGGCCAGAGCGCTGCTGAGAAGTCAAGAACTTCATCCCTCACACGCCGTTCAGGCAGAGGTCAGGTATACCCTGTATGGCTGGAAGATGAGGGCTGACTTTTCAAGAAGTGTGCTTTCTCATTTGACATTTTACCTTTTGAGATTAAAAAGGACTTTGAAGGCTCCCAAGACCAGAACTGATCCAAAACATTCAGCCTGGCACACTTGCCCTGTCCCATCCCCGCTGCCTCATGATACATCGGGGCCAGAGGCACCTGTGCAACATCACTTGGGCTCTAAATCAATTAAAATAAAATGCTTTGTTATCTGGTCTGGCCTAACTTCAAGCTGAAAGGTATGGTTCCTAGTGTAGTGGCATCTCCTTTAGATTTGAGAAGAATTCAAAAATTATTTGATTTCATACAGTGATAAGCAAAATGCTTTCAGAACAACTGGCTCTAAGTGACAGTGTGGATGATTAAAATAATATCTTCACTTAAAAACACAAGGCTGTGATTTCTATTTAGCAATGAGCCTGGAGTACCTGTGTGCGTGTGTGCATGGGAGTGTGCATGCAGGCATGGGTGTGTGCGTTTGTGTTGAGTGATATAAAATGAAGTACTGTTTGCATGAAAAAAATAAAAGTTCTTCTGTAAAGACAAAGTAATCAGACATCAGTTAACCTTCCTTGTTCTAATCCTACTACACAGTAGCAAAAGGAACAGTGAAAAGAAACCAACCCAGCTCTCAATATGAGCTTTTCCTATAGAAAGTGTATGACTGCTCAGCCATAGGAGAGCCGTCTGTGCTCCCAGCACTCAGGAGGCTGACGCAGGAAGATCACTTGGCTCCTGAGCAAATACAGACCCTGTTAAAAAAAAAAACAAACCAACCAGCACAAACATAAACCAGACTTAAGATATTTGATAGTTCAGATACCAAAACTGTGTGAGATAATTCAACAACTCAACTATTTTGCTTGTGATATATGTACAGTTAGTATTGTATCTATTCTCAGCAATGCTACTAAGTAATGGAGTTATGTTTATATCCAGGTCCACTGTGCTCGGATATAGTACCACGTATTTGAATACTTTACAGGACCAATAGCATTCATTAGACACTAGTGAAACAGGAGAACTCCTCACTGCAACCACCGAATCTGAGAGAATATCTCAAAAGCTGTGATGACTGGCAGAACCAAACAATGGAGAAGCAGAGAAGCTTCCCAACCCATCACCTTGAGCACTCACCAAGAGCGCCACTAACCAGGATATTTAAATAGCTCAGTATGCACAGCCCAAGTCTTAAAGTGCTTCTGTCAAAAGGATTAAACCAGGCCACAGGGCCACAGAGAACTGCTTTGGGCCCAGAGGAAATATTTCAGAACACTCACACTGGAACAAATTGCTGTCCAGTCTTTCCTGAACAGTTTCTGTAGTTTCTCTTCCTGTCTCCAGAGGGAGATGAATTCTCAGCTCCCTCTTGGCCTTCATGGTCCTGCCTGGAACTCAGTGCCAGGCTGAAAGGCTTGGCAGAAACCATGCCTGTTTAAGGGTCGCACAGCAGCCATTTAAACTAAATCATTTTCTTACTGTCCAAGAGGAACAGATGAAGCCTCGAGAACCATTTGGGAGTGAATCCCTCCGTAACTGGAAGTTCACTTACTTCATTTCGTGCTGTTCTTAGCTTTCCCCTCTGCTGGAACTCAAGCCACATAAAATGCCACTTCTCAATTTGAACAGGACCTGGGAAGCAAGCCCTTCCAGGAACCTGGCCCACTTTGTGTCCTAGATTAAAGAACAGCATTTTTTTTTTCTTTTTCTGTAAAGGATTGGGTAGTAGTGTTTTGGGATTTTCAGAACTGCTATGCTTCACTGCTGTCATGGTTTGCAATGTGAGTCTTAGCTGCTAGAATGTTATGCCACTTTCAGGAGTGGGAAACAGGCTGCAAACGGTGTCTCTCTTCTGAAAAACCATCATGGTTCTATGGCTCTAAACCAGGTTATTGCCCACTGAGTGTTTAATACCCAATACTAGTCCCATAGCCTTGGCAGAGGGGGCCATGAGCTGAGGAATCTGTGTTTGTGCTCCCCAGAAACAGGCAGGCATGATCAGAAAGTGTCGGGCACCTAGGAGGGCTTGATGCAGTTTCATTTGGAAACCTAAGCCTATTCACGGTTTTTACTGATCTTGGATTTGTATTTAGGAGCTAAAAACAATGACCATTTGTTGCACGAATGAATGAGTCTCCGGGATAGATCTCTGAGGAAGTTGGAGATACTAGAGGGAATAAACACCACAGTCTTATCTTACCCAGCTGTCTTCCAGCTTCCTCAGCCTCACTTCCCTTATAATGGCCCCTCTGTGTTTCTATCCTGTCTTAAGTACTCTTTCTGTAACTAAGGCATGGCCCCACCACACCTGCTTGGGAGCCTGGAATTCCTTCTATAATCTAAAGTGACCTTGACTCAGTTGGGACTAAGGGTGTAGGTCACCACTCCCAGGATACTCCCTGTGCTGGGATTAAAGGTTTGAATCACCATTCTCTGATTTTTGTAGACTGACTGTGGTTAGAGCTCTGGGACTTCTGGAGCTTTTACTAACCCCCCACATAGACTTTGGGTAGATTCCCTCTGATATCTCCAAAACTTCTGAAGCTTTTATTGAATCCCCACATATTCCCTTTTGTGTCAAAAAGAAGGTGATAGCTAACAAAAAAACCCCCCACAATATACAATAGGTACAATAATTATATACAATATATGCAAACAATAAATGAGTAATGTCCAGTCCATTAACAATTGACAATTCCAAGAAAATATTTCATTATCCTATTTTGATGAATCCAAAGGATTATACCTAATTCATTTCCTTTCTAACTAAAAGCTATTATTTTGATGTCTCTTAAATTTATAAACTTTAACTTCAAAGTTTCTTTTCTAAAACTGTCATTAGAAAACTGTCATCTTCAACTACCTCAGAGACCCAAGAAGGAAATAATATTTACCCAAATAACTAGGAAGTGCAAGCAACTTCCAAAAACTAGGAATGACAGCGATGACACCTATCTGCCTGGATAGTCACCCAAAGTTCCTTTTATAAAGTTGGGGCATCCAGCGTACAGGACCAGAGTCTCTTTTCATCTCAATGAAGCAGAAAATCTGTTCTGTCCATTTTGGGGTAGTTCAGTCACTTCTCCTTGTGTCCTGAAGATTGAAGTCTCTCTTCAAAGTTCTTTTCAATTTTCCTTTGTGGTATTTGTTGGTTATTGGTCTCGTGCCAGTATTTAGCCTTAGATGGAGTTTACCACTGCTTTGGACTGCATTTCCAAGCAACCTAATTCCAGGAAGATTCAGGCCCAGCATGCCAGGGGCCGCTACCGCCTCACACCATCCACGGGCCATCTCTGACAGTTTTCTCTGAAAAACAGGAACCTGAAGGACCATCTCAGCTTGTTCTGTCAAAGTTCAAAGGTCACTTTCTGAGGGAACCTGCATGTCCAGTTCAAATAGCACACTGTCAAGCAGTCAATACAGGAACAGGTTCTTGTCCAATGACTAACCATTGCCACAAGGAAAAAAGACTCCGTATGGAGTTTCTTCAATACCTTTTTTTCTCTTAAAGTAGATTGGGGCTGCCAGGAGCAGACCTCCCTCACTGTCCAGAAAAGTCTTTAAGTTCTAAAAGTATTTTAAATGCCATATTCTATAGATCTCTGAAGGGTTTGAAGAAGACCTGTTTATCTAAAATATATTTGTTTGACCTTGAAAAACATAACTAACATGACTGTCTGAATGTAATGTCTAATTACTGACTTGCATTGCTTTATATTCTAATTAATTGGAAATAAAAACTTTCATGGACTAGCAATTTGGATTACAATGTTAGATAAACTGATTAAGTATACTGCCTCAAACAAACATAGAAATATTTGTACAAGGACACCATTAATCTCAATATACACAATTTGTATGCAGAAAACCAATGCAATGTAAAGTATTTAAAGCTAGTAAATCCTTTTAAAAGAAGATTCCATAATCTATCCTTATATCCTATTTGTATACCCTTTTCTATTTTTTTAAACACAAATCTTGAATCTAATCATTCTTGTTTAACTTTTTTCTAACCATAATCATGAACAATTTGTAACCAATTAACCTAAACAATGACAATCATCCATGACCCATTGAATAACCAACACCAAAACACCCCACCACTTGGGAATGTGGGCGCCATGTTCTTAAATTTACTTCCTGCTGACTGGGGGTGGCAGCATCTTTTGGGGATCCTGAAAAGAAAAGTTTTATTAAATGTCAGGTCCTGAAATAGGTAACTGTGTCATTTGTTGTCCAGTTTCTGCATGACAGGAAAGCACACAGCTTGTCTCAAGTCCTGGCTATAATAGTCTGTGAAGCTGGTTCATCTCAGCGAGCTTCCACAAAATTGTCCTGAGCAGTTTGTAGTCCAAATCTGATCTTTGATTGGTGTTTGTCAGCCTAGGGGCTTTGTTAGAGTTCATGTGAAGCAATCATTGTGGGGCCCCATCTTCCTTTTGGATATTTCAAGTTAGCAATTAGGCCTTGTCCTGGATCACTGCAGAAAACCGATAAGAGACTAAAAACCAACACAGTGTACAGGAAACTAAACATATAACAATTTATCGAGCATTTGATTAGTAACAATAGAATAGTCCCTTATTTTTTTTATTATTCTTTCCCATATCAGGTGGCTCTTCTGATATGATACACAGACTTTTATTTTCCTTTAACAAGTATGCTTGAGTTTAGAGAAGGAGGGAGCCACAATCCAACTCTAAAACTAGTTTTAAGTTATAAATAAACTGGGACTTTAACTAATAAAAAAATTTGTAAAGGTTAAGTAATGAGATTTTACCCTATCAAGTATTCTGGTACCAATAGTTACAAGATTCTTTTGTTTGCAAATTTTCCTGGATAGACTCTTTTTAGCTTTAGATGCCTAGATGTCCAAGGCCTTTTAACTTCTTGAAGATGGGTATTTCAAGTTTCCTGTAAAGACAAAAACAGAAACCTGCCCCGACCCTTTGTTTTTTCATACAACTGAAAGAATTGTAATATGGGTGGATGAGCTATCAATTCTTAGTTTCATGACATGTCTCTGGTTCAGTTCGAATCTTTATTAATTTTGATGGTATCCATATCTTTTCCACACCTGTGGAAATAAATGCAAAACCCCTTCCCCAACGTAGCACATGCCCTGGCTTCCATTTAGAGGTTAGTACATCTTTGAAGTAAACAGGCTGAATTAGCTCAGCTGTTTTTCCTATGGTCCAATGCCTTTCAGCAGCTGTTGTTCCTTTGTCATTAGCATTGAGAAAATTCAAAGTTAATAAAGCACTATGTAGTCTAACTCTGGGGGTCTTTGTTATTCCTTTCTGTTTATTTAGCATATCCTTTAGAGTTCGATTTGTTCTATGACTGCTTGTCCTGTAGGAGTGTGTGATATTCATGTAATATGCTTTATATTATAATAAGCAAAAAATTGTTTCATTTTAGTAGAGACATATGCTGGAGCATTGTCAGTCTTTAATTGTGCTGGTATTCCCATGATGGCCATAACTTCTAGCAAATGTGTGATTACAGAATCAGCCTTTTCTGAACTCAAAGCAGTTGCCCATTGAAATCCTGAAAATGTATCTATTGTATGATGGACATATTTTAATTTCCCAAATTCTATAAAATGAAATACATCCATCTGCCAGATTTCATTTTTAGGTATACCTTTAGGATTAGTTCCTGCTGGCAATGGAGTTTGGTTATAGAAAGAATGGGTGGGACACCTTTTTACAATTTCTTTGGCTTGTTGCCAAGTGATAGTGAAATCTTTTTTTAATCCTTTGCAATTAACGTGATGCTTCTTATAAAATTCTGAAGCCTCTAGTACATTTCCTATTAATAATTTATCAATTTCATCATTACCTTGTGCTAAAGGACCTGGCAGATCTGTATGGAATCAAATGTGTGTTATATAGAAGGGATGATTTCTAGTCCTGATTATTCCTTGTAACTGAATAAATAATGAAGTTAATTCTGATTCATCATTAATAAAATCAGCTGTTTCAATGTGTAGAACAACTTTCTGCATACTGAGAGTCAGTGACTATGTTAAGTGGTTTTGTAAAGTTCATTAACACTGTCACGATGGCATATAAAACTGACTTTAGAACAGAATTATAAGGGTGTTGAGTTACTTTACTTATATGTTCTGATTTGTAACCAGCTTTCCTGATTTGTTTGCATCGGTATAAAATGTAGGAGCTCCAGAAATTGGTTTATCTCAAACAATACGAGGGAGAATCCAGTTAGTTTTCTTTATAAATTCAATTCTTTTGCTTTTAGGATATTTGTTGTTAACATCTCCCCAAAAAATTACTGCAGGCTCTTTGCCAAGGTTCACTTTCTAGCCATAATTGGTCAATTTCTTCATTAGTTAAAGGTACAACAAATTCTCCTGAGTCCATTCCTGTCAATTGACCAAGTCTTAATTTTCCTTTAAAAACAAGTTCAGAAATCTTTTCCACGTATGTTTTTAACTTCTTGCTTGGTTTATGTGGAAGAAATATCCATTCCAATATAACATTTTCCCTTTGCATTAAAATTCCTGTAGGAGAATGCTTAGAGGGCAAGATAACTAGAATGCAATTAAGGTCTGGATCCACACGATCCACATGTGCCTCTTGTAATTTCTTTTCCACCAAAGCCAGTTCTTTCTCAGCTTCAGGTGACAACTCTCTCAGACTATTTAAGTCCTTTTCACCATTTAACGTTTTGAACAGATTGTCTAGTTCATCATTTTTAAGTCTAATAGTCGATCGTAAGTTGGCAATGTCTCCTAGTAGTCTTTGGAAATCATTAAGTGTCTTTAATCTATCTCTCCTGATCTGTACCTTTTGGGGTCTAATTTTTGTTGACCTATTTTATATCCTAAATAATTAATGGAATCCCCTCTGTGTATTTTTTTTTTTTTTCGGACAATCTGCAATCCCCAAGCAGACAAAATTCTTTCCACTTCTTCAAAAAGTTTTTCCAATGTACCAATATTTGAATTGGCCAATAAGATGTCATCCATGTAACGATAAATTATAGATTGTGGGAATTTCTTGCGTATTCTATTGGCTTTTGAACAAAATACTGGCACAGAGTAGGACTATTCAGCATTCCTTGAGGGAGGACCTTCCACTGGAATCTCTTTACAGGCTGAGATTATTATAAGTGGGCACTGTAAGGGCAAATTTGACTTGTTCTTGTAAAGGTATTGTAAAAAAAAAAAAAAAAACCAGTCTTTTAAATCAATACTATAATAGGCCATTCTTTAGGTAACAGAGAAGGCAAAGGAATCCCAGATTGTGGAGCCCATTGGCTGGATCACCTTGTTTATTGCCCTTAGGTCTGTTACCATTCTCCACTTTCCAGATTTCTTCTTAATAAATACAGGAGAATTTCAAGGGCTGGTTGATTCTTCTATATGCTGAGCATCTAATTGCTCTTGTTCCAGCTGCTCTAAGGCCTGCAATTTCTCTTTTGTTAGAGGCCATTGATGAACCCATATAGGCTTCTCTGTTATCCATTTTAGAGGTAGTGCCGTGGGTGTTTTAGAAAGATCAGCAGCTGTTTTGCCTTCTTTCTCTATAACCTGAATGTTCTGTGACTGGTTTCTCATAATATCTTCTGATATTTCTTCTGGAACCATGTGCTAGGTCATGGCTTATCTCTGTATTTGGAGGAATATTAATCTGTGTGTTCCACTGTTGCAGTAAATCTCTTCCCCATAAATTTATAGCAATATCAGCCACATATGGCTTTAATATTCCTCTCTGTCCTTCTGGTCCCATACATTCAAGCCATCTTGCACTCTGTTTTACCTGGGATATCAACCCAATACCCAAAAACTGAACATTTACCTCCTGAATGGGCCAACTTGGATGCCATGACTCTGGTGAAATTATGGATACATCTGTGCCTGCCCAATAAGCCTTCAATAATAACATCATTTATCTGTACTTTTAATTTTGGCCTTTGCTCATTGATAGAAGTTTGCCAAAATATTTGCTTTATATTTTCTCCTGAATTTTTTTCTTTTTCTGTAAATTTTCTATCATTCCAATTAGTGTGTCTTTTTAAAATAGGTTCTAACCTTTTTAATTGTTCTGGGAAGGTGTTTCTTCCACAATGGCAGGGTAAGACTGGATTGGACTTGATATGGGAGCTTTTGAAAGCTCCCTTGGGGCATTTCCCGAGGGCAGAAAGTTACCTGACCTGGGGGGATTTGAAAGGCCCCTTGGGAGCATTTCCCAAGGGCAGAAAGTTCCCTTGTCTGTCTCTTGTTGGCTTGAATTCATTAGTCCAATGTCTTCCTTTTCCACACCTTCTGCATATTCCAGAAGGGAAGGGTGTTCTCTTGGGATTATTCCCAGCAAAAGCATTGTTTCTGGGAATGCCTTGTTTTCAATCTCTTTTTATGTGGCACAATTATAACATTTGACATTTTGATTTTTTCTTATACCTCCTGAAATAAGCTCTCCTACCCAGTTATCATCACTCTCATAAGACTCCATATTAATTGTCTCACAAATCCAATCTTCCAAAGGTGCTGTCCTTGCTTTTAATGGTCTAAGTATTTTTCTACATTGTGTATTAACATTCTCAAAAGCCAGTGATTCAATGATTATTCACCTGGCTTCTGAGTCTGGTACCATTCTGTTTACTGCTGTGGTTAATCTGTGCAAAAAATCTGTAAAAGTTTCTTTGGGACTTTGAATTACTTTCGTAAATGTTTCACTTTTCCCCCTATTTCTTCAGTCTGGTCCCAAGCATTTAAAGCTGCCATGTGACATAAATCCAGAAGATGGTCACTGTATATTGACTGCCTGTCAATATCAGTATAATCTCCCTCCCCTAGAAGTTGGTCTTGGGAGACTTCTATGCCTCTGGCCCTGTTTCTTTGTTCTATTGTTTTAGCCTCCTCCCTCCACCATGACTTGAATTGTGTGAGCGTCTCTGCCTCAAGAACAGCTGTAACCATATCCAACCAATCTTTAGGGGTGACCAGGTTGCAGCATGACCAGGAGTTCAGCATTTGCTTAACAAATGGTGAATACATCCCATATGATACAATTGCTTCCTTTACTCTCCATAATTCTAATATTTTTACTGGAGCCCAGCTAGCTTCTCTTTCATCTTTATCATCCTTCATTTTTTTTAAAGGTTACTGGGTATATTAATGTTGCCTGTTTTTGTCTAATTTTAGATGACCTTGCTGAATTTGGTTCTTCATATTCCTCTGAATTTGAGCATCTTTGTATTCTTTCTCAACAGGTTTTTTAAAGACCCTTTTCTTTGGATTTATATTTGTCAACTTTTTCTATGATATCAAACAATAAATATTCATAGTAAATAGTATAAACATTATGATATTTCCATCTATCTTATCTATGTTTTCCTTTACTGGTTTTAATATCAAATCATCTAAGGAGAGGTTACAGTATGACCAATCACCCTCCATTGCTTTAAACAAATTCCCTCTTTTTTTGTTTTGTTTTTTTTAAAAATTGAGTTACTTATGGTTATTGTCTGTTGATGACTATGAAGTGGGGCATCTACCTAGTGTGATCGCAGCCCAAGGAGGGTCCAAAAAGGAAAAAGAAACAACCCACCAGGAGAAGGAGACCACTGTCTGAAAGACTCACCCAGATGAGAGTGAAACAGAAACCCTGTGTGGCCGGTCTGCCTAAGGCTGGAGGCTAACCCAGAACAGAAAGCCTAGCCGCTAGGAATTACTCCTCCGGCCACGTGTTGTTCTGGCTGGCCAGTGCGGTTTTTTGAGTAGGGAGGAGAGAAATTCATGCCCCACATTGGGAGCCAATTGTCGCAGAAATGAATGAGATTCAGGGATAGGTTTCTGAGGAAGTCAGAGATATTAGAGAGAATAAACACCACAGTATCTTACCTAGCTGTCTTCCAGCTTCTTCAGCCTTGCTTCCCTTCAAATGGCCCCTCTGTGTTTCTATCCTGTCTTAAGTACACTTTCTGTAATTAAGGCATGGCCCCACCACACCTGCTTGGGAGCCTGGAATTCCTACTATAACCTGAAATGACCTTTACTCAGTTGGGACTAAGGGTGTAGGTCACCACTCTCAGGATACTCCCTGTGCTGGGATTAAAGGTTTGAATCACCATTCTCTGATTTGTAGACTGACTGTGGTTAGAGCTCTGGGACTTATGGAGCTTTTACTACCCCCCCCCCATAGACTGTGGGTAGATTCCCTCTGATATCTCTGAAATTTCTGAAGCTTTTATTGAATCCCCACAACCATTCTGTGGTGGCAGGTGTACATTTAGAGAAAAACATTAAATTATGGGAAACATTGTGACTTAGAAGCCTTAAGAGGCAGTATGTCTTCTTTAGATACCAAATATGTCAATCAATATAGACGAACTCATCTCTCAAGCTGCAAATCAACTTGTTTACATGTAGAGGAAAAACAACAACAGGTAGCAATCTAATATATGATCAGTTTGCAGGCAAAGGAAATTGTTATCAACATTTTCAAATGTCTCATATTACCAAGGCCCAAGGAAGAGGGCCAATTTGCTGAGTTTAAGGAGAACTCGGGAGATCTCAACCATTTCTACTTCCAATCTCTAGCCCAGTTTAAAGGGACCCGCCCATTCACAAATGCCTGCAGCATGGGGTCATGCTCCAAGTGCCTGGATATCCTTTACAGACAAGCTTTCTGTTGGGCTCGAACAAGCCCCAGGAAACACATGGAGTGTAATGAAGAAACAGGCAGCAGCCTATTGCTGGCTTGATGCTGCTGATGAAAACCGCACAGGATAAAGCATCAAATGGCCATCTTCCCATGAATATAAATGCTGATCTCTCATGTTGTATGATAACATGGCAAGAACAGATGGAGACATTCTGAAATCAAAGTTTGCATGGATCTGTTTTCCTCTGAATAGATCAAAGGCAAATGTGACCCTCATATCTTTGGTATCTGTGACGTAGAGGATTCCTTGAGCTATGAAGGCGTTGCCAGCCTTGGATTTGGGGTATGTGGTATTGATGTGCTGCAACACAGAGAATGTCCTCTCATCCAGCTGTGCTACAAGAATGCTTGAGCCATCCACACTTGAGGCATAGATAATCCAGATGCCCTTCTCATCCACAGCTATATTGAAGTAAGTCTTGGAATTTATAAAGAGGTATTTTCGATCAAAATACAAAGCATTTTCAAGCTTCAGAGTTTGGGGTGTCTCTTTGCCAAATTCAAATCTGAAAGATGTTTTTAAGAAAGGAGTTAGAATAGAGTAGGTTTGTCTGTGGACATAGGTTTGCTAGACTCCTTATAAAACTGAGTTAGCAGGGCTGAGCCAAGGCCTGGTGTTTCCTGTTGTCAAAAGTCCCCAGGCATCTTCTCTACTTGCCCTTTAATGGTGTTCCGAGCAGCAGGAAAGTGAAGGCCAGTGACTAGCCTGTGCTATCAGAAGCAAAGGTAGACAGTAGTGTGGTGTTATGGACCATTCTCATGTTAGAGAGTTAGAGAGCTAGCTGAGGATGGTCTTGAACACCTGATCCTCCTGCCTCCACCTGCCAAGTGCTAGGATTGATTACAGGCAGCACCTGAAGCCTAGGTCCTACAGCACTGGAGAGCAAAGCCAGAGCTTCAGACACTCTCTCAAATGAGATATATTTCTAGCTCCTAAATTTGGATTTTAAAACTTTTCTGGATATTCCATGCTGGTCTGGTTTTTTTTGTTTTTTGTTTTTTGTTTTTTTGTTTTTTTAATTAAGAGAAAATCACCATCCAAGAAGAGATGCATCAAAGGCTTCAAAGACAGTTTTCTTGTCCAGTAGACAGCTGACATGTCCCTTAGCTTCTGGAGTTTGATTTCTCAGACTCCAAACCGAAACAGTATCAAAAGTGCTACCTTTAAATTTGGGAGCAAGTCTAAGACATTAGGCTGAAAGAAACACCAGAGGGTGCTATTGAGCAGCAGAATGCAGAAGGCAGGACCCGTGTGACTGTCATAGGCATTTAGGAAGCACGGGGAACAGAAGCTGGAAAGAGCAATTGCTTAGGAAGGGCTTAGCTTCTGAGGGCTGGAATCCTGTACTACTCTGCCCTACAGAAACAGGCTTTGACTCAGCCCTGTGCCTCCCCTCAGCTCTGCTTGTAGCTTGATATAGATGAGGGTTAGGACAGGTTCCCTATCCAGTCAGCTCTCCCAAGCCTGGTAGTGGTGCGAGACTAGGATCTCAAGTACTCAGGACTGTTAAATGAAATGCCCAAGTGGCCATTTTTGTCCAGGTCTCGGCTAACTTCATCTTGCATATCTCACCCCACTTCTCCCCAGCCTCTGATGAGCAGATCATTCTCATTTCCTTTGGGAGGTCCGTTGCTTTACAACATGAATCTTCTTATCAACAGAACTGAACCCTTTGGAATTTTTGACCCTCTGCCCACCTATAATATGATGTGATTGTGGGTTTTCTTTATAAACCCTCCTGCCTTGCTTACGAAGAAGGGTTCTTTGTGGCCGGAGTAAGTTCGTGATCACAGGCCTCCATGAAGGACTCTTAGTTGGCCCTGTAGTGATACATAACTTCTCTAAGGTCTATAGCAGTAAGTTCAAGACCTTCTGGCCAACATGGAGACTTTTCAGAGCAGCATGGACAACATGGCAAGGCTGCTTTATCTGTTGTGCTCTGAGCATACCATGGAACCCTGTGACTGGGTTTGCTGACTGCCAACATTCCTTCTTAGGGCATGGGGGATTGGAAGCGTTGCTGAATCCTCACCTGAGATTCTGGCCACTTGTCTGTAATTCTGTTTTATTTGCATGTGGCCCTGTGGTCTGGAGAGTTCACTGCAGTGGGAAGGGAACTGAGTCTGTGAAGCTGGGAAGAAGGCATCACCTGTCTGTGCTGGGGTGAGACTTCCTGGTGATGGAAATGTTTACGGATCACCCGGGTTTAAAGGCATGCCAAATACATTCATTGGTTCCACAAACTGAACTTTAGTGGAACCCCACATCTGCATGCTAGTGCCCTATAAGGAAGGGGTAAATTATTGTTCATATTTCCCCAAAGGGAAAAAAAACCATTGTCTTAATAAAAATAAAGAGGGCTCTAGCTCAGTGTAAATACCATTTCTAGTATGTGTGAGGTCCTGGGTTTGATCCCATACTTCAATAATAAGGACTCCACACCCCCCCTTTTTTTAAAGAGTTCACATTTCATTCCAGGGCTTCTTCACCCCAGATCTCCCCTATCCTATAGTCGTGGCCCAGTAATCCCTGGTAACACCATAGCAGGAGCTACAAGTTTAAAGGGTCATCAGAGTAGGTCTGTGAGCGGGTCTGTGAAGAGTCTGAGCAGGAGGTGAATTTTTTCCCTTTTCCTTTGGAAGAGTTTGTCCCAGAAGGGTGACAAAGATGCTCAGAGAAGGGATGGGAGAGTGGGAGAGGAGAGTGAGGGAAGGAGGGGACGTTTGCTGTCTCAGCTGTCCTCCACACCAAACTGGCTGGCCCTGCTTGGAAAGGTCTTATAGTTGTGTTGATGACTGCTGACCTCAGAGAAGGGGGAGGGACTGGGGACTGTCATGGGTTCCTCCCTTGAGTATCTGGCCACTCCTCCCAATCGTGTCCTAATTGCATGTGTTCTTGGCGACTTGGGGAGAATACAGGTGGGGAAAAGCGAGCTGGTGTAGACTTTCCAGCATGGCTGCTTTAAGGTCATCCATTTCCTGCCAGTAACCCCTCACCCATTGCTCTGTAAGCAAGCCTAATAACTCATTGGCTCCCCAGAATGAACTACAGTGGAATCATTCTTCTGTTTGTCATTGAGAGGTAGATGTTTATGTCTCTCCCAGGGAAAGAATTTTAACAACATAACTTGTCTCAAGAGAAAGGAGAAATAAGCAAGTTCCCTAATGTCAGAGAGTGGCCCTTTGTGTTAGGAGGGCTCTACTCTGCTTACTTCCTGTCTCAGTGCGAGAGTTATAGTGTCACATTTAATGTCGCTTCCTCCCTGCTTCTCCTCTTCACATGGGTCCACATCAGCAACACATGCAGACCCCAGGCAGGGGCCAGAACACAAGGTTCCTTCACTGTATTCTGCCATTCCCTTGGGGGACAAATCCTTATCGACCTACCTAGGCACATATGATGACAAAGCACATCTGACAAGTGCAAAAGACACCCAATGGGCACAGTATGAGACTGTAAGGAGACTGCAGGGCACAGAGGTCCAGGCGGCTCACCTCACTATGGTGTTGGAACCCCCTTTGTGGTAGTAGAGAGAGTTGTTGTAGACGGCATGACCACAGCCATGGAAGTAATGTGGGAGGTGGATGAGGGTGAAACTGCCATTGAGAAGTGCTGACAGGTCTTTGAACTCCTTCACCATGATTCCTGCAGGGGAAATATGGGGAGGCCATGACCCACCAGCACTCACAGCCCTGTCCATAAGAAGTCAGGCTTAACATGTGTCCTGTCCTACCTTCCCCACTCTATAATATTTATAAAATCAGGCAGCACAAACCTATCCCAGGAACAAATATTCAGTATAGCCACTGCTTGCTGCCTCCCAACCCCTGCTACCCGCTAAGACCCCTGCTACTCCTATACAGCATGTCTCTCTCTCTTTTTTAGGACCAAACTCCAGTTTGGTAGATGAAGGTTACTACACTGATCAGTTAATGCGAAAAAATAAAGAAGAATCTCTAAGCTTCTTGTCAACCAGTCTGTACCACTAGACCCTTCTAGAATGAAGCCAGAGTTACTGCCACTGGCCACTTCAACCACATCTTTTGGGATCAGTATGACTGGGCCAAGGTTCAAACATGGGGAGACTGTGAGATGGCTCTTTGCCTTCTCCCTTGGGCTTTGTCCAACAAATATATGAGAAACATGGCCAAAAATACTCTCAGGATGATATCAAACTTAGAGACCAATGGATGATACAGCAGAACTTGTCCTTTAGATCTAAAGTTATATCGCCCTGAACATACCAGAGCCATAGTTAGTACTTGGCTTGGTTGATGAAGCCTGTAGGTGCCATGCTGTTCGTCTCTTCCTGGCTATTGTTTTCAAACTGGAGAGTTTACATTGCAGTGGTCATGTCCCTAGGACTGAACCATGAAGCTTGCAACCAACACATCCAAAATAGGAGAGTGCTCATCCTATTTAGTTGTACTTCCTAAAGTAAAGAGCCTTGGACCAGCACTAGTGGGGCCCTCAGATAGGCAGGGATAGAATATGCTTAAAGGAAGGTAGGCAGTAGATAGAATCACAACACCATATGGACCGTCTCTGGAGGCAAGTACCTGAAAAATGTTCAGTCACCCAGATGCGGTCATCACTCTTGTTAGCAGACTCTCTTATCCAAGTCCCAAATGTCTCTCTAACTTTTAGTACTTGGGCTGGGTTTCCAATGGAGATGATCGTGGATTCTGTTGGAAGAAAAGGAAGTTACTTACCTGACCATTATGATACCCAGTTTTTAATTTCCAAACAATTTTTGTGTATGGTGCCGGGGACTGAACCCAGGCCTGTACAGGCTGGTGAGAAGGACAATACCTCTGAGTCACACCCCACCCAGGGTGCCCAGGGTTGGTACCTGTTTGTGGAGAATGATGTTCATTTACTTTCTCATCAACCTTTCCCACCAAGGTATCATCATTTGGTATGGCACATGTCTCACCTAAAATGGTAGTAGTCAAAGCAGAGGCCTCAGTCACGATGGAGTTATATAGATTTATACCTGTGCCCTCCACTTCCTTGCAAAGACCCACATATATCCATCATAAACCCCCCACCATCTTTCACTCTGAGGGTTGGGTTTATTCTCTGTAAACATCTAGAAAGAACACTTTTCAAACAATGCAGTTGTTTTGAGAGAATCAGAGAGAATCCCAGGTCAGGGTCTTCTTCCCTATCTGCTGCCTAAATGACAGCTCAAGTTGTCCCTTGTGGTTTAAGACAGGAAAGACATTTTGGGTAACCTCTCAAGTTCTAAATCCACTATTGAACTATTTTCCATTATTATGATCCTTTGTTTCTAAGGAACTTTTGAACTGAGGTGGGCCCTAGGTGTCTGTTTTCCATCAGTAAGTCAGACACAAGTATGCCAACATCCTAGGATAGTCAGGGAATCGGGAAAACTAAGTAGATAGCACCGTGGCAGGGAGAGCAGCGAGGGAGGGATGACAGGTTCAGTGCTGGCCTGCCAACAATCCTCATGCCCAGGGTAGGCATTCAGACATCCTGGGAGCATACTGCTGGGAAGAATCTCACTTTAGACAAAATCTACCTCTTTTAAAATTTGATCACAAAGTCTGGAAAAGGTATTATTAGTGCAAGGAGTGGGGTTCCTTGGGGGCAGGACTTGGTGACCTGGACACTGGCTGTTGAACATATTTGGCTGCCGAGGGCCTTTGGATCTTCTGCTTCCAGGCAGGCCTGGAGGTCCAGGGGGCCCAGGGGGTCCAGGGGGTCCTGGAGGACCTTGGTCACCTTTGGCACCTAAGGAGAAGGAAAGGGAGGAGAAACAACAACAACAAAGTTGGGATTTCATTTGTTTGTTTGTGTTTTTTGTTTTATTTTTAAACAGAGACAGCCTCCCATTATGGAAAGAGAAGCGAGCCGCCCTGGGGTCCCCTGTGTGTTCGCTTTTCTAGAGATGACTCCTGTAATAGGTCCTCATGATCCTTTCTATGCAGTGTCTGTGCCAAGAATTGTACCATCTTTCCTTCATTCTTCCAAGTCCCTCTGTGAGGTGGTAGTGAGATTCTCCCGGGAAGTGGTGGTTAGTTTGTCGAGAGTGACTAAGGGCAGGACCCAACTCCAACATCTCAGCAGAGCCTGTCCTCTGTTCCTGGGGTGCCGGGGAATCCAACTGTGACTGCTTAGAATCCCAAAGGGACTCTCCTCCCTTCTTCTCCTTCCTCCTTTCTCTTACCCACTCCTTCCTTCCCATCCTTTCTTGTGATAGGGAATTTAACCCAGGGCCTCTTGCAAGCTGGGTAAACACTGAGCTCCATCATCATCTTCCAAGGAACTTGATTACCATCCAATCCCAGAGCCAGTCAGAATACCTGTGAGGAGACTGGTCCCCTATCCTTCGGAACTGTCCCAGATAGCCAGGTATTATACAAGCACAGCTGAGTGCGGTGGAACAGCCATGAGCCTCGTTAGACTCTGCCTCTGTTCACATGTGACCTTGGTCTTACCATGTAGTCAAACTCTCCCATGCTTGGGATTCGAAAGAGGAGCCACCATACCCCATCAACCAGCAAAATGAGTTAAAGGACTCATGCGAGAGGCTAGACTCAGACTTTTCTGCACGGACACCCATACACAGGATTGAAAATACAGAATGCTGTGCTAAGCATGGTGGTACACATCTATAGTCCCAGCACGTGGGAGGTGGAAGCAGGAGGATAGGGCATGTTCAGTCTCTGCTACGTAGCTCCAGGCTAGCCTAGCATACAGAAGACCTTGTCTCTAACAAACAAGGAAAGAAAGAATTCTAGAGCCTGCTGCAGAGAAGACCAGAGCCAGCAGAGTAGCCTGTGGGTTGGACGAGGCAGGCCTCTGTGCACCGGTGTCAGGAGAACCCTGGCAGCTTACCTGTCAGAAGCACATCGTTGGACACGTCTCCCTTGTCTCCCTTTTCACCTTTGTGCCCGGGCGGGCCCTCGTTTCCGGGAGAGCCCAGTTCACCAGCATCTCCCTTTGCTCCCTTTTCTCCTGGGCTTCCTGTGGCTCCAGGCAACCCTGTGGGGGGCGGGGGATGACACGTTAGCTTGTGTGCACATGCTGGTCCACTCTTTGTAAGGATTGTGCTTTTGTAGAAGAGCTCTGTAAAACAACCACAAACCCTGGGCCACCCCTTCCAGCAACCACGCTCATTATGGGATGGTATTTCCCAGTGTCTCTGGCCAATGACTTTTAGGGAATCTGGCTGAGCCACGACATTGAAGAGTAAGTCAGAAGGGAAGGCAATGAGTTAGGTGCCATCCCCACAGAGGGGGACGTGTCATTAAGAGGGCCATCGGTACGGTTACTGTCAACTATGTTTTTTATTTCTTATAACAGAATGAGTGGTGGGCTGGGAAGTTTGCAATTTTAGCAAAGGTTAGAAATGGTGGTTGTAGGTGATGCTAAGCCAGCAGCACCAGAGGGTGGATGAGCAGCTGTCTCCACCTCCACCTGTTATTTCCCTGCCATGATGAACTGCAACCTCCAACTCAGCCAAAATAAACCTTTTGTTCCTCAAGCTGCTTCCGCCAGCTGCTTTGTTACAATGACGAGAAATTACCAGAAAATGTGAAGAGTAGGCTTGACATGTGATGGTCAGTGCTGACTGAAAATCAGCCTGGCCCCTCCAGGCTCAGGGCTTCATTTGTTCATTTTTTTGTCTGTTGTTACTCTTTCCCCTGTGGGTCCACATACCTTTCCTGGGACTACTCTAGTCCCACTGCTAGGGTAAGACTTTTTCAAGGTTCCACCCATTACCCCAGTCAACAATTTCCCAATTAGTAATTTGTAGCCAGAAATAAATGACCATATTCAAAGTTATGCTCAATGTGTTCTGACGTTAACTGCCTGACACCATAGACTCCAGAATTTGAGTCATGTGGTACACGTAATTCAGTACATTGACAAATGAAGTAAAGCATATCTTAGTGGGTGCAAAAAGGCATTTGATGGCATTCAGCATACAGTCTCAATGAAATCCTTATCAAACTCATAATAAAAAGGAATTTCTTTATTCTGCAGGGAAGAGTCTGTGAGAAATTGACATTTGACATCATCTTTTTTAGGGAAATGCTACATATATTTCCCTTAATATTAGAAACAAAGCAAAGTTATTCATGCTCATCAGTTTTAACATCCTATTGGACATGGAAAACATGATATTCCAAAGAAAGAGAAATACAAGGCTCACTGCTTGGAAAGTGGACATTACAATTATCTTAATTAGAAGCTGACCTGATCATTTATGTAGAAAATTTCAAGAAATATATTTGATTTAAAAAAAAAAAAAAACTTTGAAGTTACAAGTACTCGAGTATCCTAGGATTCTGAGAAAGAGAAGTGAGTGTACAAAGACATGGTTAGAAATTGACCATATATAAGATCCCCTCTCTCAAGGAATAATTGTTCATTTAGATAAGCATTCCCTGAAGATACTGCTTAGTGGTGATGTTACTCAAAGTGAGTTGCAGACATCAGGGAAGAGCCAGGTACATCTATCTGCTAGTGGAAGCATGCCTTTCCTGTCGCTGTCCATAACCAGATGATGTGGACTCTTCTGCCATCTATAATGACCTGCCAGTTCCTTGTCCTTTCTGTAGGCCCCACCAGAGTAGCCATCCACCCACCCACCCCTCTCCCTAATTCGAATTCATTTGACTAATTCCTGATCTCACTGTATAGCCCAAGCAGGCCACAAACTCACAGCAAACCCTCCTGCCTCCCTTTGGGATTCCTGGTGCGCACTGTCGTACTTGGTTTATATGAGGCTTCAGACTAACCCTAGGACTTTCTTCATGCTAGATGAGTGCTCTACCAACTGAGCCTTATCTCCAGCACTCCCTCTAGTTTTAAAAAACTGTATCTGAAACATTTGATGCATGCCAACATGTTGCATTCTGTCACAATCCTTCTAAAGCAGCATTTCTTAACCTGTGGGTCACGACACCTAGGGGGGGTGAAGAATCCTTTCATAGGAATCACCAAAGGCCATTGGAAAACACAGATATTTACATTATGATTCATAACAGTAGAAAATTTAAAGTTATGAAATAGCAATAAAAATAATTTTATGGTTGGGGGTTACCACAACATGAGGAACTGTATTGAACGATCTCAGTGTTAGGAAAGTTGAGAATAACTGTTCTAAAGGAATGTAAAAAGGTAATCTCAGATTGGAAGGCACTGCAGAATTCATTTAGATCAGTTCCCACCCAGTTGCCAGCCATGTCTGTGCTACCTGATACTCGGTTCGTTCATTCGTTTTTTTTTGTCAGTCTGTTAGTTTGTTTGAAACAGATTCTATGTAGCCCTGACTGTCCTGGAACTTGCTCTGTAGACCAGGCTGGCCTTGAACTCACAGTGATCTGATAGCCTCTGCCTTCACATAATGGGATTGAACCACCACATCTGGCCACAATTGGCTCATTCCAGGGATTTTTAGTGACAGAGGTTTTCACTTCAGATTGCCCCACAGGGGCTGAGCTTTAGGTCAGTGGTAGAGTTTAAGATCATCATTGGTTACACAGAGACTCTAAGGCAAGCACGGGGTACCTGTGACTCTGTCTCAGAAAACAACTACAAAAATCTAAAAAAAGTGAACTCCGGGTATCACTGATAGAGCACAGAGGAGGAGGAAGTAAGGACGGACAGGTCTCCCTCACCAGCATGTAGGCACTCTGCCTACTCAACACCTACATTCAGAAGCAATACAGTGCCACTATTATTGAGCAGGAAGTCATGATTTGGGAGTCCATCTTCACAACAGAACTGTGAATTTATGGCTCTGGGTCATTCCTGCTCAGGGACATTTATGGCTGAAAAGTGACAAAAGCCCTTATCTGGGCCTTCTATGTGAGAAGGTATCCCCGTGTCAGTATTTTAAATAAGCAGTTTGGCATATTATCTGAAGGAGACAAAAGACTGAGTGGTTGCTATAGCGTCCCGCCTGCGCTACTGACACCCTCTAAAGACTGTACAGCCTACATTCAGCAGCTCTCACAGATGCGCTGTCGCTTACACTGCGGCTTTGTGGCCCTTTATTCTAAGTCAAGAGCGTGTCTGTACCGCCATCTGATTTCCCTTTATCTTATCTCTCCCTCAAACGCCATTCATTTCCTTTCTCTAAAAGACCATGCTGGTAATAGGAAAATGTTCATTTTGTAATGTAGCCCCGGCAGAGCAGTGTTTAGAGCTATCGGAGCCTTTGCATGAGGATGTATTTTGTCTCATAGCCAGGGTGTACATGGCCATTTTTCAGCTTTTGGTAAAAGACAGTGGTGAATGTTTTATCTATGTACAATCTGTCTTTGTCATGTGTGTGTGTGTGTGTGTGTGTGTGTGTGTGTGTGTGTGTGTGCATTTGAAGGCCAGATGTTGATATCATGTGCCTTCTTCTACCCTCTTTACCTCTGTTTTTAATAATAATAAAAGGCTAGGTGTCATGGCACACACCTTTAACCCCAGCAACTTAGGTGGCAGAGGCTGGCAATTCGGTGAGTTTGAAACTGAGTTCCAGGTCAACCAGGACTATGTAGAAAGACCCTGTCTTTAAAACCCCCAAAAGAAAACAAAAGATTGTGTGTGGTGGTGGAGTGAGTGGCCTGTGCACCTGTGGAGGTCAGAGGGCAATCTGTTGCAGTCAGTTCTTTCTTTCCACTGTGGGGTCCTGGGAATCGAACTCTGGTCTACAGACTTATACAGAAAGCATTTAGCCATATCATTATCTCCATTGTACTTTTTGAGCGAGGGTCTCTTTATTGAATTTGGAGCTTGGTGCTTTATCTAGATTAGCTGGCCATCAAGTTCCCAAGAAGGAGTCTTGTGCTCAACATGTTACTCTCCGGATGGGGTTACGGGAATACACTCTTACATCCGCTTTTGTCTTTTAACTATCACATGAGAAAGCATCCTCTGTTGGTAATTCATCTTGGCCACCCATTGACATCACCCAACTGCCATTCAGTAGGTATGCAATATCTTCTACCCTGATGCAGATTAAGTCAGAGCTGTCAGCCCTGCACAGTGACACTGCAACATGGCCATGACCTGTACCCTGGCATCATTTGTCCCATGTTCTCACTGGCTTTGAGTTACAATCTGCTGGAGAAGACAGACAATATTATCCCTGCCTCACTCCTGAGGGAGAAACGGCTCTCCCATGTTCTTCTGGGGTCGCCCACTCAAAACAAAGAGTTGCAAAAAGCCTGTGAAATAGTTTTAGGCTGGGGTCAGTTTCACTGTCTTCACATCAGGGGGTGAGGGAGGGAGGACAATTTATTTTGGGCAATACCATCTGTCATTAACCAAGGCAAAGGGGAGGGGCCAGAGGGTGTCATGTAAAACCCGGTCTCTAGCCATGCATTAGAAGGAGGACATTATTTTTGATTTTCTTAAAATGAAGATTTGATTTTTAGAGAAAACACTATAACATTAACTCTTAAGTGGGAAAAATATGAGACAGATGGGAAGAAAGAGAACGCTTGGATCTGAGGTCTTGGAATGTCAGGCTTCATGGAAGATACTGGCACAGAACTGGCGACATCAAGTCTTTCATTCTTAACTCCAAAAACAAGACAGAATTTCCAACCCCGTGCAGGAAGCTTCCACGGAGCTTCTTTTTGATCAGGACACCACAGAAAGGAAAGTAAATTAGGCACAGACGACAGTACAGCATGTTCTCACTTACATATGGAGGTAATGTTGGTCCCACAGAAGTAGAAAGTAGAGTAATGTTTGCCCAAAGATGGGCAGGCTTGGGGGCCCTGGAAAGGGAGTTTGATTTGTATAGAGGGAAATGGACAGAGGAACAAAATAGGCTAACAGTAGTTGATGAATTAGATTTAATTCTTAAAAATAGCTAACAGAGATGACATGATATTCTCAAAACAAAGAAATTATATAGTCTTTTGAGACAGAGTTGCATGTCAACATTCTGTGTACCTGAGACTGCCTCTGAAATCCCAATTCTGCTTTCGGGAAGGGGTGTGTGTGTGTGTGTGTGTGTGTGTGTGTGTGTGTGTGTGTGTGTGTTAATTCATATGACAGTTGTCCTGATCTGACCATTATACCATGAAACATTATATCATGTTTCAATGTATTGAAATATTACACTGCATCCCCATAATATAATTACAATTTTATGTCAATTAAAAGCATATTAGTAGTATATGTTGTTTAAATATGGAACTTATGTTTAAATGCTATAAAATATATATTACAAATAAAATAAAGTTACATAGTTTTGAAGTTGGATATGACAGACTGAAGGAAGAATTTCTTTTTTAGCTAAAACCAAATTTCTCTTCCACTTTTGGAAGAAAAACTTGATACTAGCCTGTTGGAAATGCAGCTTAGGTGGTAGGGTGTTTGCCCTGGGTTCCACCTCTAGCAATGTATCAATCATGCTCTGCAATTCCATTTCCTAGGGCGGGGGCAGGGGATCAATTTGAGGTCATCCTCAATTATGTAAGGAGATTGAGAGCAGCCTGAACTAGAGACCTTTTCTTAGAGAAAATGGACAGAGAAATGATTCTGGCTGATACTAATACAGAATTTACTATGTGCCGGCCCTAACACTTCATATGTACTAGCCCATCTTCCCCCAAACACTGTGAGATTAATAGGACAGCAAAACTGGAACACAGTGATCCTGTAACTTGCTCAAGGGCTCATACCAGCCAGTTTGGAGTCAGGGACCACACCAAGCTCCGGGTTCCAAGTCCAGTTTTTGTTCTCCCTGTTTCTGAAGTTGGAAGCCGTGAGGGATGCTGAATCCTTGGAAAGACTTAGGTTAAAATCTTAAATTCTGCTTCATTGTGTTAATGTTCTCTATACCTGCTGTGCTTTAGAAACCAAGCGTTCCCAAGAGGCTTGTGTCTTGAAGGCTTGTCCTTCCTTCCCCATCCCCACCCAGATGATTGGACCATGAGGGTTCTGCTGTTGCCAGTGGTTTAACACATTGATATATTCAGCACAGGATGGCATTATTGGGATGCTTGTGAGTAGGGCTTGTCTGGAGAATATGATCACAAGGTCATACCTTTGAAGGGCATTTTGTCCCTCACCATTTCCTGTATTGCTCTCTACTTCCTGGCTGCCATAAGATAAGAAGATTCTATTGCTGTGCCTCTCAGCCACAAGGCTCTGCCTTACATAGGTCCAGTACCATATAGCTAGCCATCGTGCATGGACTCTGAACTGTAAGCAGAAATTTACTGTTTCTCCCTTACACTGTCTGTGTGTTAGGCATCCTATCACAGTGGTCAAAACTGGGCACATACTGAAGCTTGTACAGGCTGCTGCTCACCCTAGTGCTCACCCTTGTCCTGCTTTGAAGGCTGTTAGCTCCAAAACTTATTTCTATCTAGTTTGGGTCAAGTGTGGGCTCAGGCCCTGCAAGTCCACAATTTCTCCACAATTCCTACACTGGGACCTGCCCTTTCTTTAATTCCAAGGTGTTAATTCCCCTCTCTTGTTTATCCTGAAGAAGTCATCTTCTCCACAGGGTCCTGTTTGCACAAACACCCAGGGGAGGAGCCCACTGTTTCTCCCTCCCTCTCTCCTCCCTTCTCTCTCTTCCCCTTTGTAGACCCCTTTGTAGGGGTCACGACTCTCTAGGTATACTTTTGAGTCCTGGGGGGTCTCTCTGACTGGATACCTGCATCTCCAGTTCCCCTAAATACCTCAAGGCACCTCAGCTTAGCATATCCCATGGTATGCTCATGACTTCTTCTGTAAGGCTGAGTTAGGCCAGGCTGCCCATCTCAGAACTGGCAGTCCATCAAGGTCTGGCCAGGCAGCACAGTCTTTATACTCTCCCTCCCTTCTTTTTATATACCTTGTCAGTAATGCTAAATCACCCTCAAACACTATTCCCTTCCCTCAGTTTTCCTTCACTCTCTGCTATCCCTGCCTCACCTCCCTCCCACTCCTGAGTTAGTGTCACTGTATTCTCCAGGTAGCAGCCAACATGGTATTTGAGTAGGCAGGTCTGATCCCTGAGATCCCCCAGGGGCTTCACATGGCTCCCTAGATGCAGCTGGATTCCTGCCGCCCTGTGGTTCTCTTCTCCTAAGCCCTCTTCTGGCTCAGGAATGGCTGAAGAGGGAAGGACTCAGGATCTGCTTCCCGGTGACCTGGACAAAGCCTCCCTTGCTCTCAAACACTAGCTGGCTCAGAGCTGAGCAACCATCCAGTGATCTCTTTCCACAGAGCCTTGTTCTTCAGATAACTTCAGCTTTGTCTCTAGAACAGTCTAAGCTTGGCTATATTGCTTCCCGTCTCTGCCAGTCACAATGCCAGCTTCATGAGGATGCTGCGGCCCAGAGAACAATCTCCTCAAGAATGATGCATAATAATGATGAAAATTTGATATAAGGGAAATGAAAGCCTTTAGCTCAGGCTTAGAATCAAGGTCCTTTCCTCATCCACACTTAAAGGAAGAGCTTCTAGAGTTCCTGTTATTTGCACGAAGACTAAACAGTGTCAGAAAAGACATAGGTGCCCTCCCTTGCCTGATTGGGGAATAGCATAGGTTATCTATCTCAGAAAAGATTAAGAAACAATTTTTTCTTACAAGATTATGGCTGTGCCTTGGGCTCATTCAAACCCCAGATAGGATCATTATTAACGCAAGCAAATTTCTACCTCATTCTCCATAGTTGTCACTGACAACATGTCCCTATAGGAAAAGGGGGTTTCTGCATGGGACTGAGCCATGACTCCATGCATGTGGGTAACATTAACGCCTTGTCTTCTGTTAGTTGTCCTGGTCAGTACCTTTCAGTAAGTTTTCAGAAGGAGGAGGGGACTCCTTTAGGCATTCCAAAGGCTAATCAGCTCTGTGCCTTCAAAACCAATGTCTAGACTAGAACCTGCCATTTGTGGGGATTCAATAAAAGCTTCAGAAGTTTTGGAGATAACAGAGGGAATCTACCCACAGTCTATGTGGGGGGCTAGTAAAAGCACCAGAAGTCCCAGAGCTCTAACCACAGTCAGTCTAGGAAAATCAGAGAATGGTGATTCAAACCTTTAATTCCAGCACAGGGAGTATCCTGGGAGTGGTGACCTACACCCTTAATCCCAACTGAGTCAAGGTCACTTCAGATTATAGAAGGAATTCCAGGCTCCCAAGCAGGTGTGGTGGGGCCATGCCTTAGTTACAGAAAGAGTACTTAAGACAGGATAGAAACACAGAGGGGCCATTATAAGGGAAGTGAGGCTGAGGAAGCTGGAAGACAGCTAGGTAAGATCAGACTGTGGTGTTTATTCTCTCTAATATCTCTGACTTCCTCAGAAACCTATCCCTGAATCTCATTCATTTCTGCGACAATTGGCGCTCAACCTGGGGCACGAATTTCTCTCCTCCCTACACAAAAAAACACGCACTTGCCAGCCAGAACAACACATGGCTGGAGAAGTAATTACTAGCGGCTAGGCTTTCTGTTCTGTGTTAGCCTCCAGCTTTAGGCAGACCGGCCACATAGGGTTTCTGTTTCACTCTTATCTGGGTAAATCTTTCAGACAGCGGCCTCTTTCTCCTGGTGGGTTGTTTATTTTTCCTTTTGGGACTCCTCCTTAGGTTGCTATCACACTAGGTAGATGCCCCACTTCACAGTCATCAACAGACAATAACCATAAGTAATTCATTTTTTTTTTTAAAAAAGAGGGAATTTGTTTAAAGCAATGGAGGGTGATTGGTCATACTGTAACCTCTCCTTAGATGATTTGATATTAAAACCAGTAAAGGAAAACATAGATAAGATAGATGGAAATATCATAATGTTTATCATACTGTTTACTATGAATGTTTATTGTTCGATATCACAGAAAAAGTTGACTAATGTAAATCCAAAAAAAAAAAGGTCTTTAAAAAGCCTGTTGAGAAAGAATACAAAGATGCTCAAATTCAAACAGAGGAATATGAAGAACCAAATTCAGCAAGGTCATCTAAAATTAGACAAAAACAGGCAACATTAATATACCCAGTAACCTTTAAAAAAATGAAGGATGATAAAGATGAAAGAGAAGCTAGCTGGGTTCCAGTAAAAATATTAGAATTACGGAGAGTAAAGGAAGCAATTGCATCATATGAGATGTATTCACCATATGTTAAGCAAATGCTGAACTCCTGGTCATGCTGTAACCTGGTCACCCCTAAAGATTGGTTGGATATGGTTACAGGCGTTCTTGAGGCAGAGATGCTCATACAATTCAATTCATGGTGGAGGGAGGAGGCTAAAACAATAGAACAAAGAAACAGGGCCAGAGGCATAGAAGTCTCCCAAGACCAACTTCTTGGGGAGGGAGATTATGCTGATATTGACAGACAGTCATTATACAGTGACCATCTTCTGGATTTATGTCACATGGCAGCTTTAAATGCTTGGGACCAGACTGAAGAAATAGGGGGAAAAGTGAAACATTTACGAAAGTAATTCAAAGTCCCAAAGAAACTTTTACAGATTTTTTTGCACAGATTAACCACAGCAGTAAACAGAATGGTACCAGACTCAGAAGCCAGGTGAATAATCATTGAATCACTGGCTTTTGAGAATGCCAATGCACAATGTAGAAAAATACTTAGACCATTAAAAGCAAGGACAGCACCTTTGGAAGATTGGATTTGTGAGACAATTAATATGGAGTCTTATGAGAGTGATGATAACTGGGTAGGAGAGCTTATTTCAAGAGGTATAAGAAAAAATCAAAATGTCAAATGTTATAATTGTGGAAGGGAAGGTCACATAAAAAGACATTGTAAACAAGGCGTTCCCAGAAACAATGCTTTTGGTAGGAATAATCCCAAGAGAACACCCTTCCCTTCTGGAATATGCAGAAGGTGTGGAAAAGGAAGACATTGGACTAATGAATTCAAGCCAACAAGAGACAGACAAGGGAACTTTCTGCCCTAGGGAAATGCTTCAAGGGGCCTTTCAAAACTTCCCAGTTCAGGTAACTTTCTGCCCTCGGGAAATGCCCCAAGGGGGCCTTCAAAAGCCCCCATATCAAGTCCAATCCAGTCTTACCCTGCCATTGTGGAAGAAACACCTTCCCAGAACAATTAAAAAGGTTAAAACCTATTTTAAAAAGACACACTAATTGGAATGATAGAAAATTTACAGAAAAAGAAAAAAATTCAGGAGAAAATATAAAGCAAATATTTTGGCAAACTTCTATCAATGAGCAAAGGCCAAAATTAAAAGTACAGATAAATGATGTTATTATTGAAGGCTTATTGGACAGGCGAAGATGTATCCATAATTTCACCAGAGTCATGGCATCCAAGTTGGCCCATTCAGAAGGAAATGCTCAGTTTTTGGGTATTGGATTGATATTCCAGGTAAAACAGAGTGCAAGATGGCTTGAATGTATGGAACCAGAAGGACAGAGAGGAACATTAAAGCCATATGTGGCTGATATTGCTATAAATTTATGGGGAAGAGATTTACTGCAACAGTGGAACACACAGATTAATATTCCTCCAAATATAGAAATAAGCCATGACCTAGCACATGGTTCCAGAAGAAATATCAGAAGATATTATGAGAAACAGTCACAGACCACTCAGGTTATAGAGAAACAAGGCAAAACAGCTGCTGATCTTTCTAAAACACCCACAGCACTCCCTCTAAAATGGCTAACAGAGAAGCCTATATGGATTCATCAATGGCCTCTAACAAAAGAGAAATTGCAGGCCTTAGAGCAGCTGGTACAGGAACAGTTAAATGCTCAGCATATAGAAGAATCAACCAGCCCTTGGAATTCTCCTGTTTTGTTATTAAGAAGAAATCTGGAAAGTGGAGCATGGTAACAGACCTAAGGGCAATATACAAGGTGATCCAGCCAATGGGCTCTCTACAATCTGGGATTCCTTTGCCTTCTCTGTTACCTAAAGAATGGCCTATTATAGTTATTGATTTAAAAGACTGTTTTTTTTACAATACCTTTACAAGAATAAGACAAAGAAAAATTTGCCTTTACAGTGCCCACTTATAATAATTCTCAGCCTGTAAAGAGATTCCAGTGGAGGGTCCTCCCTCAAGGAATGTTGAATAGTCCTACTCTGTGCCAGTATTTTGTTCAAAAGCCAATTGAACAAATACCCATGAAATTCCCACAATCTATAACTTATCATTACATGGATGACATCTTATTGGCCGATTCAAATATTGATACGTTGGAAAAACTTTTTGAAGAACTGGAAAGAATTTTGCCTGCTTGGGGATTACAGATTGTCCCAGAAAAAATACACAGAGGGGATTCCATCAATTATTTAGGATGTAAAATAGGTCAACAAAAAATTAGACCCCCAAAGGTACATATCAGGAGAGATAGATTAAAGACACTTAATGATTTTCAAAGACTACTAGGAGACATTGCCAAATTGTGACTGACTATTGGAATTAAAAATGATGAACTAGATAATCTGTTCAGAACGTTAAATGGTGACAAGGACTTAAATAGTCTGAGAGAGTTGTCACCTGAAGCTGAGAAAGAACTGGCTTTGGTGGAAAAAAAATTACAAGAGGCACATGTGGATCGTGTGGATCCAGACCTCAATTGCATTCTAGTTATCTTGCCCTCTAAGCATTCTCCTACAGGAGTTTTAATGCAAAGGGAAATGTTATATTGGAATGGATATTTCTTCCACATAAACCAAGCAAGAAGTTAAAAACATACGTGGAAAAGATTTCTGAACTTATTTTTAAAGGAAAATTAAGACTTGGTCAATTGACAGGAATGGACTCAGGAGAATTTGTTGTACCTTTAACTAATGAAGAAATTGACCAATTATGGCTAGAAAGTGAACCTTGGCAAAGAGCCTGCAGTAATTATTTGGGAGATATTAACAACAAATATCCTAAAAGCAAAAGAATTGAATTTATAAAGAAAACTAATTAGATTCTCCTTCGTATTGTTTGAGATAAACCAATTTCCGGAGCTCCTACATTTTATACCGATGCAAACAAATCAGGAAAGGCTGGTTACAAATCAGAACATATAAGTAAAGTAACTCAACGCCCTTATAATTCTGTTCTAAAGTCAGTTTTATATGCCATCGTGACAGTGTTAATGGACTTTACAAAACCACTTAACATAGTCACTGACTCTCAGTATGCAGAAAGAGTTGTTCTACACATTGAAACAGCTGATTTTATTAATGATGAATCAGAATTAACTTCATTATTTATTCAGTTACAAGGAATAATCAGGACTAGAAATCATCCCTTCAATATAACACACATTCAATCCCATATGGGTCTGCAAGGTCCTTTAGCACAAGGTAATGATGAAATTGATAAATTATTAATAGGAAATGTACTAGAGGCTTCAGAATTTTATAAGAAGCATCATGTTAAATGCAAAGGATTAAAAAAAGAGTTCTCTATCACTTGGCAACAAGCCAAAGAAATTGTAAAAAGGTGTCCCACCCATTCTTTCTATAACCAAACTCCATTGCCAGCAGGAACTAATCCTAAAGGTATACCTAAAAATGAAATCTGGCAGATGGATGTATTTCATTTTATAGAATTTGGGAAATTAAAATATGTCCATCATACAATAGATACATTTTCAGGATTTCAATGGGCAACTGCTTTGAGTTCAGAAAAGGCTGATTCTTTTTTGCTAGAAGTTATAGCCATCATGGGAATACCTGCACAAATAAAGACTGACAATGCTCCAGCATATGTCTCTACTAAAATGAAACAATTTTTTACCTATTATAATATAAAGCATATTACATGAATATCACACAATCCTACAGGGCAAGCAGTCATAGATCAAATCGAACTCTAAAGGATGTGCTAAATAAACAGAAAGGAATAACAAAGACCCCCAGAGATAGACTACATAATGCTTTATTAATATTGAATTTTCTCAGTGCTAATGAGAAAGGAACAACAGCTGCTGAAAAGCATTGGACCATAGAAAAAAACAGCTGAACTAAATCAGCCTGTTTACTTCAAAGATGTACTAACCTTCTAATGGAAGCCAGGGTATATGCTATGTTGGGGAAGGGGTTTTGCATTTATTTCCACAGGTGTGGAAAAGATATGGATACCATCAAAATTAATAAAGATTCGAAATGAACCAGAGACACGTCATGAAACTAAAAATTGATAGCTCATCCACCCATATTACAATTCTTTCAGTTGTATGAAAAAACAAAGGGTCGGGGCAGGTTTCTGTTTTTGTCTTTACAGGAAACTTGAAATACCCATCTTCAAGAAGTTAAAAGGCCTTGGACATCTAGACATCTAAAGCAAAAAAGAGTCTATCCAGGAAAATTTGCAAACAAAAGAATCTTGTAACTATTGGTACCAGTATACTTGATAGGGTAAAAGCTCATTACTTAACCTTTACAATTTTTTTATGAGTTAAAGTTCCAGTTTAATTATAATTTAAAGTTGGCTTTAGAGTTGGATTGTGGCTCCCTCCTTCTCTAAACTCAAGCATACTTGTTAAAAGAAAATAAAAAAAATCTCTGTATCATATCAGAAGAGCCACCTAATATGGGACAGAGAATAAGAAAAAATAAGAGACTATTCTATTGTTACTAATCCTATGCTCAATAAATTGTTATATGTTTAGTTTGCTGTACATTGTGTTGGTTTTTAGTCTCTTATTAGTTTTCTGCAGTGATCTAGGACAAGGCCTAATTACAAACTTGAAGATTCCAAAAGGAAGATGGGGCCCCACAACGATTGCTTCACATGAACTCTGACAAAGCACTTAGGCTGACAAACACCAATCAAAGATCAGATTTGGACTACAAACTCCTCAGGACAATTTTGTGGAAGCTCACTGAGATGAACCAGCTTCACAGACTATTATAGCCAGGACTTGAGACAAGCTGTGTGCTTTCCTGTCATGCTGAGACTGGACAACAAATGA
Source organism: Phyllotis vaccarum (assembly GCA_033318265.1). Taxonomy (NCBI): domain Eukaryota; kingdom Metazoa; phylum Chordata; class Mammalia; order Rodentia; family Cricetidae; genus Phyllotis; species Phyllotis vaccarum. The sequence goes on from JARWLC010000012.1 coordinate 77,201,924, forward strand.
CACAGTTACTTATTTCAGGACCTGACATTTAACAAAACTTTTCTTTTCAGGATCCCCAAAAGATGCTGCCACCCCCAGTCAGCAGGAAGTAAATTTAAGAACAGGGTGCCCACATTCCCAAGTGGTGGGGTGGTTTGGTGTTGGTTATTCAATGGGTCATGGATGATTGTCATTGTTTAGATTAATTGGTTACAAATTGTTCATGGTTATGGTTAGAAAAAAGTTAAACAAGAATGATTAGATTCAAGATTTGTGTTTAAAAAAATAGAAAAGGGTATACAAATAGGATATAAGGATAGATTATGGAATCTTCTTTTAAAAGGATTTACTAGCTTTAAATACTTTACATTGCATTGGTTTTCTGTATACAAATTGTGTATATTGAAATTAATGATGTCCTTGTACAAATATTTCTATGCTTGTTTGAGGCAGTATACTTAATCAGTTTATCTAACATTGTAATCCAAATTGCTAGTCCATGAAAGTTTTTATTTCCAATTAATTAGAATATAAAGCAATGCAAGTCAGTAGTTAGACATTACATTCAGTCTGTCATGTTAGTTATGTTTTTCAAGGTCAAACAAATATATTTTAGATAAACAGGTCTTTTTCAAAACCTTCAGAAATCCATAGAATATGGCATTTAAAATACTTTTAGAACTTAAAGACTTTTCTGGACAGTGAGGGAGGTCTACTCCTGGCAGCCCCAAACTACTTTAAGAGAAAAAAGGGCATTGAAGAAACTCCATACGGAGTCTTTTTTTCCTTGTGGCAATGGTTAGTCATTGGACAAGAACCTGTTCCTGTATTGACTGTTTGCTAGTGTGCTATTTGAACTGGACATGCAGGTTCCCTCAGAAAGTGACCTTTGAACTTTGACAGAACAAGCTGAGATGGTCCTTCAGGTTCCTGTTTTTCAGAGAAAATTGTCAGAGATGGCCCGTGGACGGTGTGAGGCAGGTAGCAGCCCCTGGCATGCTGGGCCTGGATCTTCCTGGAGTTGAATTGCTTGGGAATGCAGTCCAAAGGGGGTGGTAAACGCCATCTAAGGCTAAATACCAGCATGAGACCAATAACCAACAAGTACCATAAGGGAACGTTGAAAAGAACTTTGAAGAGAGACTTCAAACTTCAGGACACAAGGAGAAGTGACTGAACTACCCCAAAATGGACAGAGCAGATTTTCTGCTTCATTGAGATGAAAAGAGACTCTGGGCCTGTAGGCTGAAGATGGATGCCCCAACTTTATAAAAGGAACTTTGGGTGACTGTCCAGGCAGATAGGTGTCATCTCTGTCATTTCTAGTTTTTGGAAGTTGCTTGCACTTCCTAGTTATTTGGGTAAATATTATTTCCTTCTTGGAAATTGTGGTAATTGAAGATGACAGTTTTCTAATGACAGTTTTAGAAAAGAAACTTTGAAGTTAAAGTTTATAAGTTTAAGAGATCAAAATAATAGCTTTTAATTAGAAAGGAAATGAATTAGGTGTAATCCTTTGGATTCATCAAAATAGGATAATTAATGAAATATTTTCTTGGAATTGTCAATTGTTAATGGACTGGACATCACTCATTTATTGTTTGTATATACTGTATATAATTATTGTACCTATTGTATATTGTTTTTCTTATGTTAGCTATCACCTTCTTCTTTTTAATTTGACACAAATGGGGATATGTGGGGATTTAATAAAAGTTTCAGAAGTTTTGGAGATAACAAAGCGAATCTACCCACAGTCTATGTGGGGGGCTAGTAAAAGCTCCAGGAGTCCCAGAGCTCTAACCACAGTCAGTCTAGGAAAATCAGAGAATGGTGATTCAAACCTTTAATCCCAGCACAGGGAGTATCCTGGGAGTGGTGACCTACACCCTTAATCCCAACTGAGTCAAGGTCACTTCAGATTATAGAAGGAATTCCAGGCTCCCAAGCAGGTGTGGTGGGGCCATGCCTTAATTACAGAAAGAATACTTAAGACAGGATAGAAATACAGAGGGGCCATTATAAGGGAAGTGAGGCTGAGGAAGCTGGAAGACAGCTAGGTAAGATCAGACTGTGGTGGTTATTCTCTCTAATATCTCTGACTTCCTCAGAAACCTATCTCTGAGTCTCATTCATTTGTTTGACGGCCATTGAAGCCTGTCTCCATGAGTGAATGAAACTCTCTTTCTTCCTTGTGGTTTCATGAGGACACGACGGCTTAAGTTCATGTCCTCAAGCCCAGGGTTCTGTCCCAAATCTTTTAGAAGTACTTCCTTTTTATCTGCCTCGTATCCATTTCCAACATGGTGCTCCCCACCCTAAGCCTTTCCTGGAATATTAATTTTCTAGCCTTGACCATAGGTTTGATATCTTCCTGGGATAAGCCAAAAACGGTTGCACATTCTTGTAATCATCGTTATTCTAGTCATCGATGAGCACTGGCAGTTATAATTACTATCCTGCTCTGTAATTCCACTTGTAATTGCTGGCCTGCTGAGGTCCCAGTTGACTTGGATGATATGTGCCCATTGTCATCTGCACGGCTGTCCCTGGGAACACAAGCAGGTGGGATTGCCAAAGGGCAGAAGTGCTCAACAGTTCTCTCCCTTTCTGGCTCTCACTTAGATAAGCCCATGGGGATAGCAGAAGTTCTGTGAGTGCCAATGACCAGTGGTACCAAGAAGAAGAGCTGATTTGAAAGAAGCCCTTACTGCCTCTCCTAGCGTAGGACCTATGCAGGGTTGTGAGGTTGTGAGGTCCACACATGGAGGACCTGGTACAGTCTCTGGCTAAGATCTGTCTCTCTCTGCCTTTGTACTAGTGGTCTTACCCCGTGTAAAAAAAAGCCCTCTAGTGCCTGCGAGTCCTCACCTTGCCACATGCCCATTGTTTTTTTCAGAGGATTTTCTCATCCATCTCCACAGGCCCCACCATCGTGCCAATAGATCTTCAGACCCTATCTCACCTGGCCAGGCCTCCCTTTAGCCCTCACACTAACTCCCACTTTTCCCTGAACACAACAGACATCTTGGTGTCTCTGGTCCTTCACTTTGCTCACACACAACAGCCTGGAGAAACTGCTTCAGAGACAGTAAGCTTCTTTAAGAGAGGACCCTGAGTTAAGTGTCAGCCTTGGAGGCCTGGGTATTGTCTTTCTATTGGAGCAGTGGGAGCTGTTCTTCTAGTGGGGAGGATCCTCTACAAAGGCCAACATCTGTCCCTTGGTGGTCAACCAAACACACTGAATAGCTGGAAGCAAAGTGGTAGCATAAAGCAAAGCAGAGGCTGATCCTTGAATGACATGTGAGCTCCAAGGGAGTGTGGGGGGGTGAGCTAGGGGAGGAGAGGGCGACACAGCCTACTCCCATACATCTCGAGCTGAAGGAAGAGAAGTCAATTCCTATGGAGTGGTCCTCTCTGTTCTGACATAAGCATTTGGTCCAAAAAGAATATTCTTGGCATCTCAACACAACAGCTTCTAGGTAGGAGTCACATCAGTGCCCCAATGAGGACACAAAGTGCCCTCTGCACAGTGCTTCCCAGTGCTGCCCACCTAAACAGTCATGAAGATAAGACACAAAAGAATTAATGGTCAGAACTGCTCAATTACCCATTTTTCCTCTCTTCCCATTTGCTCCTTTTTCTCCTTTTGGTCCCTGGAGACCAGGCTGTCCATCGGATCCATTGTGTCCTGGTAACCCACTAACTCCTGGGGGTCCTGTGCCAAAGCATAGAACAAGAATAGTTAAAGACATCTTCACTGCAAGTGATTTGATTTCCTTTAGCTAGTGAGACAGACAGTATCTATGGTGTCTCCCACATCCTTCTCCTCCCCCACCTGCAGCCTCCTTCTAGAACAAGGGCAGGTGGAGGGTCTGGTGAGGGTCACAGAAAATAATGTGGACATAGGCAGAATGCTACCTCACTTTCCCCCTCCACCACCTCTGGGCATTGGATCCTGGGGCTTCAGCCACTCATAGCTGCCTCTTGATTTAGGAAAATACAAAATGGGTACTTACCCGGTGGGCCAGGTGGTCCTATAGCAGAAAAAGGAATTTAGATGAGTCATATGAGATAGAAAGAAACCAGAACCAAAAACTCCTGCCCTCTTTAAAATATCTTAAGTACCTGCTGAGAAAACAGTCCCATCATTTATTTACAGCTTATTTTGTCTCTCCCAAAGGGCCTTACAAACCACTCAGCAAAGACTTATTTGCTAATCAAGCCATTTTACTTCCATAATTTCTGATCTGGTTTCATTATAGATTCATATATCAGTTATCTTAAAAGAGGTCAAACTAATTATTTTGTGATCGATGAAAACATGATGGCCCTGTGCAGCCTTGGCACAGGGCAGGTGTCAGCACATGGAAGTTTGGTCATCTCAGAACAGAACACTGCCTGTCATTAAAATACTTCCAAGAGCTCCCCTAGCCAACTTGTCTCCTCTAGGTCACTGAGGGGTAACTCAAGCACATGCTGGCTTTATGGACCTGTATTTTGTTGCATGAAATAGCCTGAGAAAGTCTGAGAACTCAGCTCAGGTTACAAATACCTTCTTTAGTGTGAAATGATCCAAGAACCTAAGTGGTTTGGATGAATCATTTACACATTGAGCAAATGATTTTGCTTCCAGAAATAGACATGCCTTATTGTCATCTAGAATGAGCACTTGGGAGAGCCAGTGAGGCTAGAACATGAGAAGACTGACTTCCTTGTGCTTCTCTAGATCATACAGAGAGAGTCCCAAGCTTAACTTTTGACCATTCACAAGGCAAGCATTTCCAAACATATATCATGCACACCAAACTTGATTAAGAAATATCAATTTTGGTATCTAGTATGTTTGTAGTCTATATGAGGATGGTAGACTCTTTGAAACCAAAGGGCAATTAGAAGGCTCAGTAAAGAAATAACCCCCAGGTTACTGGGGAAGTTTCTGGGTACACTCAAATCTGGGAAAAGCTCCCAAGAAGTGATCTTTGGGCTATGGTCCTGAAAGAACAATGGACTGGGGAGTCAGCATACAAGGGTCTGACATTTCATGCAAGGGACAGACAGAAGCCAAGGTCTAGAAGTGGGAGTTATTAATGTTCAAGAGGGAAAGAAAGAATAAAGAGTTGGCCATGCTTGTGTGGGTAGAGATACAGTTGAACAAAGGCCATGGATGGGCTGTGCTGGGCAGGTAGAAGTCAAAAGAAGATACAGACTCCGAGGCAGATTCTTAAACAGAGTGTGTTGCGGGGACATCGGTGTAAGTCTGAAATTCTCTTTTTAGCTGGAGGATGAATACAACTAAGTTCACTGAGGTAGAGTTAGAGACCAGGAACACGGAGAAACAGAGAGGGACACGGTGTATGTGTGGGAAATACAGAAAGTTGAGCAAAGTTGTAGATAAATTTGACTTTGGGTTGCAGAAAAAGCTAGAAATTCAAAAGGTATTTCTGTGGAATAAGGAAGACTCCTTGTCCAATTGAAAGGAGGTGGGAGGATTTCAGACAAATGGATCCTAGAACATTGATGAATAGAGTGTAGGGACACAGAATTCTTGGAAGAAAAGGTGTCTGAAAATGCAGCAATTTGCAGGGAAACAATACTTTTTACAATAGCCTTACATTTTTTTAAGGAGATAGCTCTAATCAAGCAAGTGAAAGAGGTGTATAATAAGAACTTTAAGAAATTGAAGATATCAGAAGATGGAAATGTCTCCCAGGCTCATAGATGAATTCATATAGAATTGATATAGTGAAAATGGACATCTTCCTCAAGGCAATCTACAGATTCAATGCAATCCCTTTCAAAATTCTTGCACAATTCTTCATAGAAATTGATATTTTCAGCTTCATATAGAAACACACACACACACGCACATACCCACACGCACACACCCCACCACCACCACCACCACCACCACCACCACCACCACCAGAAACCCCAAACCAAAGCCAAACCCAGTCAGGATAGCTAAAACCATCCCAAATTATAAAAGAACTGCAGGAGGCATCAGCTTCCTGATTTCAAGTTGGACTGAAGAGCTACAGTAATAAAAACAGTATGGTATTAACATGAAACAGACACATCCATCAGTAGAATTGAACTGAAGCCTCAGGCATAAATCCACACACCTAGAGACATCTGGTTTTTGACAAATAAGCCAGAAATACACACTGGAAAAAAAGACAGTCTCTTCAACAAACGGTGTTGGTCAGACTGGGTAACCGCATGTCTGAAGAACGCCAACAGAATCATATTCAACACCCTGCACAAAACTCACTTCCAAATGGATCAGAGACCTCGACATAAGGCAGGTACACTGAGTCTGATAGAAGAGGAGGTGGGGAATAGTTTTGAACTCATTGGCGCAGGAAGAGACTTTCTGAACAGGACTCTGATAGCACAGGCTAAGAAAGATCAGATGAAACTGAGAAGCGTCTGTATTGGCAAAGGGCACATCATTTGGGCAAAGCAGTAGGCTACACTCAGATGAAACTCACGTGACTGAGAAAGATTTAAATATTCAACATCTTTAGTCACCAGGGAAATAGAAATCAAAACTACTCTGAGATTTCATCCTACGCCTTTGAGAGTGGCCAAAGTAGATCTACCTCAAGATCCGGCTATACCACTCTTGGACATATGCCCAAAGAACTCCACATCCTAATATAGAGACACTTGCTCAATTAGGAAGCCAAACAATGTCTCAGCAATAAAATGACTCCTAACAACATTCTACTTATCCATAGATCAGTGTCTTGCTCCGCCATCATCAGAGAAGCTCGCTCCGGCAGTAGAGGGAATGTATATGGAGACTCACAACTGGACAATGGGCAGGGAGTCAGAGACCTTGGAATACACTGTGGGATGTCTCCATTAATCCTCTAACAGCCAGAGGGTTGTGTGACTCCACAAAAACAGCATCTTCCAGACTCAATAGGACTGAGGTACACGTGAACTCGCAGAGACTGGCAGCTGCACAGGGCCCGCCTAGGTACCAGGCCGGAGAGGGTACCAGTGCTGAGGGTATGAAATGGACACAGGCTCCGACCTCCAAACAAGAAGCTATCTCCAATTGACAATGGATTGGAAAAGAAAAATTAGTTTTCTCCAGTGGGCTGCCACTGGGTATACAGACCACTCGACGGCATGCCCCTGCCCTCAAGGCTGTCAAAATGAAAGCAGTGTGGCAGGTTTGTTTTTGTTTTGTTTGGGTTTTTTTTTTTTTTTTTGAGGTTTTTTTGGTTGTTGTTTTTGATATTTATGTTTCATATAGTTCTGTTTGGGCATTTAAAAAATGTCTTACTGGCTTTTTGATTTTATATTATGGTCTCTAGTTTTCAAGTTTTTTTTTTTAAAAAATGTGTTTTGGGCGTGTGTACTTCCGGTGCTTTTAATTTTCTTTTCTTTTTTTTTTTTTTTTGGTCAATTCTGTTCTTTTTCTGTTTTGCTTTTTTTTTTTTTTTTTTCCTAAAGAGAGGGAGGAGGGACACAGAGTTGGATGGATAGGGACGTGGGCGGGGGATATCTGGGAAGACATGAGAGAGGGAAAACCAAGATCAGAATATACTGTAGAAAAAAAGATTTGTTTTTGTAGCTCACACCTTTAATCTCAGCACTGGGAGAGAGAAGCAGGTAGATCTCTGTAAGTTTCAGGCCAGACTGGTCTACCTAGCATGTCCCAAGATAGCCAGGAATGCTCTGTTGTTTTTTTTTTGTTTTGTTTTTTTTTAAGATGTATTTTCAATTATAAAAGAGAACTTGGAGCAGAAGACATCAGCAATCAGCTTCTCTACAGGATGGAGCCAAGTAGAGGCGCAGGATGATGGGAGAAGGCTCTGTAAGCTGCACGTTGAGCATGTCTAATGGGTGTCCACAGCTTCCAGGAGAAGCCGGCAATCATGTCAGGGGTGAGCATTAGTGAGGAGACCTGGTGCTGTGGGCTGAGATTTTTGGCTCTTCAGTCTTGTAGCTCTCAGAGCCCCAGACACACCAGAGACTGTCCCGCCATGCTTCTTAAAATCAGATATCTGGGAGCCACTTGGAGAGTCACATTCATTCTGGGTTGAGAGTGAGGCCCAGAAACTGCATTTCACCAAGCACTCCTGGTGAATGACATACAGATGGCCATAGCTGCCCGAATACATGGTGACAGTTTTCTAGAAAAAGAATTAGTCACCATTGTACATCCTTAAAAGAGTCCCTGTAAATGTGAGGTTCCTGGACAGTGACGTTTCCAGTGGGAAGAACAGCACATCTGACCTCAGAGCCATCCAGACACTCTCTTCTTGAGGGCCTGTGCTGAGATGACAGAGGTTCGGGTAAACAATAGCATGGTGTTCTGGGTTACTAGGAGGGTCATCGAAGCATCTCTGGGTTTTGTGAAATGAAAACTTCTGTATTGCTAAATCATTGAGGTTTTACCGTCTGTTAACTAACGCTGACCTAACCTAAACTGACAAATAGATACCTCTGGCTGTATAATTATTTGGCACTTGCCATACTGGTATTTTCTACCAGCAGAGACAGAAGACTCTTAATGGAGGCAAGAAATTCAGGCTTTATAGTTACAGGGAAGTAATGATGGGGGCGTATAGTCTCAAGACTGATGTTAGTCGAGGATACCACTGCAGGCTTGTGCGCTACCTGGCTCCATCTGCAAGGACCATTTCAAATCAAGGGAAAGAGAAGTGCCCTTCAATGTCCGGAACTTCTCTCCCTGTTCACCTGACCTGAAGCACCTGGGCACACCATCACAGAGGAAGTCCCCACACTTTCCCCAAAGCCTGATTTAAAAGAAATAACTCATCCAACTCACCAAAAAAGACCTCAGATGCTAAGGTCTGTGTCTGCTGTTTTAGAGGGAGCTAAGGGGAGACAGCTCCACAGACCTGAGGAAACCTGGTGTGTGGAAGGGTCTGCAGCCCTGACTCTCTCTTCCACAGCAAGGGCTCCTTGGGGTGCAACTTCTTCACCTGTGGAATTACCCCCAACTTCCACATACTTTTTGAAAGTTTACAAGGGATGAATCTGCTGTAAAAAATTAGGCCTTTCTCTGGGCCCAAGGCCAGCTTTGCCTAAATAACTCTCCTGCCCAGAATCTATGCTAGTCTGTAGACCGAGGCTCTCTGCCTGCTATCAAAGTTGCCCAGTTCAGTTATGAGGCCCGTTGTTCACTCTGTCCCCACCCCCAATAGAGACAGTATGGTCTGTCCCAAAGCACCAGAGCACCCCCCTGCTTTAGCAACTTATACTTCTCATACTTAAGTTTTTAATTGAAGGGCTACTGTGTAGAAGGAGATCCAATTTCAAGCTGATATGAGAGAAGAATGTGCTGGCTTTTGAAAGCGTGTTCTGAGGTGAGAAAGAGTTACCTACTCAAGCCATTTACACCAACTCCATCTCTGGTTCCTCTAAGTGGTCTCAATAGCTCCATCCTGCTCATTCACTGTGAGCCTGGCTCTCAGGTCTCTATAAAAATCAGAAAGAGGCTTTTTCTGTGCCTCTCAAAAGGGTTCTTGTACCTGTCACTCCTTCCATCTGAGCATTTCTGTAGCATTTATTACTGTCACATGTGGGAGCTCTGAAGAGGGGCTTCCACATTTGGAAAGAAGGCTCTTATACCACTAGAGTTTCTGGACAAAGAACTGGGCTTTCTGAAGATGTTTAATTTTCTGTGAGGGCTGAATGCCACTTATGCAATTCAATTAGCATTTCCCAAGAAGCCACAGGACCATAGCTTGTTTCTCTGGGGCCAAAACAAGGGAACAAGAGTTAGCCTTGGAATCAGGTTCCCACCTTTATTTACTCTCTCATAGAAGCCATGAGATTATAGTTTTGACATACTAACTCCCAAGTAAAGAGAGAAACTGAGGCAAAGGCTGTCGAAATTGGTTGGGTTCCTGACATCCAGGTATTGACTGTTCAGGACCCACTTACCCTGTGAGGTGCTGAAGTATTCCTGCCAGCACGTGGGGACAGCAACCTCAGAGTCCTAGCAAAGCTCAGCCTATGTCCACAGCATGGACTTAGAGTCCATGGTAGTGTTTGTTCAGTCTTAATGGAAACATAATTTCCTTTCTCCTCAGAAAACCACCCTTCTCTGGAGAGGCAGGAAACAAGAGTATTAGAGCCAGGCTCTACAGGACAAATCAGAGTGTCCCTTGGCTTAGGGGACACTGAGGGTAAATGCTCTGAACCTGGTCTTTCTTTGCCCTCACTGTCTGAGAGGCAGGCTTCTCTGTCAAGCTCACATATGGAAAACCACATCATTACTGGGCATGTACTCATCTGTAACTCCTGTACCCAGGAGGCTGGGAAAGGAAGATTGTCACTTGTTTGAGGCTAGCCTGGTCTACATAACAAGATCCTGTCTTAAAACAAACGAACTCAAACCCCCTCCCCCAAGAAAACCAAACTAACCACACAGACACATATACATCCTTCCAGTAGCCATCCCTTTGACCCAAGATTTGCTCCACGGCCTGGCCAATCCTTTTTCCATGTGTCTGAACCATTGAGAAGTAGGAATGAGGTGCCAGGCCAGGCTCTAAACTCACCTAGCTAGCACAGGGACTGTGATGCCAGAAAGAGCTTCATAAGAGCGACCTCACAGGCAGTGACCCTACAACACAAACTGACTCCCTGAGTTTGAGTCTCAGAACCTACGCAAAGGTGGAAAGAACCGACTCTGTACAGCTGCCCTCTGACCATCAACATGAGTCATGGCACACGGTGCCCTTCCTCCACATCATGCACAGACACAAAGACAATGAAGAAAAACAGAAAAAAAGTACTTCATACCTGCCCAGCAAACTTTCTCGCCCAGAGCTATCTGTTCACCTTGCACATCTGATATAGAGAAATAATTATACCTGACACAGCATGGCATGTCTCACAAAAGAGAACCCTACTATGTAGGACGTTCTTACCACCTCTTTATTTTCCCCTTTAAAACTAGTGGGAATGAGAAAAACATCCTTGGCCCTAATTTAGGGTCACACACATTTCTAATTACTCAAGTCCTAGTTATTTTCCATGGCCACATTTCTGTGACAATACCAGAAAATAATATTGTCACAATCATAATTTGTTTTATTCCCATTAAAAACATCTGCTAGAAGAAAGAAAGTACCCCTAGGTGTGTTTTCTGTCCCTGGCTCTTTGTCTAGCCCCTGTGATGCTATACTAAGCTCTCTGGTGAGCAACACAGACCTACCTGTAAGGCAGATGCCCTTGGTGCTGTTACACAGGTCCACCATTACTCGGATCTGAGAAGAGAGAAGGCGTTAAGCGTAAACAGTATTCAGACAAGCAGAGAGCAACTAGAAAACCCTGCCAAGTAAATTCAGGACAATATGCACGTGTCTGAGGAAAAAACAATTAAGGGAAGAGCAGACCAGCTAGTTATCCAATTCCAAATGCTCAGCCCTAAAAACATATGTACAAGTGACATGATACAGATTTAGCCGGGTGTGTTTATGTATTTATATATTCAGGGACTGGAGACATGGCTTGGCAGCACTAGCTGCTCTTCCGGAGGACCCAGGTTCAATTCCCAGCACCCACATGGCAGCTCACACCTGTCTATAACCCCTGCTCCAGGGAATCTGACACCCTCACACAGAAAACATGCAGGAAAAACATCAATGAACAAAAAAAATTATTTTAAAAGAATACATATATGCATATACATATATGTAATGACAACTGACAAGAAAATAAGGCCATAAATTTGAAATGGTATATGGGAGGCTTAGAACAAGGGCGTGGAAGAGAGAAATCATGTAATTATATTGAAATGTCAAAAACAATCAAATGAAAAAAACCCTGAAGAGCAGGCATGGTGTACAGGCCACCAGTCCCAGCTATTCCAGAGGCTAAGGCAAGGAGATGACAAATTCATGGCTTTGTTTGGGCTATAAGAGTGAGTTCAAGGCCGGTTTGGTCATCCTATGGAGACCCTATATCTAAAGTTACAGAGCTAGGGACACAGCTCAAGTGGCAAATTGCTCGTCACCCTACAGTCAGTTCTCAATATAGCATCGAACTGCGAAGAGTCTTTTAAAAGACACGTGCATATTCGTTATGAGTGCTTATCTAGAGAATTCCCTTGACCTCCTTCAGCTAGTCTTCAATGGCAATGAGCAGACTCCAGTAGCTGGAAGCTTGCTATGTGGGTTTAGTGGTCAGAGCACATACTCAGTGACCAGGTCAGCAAGCACCGAGGAGGTGTTTAACCTTTCAATAAGAAAGTAATCCACAAAATGACCCACCTTGAGAGTTGAGTTAACTCAGCCCCTGGCACATGGAAAGTATTTCTATTTGGCTGTGTTCCTCAGACCGATGGACACTGTTGACTCACTGGACAACTGCCTGTCATGTCAGAATCACAACCATAAGAGATGAGCTGGAAGCCTACCCAGCCACACACTGCTTGCCTTTCAGTATGTTGGAAGGTAAATGATAAAACGCCGAGTCATAGACAGTGTTAGGACACGCTTTTGTTTATATAAAACGGTGGGACACAGATGAAAGCTTTTGTGTACTTCTCCACCGATGAATTTAAGACACGTGCCTTTTGTTTTTCTACAATATGTTTGGACACAGAACAACAGCAAAAAAAATTCACACGAGGTGGAGTTGGAGGGACCAGGGTGGAAGAAACTGCATTAAATTTGTCATTTTTTATCACTGGTTGCTCTTTCATTTAATTTGTTTTTTTTTTAAAAGATAATGTTTTGGGTCCGAGAGAAGGCTCAGTGGTTAAGAACATCTGCTGCTTTTGCAAGAACAGGAATTCCCCATACCTATGTTCAGTGCCTTACAACTGTCTGCCGTCAAGCTCCAGGGCATCTAAACTCCTCTCTTGGCTCTTCAGGCATCAGGACTCAGGTGCACGTGTATACACACAGACACACACAGGCACACGTAATTAAAAGTTAAAAAAACTTTAAAAAATTATATTCGTCGGGTGGTGTTAGCATGCACTTTTAATCCCAGCACTTGGGAGGCAGAAGTAAGTGGATCTGTGTGAGTTCGAGGCCAGCCTGGTCTCTGGTCTCTGTGGTGCAAGTTTCAGGACAGTCAAAGCTACATAATGAAAATCTGTCTCAAAAAGCAAAACAAGAAGGGTCATGTTAGGACTTGAAGAAAAGGTGATTTAGTTTCTTGTGTTGGATGGGTCGGCTTATCAGAGGAGCAGAGGGAAACTCATTCTGATTTGTGTGTGTGTGTGTGTGCCGACAATGGTTGTTGACTGCTATAGGTAGAGGCCCATAAACTACTGAGTGCACATCACACATCCACATAGATGTAGAAAACCTGAACTGTGCAAGGAATATAAGTCATGGGTCTTCTTTATCTGAGATTTTTGTTCCCACAGACTCAACCAACTCACATGTACTATCTCTTGTCCCCTTTGAATATCTCACTATGACCATGTGCCCAGCACTCATCCTGTGCTGGTTATTATAAGCAATCTAGAAATGGTTTAAAGCAGACAAGAAGATGTACATAGGCTATATTAAAACACTACACAATTTTATATAAGGGATTTGAGCACCCTAGGAATTTGATTTCTAAAAAGAGTCCTAGAATGAATCCCTTGTGAATGCTAGTGTGTGTGTGTGAGTGTGTGTGTGTGTGTTTGTGTGTGTCTATGTATGAAATGCTCCACTATAGGTTAAGATCTGGAAACTAACCAGTACCTTGTATACGTCTCAGGCACCTCCTCTGCCCAACAGCTCTGACGGGAAACATATTGGGCCATGTTTGTTTCCAACAGGGCCACTGTCTACTCAAGGGTACACAGCCTGCTTGGGGTGGGGTAGGGGGGAGATGAGGCTCAACTCCAGACCCACTGTACTCTATTATGCCTTTGATAATTATCTTAACATGACCAGACCCCCCCAAAATGGATTCACTGCACTTTGGTTATTTTCATAAATGAATGTAATCAGTTGCACCACGACAAAATTTACTGTCTTTAAAAAATATATAATTGCCCATTGAGAAGACAAGAAAGGACTTCACAATGATTCATTTGTTGCCTGGGGAATCACAGCAGAAGGCGTGCTTTGTAACAACGGAGCCTCAATAGGGAAAATGAGCCTTTCTACCTCATATTCATTACTAGTCTGGGACAGGCACAGCTAGAAGGCGCAGGAAGGGAGTTTTCATTTCCTGACCTGTTAGCTTCATTTATATGCTGGGTGTCAATTGACACGTTTTATAGGAAATTGTTCCAACCTTCTCAAAAATATTCTCTTAATAAGCTTAGACACCGTAAGACTGTATTGAAGTGGAACATTCTTTGTGGAAATGTGTGGTTCTAATTGTGATTCCCTCCCCACACACAAAGATGAAGAATTTGGATGAAGAATTAAAAAATTAAGAATCAAAAGTCACAAAACCTAGATTGTCAAATTAAATAGTCACACTGGCATGGAGGGTGTCTTGGGTTTTGATGTGGGACTTGAGGGTGTAGAAATGGAAGTAGTCTTAGAAGCTGCTACCCTGAGGGTGTTAGGCAGGCTCTATCTACAGTGCAGCCCCATCCTCCTGCCCATCACCGGCACATTACCCCTTGCTCCATACCAGTCATACTGCCTCACCACACCTTTTGGTTGGCCCCACTGAAGGCTCTGTCAGCCTGTCCCTAACTCCTAGATGAAGGGACCCACCCAGCTACTCCTGTGGCCTTACCTGGCTTTCATTTTATATTGGCAACACTTACTGTTATCCAGTCTGCTTATAGATGAAGCCAGTCATCATGTGCTCCTGGCAGGAAAGTGTACAAGAATTTCTGGATTGAAATGATCATTACAACATGGTTTTGTAGTAAAATGAGGAAAACAAAGGGCATCAATATGAGGCCTATTGTATTTGAAAAACAATGTGGTGAATTGGCATATGCTTTCCAGAAAGGTGGCTTTGGCATACTGTTAAGTAAAAAAAGCAAAGGGTAGCACAAGCCAGGCCACACAACAATGGGACCTATCAGAGTATTTCTGAAGTTCTTCCACGCATACCTTCTCTTTGCTCAGTGGAATATTGTTTCAATGACAACTGAGGGGTTGGAGATGCAGCTCATTGATAGAGTGCTTGCCTAGCATGCAGGAGCACTGACTTCCATCCCTAGAACTGTACAAAACCAGCCTGGAGCAGGATCTAATCCCATCAGCCTGGACTGCATCAGATTCTATTTCAATCCCAAAAATAAAAATAAAGAGCCAATAAACATAACTTAGTCCTATGCTTCTTAGACAGTAAGCACTCTTTATGATTGTCTTTAATTATGTAAATTGCTGTTATGGCCATGTAAACAACCTCACTAGCAAAGCTCCCAGTATCCTAACCCTGCCACTGACTCAGATTCCTGGGGCTGGAGACAAAAGGCAGTGTGAAGGCAGTGTTTCTTAAGAGATTCAAACTACAGATGTTGAAGAACCTACCTAGCAGTCTGAAGTTGTGGTCAGATACTCCAGAGTATCTCAGTCAAGGAAGGCAGGCTCTCCCATAGCCCAATGGGAATATGCAGTTTGTCTTTGTTAAAAGTAAGTAAGTAAATAAATAAATAGTAAAGACACCCAAGGCCAACCACCTGCAGCCACCTAACTGAAACTGAAGTCTTCCTCCTCAAACCTAACCTTAAACATAGAAACAGAGTACTCTGTCCTTGGCAGCAAGAGTCATTGAAATATATATAAACCAGCTTTAAAAAAGCTTCTCTATTTCTAAGAGAATATCTGGCTGTGTGCGGTAGTACACATCTGTAATCCCGGCAAGTGGGATATACAGGTAAGATGATCATGCATGTCATACACACACACACACACACACACACACACACACACACACACAGAGAGAGAGAGAGAGAGAGAGAGAGAGAGAGAGAGAGAGAGAGAGAGAGAGAGAGAGAGAGAGACTGATGGACACAAAATACTTTTTTATGTTTTAAAACTCTGGCAGAACTGATGTAAAATTGAGACTTTGTGCAGTTTTGGGGGTATAAAGTCTCTCAGCTTGTAAACTGTTTTTTATCTTCATAATAAGCTCTTGAAATTCTAATTTGATCTGATGGAGCTGGCCTGAGGCTCAGCAGTGCAGCTCTGGAGTCTAGGTCCTAGTCCTGTAAGAGAATGAGTGGGGCCCAGGGTCAGATATTTGTCAGCTCACTTGAGCTGAGTCCCCTTCTGGAAACCAGGGCCTTTGTCATTCATTCTGCTGGGAACCTTCAAGAGCCCAGATTAATCCTCCTCCTTCTGATAGCTGCTAGCTCACTCCATCATCCTACCTGAGCTCCTCAGTAGGCTCTCACTGTTAGAATCTGCTTGTCCAATACCTGAGTGTCCACATGACGAGCACTCCAATAGCAGTGTGTTCATAGTAGGATTTGGGAAATACAAGCTGAACTGGGGAAGCATCGTGTTCCTCATTCACTTACACAATGCTTTCCTTACTAGCAGTGACAATGGTGTTACTGAAGCCACACCCTAAAGTGTGGTCTTCTACCCAAGTTGAGAACTTTATTTCTTTATCAGTGGCAGGGTGCTGTTCTTGTACCCAGGCTGTCTTGAATCTTGAACTCACAATCTTCCTGTCTCGGCCTCCCGGTGCTGTACCACTATGCCTAGCTGAGTATTCTGAAGCAGAAGAATTTGGAGGCTGTTAGAAGCTGCCTCTGAACTAAGCCTTCTCTAGCCAAAAGTGACAGAGAAAGGGAACTAGCATAGAAGAAAGTAAAAGAGCTATTTTTAACATTCCATATGTTCAAAATCTCAGTGGTAGAACGTTCGCCTTTGTGTGCAAAGGCCTGGTTCAAGCCCAGATTCTACGACAACACAGTCTCTTCCCACTCCTAAAAAACCCAGAGGGCCACTGAGACTCAATAATTAGGGGCCTGGCTGGCATGGGAGGAAGGAAAAATAATTCAAGTAGAAATGGCCAAAAAAATTCCAAAAATGAATATAAATAAATCCAAACATCCAACATGATTAATAAATACCAAATGCCAAAATTATGAAGAAGGGAACACCAAGTGAGTCATAATAAAATTCCCCAAAACATGTGATGAATTCTTAAAGCAAGGTAGAGGAGCATACAGGGGAGCAAGCTGAAGATAACTATACACTTCTCATAGGGAAATGCAAGTGAGGTCTGCTGGGGTCACATCACCAGAAGTGGAAGTCGCAAAGGAAACCCTTTTCTTGGCTCTGTTTTGGTTCG
Organism: Phyllotis vaccarum; assembly: GCA_033318265.1. Lineage (NCBI taxonomy): Eukaryota > Metazoa > Chordata > Mammalia > Rodentia > Cricetidae > Phyllotis > Phyllotis vaccarum. The sequence continues at coordinate 77,219,126 of JARWLC010000012.1, forward strand.
GTTTTGTTGCTGAGGCTGTGCTGGGGATTGCCTCCACAGCATTCACAAGCACTCTGTTCCCATGCTATATACACACCCCCTGTACACACACACACACACACACACACACACACACACACACACACACACACTGTACACACATCCCCTGTACACACACACCCTGTACACACACATCCCCTGTACACACACACCCCTGTACACACACACACACCCTGTACACACACACCCTGTACACACACACTCCTGTACACACACACACACACACACACACTGTAAACACATCCCCTGTACACACACACACACACTCTGTACACACATCCCCTGTACACACACACCCTGTACACACACACCCTGTACACACACCCCCTGTACACACACACACCCTGTACACACACACACACTCTGTACACACACCCCCTGTACACACACACCCCTGTACACACACACCCCTGTACACACACATACCTCACACAAATTTCAATCTAGAATTCTTACTCAAAGCAGTTTTGTAAAATGAAGAAAAGGTACTACTGAGGAAAAACAATATAACACAGAAACATATCTACTTAAAGAACACCGAAGAAAGATAAATAGAGCTAAAACTTATTTTCCTTTTAAAGAGACTTTAAAAGATGAACTTTAAAAAAGAAAAGATGTAGATACACAGTGAGTCCCAGGGAGCACCTACGATCCTTGCATGGATTATATGTAAATTGGATCCTTCTGTTAACTCATAGGTTAGATATTGTGGAGGCTGAACAACCTGAAGACGTCATGCAGCAAACTGGGTAGTCAGGTCTAAACGGATCCCAGTGCTGTATTCTTGGTGGAGATGAAGGTTTGGGTCACACAGAAGCCTGCCTTCTAATGTCTAGACTTCTGTGTGGTGTGTGCTGAGGACAGAACCCAGGCTATATATATGCGCGTGAGTCACGTCCACTTCCACTGAGATAATTTTTAGATTTATGAAGATCTTCTGCATGGAGAGGACAGGGTTCTCCAGGGAAGCAAGGCATTCTCCTTTCCTTGGGCGTTTTCTTGTGCATGTTCCTCTTTCTGTCAAGTCACATCAGTCTGCAATCACAGCCAGAGTCCTTCCATCTCTGAACTAGCCACGCTTCTGCGCTTTTTTGTTGGTCTTTGTGCCTGCCCTCCTGTGACCAGATCTGGAGAAATGACCCCTTTTCCTTCTGTTTAATTAGTCACGCTCTTCTCCTGAGATTTCTAGAATGCAGATTTTCTTCTCCCTCTAATTCTGCAACCCTGACCACACACGAGCCTCTTCTTGCCTGAATTAATGTAATAATTCAATAATAGCCTTCTTCCTGCTTTGAGCTTATTCCCACACCTCCGACCACAGCATCTCTCTTCCTGGGAAGCCATCTGCCTTAAGACTTCCTCCCATAAAGGGCTCCAGCGCCTCCCAGTTGTTCAACAGCTTCATTCGGGTCTTCTTAAAAGTGGAGACCCCAAGTTTCCTCTCACCTAGCCAAGCAACCTTGATCCCATTTCTCCAGCGCTCAAGGTCTCCAGTCTAGGGAGGTCTGGTTGGTCCTCCCTTTCACACCAGTGCCACGCCAGTCCCTAGACGGACACTCAAGTCACAATTTGCACTAACACTTTGCCCTCCTTGCTTCCCCAAGCTTATAAAATCATCCTTCTGTCGCAGGAGTGATGCCTTCAGCATTAGGGAATGAAACCCCGGGCTCTACACACTAATGATTATCATGTCAGCTACATGCCCAGCCTCTGAGTTCCTGTCTTCTTGGTGGCCCCCATCCTCATCACAGGACTATGAAAGATTTCCTTTCAAAGATCTCAATGTCCTCAAAAGGGAGAAGCTATTTTTTTTCCTTCTGATGAATGAGATTCTAGATCACACCCATCACCTGCTGGGTTACTGAAAACGAACTGACCAAGTGTTTTGTGGTCCCGGTCAGCATTTGACCTTGGGCACAGTTATCCATAACTCACTCTTAGTCCTTAGCTAGATCCAAGGAAGAACCTCCAAAGTTCTCAGTGATTTGGCAAACACCCAGAACTTTCTGAGTGGCAGCTGAAGAGATGACTGCGTTACATTACTCGGAACAAACTTCACAAATTGCATTTTGAATATTCTTCAGATGATCTTTTTGTTTTAAGTCTACCTTTCAGTAAAAAAAAAAAAAAAAAAAAAAAAAAAAAAAAAAAAAAAAAAATGTGTCCTGAACTTTAGTTAAACTAGAAGGAAATTATATCTATTTAAAATGTAGAGCTGTTAAAACTCAAAGATCTACATAAAAGCAACTAATGAGCATGAAAAAAAAATGCCCCTTTTTTGTGGAAGAATCACAACCTAAAAGCTTTGGCTTGATTCATACAACGTGACCTTTAGTCTGCCGATAAAATGCTTGTAAATTAAGCTTGAATGTCAACTAGATTTAGCCAAGGATTCTTTTTTGATGGTGGCGAGGGAGGAGGATGGAGCACGAGGAATGCAGAAAGAAAATATGTCTTAGACTTCAATTTTTTTTTTAACCCCATAAGTTTCAATGAGTCATTCTGGCGACTCCCATCTTGGTAACCAACCATGCCATGGGGCACACAAGATGCCCCCAAGAAGGAAATTGCTCTCCTTTTTCAGACAAATCTGCTCCATCTTCTCTTCAGAAAAGAATGACATTTTTGTTTGTCTGATGCCTCTAACAGGGCCTTCAGAGGTGCCTCCTCACCCGCCACTGTGCCACACAGAAAGGTGGGGAGCCAGAAAGTCCTGCACCTCAATGAAGTCTGTCTTGCTGCCACATGAGAGTTAATTATAATTATCTATTTGTTTATTTGCTTATTTTTGGTGGTGGTTGTGGGGATATTTTCAAATTTAATAAAAACATTCGGAGATATCAGAGGGATCTACCCACAGTCAGTCTAGGAGGATCAGACAGTGGTAACCCACACCTTTAATCCCAGCACAGGGAATATCTGGGAGTAGTGACCTATGACCTCAATCCAATCTGAGTTAAAGGTCATTTTAGTTCACAGGAGTTCCAGGCTCCCAGGCAGGCAGTGGTGGTGCCACGCCTTAACTGAGTAGAGAAAGTATTTAAGGCAAGCATAGAAAGACAGAGCAGGCAGAAGAAACCATGGCTTACACTGTTAGTCCCAGCACTTGGAAAGCAGAGGCAAGAGAACCTCTGTGAGTTCAAAGCCAGCCTGGTCTTCAAAGCAAGTTCCAGGACAGCCAGGACTGTTACACAGAAAACTCTGTCTGGAAAAAACAAAACAAACAAAGACTGGAAGAGGTGGATCTGTACTCTGATAGCTCTATCTGATAAAAGAGTTTTTATTATATTTGAAACATACCCTACAGGTGCTGAGTGTGGACCCAGGGCCTTGTGCCTGCCAGGCAAACATTCTACCTTTAGTCAAATCCCCTCTCCTGTTTTGTTGTCACTGATAGGAAGAGTTAGGTTATTCTGATGCCAGTCTAAGCTTCTAGAGGCTAAACAGTTTTTCAAAGTAGCAGCCAAGAAAAATGCAGCAGAATACAGACTCCTGGAATGGGGGCGGGGGGAGAATGCAGCAGAATACAGACTCCTGGAATGGGGGGGGGGATTTGGAAACAAAGAGTAAACTCAGAGCTCAGGGCAAGGGCTCACAATTACACAACACCGTGGCTAGTTTCCAGTCTCCTGCCCCTTGCTTCTTGTGTTGAAGCAATGTGATCATATTCAGAAATAATAGGAGCAGTACTGTGGACACTATGGACATAGTTCAGTGGACACAGCAGACATAGCAGCACAGTGGACATGGCAGACATAGTGCTGTGGACAATGGGGACATAGCGCAGTGGACATGGAGGATATAGCAACGCAGTGGACATGGCAGACATAGTGGTCACAGTGGACATAGCAGTGCATTGGACACAGTGGACATAGAGCAGTGGACACAGCAGACATAGCACAGTGGACACAGTGGACATAGCACTGCACTGGACACAGTGGACATAGAGCAGTGGACATGGTGGACATAACTTAGTGAACATGGTGGATATAGCAACGCAGTGGACATGGCAGACATAGCACAGTGGACACGGTGGACATAGCAGTGCACTGGACACAGTGGACCTAGAGCAGTGGACATAGCAGACATAGAGCAGTGGACACCGTAGACATAGTGCAGTGGACACGGTGAACACAAAGGCAATGAGGACACAAAAGCAAAGTCTTCAAGAGTGAGGCTAAAGTCTTATAAAATTAAAATGGTTTCCTTTCGTTTGAGAAAGAATCTCACTATGTCGCCCAGGCTGTCTTGGAGTTCTCTATGTAGACTAGGCTGATTTTGAACTCACAGAGTTCGGCCTCCTGAGTGATGAGTTTAAAGGTGTACATCACCACATCCAGAAGTGCTAGAAAAGCTTCCTTTCTCTTCCGTCACCTATGAACTGGAAAGTGGTCTCCCAGACATTGAGTATGCTTTCGTGTATAATCCGGGCTCCCCATTACTTGGAGCTGAGAAGTAAATTTCTATTGCTTAAAAGTGACCCAGTCTCTGGTATTTTGTTACAGGAACAGACCAAGACAGTATATATATATATATATATATATATATATATATATATATATATATATATATATATATATATATATATATATATATATATATTGCTTCTTTGTGGTCCTGGGAATTGAACTGAACATAGGGCTTTTCACATGCTTGGCATGAGCTCTAACCCTGAATTTCATTCCCTGCCCAGGATTTAAAAACAGCAACAATGATCTCTTACTGAAGACCTGACTATGATAGCAGGTACTGTTCTTATGTTATCTTCAAAATTCCCAGAAGCCCTATGTGACAGGCATTACAGATGAAGAAACTGGGTCTTGGAGAAGCCGAAGATGCCCAAGGTCACCCACCTAGCCAACCAAGAATCCATTTGCCTCTTATGTCCACTGTGTTGGTTCCTATATACTTCAGGAACCATTCAGGCATAGAATTTGGACGGGGACCTAACAGTCAAAGAAGGATGCTGTATCTCTCAAATTAAGGGCAGGTACATGGGGACTGATGTCATAGCAGGAACCCCTAAGCCCATCACAGAGAGATCCTGAGACAATGAAATGGGAGGATTTGTTGACTGAGAAGCAGCCCAGAAAGAGTCCTTTGTCAGTTACCCTCAGCCTGTGACCTAGTGCATCATGTGATTTCAGGTGGGCTGATCTGTGAACTTTTTTTTTTTTTTTAAGGGTTTATGTCTTTGAGTTCCAAGACAAAAATCTATTCATTCTCAGCACGAACACAGTGACGGTTAAGGAAAGGCAGGGAAATGGTGGGGTACAGAGAGAGGGGTTGATCTGGAAATCACCATCCTGCTCTGGTTGTAGGGCGCAGTAGGCTATTCTACCACCTCTGTTGCTTTAGCTGGAACGAGATTAGGCCCCTGAGGTAGGCTTTATTAACTTCATTTTAATAGCTACATGGGAACAGGTCCACATGGCTTTCTGACATTTGGGCAACACCATTTTTTCTATTCTTAGTGCTCCAGATATTCAGTTCTGACCCATTACTTCTTCCACATGTCCTTAGAGGACCACAGCAATTATGTACAGCTCTCCCAGAGATGCTGGCACCTGCCACCAAATCCACAGATGCTCAAGTTTCTTGTGGCACAGTATTTGCATACAAAACCTTCTATATACCTGAGACTGTGTCTAGGTGACGGGTGAAAAGAAAAATAATCCACACACATTTAGTACAGAAACCATTATTTTCAGTCAGGAACGGTGACACATGCCAGTGACACCAGCCCTTCAGAGGAAGAAGCAGAGGAATCACAAAGTTCAAGGTCGAGTTGGAAACCAGCCTTGTTATAGGAGACTCATCTCAAAGAAGAAATATCAGGACTGGGGAGATAGCTCAGAGGGTGAAGTGATTGATGATTTTGGATCCTTGGCACCTATAAAAAGCTGGACATAGTGGTGTGCCTGTAATCCCAGTGTGGTGGGGCTAGGGCAGTGGAGGCTTGCTGGACAGCCAGTTTAGTTGAAATAGCAAGCTTCTGATTCAGGGAGAGACCCTGTCTTCAAAGGGACAGGGGGTGGGGAGTGGCGGAGAAACATGCCTGATAGCCTCCTCTGGTTTCCACAAATATGCCTATGCATTTGTACATGAATGTACATGCAACACAGACACACAGACACACAGACACACAAATATAAGAAAAACTGGAGCACAACTAAGGCAAAGAGAGAGACAGAGAGACAGACCTTGGTTATTTTAACGTGCACTGGATTGAATCCGTGGATGTGGAGTTAATGGGTATAGGAGAGTCCACCAACACAAAGTGTTTTCTTAGTGTGTATGCAAAGTCAGGTGTTCATGAAAAGGCGTCTAAACTGGAGTGAAGGGGTCAACTCTCTCTTATCTTTCTCAGTGTAGCAACCTTGCCTGAGACACAGTCAGACTTCTGAGGGTATTCAAAGTACCAACACCACCAGACAAGATCGTGGCAGTGATATAATTTCAGGTTCTCTCCCCGCCATTCACACCAGGATGACATCCGATATCCACACTGCCCACATAGGGCCAGGTGTGCTCTGAGAACCCTGCTCTGGGGCCACAAGGAAGAATATGGAAATCTGTCTCTCAGGCCTGAATCTGGCTTTCTATTTTGGATATTCTCTGTTTGTGCCCTTCTGTAACAGGCCAATCTCCTACCAGGGTCCATTCCGTATGACAGGAGCCCTTGAAGTAACTGCTGACTTCTCCAGCTGAACAGAACAGAATTTGAAGAGCATCTACATTTGGGTTTAGTGGGTGTTTAAGCTGTATCACAACCTTGACTGCTTTTGATTTGGGAAGCCAGTAGTTTGGCTTAGCCTCCAGGCTTCTACTCCAGAGGGTAGCCACACCCTCATAGTGGTTTTGTCTTGAATTCTGGGAACAATGCTGATTAAGCAGCTTGGGCTGACCAAACCCAGCCCTTCTCCGGGGACGACAATTTGTATGGGCTCACCAAATTTCAGTAAATCTACACATGGGAAAAATTAGGTTCCTGGGAGTCTGACATCTTCTGATGACCTCTATGGGAACCTGGACTCATGTGTGCATAAGACCTACACACACACACACACACACACACACACACACACACACACACACACAAATATAAAAATAGATCAAATAGAAACACAAACCAAACAGAATGCTGAAAATCGCTTCTACCTCAGCCATAACAACACCATGTTCGTGATTACTCCCAAGGGCTCAGAATTAGGCTTGCAAATAACAAGGTTGTAACTGAGCTAAATAAAGCAAGTTTGTTTAAAAACCACCCAAGACACAACTGTCACACACTCCAGGCTGGAGATCCTAAAACGGCCTCAAGCAATGTGAACGCTGTTCAGTCAAAATTGTGCCAACCAACTATTTTTTTCTTTCTTCTTTTTTTCCCCCTCTGCTGTCAATATTTAAAAGCTGAGATATTTTATATGAAAAGTCAGATGATTTTATTTCTCATGGGAAAAAAAAAATAAGAGTAAGCTCCAGTTCTCGTGCAACCATCATCGGTGAGAGCATCCGATGTCTGCTTCATTTGGGCATATGCTATAGTGTGAATGAGTTCCCCAAAGTCGCGTATTCACACCGGGTCTTCAAATGCATATGTTACTTGTAAGTTTGGTGTGGTGACTGGATTAAATGAAGTAATCAGGGAAGGTCTCCCAGGACTGTGTTAGTGGAATTATCAGAGAAAGACCTGAGCGAACAAGCTTATGTTGGCCTTGGAGTGTTCTGCATCGCATGATGTGTCAGGCAAGTCCCCAGGATTCAGTACCATGTTCTTGGATTGCTCAGCTTTCAGAACTATGAGCCAAATAAACTTTTGACATTTTCAAACTACCGAATACTGGGTTTTTTATTATAGTATCAGAAAATGAACTAAGAACCCCAGGTTGTCAGCAGCCACATCATCTGTGGTGGATGGACCTTTTTTTACTCACATTAAGAAGAGGGTAGTTTTGCTGGGTGGTGGTGGCCCCACACCTTTAATCTCAACACTTGAGAGACAGAGAAAAGAGGATCTCTGTGAGTTTGAGGCTAGCCTGGTCTACAAAGAGAGTTCCAGGTCAGCGATGGCTACACAGAGAAACCCTGTCTCAAAAAAAAAAAAAAAAAAAAAAAAAAAAAAAAAAAAAAAAAAAATCAAAAAGCAAACAACCCCAGAGTAATTCAGTTGAAATCTCTAAAACAATAAGCTAAATAATAGTGAACAGGTGTCATTTTACTTTCCTAGGTACGGGGTACTACAGTACAAACTCTTTTCTGTCTGTCTTTTTCTTCCCTTCAGATGTATCCTGGGGATTAGTTCAAGCACACAGGGAATTACCTCATTCTTGTTTCACAGCTTCCCGGTAGTGCGGGACCGGTTACTTACGTTGGACTGATTGATGAAAAGGGGCTGTCGCAGCCTTTTGTTTTCACGGACTCTACAGTGACTAAGAACCCATCTCTGCTCATGGGCGAGGCAGTCTGTTAGGCAAGATAAACTTCCAGAATGAGACTGTAGGTTAAAGAGGGAAATGTGCTTTCAATTTTTCTAGATTTGCCAAATTGATTTCTACATGCTGCACCATTTTGCACGCTAACTGTGGAGCAAGAAGAGCCTGGCCATTTCCCTTCAGCCTCCCTGGCTCAGTGCAGTGTTAAACTTTTATTATCTGGTCATGGCAAATGACAAAACTATATTGTAGGGTAGTCGCAATTTGCATTTTAAAATTAAAATTTCTAGGGTTGGAAAGATGGCTTTGTGGTTAAGAGCTCCTTTGTTCTTGCAGAAGACCCAGGTTTGATTTCCATTACTCACAAGGCAACATACAGTCATCCACAACTCTAGTTTGAGGAGACCCGATGCCCTCTTCTGAACTTCTGGGTGCTACATGCACATGGTGCATAGACATCCGTACGAGCAAAGTACTCATCCACATTAAACAAAACAAAAAACCTTTTTAAAAAATAAATGGATTCTCCCCACATGTTTAAGAGACATTTGTAGGGGAAACTGGAGGTAAACGTTTTAAGCAGAGATGGGAGAAAAGGGGGGGGGGCGACGAACAGCAGAGGGGGGTGGGTTAGGCGTGGGTTACCAAATTTAAGGCTGTATGAAAGAGCCTCATGCAAGCACAGTAAACCGAATGATAAAAATATAAAGTAAGAGTTTAAATAGGAGCATCATACATCTTTTCCCAAGACACGGGTTATTAAATGACAGTCTCAGTGCTGACTATGGGATGCTTCTATTTACTAGTCAAGGAAGCCCAGAGGTACCCCAAACAATAGACGATTGTTAATACTCTTAGCTTCCCCCGTGACTAGATGACAAGAACCTATTTCTAAAGAAATCATATGCGTTGGTTTCGGGACACAGAGAAATCAATTTTGAACTATTCTGACAACTTCATATCTGCTGGCCAGCTTACACAGTGCTGGAAAGTACTGGACGTTGGTGGGGAAAAGGTCATCAGTTAATTGTCTTCCTTAGCACTAGATACTGCACACCACAGTATCAGCCTACCAGGCATGACGGGACCACTGGTACAAATGACATCAGTGTCATGAGTGTAACCAACTGCTTTCTGATTATATTTAAGACCTGCTCCAAAAAAGCATATTTATGCCTACTATTGTTAACCGGGCGGAGAGTCCCTGATTAGGGAGGTCATTAATATACTATTGTTTTGCTAAATGGACATAGTCAAACTACCTTCTAAATATTTATGTTTATATTCATAGTTTAGCACTGTTTTTAGTCCTGGTCAGGTAAATCCAGGTCTTTCTTAAAATAAAAATAATATTTTGATGCATATAGGTATTTTTTTCTGTATATATGCCTGTGTACCATGTGCACGTAGTACCCATAGAATCCTGAAAAGGTCATTGGGTCCCCTGGAGTTACAGATGATTGTGGGCTACCCTGTGGGTGCTGGGAATAGAATCTTGGTCCTCTGGAAGTCCAGTCAGTGCCTGTACCTGCTGAGCCATCTCTCTAGCCCCAAAGAGGAGTGGGCGGCAGATAATGAAAAAAAATCTTCTAATTGTTTAAAGTATTGAGAATAAGTGATATTCGAGTAGTCAGCCCTAAGTGGAACATATATCTATCAACCGTATTAAGGGCCGGAAAACATGAAAAAAGAGAGAGCAGAGAGAACACGGGAGCCAGAGAATGGGGAGTATTAGGTCTCGCACCAGCTGAATGAAAAAAAAAAAAAAAGAAAGAAAGAAAAGAAGGGTCTGACTGCTCTCCCTACGTGTGTGGAGGAAAGGCTTATTGTAGATATGAGGGAGAGCATAGCCAGAGGAATCTGGAAGAATTCATCGTGAATGAGGCCAGACTGAGGGGTGGCAGCAGCAGGGAAGGGAAGGGTATGTGAAGAGGAAGAGGAAGGGGAGATGGGTGAGCCAGGAGACCAGGAGACCAGGAGACCAGGAGACCAGGAGACCAGGAGACCAGGAGACCAGGAGACCAGGAGACCAGGAGACCAGGAGACCAGGAGACCAGGAGACCAGGAGACAGAAGGTAAAAATGCAAAAACCACCAGTGTAGCCCAAATGGCTGGATTATATAGGGAAGAACATCCAGGTGGTGAGGGTGGGGGGGGATAGTGAGGGCAGCCCAGCCCCTGGGCTCTCTAGCCCTGAACTCTCTAGTTCAGGATAGGCAGCAGGCTTTGCCAGGAAGGAGGGCCCTGTACAGTAGGAACTGAGGGATGCTTGAAGAACCTGGCCGCCAGAGCCCTCTTTGATAAGGTAAATGTTGCTGTGAATGCTGCCTTCTGGACTTGCCCTGTCCTTGGCACCCATGAGTTCTCTGCAGCTAGGCTACCTGCACAAGAACAAGAGACAGAATCAGTCAACACTCTAGCAGACAGCACTCACAGGACTCAGTGGGTTTCTAAAGAAAAACAGGAGAGGCCATGAAGGTGAGGTTAAGAGGCGCTGAGTGTGCCCAGGGGAGACAGTGGAATGAGTGTTTAGGTATTAGGAATTCCTACTCTGCTCTGTCGTTGTTTATAGTAGGTTGTCAGCAAATTTTCTTTGGTTTTTCAGGCATATTAATATACTCTGGTGAGAGCGAGACATCTACTTCCCAGCAGATCTTGACTGTTTCGTTTGTCTAGCTTCTCTGGTAATTGTAGGGCAAACTGAGCCACCTGAGAGCAGCAGTAAACAGCTCTCTTAGGATAATTGCTAGTGAGTGCAAAGCTGGTTTTGAAAGTAAGAGAGTCTCCTTATATTTTACCTTGATGAGAGGGAATCTATTGGCTGGGTGGTTCAGTGCACGCCTCTAATCACAGCACTCAGGAGGCAGAGGTAGGTAGACCTCTGTGAGTTTAGGGCCAGCCTAGTCTACAAATCAAGTTCCAGGATAATCAAGGCCATTACACAGAGAAACCTTGTCTCAGAAAACCAGAGAGAGAGAGAGAGAGAGGAAGAGAGAGAGAGAGAGAGAGAGAGAGAGAGAGAGAGAGAGAGAGAGAGAGAGAGAGAAGAGAGAGAAGAGAGAGAGGAGAGAATATCTACTGATTTGCATTATAATTGCATGTCTAAGAAGCATTGGAGAGGTGCCTCAGTGTTTGAGAGTACTCTTCCGGACCCTGGTTAGTTTTCACGAGCTTCTGTAACTATCTTTCCAGGGGCTCTGGAGCCCAGCATACACCCAGTACACATAAAATAAAATGTTAAAATTATAGAAAAGTAAGTGTAGAGCTAGGTATAGTAATCCCACTGCTTAGGAGGCTGAGGCAGACAAAGGGGGAGTTCAGGGCTAGCCTACAACATGGTAAAATCCTGTCTAAAATAGCAATCTGTAATCGGCCTTAAATTCTATCAAATGCCCTTTGTAGAATCTGTAAGTTTATCATATTTGTCTTCCTTGAAAATATATTTGGATTTACTTAAAAAATAGGAAAAAGTGACTTTGTTGCTAGAGAGGTGCCCAGACTATTGAGTGATACCTTAGGTAGGAGGCTTGGTAACCAGGGCTAACAATTACTGTGGAGATACATACTCACCAGTCTAAGTTCACAGCCAGGTTTCTGCCCTACTTTGCTTTTTTATTAAAGTTACTCTGGATGCTCTAGATTTGTGGTCAGAAGAGATAGCATAGCAAAGCTACTAGAGTATCAGTAAAGGTAGGATGAAGAGAGAGGTATAGGGAGGGGGAGGAAGAGAGGGATGGAGAGAGAGGGGGTAAGGCAAGAGGGTCAGATGTATTCTGCCAGGAGAGAAGAAGAAGATTATATAAGGTTCTCGGGGAAAGAAACAGAAGCAGTGTGCCCTACAGGAAGGAAGGGACCCCTATTTCCCTTTCTGGCCAGGTTCCATGCTCCTAGGCTTTGCCCACTGTTCAACTCAACAGGTTTTCTGTAAAACATTCACCTGCTTTAACATTTTTAATACGTTTGTCTGTGCTAAATTAACTGTAATAATTAATTGCTGGGTTGGCTTTTATTCCCTCCTCAACCAAGTCGTTTAAAACTACCAAGCAGAATGTGCTGGTCAGGACTCTTGTGCCGGGTGATGTACTTTTTGTTTTTATCAAGAGTGCAGAAACAAGCCACAAGGAAGCTCACCTTGGATGGAGACCACTCTGGAAGGTTTTGTGAAATGCTGACATTAATCCACACAGAGCTTGCTTGTTTTCAGATCTCCGATATGGATTCTCAGAGTGAGGCCCTGGGTTGGTCCATGAATCATACATGCATTCAAGATCTGATGCTATTGGAAAAGGGCCAGGGTAGATGTGTAGATGTGTCTACCTCCACAATTCATTCTAAATCCTTCTCGTTATGCTTCTACTTGAGATGCCCAATGATGGCTTTTAAAAAAAAATTGGTTTTCTGTGTAGTTAATTTTCTGTTCTAAGAAAAGCAAAGAATAAAGAAAAAAACTAAGAAGTATATTGTTATAATAAAGAAAAAAAGATATTCTGCAATGAAATTGGCTCCTTTGCTTGAGGCAAGACCTGATGGGAAGTGGAAGCACCTAACCCAGCTAGCTGACCATCTTTAGAAACTCATGTCAATCTCCTGTCTGCTGGTAAGTGAACTCTTCATCCCAGGCCACACCTCAGATGGATCCACTAGGGTGGATGCCAGCCAGCATCCCTAAGTCTTCAGGTTTCTCTGATGACCCTAGTGTTCTAGGTCTTCCTTACTCAAAATGTGGCCCTCTGACCTGCAGCACGGGCATCAGTGGGCACTTGTTAGCCATGCAGAATTTCATATCTTGGTGCATCTGGATCAAAATCCGCACTGCACAGCATCCCTAGGATACTTAAGGGCACAGTAGAGTTGCAGTGTTCTTACAGTACAGCACCTGGATTCTTATGTGTATGAGGAAATAGAGAAAGATGTCAAAAGGGGAGACCAGAACCGCTCCTAGGCATGGCGGAGGAGAAGATTTATTGTAGGTAAAAAGGAGAACATAGCCAAAGGGACATCTGGGAAGTCCAGAGTGACATGGCCAGACTGAGCTGTGCCGTATGAAGAGCTGGCCCACAGGAGAGGGAGCGGAGCTACTGACCAGGAGGGGTAGCCTGGGTTAAAAAACTGATCAAGAGAGTAAAGGGTAGATTTAAAAAAAAAAAAAAAAGTTAGGTAACCAAAATGGCTGGATTATATAGGGAAGGGAGACCTGGGGCAGTCCTGAGGCTGGAGAATTCAGGGTAGGGGGTGTGGCATGGCAGCAGCAGGAGGGCCCTATAACAGGTAAAGGACTGGGGGATGCAGGGAGAACCTGGTGGCCAGTATGAGCTTTGATATATTAGTGGGCACCTCACTTAGCCATTTCTTCTGGGTTTGAGACCTGACACACTATAGAGCTGCAGTGTTTTTAGAGAATGGCACCTGGAACTTTCATGAGGAGAACACTCATCAGTGAGATTGTTGTCTTCTGGTCTTGCTGTACCTTTGTACCTCCTTCAACAACTCAAAAGAGGCACCGCTCATGGGATGTCCATAGAGACAGTGGTTGCTAGCCTATAAATGCCCCTAGCTGTAATTTCTGCACTGATTTGTAACATCAGCAGGTGCATCACCCGCACTGAAATCTAGCTTTCTGAGTGACATTTAAATGAGCTCATTCTCTTATGTGAGTGACTGAATAGCCCACAATTTGGATTCAAACCTTCTACCTTCAAAGCAGGATTAAAGATAGAAAGTGTTGGTGTTCAGATGGCTTTCTTTTAAAATGCAGAGTGGAGAGCCAAGAGAATGCTTTAGAATTCCCTAATGTGTTTTCTCCATCTTACAGAGGTTGTAATTATTTTTGAAATTTTTGCTTAGGCGTAGATTTTTTTTAATGTTTATGTGAGTAAAAAAAAAAAAAAAAAAAAAAAGTGAAGCCAGATATGGAAAACCTGACCTTTCTCAAGCTATGTATTTGAAGTGTGTAGTATTTGTAGAGACATTCACGCTCACACATGGTATTTGAAAGCTTTTCTGACAACAACAAACGCTTTAAGTAGACTTCTCTCAAAACATAGGATTCCTAAGTATGGACTTGGAGTGACAATTGAAAATTTTCTAATTATAAAGAGAAATAAGAGCATGACTGTTGAAGTGAATGAAAAGAGAATGGGAAATAGAGAGGGGGCTGGGAATGCGTTCTCAAAGCACCTATTAGAGAACCATGGGATTCAAATCAACAAAAGCAAAGCAACTGGAAACTGGAAATAAAATTGTCATTTTTAAAAACAGCCTTTCCTTTAGAGTAGTGTCTCTTAAATCTCAGGAAGTGAATGTGTAATAGGATAGCTTAGAAAAATGCAAAGAGGCCTAGGGGTTCTGTGGCACATGCTTGCAATCCTGGCACCTAGGTGCTGGAAGATCTGGAGTCCAAGGTCATCTTTGGCTACACAGCCAGCTGAAGGTCATCCTGGGTTACTTGAAACTGTTTTCAGCAGGAAGAAGGAAGGAGGGACAGAGGAGGAAAGGAAGGAGGGTGATTAAAAAAAAAATTAATGCTGAAACCTTCCCTGGATGCACACGTTTGTATCTGCAGTTCTGGCTTTCCACCCTTCCAGGCCGCGCGGGAAGCAACCCATAGGCCCCACAGCTTTGGCAGGGCGTAGTTGCATGCTAATAAGACAAAGACCTAGGTTTCTCCCATTTGGAACAGCTTGAGAGTCAGGAACGACTTTCAGCATCTAAGTGGTCAGTTTGGTCTCGATCTCACGGGGACGAGCCCAGGCCAGATTAAAACCTAACCACTAGATCGTGTTAGGCAAAGGAATCCTTGTTGAGGAAAAGTCACTTTTTGGTTCCTGAGACTCTGCCACAGAGAGCTGCTGCTATGGGTCGCTCGCTGCACACCCAGAACATGTCTGTCAAAAGCTGGGAAAGGCTGCCCATGCCCTTCATTTACCTGCAGACTCAAAAGATGTCAGAAGTGAAGACTTGCCCTGCCCTGTCCCAGAAGATGAAGAGACTGATCTCAAAAGAGTTAAGCAGCTTGCCAGGATGACCTCCCTAGCCACATCTATACTTGGGGTTCCCTCCAGGACCTCATCCCTGGCCACGAGATCCTAGTTCCCATCACCTCCTGCTGCCCAGACCGACGGGGGGCGCCACTGAGACGAGCCCCTGCCTACCGGCACCATGGAGTAGGTCATCATCATCATCATGTCCTGGCTCTCGGCTCTGATGTGTGGCGCAGGCTCTCCGCTGTGGCTGCGCTTGTTGCGCGCTGCGCTCGCAGAGTCCTGGGGTGACTCGGGGACCCGACCTGGTGCACGACTCAATTCCGCCAGAAAGGCGCGCAGGGCGCTGTCTTCGCGCTGCTCCCGGCCGCATTGCGACTCCAGCGCCCGCAAAGCCGCGCTCAGCCCGCGCCATTGGCACAACGCGAACACGGTGCCCATGGCATTCAGAGCCGAGAGCAGCGCTACGGCCACTAGGGCGCCGCGCAGTCCCCAGCCCGCAGTCCCTTGGCCCCGCTCTACGGCTCGGGTCATGTCTGCAACGCTCCGGCTGTGCAATGCAGGGCAGCACTGGGCTTCCTCCCTCAGTGGCAGGTTTTATAGCCTCGCGCTAGCCCGTGGGCTGTTGGCAGAGCCCAGTCAAGCTGCCTTTAGACCCGTCTGGAAAAGCGGGTTGGGGACAGTAGTAGTGGCGCCCCAGCAGCCCAGAGGGACAGCAAGAGGGTGAGCAGCCAGTGGAGACAAGTGCGGAGGAGGGGCGACCAAGCAAATGACAAACAGGCCTTTCCTCATTTCTTGCTGTCCGGCCCGTGGACATTGCCAGGACCCAGACAGGCATAGTCAGGGTCAGACTGAGGGGGAGGGCAGGAATTCTTAAAGCCTGAGAAGTTTCTAGATTCCATCCCCTTTGCCTCCATTTCTCTTTGGTGAAAACCATAATAAGCACATCCAAATGCTTGTCGTACTGTTCTTGGGAGGTCTGCTGTTTGGGCCCTGGCCCAGGCTGCCCATTACCCATCCTCAAGGCCACGATGTGGTCACCGTAAGAGATCTTTCCAGAACCAGGATAGTCAGAGAGACAGGCAGATGGTTGGTGTTAGAAGGGTTAAAAGCTCAGAACAACCCAGGTCTGCTTAGGAAACGGGGATCATACCAAAGATGGCTTTAGGACTAAGCTAAGAACTCTCCCATGAGACCGAAACCTGGCATACAGCAGAGCAATGAAGAAGATTTTGGAGAGCGGGTTCTAAAGCCTGCAGCCAATGCCGGACATCTGGGAGTGATGTGGTTTTCTCACCCTCCACCCATCCCCCACTCCCACTTGCAATGTTGGAAATCAAAGCTAAGGTTTTGTAACTGCTAGGCAAGAGCCCTACTTTTGAGCCACACGGGATCTCACTACATAGGTCAGGCTGGTTTTGAACTCCTAGGGGCAAGAATAGTAGGGCAACAGGATATCAGAAGGTGGGACAGGATGGCAAGGGAACATCGGAGCTTTGAAACTACCTTTGTAGCCACCGCAATCAGAGAATATGCAGGTGAGATCAGATTGTTTTCAGGGTGAGCAATATGGGAAAGCCTCTGGAAAACCACAAGACAATGGAAGCTCCATCTTCACCACAAGCCGGAGTCTTCCTTTAGGTACCTGGGCTTCAAAAGGAACTCTGAGCACCTTGAGTATTCTTAGGAGAGTGGCTGCATAAGATGGAATTTGGAAGGTAGGAAGGGCCTGGATGTGCTACTTGGGAGAAGATGACAACGATATGAGTAACTTTGCCCAGTTCCCCCCAACTCGAATGTACTATGACCTGTTGGAAGAATTGTGTATCCTTTCATTTCTAATTCATGCCAGAAATGCAGAGAGCAAGTGCTAAGAGGCAGTTGGGGCTCTGCATTCCTAGGCTCTTCTCTTAGTTCAGTGGCCATTTACTGAGTCCTTTCTCTGAGTCAGTCTCTGAGGTAGACATGGAGGGCACAGGAAGGAACAGGAGTAGAGAGGAGGGGGAGCACCGTGGTGATTTCTGACCATTCCTTTAACTTAACATTCATTTCAATTACTGCAGACTACCTGTCACCAATACCATCAGCAACACAATACAAGGCTCCGGAGGTCAGCCAACATATTTGTTGGAGCTTGTCATTCCTATTGGGTGAGACAGGCAGAATGGGTGTGTGATGAGCGA
This sequence comes from Phyllotis vaccarum, assembly GCA_033318265.1. Classification (NCBI taxonomy): domain Eukaryota; kingdom Metazoa; phylum Chordata; class Mammalia; order Rodentia; family Cricetidae; genus Phyllotis; species Phyllotis vaccarum. The sequence goes on from JARWLC010000012.1 coordinate 77,236,763, forward strand.
CTGAATGAGTGAGCGAAAGGTTTGCGGATGATGTTTCTAAGGAGAACAGATGTGGGGCTAGTGGCCATGGAGCTGGCCCCTCACCTTCCTTGCAAGGCTGGTTTCCGCTGTTTGGAAGTGTGGTGGTAGCCTGAAATGCATTTTTCTTTTCTTTTAAGTCAGGACTACAACTAGATATAGAATGGAGATAAGGATCTACTAGCATCTGTAAGCCAGGAAACGGCCTGTCTTGGCACACGGGGCTCAAAAGGTTGTGTGGCATGGCCACCTAGAAGGGCTAGTGTGCAGAGCACTTGGGCAATAGTACTGGAGCCCAGAGAAAGAAGGAAGAAGGGTAAAAAAAAGGCTTACTGTGAGAAACCCTCTTCCTATGAGACACTTTCTGTGGTGGTGTGAATGTAATTGGTTCCCGTACTCTCATAAGGGGTGGCACTACTAGGAGGTGTGACTTTGTTGGAGTGGGTTTGGTCTTGTTAGAGGAAGTGTGTCCCTGTGGGAGTGGGCTTTGAGGTTTTCTATGCCCAGTGTCTCAGACCATTTTCTGTTGCCTGCAAGATGTAGGACTCTCAGCTCCTGCTCCAGCACCACGTCTGCCTGCACGCCGCCATGTTCCCTGCCATGATGATAATGGACTGTATTTCTGAAACTGCAACCTAGTCACCTCAAGCAAATGTTTTTTTTTTTGTTTTTTTTTTGTTTTTTATGGGAGTTGTCATGGTTATGGTGTCTCTTCACAACAATAGAAGTTCCAATTAAGGTACTTTTTCAGCTCTCGTTTTAAATCTTTCCACACAGGCACTTGACAAAAAGAAGAGAAGGCATGTTAAGGAGACTATGCCCAATCATCTCTCATCTCATGGTGTCTCTTTCTTATTTTCCCTCTGCCTCCTGTCTGGGACCCTCTTACCAACAGAATGCTGTACAAACACCTTGTACCTTCACCAACCTGTTTGAGGCTACCCTTTCCACAGGGAGCCTCCCTTCTCCTTGGCATCTACAAGACTCTCGCTGGTTCAATGACTGTGAACATAGGCCTTGGAATCTGACAGAAATGATCCTGGATTACCTTTGTACTGTGACTATAGGGATCTTAACCAAATCTATTTAAAGACCCTGTAACTGTTAAGTTTCTATGAGAAAGTGCTTATAAAGTCCTTACTTTTGGCTGTTGGTTGGTGCTGTGGGCTGTGTGAACTTGCGGACACTGGGCTGTATGTTGTTTGTTGAATAGCTTGTCACATTACAGTATGCTAAGGGTAGGAGCCTCATCCCTGCCTCTTAGCTCAGATTTGTGCTGAGTAGGAATATGTTATTCTTTTCTGATAATTGCACTTTAAAAAATATTTTTTATCATTCTTATTGTATTTAGTGTGTGTGTGTGCATGCGTGTGTGTTTGTGTGCGTGTGCACGCGTGTGTATGTGCATAAATATAGAAGCCAGAGAACAACTTGCTAAACAACTCCTTTCCTTCCAGGGCGTGGGTCCGAGGGGTGGAACTCAGGTCATCTGGACTAGTGGCAAGTGCCTTTGTCCTGAGCTGTTCTGCTGGCCTAAAACTGAACTTCTAAGTGTCTCAGAAACTTCAAAAAGTTTCTGCCTGAGTTAGTATGACTTTGAGGTCGTTCTGTGGGGCCCTTCATCTGTTGATTTCTAAGCCTCTTGAGGTTTCTTGAGAACAGATGCATTTACCCACTGTGACCTGCCTGGCGCTCTTCTAGATGGCTGGTATTTTCTACTTATTGTTATTTTTTTAAGCTATCTATCAGTCTGGCTTTCTTTATTGACATAGGAGACTCACGATACAGTGGAAGTACAGGGAGATCCATGAATTCCCTCTACTCAAGTCTGAAGAAGCCAAGAATACAATGTGCCCCCTTCACAATGAGGAACAATTTTTCCATTAAAAAGCAGATTTTTTTTTCCCCCAGTGGCCTCTAAAATGAGTTCAACCTTGCTAACATGAGAACTCCGGAGAATAAAATCAAGCTGAGGAATATTTTCCAGCTCGTCCCATTGCAGGTTTCCCTGGTTATGAAGTCAGTAACTGTATTTCGTATGAGGCTTGATGCAGAGGTGTTTTGATCTTCTGTGAGAAGGATTAGTACTACAACATGACTTTGTGCTTTGGGGTCTCCTCATCTCCACCCTCACCCCCAGCATCTTTGATAGAGTAGTCTCTCTGAAAGCTACCGTTACATATTGCCTTCACTCAATTTCAGCTTAACACTCATTATTTCTTTAAATAAATTTCAGATACAGGGTTTCATGAAGCCGGAGCTGGCCAAAAGCTCAACATGTTACTGAGGGTGACCTTTAACTCCTGATTCCTTTGATTCTCCAAGATGCTAGGATGATAGGCATGCATCTCTACCCTTAGGTGTTTTTTTTTGTTTTTGTTTTTTTTTAAATTCCAAATGGGGGTGTGTGTTACAATAAGGTTTTCTGGTCCTGGGCGGCCAGAGGTCCAGACCCACAGACCCTTAGCCACCCACCGCTGCTTAGGTCCCCCAAAATGACTCAGATGCTTATATTAACTTCTTGCTGTTTGGTCTGTGGCTCAGGCACATTGCTAACTAGCTCTTTCATCTTAACTCAACACATCTCCATTAATCTGTCTGTCACATGGCCTGTGGCTCACCTGTGCTCCTTACATGTTTCTTCTTGGGTAGCTGGCTTGATCTGATCTGACTCTGCCCTGCTTCTCCTAACTATTCTGATTTTCCACCTACTTCTTCTACGGTGCTTGCCATGGCCAAAACGGCCCTTTATTTAAAGGCTGATATGCACAGCATACTGAAGGACACTCCCACATCAGGTGTGCATCTCACTATGCAGCTAAAGCTGTTCTTGACTCTTGTCCTCCTGCCTCAGTATCTTGATGGCTGGGATTCTAGGCTTGTGCCAGGAACTGGCTCCAAGGGAGTATAATTCTAAACAAGACTATAAATGTTATGATGGATGAATGGGGTGAAATTCTGTAAAATCACATGGCTGAAGACCCTGTTCTTCTCCCTAAACAAATGGAGTTGGTAAAGTTTTTCCCTTCTGAATCTGCCTAGAGCAGTTGCCAATTAGGGCTGGAGTCTCAGGCAGAACGTGTTCTGCTCCACAGCAGTAGATGTTATGATTTATTTGAGGAAAGATATGAAGGGCAGCGTGGTTGCAGTGTCGATAGTATTTGGAACATGGAGAGCAGAGGGAAGAGGTGGGAGCTGAAGTGGAGGCCAGACTATATGGAGAGAACCTTCAGAACCGTTAAGGCTGGGGTCCTTATTGAAAATGCAATAGGAAGACATGAGGAGTTTCAGAGGTAAGGAGCAGAGGGGTGTGGTGATATGTTATATATTTAATAAAACCAGTCTGGAATATCAGAGAACAGAACCACCCACAGTCAATCCAGGAAGATAAGAGAGTGATAACTCACTCACTCCTTTAATCCCAGCACCAGGAAAGATGGGAGTGGTGACCTACGCCCTTAATCCCATAACTCCAGAGACAGATCTTTCTGTGTTTCTGTGAGTTCATAGCCCACACCTTTAATCTTATCCTGGATGTGAATCAACTGGGAGAAGAAGGTGTTTAAAGCAGTCGTAGAAAGACAGATTCATTCTGTAGAAGCCAGGAAGAGCGGAGGCTGAGGAAGCTGGAAGACAGCTGGTTGAGATTTGACTGTGGTCTGTTTCCTCTCTCTGATATTCCAGCTTTTCCCTGACTTCTGGCTCTGAGTTTTATTCAATAACAACTGGAATTTGTGCTACAGGGAGGAGGGTTGATAGAAGGCAGATCTGCAGGCTGAAAAAGGACCTTGTATCACCAACACCTGTAGTCACTAGAGAAACTATGGGTGATCTCTCCCTTCACAAGGGCTGACATTGACTTCTCTACCTATCCCTTCAAAGGAACCAGGAGCGTTAAATCCTGGAATTTAGCAATATCATCTGCTTATTGCATGAATCCCAATAGGTCATAATAGAAACCCGGAGTCAGATATTGGGGTGAATCCTGGAAAATAAGAGAGGCAGAGGAACAAGCAGCTAGAGAGACTTCTCACCATTACTGAATCCTCAGGTTGAAAGTGGTAGGTCCATGAATCCTCAGATTTAATGCTTCTGAGTCCTCGGCAGAAAGGAAGGGAAGCCAACAGTGGGTGGCAGGGAAAAGGGCCAACTCCTGTCTCCTCCCACCTTACATTCCTTTCTCTGCCCAGCTGTATCACCTCCTGTCTCAAACTTCCTAGTGTTAGGATGAAAGGTGTGTGCCACCACTGCTCGGCTCTGTTTCTCTTTTGGATTGGATCAATCTTATGTAGTCCAGGCTGGCCTTGAACTCTTAGAGATAGACAGATCTGTGCCTCCTTAGTGCTAAGATTAAAGGTGTGTGCCACCACTGCCTGATCTCTATGGCTAACTCTGTGGCTGGCTCTGTCCTCTGATCTTCAGGCAATCTTTATTTGATTATAAATAATATATCACCACATCTTCATGTGTAAACTGAAAAAAACAGATCTGTGACTGACGCTTAGGTAGTTGTTGGCTAATATGACCCTAGCTTATTTGAGACAGGATCACATGTATCTCAGGTCTCACAACCTAGCTGGGAATGGGCTTGAGTTTCTGATCCTCCTGCCTCCACATTTCTGGCTGTTTGTGTTTGATTGTTCTGCTATATAGTGCTAGTTGGTCTGGTATTTGCTATATCGCCCAGGTTTAGCCCCAAACTCAATGCAATTCTCCTGTTTCAGCCTCCCAAACGCTGGGGTTCTGGGCGTGAATTATTATACTCTGTTTCCTAGCCAAGTTTTTCCACAATATTTAGCATGCCTTTTCATTTTCTTAGAAACCGGCTTTGGAACTTCGAGGTGACAGCATTGAATCGGGGTATTTTGGGGGTTAGGAATAAGAATTGGTGATTTTGCTTCCTTTGGGAGATTTGGGTCCAAGTTGGGCAGGGACCCACAAATTTCCACCTACCATACAGTTCAGTATCTTAGACCTTTGAGTCACCTGTTTATTGTTAGAAGCAAAGTTGCCTGTGGTTGTGGCAGTGGCTGTTCCCACCTCCAAGTCATTACCTGTTTTGATCTTTGCTTTTAAATAATGGCCTCTCCTCAGTTCTGACATGGTGCACTGTAGCCAGTTGACATAGGTTGAGTTCTCCAAAAGCAATGCTGAGATGGTATTTGAGGTGCAAAGTGTGTCTCAGAGATCAGCGCCTGTGAAGGGGAGTGGGGAACTAGTAGTTAGCACGTAAGTCTAACTCAATTCAGCTCTGCAGAACCTGGCCAGCCCACCAGGCTGCAGAACCTGGCCAGCCCACCAGGGAACTGGGAACCGTGGGACAGCTCAACAGAATATCTTGTGTTAGGCCAGACACGGTAGCTCATGCTATAATCTCAGCACTCAGAGGCTAAGGCAGGGTCACTGTCATCAAATTTGTCAGGGCTACATAATGAGTTTCAGGCCAGCCGAGGCTATAGTGTAAGACCCTGTATTAAAAAGAAAGTGCTTTGTGTCGGGCTGGAACACCTGGCTGGGTTCTCAGCCTTATCCCACATGGTCACAGGACTGTACCCAGATAGATGAGACCTTGGGTTAGGTGGCTTTCTGCCACCGAGGCAGGTCTTAACCTCAACCCCAAACCAGGAAGCATGGCTTTTCCTGAAGGGGAGACTGAGGTATCCCATATCTGTTGTATCGGTCCCTTGATCTGTGTGGACACAGGGCTGCTGGTTCTGTTGGGGACTTTGAATTCTGACCGGGTTAGAATTAGAGAGGAAGTTTTCTCATGTCAGACTTGGCTTTTTCTGTGAATAACAAAAGATGTGTTCACAAGCAGAATAAGAAGCTTCAGGCTTGGGTTCTGTGGGATTGTGAGGATTGATTACTCATGAATTTGAAACTGCTAAATCCATGAGTATGCATTAATACCACACAGATCCACTTCCAAACCTGAGCTTTTTTTATTTTTTATTTTTATTTTTTTCTGAATGGACAAAACAAAGCCTCACTAAGCCGGAAAGGCACTTTGAGTTCCAAGCTCACTAACACCTAGAGCTCCAGTTCCAGGGATTCTGGCACCCTCTTGTGAACTCTGCAGACTCATGCACACAAATGGTGCACAGACATGCACTCAGACATACATGTACATATAAAATGAAATAAAATCTAAAACAACAGCAAAGCCAAAACAAACAAAGCCTCACTTGGATAAGGGCACTTCTGTTGTCAAAGGTCTTTTTTTTTTGTCATTTGAATCCCATAATAGGCTTATGAAGTGGGCAGGCCTTTAAATGTTTTTAAAATGTGATGCTGGGGTGGAACATAGGGCCTTGTTACATACTAAACATATGGTATCACTGAGCAATTTGCCCAGCCCTGGGGGTACAACTTATACATTTGTACAGATGAAGAGTATGATGCTCAAGGAAGCCTGAGTGTCCACAGTCACAATGTTAAAAACATTCACACACACCCGCTCATTGGAAGTAGGAACCACATTGTTCCAAAGCTGGGGTTCAAGGCAACAAGGAGAAAGTCAGAGAGAGAATAGGGTCCTGGGAGATTTCAGATCGGTGAGGTGGGAAAGGGCTCAGAATGATGCTTGACTCCAAAACCTGAAGACCAAAGCCAGTCAAGCACTGAACACTGCATGTATAAGCCAGACAAGAGAGGGAGTCGAGCCGGGTACTGGGTTGACATTTTACAAAGGGTGTGGAGAGACTGATGGTATGATATAATGATATGATATGATATGATATGATATGATATGATATGATAGGACAGGTCAGGAAAGCAGCTGTCAGTGAGTCTTGAAGGAAAGGTACAATGGAGACCTGTGGGAGTGTAAGGCCTTTCCTCACTGACTTCAGAAGCCTGAGAAGCGAGATGGACAGACTGCAGCCCTCCAGAGACCAGGTAGAAATACCCAGGAATTTCCAGCAAGGCTAAATCTTGAGAAAATAACCCTGCAGAGCCCAGAGAGTACATCTTAGAAGGAAAGCCCCTCCCAGAAAAGGCTCAGCTCCAGTCTGTGTCCCGAGATGAGCTGAGTGAGATGTCCCGAACTTTCAAACACTGTCCAAAAGCTGTGGGAGTTAATACCTGTCCCCAAATCTTCCCAATTCTGAAATTATGAGGCCACAACTAAAAGCTGCCTTTTCTGAAAAGCACTGACTCTTGACTTGTGGTTTAATTTTAAAAGCCCTGCCTTCATGTTGTGTTTGCCTCTTCTAGGTCTTTCTGGGTTTTTTTTTTGTTTGTTTGTTTGTTTTTGTTTTAATTTTTGGAGGGGTGCATGGCACAGCAGGTGCAAGGGTTGGTTCTCTCAATATGTAGGTTCCTGGAATCCAACTCAGCTTGTCAGAGGTGGTGGCAGGTCCCTTTACTCTTTGAGCCCTCTTGCTGACCCTGTCCCCTTTACTTAGGCTGAGGCACAGAGATAAAGTCATTGTCCCAAACCTCTAGTCAATTTAAATCCCATCAAGAGACAGACAAGCCCCTCCACTAGATGATTGTCCCCAGGGTGAGGCTGAATCAAGGAGCAGAGGCAATTATCTCCTGAAAATTACCTTGTCCCATCAACTCATAAGGACTTTGTCCAACCACCTTGATGAACCAGAATCTAGACAATGACAAGTTGACCATATCTTGCAATGTTTAAAAATGAATACTTTGTTTATTTATTGACGAATGTGTGTGTTTGTGTGTGTGTGTGTGTGTGTGTGTGTGTGTGTGTGTGTGTGTGTGTGTGTGTGTACTCACATGCACCTGTCGAGTACAGAGGTCAGAGACCATTTACCACATGGCTCCTAGGGATAAAATTCAGAACATCAGGTTGCTCGGCAAGTATTTTATCCTCTGAACCATCTTTCCAAACTGGGACTTCTTAATTTTAAAAAAAATACTTTAAACTTTGTTGAAAATATATGTGTGTTCAAAGTACCTTGATCATACTGACTTCCCCTGGGTTCCCACAACATTTTTCTCTCTCTCTATTTCATTTCTTATTTTTTTACATTTATAATTTACTAAATCTGGTTAATGCTATCTATATCTGAAAAGGGTATGGGACCATTCACTGGGGCACAGGCAACTTACCAATAGCCACATCCCAGAAGAAAGTGACTTTCTTTACCTCGCTAGCCAACAACTACCAATAGTTCCTTAGCTAGGGGTTGATGGTGACCCCTGCCCTATCCATGCTAAAATTTTGAGTAGCTTGAACTTGTGAAAGTATTGTAAAAGTGGCACACAAAACTGTTCCAAGTTCCTATGTGCAACAGCCAAGAAGATGGAATCTCACATAACTCCCCCTCATTCTCCATCTCTTCCCGCCTCTTCTGCCATATTTCCTGAACCTTGGGGTGTGGGAAGGTTGATAGACAAATTTCAATCACCCAGAGTACCATCTATGGTTGAGTACTCAAAAATCACTTATTCTCAAGGCTTCGAACAGTTAGGAGTCTCTGTGCTAACCATTACCTACTGTGAAAAGAAGTACCCCTAATCAAGATGGAGAAAAACATGAATCTGTGAATATAAACCTAAGTATTTAGAAGGTGGTTTAATAACATGTCCAGTCAGCAAAATAATGGTACGTTTCCAGGCCGGAGACCTCCCTAGTCATGGATTTTTGACCAGGTTTGCAGTACCAGGCATGAGTTCCCTCCTGTGGAGTAGATCTCATATCTGAACAGAAGGCAGTTGGTGAGCTGCTGCCACACACAATAGCCATGTCACATTGGCATTAGTGGGCACATCTTGCCTAGCAGGTTGACATTGAAGCATACTGGGTTAGACCATTGATGTCTTTTCTCCCCTGAAGCCTGCGTAGCAGCTTCCAGCATCATGAAAACTAGTTAGCAGGGCGAGTTTGAGATTTATTTCTCTCTGTTTTGCAATCAAAGTGTGTGGCATCGTCATCAGTAAGGTCTTACCATCTAGTTGGCGGTGGAAAACTCAGAACAATGCCAACAGCCCGTGTTGTTTGGGAGCCTCCAAGACCTCCCTGGCCAATAGCTTATAGAGACGTCTCCTCTAAAATTTCCATTTCATAATCATGTCTTCTGGGAAAACTGTCCACCCATGCAGGATCCCTCTGTTAAACTTCCTTTTCTTAAATTATATTTTTTAATTAGCTCACAAGCTAGTGGGATTCCATAAAGTTTTTTTTTCTTTTATAACCCTTAGTTTTGATAGGCTCATCCCCATCCCCTACTTTCCCCTACCTCCCCCCTCCTGCCTAAACCTTCACCTCTAGTGTTTCTTGCCTAGGTCTTTCATAGAACATGTGTTCACTGCTACTGCTCTTGAGATATATATACATACATACATACATACACATATACATACACACATATATGTATATGCATATATTATATATGTGTGTATGTATGTATATGTATATATATATGTTATATGTACACACACATATAAAACAGGTTGTAAAATCATAGGTTTCTACACTGCCTTTTTTTTACTTCATTTTAGTTAACCTTCTCATTTCTTCACCCTGCCAGCTTCCTGATTGAATCTCGTTGACCCCAGTACTCTCCCTCTCCACTTCCATTTTACCTACACCCCATTATTTCCTGTCCCTTGATGCACCCCCTCCCTCATAGCCCCATTCCTAGTTTCCTGGATTCCGCATATACTCAGAATTTAACATGTGAAACAGAAGATTTGAAGCTAGGATCCATTTTCTTTGCCCGCTCATCAGTTGATGAACATCTGTTGGATCAAGGACCTCAATGTAAATCTCGGTACCAAAAACTTCTAAAGGAAAACACAGTGTGTACGTTAAGTTGTAAGTCCAGTAAGTGCCTTCTGAATAGGATTCTGGTACCAGAGGAAGTAAGACCAATAGTGGACAAACAGAAACTCACGAAGTCCAAAAAGCCTCTGAACAGCACGGGAAATTGCCGGTCGAGTGAAAAGGCAGGCCACGGGATGTGAAAAACAAAACAAAAGCAAAAAAACCTTTGCCAGTTACACATCTGACAGGGAAGTGGTATCCAAACTAACTAAGCCACTGAAAAATATCTAAATATTGGGAATCCAAACGCTCCAGTATAAAGACAGGCTACAAAGCTTAACAGAAAGTTCTCAAAAGAAGAAAAAGAAGAAATACAGATGCTTAGTAGACACTCAAAGTGTTCAACACCCTCAGCCATCAGAAAAAGGCAGACCAAACCACTCTGCAACCCCATCTGCTGCAGTCAGAATGGCCATTGCCAGACAAGCAAATGGCCGCACATGCTGTCATGGATTTGGGAAAGGGAAACCTTTAGACACTCTTGCTGGGAATGTCAGTTTGTGTCTTTCTGTACCACTTCTGGATATATAATCTGTGGACTTCCTATCTTACTATAGAGTGGCTTGCACGTATGTGCTTAGTTGCTGCTTTATATACAGGAAGCAGGAAAGGGGATCCTTTAAAAATATATTTTATATTTAACAAAATAAAATATAATAAGATAAAATGAAAACCATCGTATCAAAGTTGGACCAAGAGGAGGCACAAAATCAGAGAACCACTCGTTTTCACACTCAGGAATCCCATGAAAGTATGTCACTGAAAGTACGTACACAGAGGACTGGTACAAACCCCTGTATAATATAGAAATGATGGGATAAAAAGGTGAATTATGGAGTCTCCTCTTGAACAACCACCAGTCTTAAATATTTTACATTGGCATGGGTTTCTGTATATTAATACAAATTTAAGGTTATTTTTGTTATATATATATACATATATATATGTTTCTACTTTAGGGTTAGGGTTAGGGTTAGGGTTAGGGGTTAGGGTTAGGGTTAGGGTTAGGGGTTAGGGTTAGGGTTAGGGTTAGGGTTAGGTATTGTACATATTATTTAACAATGTAATATAAATTTCTAGGCTTTGGGAGTTACAGACTATTTAGGATAATTAAGAAATCCAGATTAGTAGTTAGTCATCTAAGATCAAATTTGTGGTCATGTTAGGTAGGTTTTCAAGGACAAAGAGATTTTTTTTTAAAAAAGACAGGTGGTCTTCAAACACTTCAAAGACCTACAGAATATGACATTTAAAATATTTTAATAACGTAAGGCTCTTCATGACAGTGAGAAACATTAGCTCCTGACGGCACCAATTTACTTCAAAAAAGGACAAAAGGCATTGAAGAACTTCCATGTGGAGTTTGCTTTTATTGTGACAAAGTCTGTCATTGGGCAAGAAACTGCCTTCGCCTCCATTGCTGACAGTATGCTGTCCACACTGGACATCAGGACACAAAAGAAGGTGACTGCTGAACTTTGCCAAGACTAGATGGGAGTGTCATTCAAAATTCCTGCTTCACAGAAAAGTCTGTCAGATATTCTAGTCCTGTAGGCCAAAGATGGATGCACAATATTGCGGAGGAACCTTGGGTGACTGTCCACGCAGCTAGCTGTTTCTGTCATTTCTATAGTTTTGGAGGTTATTTACTCTACACTTCTTGTTTACTCAGGTAGTATTATATCTTTCTCAGGTCTCTGGTGGAGTTGAAGATGAGATAGTTATAGTTTCCCTTGTTAGCAAATTTAGAAAAGAAACTCACAAAAGAAGTATACAGTGAATAAAGCTGAGATACATAAAAACAATTTGCTTATCTAAGAAAATGTTTTGAAGTCTCAAAAGCTGGTTTTAGAATGGTAATATAAGTTATGATAAAAAAGATTTAGGTATAAAACTTTAAATTCATCAAGATAAGATAGATAATAGAGTATTTTCTACAAATATGCCAGATACAAATGAGCTGGACATTGTGAGTGGAATTCTTGCCTAATAATTGTTCTTACTGTATATAGTTTTACTATGTTAGAGTTAAAATCTTTCCTTTTTATTTAGACAAAAGGGGGAAATGTTTTAGAATGTCTGTACACTGTGTGAAATCATGTTTGTTGTTCTGAATGATATAATAAAAAGCTGAACGGTCAATAGCTAGGCAGGAGCTATAGGCAGAACTTCCAGGCAGAGAGAGAGAGGAAGCTAGGTGTGGGAAAGAGACTATGAAGATGTGAAATGAGCAGGACACACAAAATGAGAGAGAGGTAAAAGCCATGTGGTAAAACATAGATTTATAAAAATATGGGTTAATTTAAGTTATAAGAGCTAGTGGAAGAAGCCTAAGCAAAGGCCAAGCTTTCATAATTAACAATAAGTCTCAGTCCTTTGGGGCTGGTGGAAAGTCCATCTATACTTGTGTAAGCCTTCTAATTGCTACTTAAGTCTCTGTGAACTTTACTGGGCTGCTTTAGAGGGCCTTATTCTCTTTCTTTCTCCAATTCCTTCCTCTTCCTCTTTCAGGGGGTTCCCTGTGCCTTGTGAGGAGGGATTGTTATGGAGATACCTTGTTTAGAGCTGTGAGTTCCAAGGCCTCTCTCACTCTAAGGATGTCTGGCTGTGGATCACTATCTGTTACCATCTGCTGCAGTAAGAGGCCTCTCTCACGATGCTGAATAAGGCAGTCATCTGTGAGTATAGCAGAATATCATTAGGAATTATTTTATTGTTTCATTATTTTTTTTTTTAGACCAGTAGTAGTATTTAGTTTTACCTCTGTCTCTGGGCTACCCAGACTATGGTTCTTGGAAACCAAGCTGCATGGGTTTCATCCCACGGAGTGGACCTTCAGACATTGATTGGCTACCATTGCCTGACCATATTTTGCAGGGATCATAGGTTGTAGAGCAAAAGCTTTGTAGTTGGGTTGGTGTTTTCTCTTTTAGCAGCCTACAGAATAAAGAAAGGGGCTTCATGAATTATGTGTACCCCTTGCCCAGCTGCTCCAATGCTTCCTGTATCTATAACTAAAGTCCATGTGAGTACCCTTCAATGGACTTGGGGTCACTGGACCCTCTGTTTGTTTTTCTTCAATGTGGCCACCTTGAGAAATCTCCTTTTGTTCCTCTTTTATCACGTTTATTCTGTAATTGGCATTCCAGGGCAGGTGGCTGAGTCTAGCTTTGGGGGGATTCTGGAGCCCAGGTTTGGCTCCCAAAGCTCTGAACACTGGCAAAGGGACCCAGTGAGACGACAGTGGTACCATAGAAGCGTGCTGAGGCCAAAAGATGAAGGAGGGCAGGAGAGTCCAGTCCTGTGAGTCTCTACCCCAGTCGCTGGCACAAATAGAAAAGGAAGCATGGCCACCCTCCCTCGAGGCCCAGCAACACCTTTTGTGTGGAAGTGATAAAGAGTAGCACCAAGATTGAAAATAGTAACTTCAGAAGGCTGGGACTAATGACATCAGTGCTCATTTTCTTATAGAATACTAAATGTTTGTTTTGTTCTGTTTGGTTTTCTGAATCCTACAGAGAAGACCTACAAACAAGCTCTAGAGCGAAGAGAGGAGACAATGAGCAGTCCCTCAGCTGAAGAGAGGCCTCACTACTGACTGGAAGGTCTTGGTATGCTCCTCGCAGGAAAAATGATTCACAGGTTGGCAATTCTTGAGGTCGTAAAGATAAAAAGAAAGTCCTTTAGTCTTCCAAAAAGAAAAATACAAATTGTTCACAGAGGAAGAAGGGGGTCACAAGGTTTTTGGTTTTGATTTTTTTTTTTTTTTTTTTTTTTTAATAACACTTAAAACAAAAAGACTGGGTAGCTGTGTGGAGACTGCTGCATCCCAAGACTCCGCAGCAAAACCCCATATCTCTCAGGGTGAAAGGAACGCATTTGAGGGTATGAAAACTTGTAAAAGACAAAACACAAGGCAGGCATGGGGCACACGTCTGTAATCCCAGCACTTGGGAGATGGAGGCAGGAGGGTTGGAGGCAGGAGGGTGAAGAGTCCAAGGTCATCCTTGGCTATGTGGTGAATTTGAAACTAGCTTGGACTATGTGAGATCCAGCCTCTAAATGCCCAATAAACCTAAAAGAAACAAAAGGAAAGATGAGCTATTATATTTCACACCAGAGTGGGGGTAATGTTAAGGTAAGTGCATCGTCTTATAGGCATCAGAATGGAGGGTGAAGAGATGAAGGCGGGGTGAAGAAGGACCTCTTCAGTTAGATTCTGATGAATAAAAATGCGTAAGTGCTAAAAGCACAGGAGGACTGTTTCAGGGGAAACGTTAGCAATAGCCTGGAACTAGAAATGCTGAAGTGGATAAAATGCTCCAGGGGCCTTGGAGTCTTCTGCAGGCCTCTCCTGTTGTGTGAGAGTGGGAAGTGCCCGTGGTGGGGAGCAGGAGGGAACGGGGGATGTGGGTAGTGGTTTCTTATCTTCACACAATGAACATATCCTGTAAGTTTTATCGTGAGTGACATGGAAGGGGAAGATTGGTAGAGCTGAATGAGTTGAGAGAGACCGAAAATGACGATTAAAAAAAAGAAGAAAGAAAGAAAAGAGCAGGTCTAATAAACACAAAGTCCATGTTGTTGTGTCCTGGTGGTGAGACCCCCAAAGAGACCGCCAGAGACACAAACTTTCCAAAATGCAAAAGCAAGGTTTATTGAAAAATTCAAGTTGCGGCAAAGACCTCTGTCCGGCTCACCAATGTGACAGTGGCCGGAGGAAGTACCCGCCCCTCTGCAAGCTGGGATTTTAAAGGCAAAACCCACAAGGTTATACATAAATTAGGAGTCTTAGTATGGATACAATTCTAACTAGCTCGTTTTGGGGGACTTTCTAGATTTCCTCTGTTATCTTAGCCAGCTGTTTGTCAAACCCTCCTCCCTAGACTACCTTTTGGGTTGGGACATTCCTTGGCTATTGAATGTCCCCAGGCTATCTGTGGTACTGGGGCAATCCATGGTTAATAAACTGCTATCATGTAGCCCCTAGGTCATCTCCTGTTGTACTTTTATCCCAGCAGAACTCACGCAGGCCTATCTCAAACTGGGGCTAAGAAACTTTTGCTCAAAAATGGAGGCTCTTCTCTGGTTCTTCACACATGGGCAGGTGAGTTAAGGAATTCTAAGACAGAAGGAGAAACAGTTGCCCACATGGTGCACAGATCTGCAAGGCCAGCACTGGAAGGCAGAGGCAGGAGTGTTGTTGTAATTGGAGATCAATCTGGTTTACACAGTGAGTTTTCCTGTTGTAGGAATAAAGGAAACTCAAGGCCAGATCTCTGGGAAAGTAAGAGATATTAGAGAGAGCAAACACCACAGTCAGATCTTACCCGGCTGTCTTCCAGCTTCCTCAGCCTGGCTCCTCCTGGCCTCTTCTAACCTTCTGTCTTTCTACTCCTGCCTTAAATACTCTCTTGGTAAATTAAAGCGTGGCCCCACCACTGCCTGCCTGGGAGCCTGGAACTCCTTCTGTAAACTAAGATGACCTCAAACTCAGTTTGGATTAAGGACATAGGTCACCACTCGGGGGATATTCCCTGTGCTGGGATTAAAGCTGTGAGTTACCACTGTCTGATCCTCCTAGACTGACTGTGGGTAGATCCCTCTGATATCTCCAAAACTTTTGAATCTTTTATTAAATCCCCACATTTTCCAGCTAGTCAGGACTCTATAGGATGGTCCTTTTTCTAAAAATAAAACCAAAATAAAAGTTTGAGATTTGTAAAGGAGGGGATAAAAAGACACTAGATAAACATAGTAGACAGAATCACAAGGTTAAGTGCCAAGAGGGCAAAATCTAATGTTGGGAGCGCTGAATAAGAAGAGCTTTTGCAATGATAATAATTTACACGGAAGCTGTGGCCATTTGTGCTAACATTCAAATATGGAAAAGAACCAAACCATCACTAGGTCCAGTACTTTTCATATGAAATGTTGTGTCCCTGCCACAATCCTTCCCATTCAACCCCACAAGTAGTACATAGTCACACACATACGAAGACTTTTACAAAGATTCCATCCATACTTTTTCGATTTTCAAGACAAGGTTTCTTTGTGTAGCCCTGGCTTCCTAGAACTAGCTCTGTAGATCAGGCTGGCCTTGAACTCACAGCATTCTGTGTTCTTTACTCCCACAAGGAAGGAAGGATTTCCCTAAAACCCCGTTGTGTTCTTGCTCACTGCCTGCCCTGCGTCTGCCAACAGGAGTATGCCAGTCTCTTTGCTGTGATGAAATGCTCGAGATAAAAACCAAAGACTTCCTTGGCTCATAATTTCAGATCACTTGCTCTTGTGACCATTTGATTTGTATCGGAGAGTATGTTCCAGTGGAGATCCTGGTAGAACAAAGCTGGTGGTTTCACGATGGCAGGGTGGTGGAGAAACCAGAATCCCAACCCAATGTGCTATAGTTCCGATAATCTGATACCCTTTCCCTAGGCACCTCCCACCTAGTGCAAATGGCTGAGGGTGAAGCATGAGCCTTAGGGAACATTTCAAATTCAGATCACAAGGAAGACATGTCATGTGCCTCTCCCTGCCCAAGGCAGTCCCTTCCATGCCTGTTCCCACAATGCTTTTCCAGGGCATCTCTCTGTGGTGAGGCTGGGAGCTCCAGGGCTGCCAGGGATCTATAAATCTTTTTCTCATTTTAGAGAATTGTTGCTGGTCATTTAATGTTACCTTCTGCAATCCCTGCTTTGCTTCCAGTAAAGGTGGGTGTCTGTATTTCCATCTTCCTCACACCTAATTGGTATATAATTTTGGTGGAAAAACAGAAGATGAATCTTGAGGATCTCCTTGAGACTGTAACTCCAACCATTCATTCCTCTAAACGCTGGCAGGTGAGCAGCCGGCATCCATCCTGAAGGTTGTGCTTCCCGTGTTATCTTCTCTGTCATTTATCCCTCAAGTCCCAGACAGGCATGGAGACCACCTGGCCAAGGTCTCAATGGGATTCTGAACTAAATAAAGTAGACGCTTTGTAGTCAGAAGGATGATGCTACTTCACACTCCTGCACTTCCTTCTCTTTCTTCCCTTCAGTGTCTTTTAAACATGACTTTAAAGATAGCGTGCAAAGCAATGGTTTTATTATGGCATTTTCGTGCATAGATCTCATTACTGTGTATTCTTAGTCACTTCCCCATCTTACTTCCACCTTTTGAGACAGGATCTCTCCATGTAGCCCAGGCTGGCCTCGAACTTATAATCTTGCCTCAGTTTCTGAGTGCTGGAACTTTCTCCTTGATAATCCTGTCCCTGTTGGCCTTTGAGACGCTTCTTTCTCTTGGCGTTTTGGCTTGTTTCTCTCGTTTCCTAGTCTTCTATTCTCTCCAATCTCCTTTGTTTATCAGCCTTCCTTCACCCACTGCTGGAGCTTTGCAGGGTAGTCGCGGACATTCTTTCTTTGGAGGTGCTCCTTACTGACTTCCTCAGCTTCAGAGCTTCAGAACTGCACTTAGCTGTCTGGGCTCTAGGCCTCTCTCCTCTGAGCCTTATCCCAAGGCCAACTACCAATATATGGATGCCTGGTTCCTTGTGACTGCCACAGGGGCCTTAGATTTGAAATGTCCAGGCCTTTTCCCAAGTCTCCCATTCCTCTTGTGTGTGTGTGTGTATGTGTGTGTGTGTGTGAGTGTGTGGTGTGTGTGGTGTGTGTGTGTGTGTGTGTGTGTGTGTGTGGTGTGTGTGTGGTGTGTGTGTGTGTGGTGTGTGTATGTGTGTGTGTGTGTGTGTGGTGTGTGTGTGTGTGTGTGTGTGTGTGAGAGAGAGAGAGAGAGAGAGAGAGAGAGAGAGAGAGAGATTGAATTGACAGTAGAAAGTACTATTTACCTTTGAATTGCTCTATTGTAATAACAGATTCTGTTTCATACTTTAGTGACCAGTCATGTATGTACATGTGTGTTCCCTGTTTGATGATTCTCCCTTCCCATCTTATGACTTAATCTTGGTCATCATCATCCCTCAAACAAATCACTATAACATATTTCTGGTGTTCCCCTTGTTCCTGGTCTTCTAGCTTGTGCAAGCACACTTGGGTCTTGGTCCATGTACTCTGATCATTGCACAGATCTGATGTGGGTTGCTCTGTCGCTGACAGTATTTCAGCAGCTCCCATCTCTTCACCCCTTTTAAAGTGAAAATCAAGCCTTTCTGTATGGCCCACACAAGGCTCCCTGTGATACAACCCCTGCCTATTGTCTCTGGCCTGTTTCCCACCATCTCTCACATGCGCCTCACAGTTTCTCAGTCTCTGGGGTACACAGCTCCTTCCTTGCCCCACACCCTGGCAGCAGCACCCTCCCCAGCCTGTCTCCCATTCTCATTTTTCTTGACTGGCAAACTTTTTTTTTAAGATGCATCCCCGTTGTTTGCTCTGGGGAATCTTCCTGAATTCTGTTTTCACCCTCTGGAGACTCTGCTGCCCCAACTACATATCACCACTGACATTCCATCCTTATAAAGTGGATATTTTACCAGTCTTCCGCCCTAGATCATCTCAGTCATCATATCCTCCTAGAGCCCGATGCACACCTGACATATAGTAGAAATTCCAAACAGTTTTTAATGAGTGATATGAGATGAGGTAAAGAGCCTCGCCACACTTTTGAGACTTTTCTTGACCATGGATTTTCCCATTGAATGGGGAGTAGTTAGTTTCATGCCCAGAACTTCTTCTGTTAGGGCAAGACGGGGCTTTCTTGAGAAACTTTCCCTGTCTTGGGTAGATGTGAATCTACTTCCGTGTAAGATTTTCCTTATGCCGTTGGACTTGGCCTTCTTCATTTTAGTACCATTGTTAAGGGAAGTTACTTCACCCAAAAGTCCTTTTCTATTTCACAAGAGGCTCAAGCCTAAAGGTTCAAGGAAAGACTGAGTCTCCAAGGATGTCTGCTGCTGTCCCTCCCTACCTTACTTGACATTGTCTGTGTCTTGACGAGTCTGGAAGGGACCCGAGTTATATTACAGTGATATTCTCAGTGTTGAAGTTGTTTTAGCCTGGACTAAAAGCTGAGATGGTAGAGTTCTCTGGAGATCAGAAGGCAGGCCAGTGAGAGAACCTGCATGCATGGGCCTGTCATCCAGGGCTCTTCAGAGCTCAGAATCAGTAAAAAATGTATAGGCAGATCTATCTCTATAGGATGCCTTAGAACTGCCAATCATCTTGCCTCTTTCCCCAAATGTTGGAATTGCAGACCTGTGTCACCACACCTAGCTGCTTCCTGTTTTTTACACAGCAGCTTGCTAACTGAGCCCCTAGCTGTACCTTGGACTTTGATCAGAATCTTAATTAGTCCTGGCACTTGATGGCTGCATGGTGGGCTTAGGCAGGGGAATGCTAGACTGTCACATGGTGCTGTGCGCTACCCCATGGCTTCTGAGTCAGGCTGGACTAAGTGGCAGATGAGTTGTAAACACTAGAAGTAATTTTTTTAAAAACAAGATGTTAGATAATTGAGGCTTTTTATTGACTACACAAGCCAAAAATATGACGGTTAATGGTAGATACAAAATAGCTGGGTACACTGTGGGCATGGGGAAAACAGTACCATAACTGGATCCAAATGGCTAGGCTTGACCCTTGGTTCTGTCTGGGTGGCCATTGCTGTATTTTATTTGTAGGCTGTAAAGTCTGTAAGTCAAAGAAATACAGTATTAAACTGTTTGAAGAGATGGTGTGGTGATGTGTTCATGACAGACTGACCAAGAAATTAACACAGACACTCTGAAGCTTCTTGCATGGGTTCCTCTGTCACCTCATTTTGTCAGAAGATGTTACCACCCTACCCATTCATACTCTAAGTGCTAGCCAAGAGGCCAAAAGGAGGTTTTCTATATTATATATCTGTATTCTATTTCATAAATGGCTGTTTTTGAGTTTCAAAAATAGCATTGTCTCCTATGAGCATTGTTCCATAGGTACTTAGCATGATTCAGAGATTTTTTTTTTTTTTAAATGCTGGGTGTGGTAGTATGATCCTGTAATTCTGGTGCTTGGGAGACAGTCCCAGCTGGAATTCAAGGTCAACATTAGCTGCTGTGAGCCTCATCCTGGAACAATTTATTGTTTTATTTCTATTGCCCCTTTATTATTTTTTTTAAGGAATTTTGCTTCTAGCCTCTTGTGAGTTACCTGTGTATCCATGCTAGAAATCTGCAATGAAGCTCTTCCAAATAGCGACTCCACACTAAGTCTGGTTACTTTCCTTATCAGGTGGGAAATGCTGTTTGGACAGGAATTCTCTTGTTTTTGAGACAGAGTCTCCCTGTCTCAAAACAGTCCCAGATTGGCTTTAAATTCATTGCCCTACCCCTGCCTCCTAAGTGTTATGGGATTATAGGTGTGCTCTCCCACATCATCCAGATTACTTTCTCTCTCTCTCTCTTTCTTTCTCTCTCTCTCTGCACATACACGGGAAGGACTCTGACATTTTATTACATTTTGTGGATAAAGGAGAAGGAATTGCCTTCTTTCTGTACTTATTCTTGACAATTTTCACCAAAAATGAGGTTATAGCTTTACTTTATTATTATTATTATTATTATTATTATTATTATTATTATTATTATTTTTACTTCAACTGATGTTAAACACAAACCCTAGAATTTTGTGACTGTTGGCCTCTGACTTGTGTGAGAAGTGTTTTGTTGTAGACCAGTGTTCCATCACACTTTTTAAACTAGCCAATCTCAAAAGATGATGAGGTCCGCTCCAGCCAATGGGAAGAAGCCGAAGTTACTGCCTACTTAGTGACGCAAGTAAGGTAGACTTCCTGTTCATCGGATTGTGGTCTCGGTGGGTCTCTTTGAACCTTCTGCATACGGAATCTTCTTGCAGAACTTCCCATCCTTTGTGGCACAGAGATTGTTATTTATTTATTTCTAACTTGCATTTTTCAAAACGTAACTGTTTATGTGGAAGCCCCACCTCTCTTTCTTTCCCCAGACTCCCTCCCCGCAAAGAAAGCCTGCCAAGAGTCAGCCGCTCAACCCGGGCTGCCCAAGACCATGCCCACAGGCTACTTAAGACCTGGTTGCTAGACCTGCCTGGGATTCCTTTCCCGCCTTTCTGAGAGTCGCCTGGGAGTTGCTTTGCTCTGTTCATTAAACCTGGACTTATTAATTTCACTTGATCTGATTTATTGCATTGGCAGAAGATACTAATAGGAGATATATTTTTTCCTATCAATAACATCATTTTTTTTTATTTCAGAATTAGAGTCCCCTCGAATCCTTAGACCCTGTAGAACACATTAGTGGTCAGCTGAAAGGCATTTTCACTTAAAACTCACTCTACTGGCCAGTAATTTGTGTGTGTGTTTTATCATTTAATTCTGTGTCCGTTAGTAGTATTCAAATGGATATTTGATATGTAACCAGCTTTCTTGGCTCATAATTGTGTTTGAGCTTATATTATTTTATTGCCATATCATTCTCTACTATGGATTCAGACAAACAAAACACCAACCCCCTCACCCCCCAAACCAAAATATCCCACAACAAACAAAAAACAAACTTTCAAGTACACACAGGCTGAGTTTTACTACTATGTTGTTTATTAGCAAGAAAGATTCAAATAACTGATTATAACCCAGCTTGGATTGGCACAGGACTTTATTATGCAGGCAGTGGATAACTTTATTCATCAAAATGAGGCTTACTTGACAGACCCTTTCCTTGAAGTGTTCCAGTGGCCTCTAAATTGACTGTTTCATTTGCTCTTGTGTATTTGTTAGCATTAAAACTTACTTAGGAATAAATTGTTATCATATTAGCCCAATAATAACTAAGGCTATCTAGGGCAATTCTTAGAACATTATGGGTTCATTAAGCCTTGGAAATGACCAAAATGCCTTCATTTAACTAAGCAGGCATATTCTCTCCTTGGGGGTTGGAGGGATACTGTTGGAAATAGCCTATCTATGTGTGTCTAATTCTAAAATGAGGCCCAGTCTATCGTGTTGCTCAGCCACCAGTGGGGCTGGGAGATGTGAATAGTGTCAGGAGGAACATATTTTATAGAGATCAAGAGGTGGGGGCTGGGTATATCTTGTTTCCTGATTTTGTCCATAATATAGAAAATCTGCACACATTCACTGTCTCCTGCTCTAGGGAATTGTCCTGTGGTCAAATGTAGCCTCTTTTTATTGTTATTAGAGACAGTCTCACATGTTCCAGGATGGCCTTATATTTTCTATGTGGCCGAGGGTGACTTTGAAGTTATGATCCTTTCCGGTACTGGGATTACAAACATGTTCAACACTCACACTTGGAGTATTTTCTTAAAGAGAGAGAAAGGTTCATCTAATTACAACAGCATTTTGTCTCTTTGTGGTGAGTTTGGAGGTTCCCTCCTCTCGGATGATTATAGCTTAAATTGACATCAAACTAGTCAGGACACCATCCATGGGGTCAGGCTTTTTTAGAACTTGCTCTGGGTAGTCTCCTCTGGCTTCTGTCTTTTAGACAGGTTCCTGCTCTGTTGTAGCCAAGGCTGGCTTGACACTCATGATGACCCTTCTACTTTAGCCTCCCCGTTCCCGCTCTGTTGTAGCCAAGGCTGGCTTGACACTCATGATGACCCTTCTACTTTAGCCTCCCCGTTCCCGCTCTGTTGTAGCCAAGGCTGGCTTGACACTCATGATGACCCTTCTACTTTAGCCTCCCCGTTCCTGCTCTGTTGTAGCCAAGGCTGGCTTGACACTCATGATGACCCTTCTACTTTAGCCTCCCCGTTCCTGCTCTGTTGTAGCCAAGGCTGGCTTGACACTCATGATGACCCTTCTACTTTAGCCTCCCCGGGGCTTGAATTACAAGCCCTCACCACCACAACAACTAGGTCTTAATTTGGCTGCTAATGCATCATTTAAAACATCTTTTATGATACACTGGTAAATCATTAGCACGGCATTCCCCCAACTTCTCTGAGCCTGCCTTCCTGGAAAATTGGATCCAAGGAGGTGAATGTAGGAACACCAACTTTTAGCAGCTCACTAGAAATTCTGAGGGTCCAGACTAGCAACAGAATTTGAAGTAGAGACAGTCTTGGGAGCTCACCCAGGACTTGTGGAATCTACTGCTAACTCCAGGCCGATAGCTCAGAATGAGTTCAGTTAGACAATGCCCTTCTGGTGCCGTATGCTGCAGAGTAGTCTGCTGGATGCTGAGGAGAGACTCTCAAATACTGTGAAATCACAGAAGTGATTTGCATCAGGGGCCAATATTGGGAGAAGTAGACTGAGTCTGCTTTCTCTGTTCAAGGCCTCCAGCCTTCAAGTGCTTGCTTGGTTGCTTCTCCATGTCTTGTGAAAGGTGAGGCATAATAACAAAGCCACTAAGTAATGGCTGCTATTCCAGATGCTGTAGGGATTGAGTGTTTTTATGTCCATTATCTCATATTATCCCCACTGTGGGCCAGGCATTATTATGATTTCCATTTTTACAAATGGAAAATCTGAGGTGCAGATGTATAAATGACCTACAAGAGCTACTCTATAGGAATCCCATGGCCATTCAGGACAGAACTGGGTCTACAGCCCAAGCTGGCTTCCATTGTTCTTGGATTAAAAGCAGAGTGTATACATGGACATTGATACTCAGGTCCCAAAGGCCCTTCATGAACACCAGCTGCTTACTCTTGCTGGGTGTCACATGCAGTACTATTGTGTACGAAGCATGTAAGGCATACCTTCATGAGGCTGTAGCAGCTGATGAAAAAGCCTTTGGTAATCATATAAATCCAGCTGTTTAACTGGATGTCACTTATAATGATAGTCATTAAGCTATAAAAATTAAATGAGAACCATTCAGTGTGTCTATATGGCTAATGGAAAGCTGTAGTCAGCTCTTTTAGCTATGCTAGGAATGGAAAGTATTCCAAAGAATTTTGTTTTCACATATGACAGATATACATACATCCAAATCTGCTTGTATCTGCTTATCTCTCTTTTTTTTTTTTATAAATACAGTTAAATTATCATTTCCCATCTGATATTCTGGTGCTTTAAGAGTTGCTTCTGAG
The DNA here is from genome assembly GCA_033318265.1 of Phyllotis vaccarum. Taxonomy (NCBI): domain Eukaryota; kingdom Metazoa; phylum Chordata; class Mammalia; order Rodentia; family Cricetidae; genus Phyllotis; species Phyllotis vaccarum. The sequence goes on from JARWLC010000012.1 coordinate 77,260,598, forward strand.
AATGGGGATATTATCAAGGAATAGATTAATGTTTTATTAACAAATTAAAATTTGCTAGAACTTAGGTTAAGCCTAATATATTTGTAATACAAAACATGAACACATTTTGACTTTACCCTTATTCAGGGGAAGGATATTGGACGGAGACACTTAAGGCTGGAAAGCAACATGAAGAATTTAGCAGATGAAAAGAGTGGCCGAGACAGACATGAACAATGTGAACAGCTAACAGCTCAGGTAGGGCCTAGCACAGGGCTGCCCCTTCATAGTTGGACAGTGAATGCAAAGGCCACTCATGTAAGAGAGTTCCATCTACTCCCTTTGGCTCTCCAGGGTCTTTCCTGTGGACATTCCAGAAGAAGGCAGGAAAATAACCTTGGGAAAATATGTGGTTCATGTTAGAACACTGGATGAAGCACATTATTGGAAAGATGCCCCCTGGAAGCCTAACAATTTGTAACTCAACTTTTCAAATGTTGGTAACAAGAACATTTTTATTTCCAATGACCACTTGTTTCCTGAGACTTTCTGCTCAAGCAATGAATAACAAATACATGCTACTATGATAGACACAGACTATACTGGAGCCTCTGAGACCAACATGGACAGCTGATTAGTGATCTGTGGGAGAGAAGAAGGTAGTGTAGTTCAAGATAACTAAGTAGCTGGTGTTGGTTCAAACATCAGGAGTCTCCCACCGAGTTATTTATTTTAGGTATATTTAAGCAAAGCATGATTTGGTAAAGAATTTCCTGGTGATAAGTAACTCAATCCCATGTGCAAAATAAAGCTTAAGATGTGTGGAAAATCTTTGTAAAGTATGTGACAGCTTCCATGAAGATGGATTCTATAGATTGACTGCATGTGACACCTTCCATAAAGATGGGTTCTGTAGATTGACAAGTTCACAATAATGGTCTGGAGGGGGATTGGGTGTGGCCTCCCCACACAGATAGCACAGAGGTCAACAGGCTATTAACAATGCCTTCTTCCAGCCTTCAGGGTGAATAACAGATAATGCATCCCTTCCTTTGAAGGAATAAGACTGTGTGATTAGCATTCCTGGTTCCCCTAGTGCTTATCTGTGTGCACAGGGACCTCCCTGCCTCCCACAACAGGACACGAGGAACGAAGAACGTTGTGTCTCTAATTTCATGGAACAGCCTGTTGGAATTTGTGACCTCCAGAACCTAGACTGGGAGGACGCTGACAGCCCAGTCCCATGACTAGTTAATGCTAGGCCAGGCTGGGGACACTATAATTGCAGGATGGGATGCTGGTCTTGGTTGTAGGGGGGCACACAGAGCTGGAACCTGTCAGGAGGCCTTTGTTTTGGTCAGCACAGCAACTCAGGTAAGCACCCAGAGCCTGGAGTTTATGGGAATAGTTGCAGTTAACTATTATAATTGTTGAGCTCAAATGCTTTCCGAATTGGAAGTTTGAACAGACAAGACTGTCTGGTGCTTTGGCAGGGGGTGAGAAGTTGCTGGGATGTGGTATGAAGAGCTTGTCTTTATGGTATAACAAACATGGTTTTGTACCTCAACCTTTACCATCCATCGGGTAGATTTGGGCAGACGGTTTCATTTCTTGGAGATTTGACATCTTCACCTTGTACAACAAAGTAGTATTACTATCCCTTTACCATCCATCGGGTAGATTTGGGCAGACGGTTTCATTTCTTGGAGATTTGACATCTTCACCTTGTACAACAAAGTAGTATTACTATCTCCGACTGCTCAGATCATAGTATTAGGTAACATAAAGCAACCAAAGGGCACTTGACATACTGAACTCACAGCTGAGTTAAATAGGCTCTAGCTACTAAGCCTCCCAAGTGTGACTAAGCAGGGGCCTAGAAGGAGGTCCTCTAAGGTAATTGTAGGCCTGGATCCTTAGCTTGCTGGCAGACCCTGAAGTCTCTTCTTGGAGGTGTGAGGGTGGGAATGAGAGCTGGCAGCACAATCCAGCGCTCTGCCTGAGTCAAAGAGCAAAACTTCCAATCCCTACTTCTGTTCCAAGTTCTGCCAGAAGCTGCCTAGAACCATGGGATTCGGGATTTCTGGGTGACCTTGGGTGGTCCTGCCTGAGAGGAAATTTGATTATCTGCCACGGGATAAAGTAAAAATTCACTAGTCTGGGCACTCAACCACCTTTCATACATTAACATGCCCCATCTCCCTCATGCCACAGTGTTCTTGAGCTTTCTTTACCCTCAGAAAAAACCTGCATTCTCACATCTCTGAGTGTCTGAATCCGGCTCGCTCTTTTCTTTATCCCGAATGACGGGTATATGAAGAGTTTAAACAAGAGTTGTTTTTCGTGTTATCAAAGACCACAAGAGGCTTCTAGGTTTCCAGTCTCCTGCCTCAATGTTACAATATTCTTAGCACCTCAGTTCCTAATCCATTATGGAAAGGAAGGAAGCTTCAGACATCTCACACTCTTTAAGCCAGCAGGAAGGACAAAGAGGACCAAGGACGTGTTCCGTTCCTCAAAGTAGACTTCTTAAATGTCACATGTGATATTTTCCCTTGCATCTCACTGGCAGGGATTTTGTCACTGGCTCACATATGGCCTCAAGGAGAGGCTAGATATTTCAAACTCTGTACATTATTATTTCTAATAAAAATTGATAGGCAAGTTTAGGGAGGGTAGATCTATCCTAACAAGTACAAGAGCCTGGCTCAGTTCAATCTCCAGCATTTTTTAAGAAAAAGTAATATTAAAAAATAAGACAGGGGATTTTGGCACGACCCTATACAATAATGTGCTGTATGATTATAATCATGAGCCTTGGGGTGGAGAACAGATTGAAGGGGGCAGGACAAGATGTGGGGGGCCTTTTTAGTTGGGGGTTGCTATGGTGATGGTAGCTTGCACCTAGAAATGGCTCTGAAAGGTTCACGAGTTGTTCTTGGGTTTGTGGGATCTATGAGAGAGAGGTGTAAGTATGATCAACGGGCTTTGGTGACTGGCAGCCTAACAGAAAGAGTCTGATAGAGGAAATCAACCTTCACACAGGAGACAAGTGAGCCTTTACCGCCCAGAGCTGAGGCAGCACAGTGAGAGATGGGATGTGGTCTTGGGAGAGTAAGTTGCTTTTCCAGGGAGGCCCCTAAAAGTACTATTGCAAAATAGAATTGGAAAGATGAATCTTCTCGCTTTCCCAGAGAACCTGGGTCTAGAGTTCTTCATCAGCCTCCCATGTAAAAAACTCAATGAATCTGTGGGCACTCCTCAGCTTGTGATGGTATCCCAGAGATATTGTCTTCCACTATGAGAAAAGCAAGCTCATGGGCCTCCTTCAGGGTCCAGCTTCATGGCGTCTTGCCTCTGCCGAACCTTGCCTAGCAGCCTGCATTGATGAGGAGGGCCATCAGACCCATCAGGGTGACTACATGATCACAAGGCTGTAGAAGACACAACATATTACTGAGTGTATTTAGTAGTGGTTCTGAGGGGCAAGTTCTTCCCAGGTTCCATTTCCTGTTGGGGTATCTTGCTCCACACCTTGACCTGGTCTTTGCTTGACCATTGATGGCTTAAAACCCAGTGGTCTCTCTTACTTTGTACCCCAGCCTTGATACTTACACTGGTTCTGATCTCAGGACTTTTACAGCCTTCCTGAAGACCATTTGCTAGAGATATCGGCCCCTGCTGGAGACCTCTAAGATATGTGTAATTATAACTGTGCGTCTCTTCAGGGTCTACAATGACTCAATGCTGTGATAAACCCTTTAGTATGTTCTCTCCCCAATACTCAGTCCTCTTGTAAAAATCATGCTTCTATTTTATCAATTACATAACTATGATCCAAGGGCCATGTACCAAACTAATAAGAATTACCTGTCCACTGCCATGCTCATCCTATATATGAACTGGAGGAGAGCGATATTGTGGCAATAATTACAGTATTCGATACTTCATGCATGACACGTCTTCACGATGTCTTCATCATGATAATAAGCACTCCCATTTTCTCCTAAAAAATAAGAATACAAGGTGGTGGTGGTTCACACCTTTAATCCCAGCACTTAGGAGGCAGAGGCAGAAAGATCTCTGAGTTTGAGGGCAACCTGATCTACAGAGCCAGTTCCAGGACAGCCAGACCTACACAGAAAAACCATGTCTCAAAAACAAACAAAAAAGTACAATTCAATAGACATACAAGAATGAGAAATCAAGCTTGAGAGAAGTTAATTAATTATTCCAAGGTCACATGGCCAAGATTAATAACCAAGCCTGTCAGCTTAGCATCAAGCCTTGCTTCCCACCCCCACCCCCCCTCCAGTTACCTAAGCCAGGAGAGGGTAGAAGGTTACAAATCCTGAAGCTAAAAGCAGTCCCTCTGGGAGAGTATTGTTTTTGAGATCTCATGTATCCAGTCTTGCCTGCAGCTCACTATGTAGCTGACTGAGGCTGACCCTGAGCTCCAGACCCTCTTGCTTCCAGTGAGTGCTAGGATGGGCACGCATCACCACGTCCAGCTCTACACTTTGACCTGTGTCAAAGGATAAAGCAAAGATGTGCAGAAAAAATGAACCTGTTCCTTTTTTTCACTCCTTTTTGTTCTAAATAGATGACAGATGACACAGTGATTCAGGGAGTGAACACAGTCTTTGTATTTTTCTTGAAAAGACAGCATTGTAAATAAATGAATGTAGAGAGGCTCACGGAGTGGTGGCTCACCTCTGGAAGAGCTGAGTGGGACCAAGTGACTCTGCTGGTAGGGAGGGAAGTGAAAGTCTCAAGGGAAAGCAGATGTTAGGTAGAGCCTGTCAGGGCTGCCAAACCTGTAGAGAAGTCCTGAGACCTCCCCCAACCTGACCAAATCCAGGCACAGCACATTCTCTAGTGTAAAAGAGGGGAGAGGAAAGAAGTTTTCATCTGCAGGGTGTGGGGATCCAGAACTGCTGTGTTTGGGAGTCTCTCTTCAAATGCCCTATATGGGGAAAAGAAGAAGAAAAAAGTGAAAAGTTCTTGGAGCCTCAAATCATGCTGCTCTCTGGAGGAAGAAGGATGCAGGGATGACCTGAGTCTACCTCAACTGGCTCTTTAGATGTGAGAGGATTGGTCCCTGGCCCATGGCTGCAACTCACAGCTTGGCTGAAGGACTCAGGACTCCGGATCATCTTGGTGCTGAAAAAAAAAAATAGACAAAATTGGAAGCTAGAAAAATTGGCTCTTTCTCCAGCTTTGTCCTGGATGGTATTCCAGAGTAAAACCCTCCACCCTGACTGAGGCTGCTTCTTCTAAGGAGACTCATGATTGCTACCACATTGAGAGGGGAAAGCAGGACAAGACACACGGAACATTTCTGTAAACTCTAAGAGCGGTATAAATGGGAGTTATTACAGATAGAGGCAAATTAAAATGCTCTCACAGACTTAGAATCAAACTCGCAATGTGACAGTACAAGGTATTCCATTCTTTAGCATCTTCAAACCACGGAGAGGTTGGAAATGCACTTGCTGAATGTTGAAGGTTTTCACAGAGCTCTCTGCCCTGTTCTTGGGTTCTAGGCTTCCCACAGTGTGTGCAGGGCTCTGAAGTAAGCCACTGAAAGTGCACACCCAAGCTGCCAGTTTCCAGGAACCTCCTTTTTAGGGTTTTGTTCTATAACTTTTATTTCAGTCATTGGCACCATTATGGAGGGTTTAAAAGCCTCAACCTTCCTCATAGCACTGGACTCTGAGTTCTGTTTTATCAGAACTCCACACAGGACCTGACGAGGGTGAAATATCCGTATTGAAGAACATTTGGTTTAATTCTTAGCTCTTTTCAGATAAGGAATTGAGACCCTGAAGGAGGAACTTATACTTGAGAACATACAAAGTAACAGGTCATCTTTCGGTGTTTTAATACATAATTATTTGGGTTGACCCTTGACTCCTACTGCTCCTTTCCATCTTGCCCCCCAACACTTCCACCTCCGGTCTATTCCTCTTTCCAACTTTATATGACTTCATTATGTCTTCACTCTGTCTTTTCTTCTTCTCTCATGGGTCCTTTCTACTTTCTTCACTTCTTCTCACACTTACTCCCACATACACACACATACACACACGCACACACACACACACACACACACACACACACACACACATACACACACACACAGAGGGGGGGGGGATATACCCAGAGGGACACACGATTCTGCATATGAGAGAGAATATAGTTTTTCTGAGCAGGGATTACTTACTTTAGAATATTTTTCAGACAATTGGATTTTGGCTACTTCTCTTCCTCCTCCTCTTCCTCCTCCTCTTCCTCCTTCTCCTCCACGCTTTTTCTGTACTCACTATTCTTTCTCTACATTGCAGAAACACTAGGGCACTGAATCATGGAACAGAGGTTGGACGTAGGAAGAATAGGACTCTAGCCATTTAGGGATGGCTACTAAGTTGCCGTGCGCCAGCAAGAGTCCTCTGTGCATTAGTTTTCCTACCACATTTAGGACAACTCAATAGGCCTGTGCAATAAATGCTGCTACTCTTGATAGACAAGGAGACCGAGGCTCAGAGGTCACCTGGTGTTTGAAGACCAAGGTCTAGGAGTGTGGATTCTGCTCTCTCCACTACGGCAGCCTTTAAGACTTTGGAATCTGTTCCAGTCCTTATGCCAATAGTCACTGCATTTTCCTGAGTCATACACTGGTCCCATTGGTGTCAGAGGAAGAGAGAACCCGCCATCAACATTGAGGTCTGGAGAGTCACAAGACAGGAAGATGCCTGCTGGGAAACTAGGCTCAAGTTTGTGGGGGGGGGGGGAGAGGGAGAGAGGGGGAGGGAGGGAGAGGGAGAAGGAGAGAGAGCATGCACACACACGCGCACACACACACACACACACACACACACACACACACACACACATTTGGAACATAATTCAAGCAAGTACTTATTCCTTCTCCCCAAACTAAGACATTCGGGAAGTTATCTGTCCTAGTTAGGGTTCCCAGTGCTGTGATGACAGACCATGGCCAAGGTCATGTGGAGGATGGAAGAGTTTATTCGGCTTACGCTTCCACAGCACTTTTCATCCTGGAAAGGAGTCAGCACAGGGACTCAAACAGGGCAGGAACCTGGAGGCAGGAGCCATGAAGGAGAGCTGCTTACTGGTTTGCTCCCCCTTGTAGTAGTGAGGTTTCTGGGTCCTGGGCGGCCAGAGACCCAGACCCTGCCATGCCAGACCTCTTAGCCGCCCACTGCTCAGGTCCCCGAAACCCCATGACAGGCACCATAGAAGAAGTAGGAGGAGGAATCAGAATAGGTAGGAAAGGAAGGGCAGAGTCAGAGGCAGATCAAGCAAGCCGCCCAAGAAGCAACATGTAAGGAACACAGGTGAGCCACGGGCCATGTGGCAGACAGATGAATAGAAATGGGTTGATTTACGATGTAAGAGCTAGCTAGCAATGTGCCTGAGCCATGAGCCAAACAGCATAAAGTTAATATAAGCGTCTGAGTCATTCCTGGGGGCCTGAGCGGCGGGCGGCTGGGCAGCTAAGAGGTCTGGCACAGCAGGGTCTGGGTCTCTGGCCACCCCGGACCAAAGAAACTGCACTACTACACCCCCTGTCTTTGCTCAGCTTGCTTTCTCATAGAACTCAGGGCCACCAGGCCGGGGATAACTCCACTTACAATGAACTGGGTCCTCCAGTCCCTTACAGCCTGATCATATGGAGCCATTTTCTTAATTGACGCTCCCTCTTCTATAATTCCAGCTTGTGTCAAGTTGATATAAATATAGCCAACACATTATCTTAAGAAATCAAAACTTAGCCTCACTAGGTGTTTCCTCCAAGCATTTGCCTTGCTCCCCATAGTTTGGCCTGCCCTTAAGCTGGCCTTTCAAGCTGCTTATGTTCAGGCTGCTACACACATGTGTTTAGACCCTCCCAGACTTCAACTCTCCACCTGCCCTCTTTCTGCCCCTTAACTTAGCCCTCCCCAATCATCCTTGTTTCAAAATGGGCTCAGGCACGTCACCTTGGCCCCAGGGTAGACAGGGATCATTTCCAGAACATTTTTGTCTGACCAGGAGGGTGTGTCAGTAGTGTAAGACCGTCTTGTGGGGATTAGAGACAGCTTCAGGACAGCAAGGCCCTCTTCCCTTGTTCCCCACTCACTGCCACTACTGGCTATGGCTCAAAGCAGAGCTGGGAGCTCTTACATGTATACAGAGGGCCCTTCTCTTTCATGAGGAGAGGGTGAGCAGCAGCATCTCTTCCTCCTCCTATGGGAGGGGGAGGGGGTGCGGTTGTACTTTATTTTAAAACAGATTCTTATTGTGTAGTTCTTGCTGGCCTGGAACTAGCTGCATAGACCAGACTACCCTTTAATGGACAGAGATCTGCCTCTCTCTCCATCATCCAAGTGCTGGGATTGAATCTGGTTCTTTTAGTCCAAAGCATCCAGGGCCATCCCTCCAATTTAAAGCAGGGAGAATGAGTGAACCTTACTTAAGTCTTGTCATCACATCCATTCCTTTCATTCATGGCAGAGATCTTGCTACCCAGAGGGGTTTAGCCTTACCCTTGTCTCAACTGCCATTTCCCAGGTCTCTAGGAACAAGACATTAAGTTATTGGTCAAGTTCACAGGATCTGCAGAGAAGAGGTCTAAGCAGTGTAAAGGATATGAGTGGAAATACAGCATTGAAGCTAACCACACCTCAGGATGCTCCTCTTTTGAGATATTATTCCCACGAAGAGGAAATTGAGGCCACGCAGGAACTGGCAGTTTACCTGGGACCAGAAGATATGTACCAATCTCTGGGCCAGTTTGTACCCAAGAGCCATCTTTACGATTGTATGTATCAAACATTACCTGGAGTATGATCTTCACTGTCGAGATGCTGTGTTCTGGAGGTGACTCATATTGTAATTTCAGAAATTCTCAGTCGTGAATTCTCCACGAACGTCTTAGTATAAGCCCACCATAATTATGCAGACAGCAAACAAGGTTGCCTGAAGCTAATGGTTCCCTTTCCAAACAAAGGGGTTTCCATCAAAACCTTCGAAGCCTCATGTTGCTAGTCTCTTGAATGGCATCACTGTATCCCCTCTATTTCCACGACGCTTTCCCTGAGCATCATCACTTTTGTCTTCTATCAGGTCCTTCGCCATGGCGACAACCTAAATATTGTAAAACATCATAAAACCTTTGCTTTGGTTCACCCCAAAAGCCCTTAGCAGCTTTCTTCACTACAGGAAAGGCCTGGACTTGGCGCCTCCAGGGTCCCTGTTAGTGACTCTAAACATTTCCCTTTCTTCCTGAGCTGGCTTATTGCCACATAAACATGACCAGATTCTTCCAACTTTTTTAAATTTGTACCTTCTCTCTTTCAACCATTCTGTCTCATTCTTTGCCTCTCAGGAAGATCGCCCTAGCTTCAAGGGTTCAGGATGCAGTCTGGCCACCTTGGGTCCGGTTGATTCTCATTCAGCCTAGACAGTAACACTTTGTAGTTTCTTTATCTGTCTTTGGTTCTTCTGTACTCATCTCTGTGGGCCTGTAGTTTGCTCCCATGTGTAGATGTGGCGGTAACATCATGCTATCCTTCTTCTATAGAACGGACACAGCATTCTATTGCTCAGTCTACTTTGAAATTTCATAAGGTTGGGCATTAAGAAATGTTTTTCTCCCAGGGAACACTTAGGACCTTTGAGATTATAGAAAAAGAGGAGGTGGAAGATTTTCTTTTTAAAGGTATTTCACACGTGCATCTTATGTAGCTTTTGATTATTTCTAATGTTAAAAAAATTAGTTCCTCTGAACCCTTTAAAAAATATTCAAAGATTGAAATGATTCACTAGCTATGAAACCTCCCATGAGTCCTTCTAAAAGGGAAGGAGGAGGGAGAGGGGAGGGAAGGGAGGAAGGAAAAAAGGAAGAGAAAAATCAAGCTGTGAGTAAAATTTTCAATATCCTGAAAGAATTGTGAGCCGGGAGCAAGGAAAGTTTTAGAAAACAATTCTGTACTTGAGTTTTCTGGGACAGCCATGAAGCATTTGCTGTTCCTTGCTCAGCCTCTCCGGGGTGTAAATTTCACCTCTTCCCCTTTCCCCGGTGTTTATTGAACAGGAGTTGGGGGCTACAGCCAGGGGTAGGGCTCCTTGTACACACCAATCCCATCTTCTAGGAAAAGTTTTGAGTTTAATCCTTTGGGGGGAGGGGCTTACTTGAGAAGTAGAGTGGGGGGGTCCTCTGCAGAACCTGGTATTCCAGGTAGGCCCTAGCCACCTGCCATCCATTAGACACTCAGTCTGCTTCACGATTTTATCAAGAGTCTTGAAGCTGGGACGTTTCTTGCTGCTTACTTTCTCTAGGGCTCTAGAGATTATATCTGCTTCTGCTCTGCACGTCCACTCTTTTAAGCATATTGCTGTTCAATTGCTGTGCAATTAGTGACCTCAAAGGCATTAGCTTGAAACACCCTCAATGCTTTTACCTGATGGAAATCAGGAGCATGGTTCAGTTATATCCCCAACTGAGGGTCTCACTGGCAGAAATTAAGATTTTGGTCCCAGGTGTGGTTTCCTCTGAGGTATGTCTTCTGTACTCTCTTCTTAGCAGGATTTCTAATTCCAACTATGACAGGCTACCTGCCATTTCTAGTGTATGGCCTTCTGCACAAGTTGCTTTTTTATGGCCATCCCTGCAGATGCTTGTCCCACATAGACTTCTGCAAAGACCTGCTTCCTGTTAAAGAGCTTTTGCGATTAGGTCAGGATCAGCCAAGAAAATCCATACTCTGATTTTAACCCTGAACTGACTAACTAGGGGTATTGACAAAATCTCTGACTTATGTGGCAAGATAGGAAATCAAATTGCATCATACTCAAACTTCTTGCTCATCATCAACGATAGGGAATTGATTGTACAGATGTGTGTGCCAGGCAGAAGAATCTTGAATATCTTAGGATTGTCCTGACACACCTCTACCTGCTTATGGTCCTAAGTGTATGGAGTGTAGTATTTGGTTTCTTGCCCTCACTTTCAGGCCTAGCCTCAAGGTTTAGACCCACAGACCCACAGAGACACACAGATCTGGCCCGGACTTTCAGGCCTAACCTCAAGGTTGGGACCTGCAGACCCACAGACCTGAAGAGACACACAGATGCTTACAATAGTTTTAGGCTGATCGGCCTAAGGCCCAGGCATATAACTTGCTAGCTCTTTACCCTTAATCTAACCCATGACTCTTATCCTGCTCAGCAATGTGGCTGGGTATCTTTTCTTAGAGCAGCATAGTTGTCCTCTGTTTCTTCTGGCTTCTCTCTGGCATTCTGCTCTGTTCCATCTGTTCCTAGAGTCTTCTTAGTCTGGCAGCCCTGCCCACATTTCCTGTCTGCCTTTGGCCAATCAATGCTTTTTATTAAGCCAGTGGGTGGGACAATTATTTACAATGGAACAACATAATCTTCCACAATGGAGTTTTATTTTCTGTGTAATGTTTTGGAAAAATGAGCACTAGATCACCCTATTCTCAATACGATCTTTAGCTATATTCCTGTCTCTCTGGTATTCCTAGTAAATCAACATGAATATGTCCTACCCGCTGGCCCGCTACCTCCTCAGTTACCTCCCTCAAGAAATAAAAGGAGTGGTTTCAATCTGTTTGCTATAACAAAATTCCTAAGACTGGGTAATTACATTAAAATATTATTCTCTCTCTCTCTCTCTCTCTCTCTCTCTCTCTCTCTCTCTCTCTCTCTCTCTCTCTCTCTCTGTGTGTGTGTGTGTGGGGGGGTTGTGTTTTGATGTATGCCAGTACATGTGTGCAATGTCCTTGGAGGCTAGAAGAGGGCATCAGATTCCCGGGGACTGGACTTTCCAATGGTTGTGAGTTACTATCTAGGTGCTGGGATTGAACCTGGGTTCTTTGGAAAGCAGTCAGGTCTCTGAAGCACTGAGCCATCTCTTGACTGCATAATTTGTAAAGAATAGTGATTAACTGGCTCAGGGTTCTAGAAGCTTAGAAAGCTGAAAGCATGGTACAGGTAAAGACGTTGTATTTCAACTCACGGCAGAAAATGGATGACTAGTTGGTGTGTGCTGTAAGGTGAAATAGGAGGGTGCCTCAGTTCAGAACACTCTCTTGAGGTAACTCATTTAAAACCATGAGAACTGCATGGCAGCTTTTAACATCCCCATTTTTCAATGTCATTACAACAGCAGCAAAATCCCAGCAGGAGGTTACAAGAGACAAAGTATTCAATGCCCAGAAGGAATTTTCTGTGTCCCTAACACCTGACAGGTACCTTTATGGACACGGTGATCTACTGATTCTGACCTGTGGTTCTCAAGTCTCTCCAGGTATGGGCTTATGCCATGTCCCTGTCTATCTCTAAGCCAAATCACAGTGCATGGCCATCCTAGGTGCCCAGTAGGGATTGGCTGATGAATAGACAGTCCAGAAGTAGTCCAACAGAGAATAGGTATGGGACATAGAGGGTGAAGATGATAAGTAAGGGAAGTGAGCAGTGTTAGGCTTGGGGATCTGTAATATTAGGCCTTCTCTCTCCATTATTCCTAGTAGCTGAGTTCTTCCTAGGCAGAGGTCACACCCTCACAGCTCTGTCCTCATTTGTCTGTAACACATTGAGGAACCATCTCCTATTCTGACAGCATTTGACACTTAAGATACAGTAAATGACTTGTTTTTAAATATGATCCAAACTGGAGTTGTTTTAATCTTAGCATCTTTTTTTTTTTTTTTTTTTTTTTTGATTTTTCAAGACAAGATTTTGCTGTCTAGCCTTGGCTGTCCTGGAACTCACTTTGTAGACCAGCCTGGCCTTGAACTCAGAGACATCTGCCTGCCTCTGCCTCCTAAGTGCTGGGATTAAAGGAGTGTGCCACCACTGCTCAGCTCTTAAACATTTTTTAAAGGTGTTATTTTTAAATTATGTGTATGTATTCATGAAGGAATATACACGTGTAGCCACACAAGGAGACCAGAAAAGGGTATTGGATGCCCTGAAGTGAGAGTTACAGGCATCTGTATGCTGCCCAGCATGCATGCTGGGAATCAAATATGGACCACCTGCAAGTATAGTAGTATAGTAAGTATTCTTAACCACTGAGCCATCTCTCAGGTCCTTAATTAAAATATGTATTTTTATTTATGTGTATTTAGGACATATGATAGTGTAAATATTGCTCCTATTTTATTTTAAAAATAATGTTTTTAATTTGTGTGTTTTTTAACTGCTCGTTTTTTTCTACTAGGCATTCTAATCATAAAGAGAGGTCTCTGTGATACATCCTCCTTTCCATGGCTTATGAACTGATTTGTAGAAGTACCATATTTATTTGAAAGTATAGACACTGGCCTGTGAGGTCAAGATCTGAGGTCCACATTTGATTTTGAAGAGTCCTTGCTGCAAGGAGGTTGTTGCCCGTGACCTTACTGTACTTCTGTTGCATGATTGACAGTTTTTTACACCTCTGAGCACACATCCCTGAACATGTAGATTTAAGTTGGAAATATCGGCCTGTAATAAATCTGATTCCTTCCACTAAAAAATAACAAAGCAAAAACAAAAGAATGCTCTGGTCATCCTGTCTCCCCTAAGCCTCTAACAGGAGAACTTATCCTCCTGAAGCAGAAGCGTCCACTCTTAGTGCTTCCCATGGTCCCCTCCCTATCCCATCTCTGCCCTTCAGTGCAAAGACTCCTGGGAACAGCAGCATTCTAAGCTGTTAACAGCTTGGGGGGGGGGGTAGATTCTGTCCCATGGTGACAGTTGGCAGAAGCTTAGGCAAGAGAGAGGTCTTTTAGGAGCGTGTAGGGAGAGAGCATGGCCAGCCTTAGAAGGAAGATAGACTTTGATCCCATGTGCCTTCATCCCCAACCCCTTCTATAGGCTTCACAGGGGATCCCCTGGGTTTAGCTCTGCAAGGAGACCAAGAGATGAGTCATATATGGATCCTGCTTTTCAGGAACTTACTTTCTAGTAGTGAAAATGGGGACAGCAAAGGCAACTTTAAGGGTCATGTGACTTCAGAAGAAAAAAAAACCAGAAAATATAGGCCTTAAAGGAGGCTGCATTTCAATTTCACCTCTGGGTACTTTTCAGGAGACTATCTATATGTGTACATCAGGGCTACTGTTAATGATGCCAAGGCTGTATGTAGTCTGTCTTGGGGCTGGGGCTGGCTAGAAAACGCCAAGGAGATATCCATAGAGGGTAACGAGGGTGGGATGTGGCTGTTTTAACACCTCTCCCTGGTGTTTTTTTCAGACAAAAATAGGTAATAATTTAGAGTAATGACTACAATTTGACATCTGAGACTTAGATTTAAAAAAGTGTCCATCTGAGGGCAATCAGGCCAACCCCTGACCCTACACTCAACGAATCTGTGATTTGGATGCTGGGGGAGTTAGTGGCACACCTTTAGCCTGGGCAGGGTCCCTTCACACTATCATGGGTGATGAGGATTAGAAGGGTGAATGCAGTCAGAACGGTCCCCTTGACTTTGCAATGGTTACAATGTTTAGACCTTGTCCGCCAGGGGAACCAGTGGGGACATCATTGTAAAATATGTGAGGAAGAGGCTTAGTGGTGTCTCTGGGTGGGGAAGAGATGACAATCAGTTCCTTGGGAAGAACTCAAAAACATACTTTAAAAGGTGTGACTGGGGAACAAAAGGGGGGACCGTAAAAGGATTAGATCATTTTTTTTCTTTTTGTCTTTGTTTTGGAATTTCAGTATTATTTATTTTGTGACTACATAAAAGATGGAGATTTTTTTCTATGGCAGGGAAACCATTACAGAAATCTTAACTGTTTAAAAAAATGTAACTTTCAGGGACAAATTTTTATGTAATCCTTGGTGGCTTCTTACTCTCTGGAATCTTTTTTAAAGATTTATTTTTATGTGTATGTGTGCATGAGTTTGCATATACAATATTGGGGCGTGCTCACGTAAATCCCAATAATCCTCCTGGAGCTAAAGTTATTGGCAGTTGTGAGCTGCCTGATGTGGGTTATGGGCACCAAACTCAGGTTCTCTGCAAGAGCAGTAAGTGTTCTTAACCACTGAGCCATCTCTAACCCCTGGGTTTTATTTCTAAATCCCAAGATATTTTTCCAGGGTTCTAGCCATCCCAGTGAACCAAATTTAGCTAGTAGTAACCTTAGTCTCAGAAAGACAAAACAACTCACTGATAGGTGATAAAGAAAGGAAGCCACAGATAAATTAGGTCTAGTTATTCAAAGGATGAGGAATGTGAATGAGATTCAGGCCAGAGAGAGCAGTAGTGTGTTTTTAGACAGCAAAATAAGGGAGGGATGGCAGATGGGTCGGAGTCAAGTGAGCACAGAGGCCATGGCCCTTGATCCTAAGAACCTTTGGACAAGAAAGGAGGATTCTCTGACTTTTTTGTATATATATATACACTCAATTTTTCGGAAGGAGCTTGGCCTTGGAGGTGTGGTTCTTGCATTCAAAATGAAGTAAAGTTCTCCTCTGGTCAAATGTGGAACAGAAAGTGTTTTAATTTGGGAAGGGAAGTTGGTGGAAACTGAGGTTTATGTTAGTGTTTGCACTTGTGGGACAAGAATGATCATTGAAGGCTGCAGATAATCTCAGGGTACCAGAGAAAGGAGATCAGGAAGGCAAAATGACATTGTGAGAAGCTGCCTTTAGGACGTGTCTCTCCATACCTCTCTTTCCCAGCTTCTGTCTGACTCCAGGAAGTTGCCTCAGAAGTTCAGTTTTCTTACACGTCTCTCAAGCCCAAGCAAAGGATTGTTTTTAATCCTCAATGTGGCAGGCTCCTTCGAACCTGACTTGTCCTGTCTCCTACCCATGAGCTGGCTACTTTCTCTCTCCATATGAGGTAGTTTCTTTTCCTGGCTTTCTATTAACATCTCTTTGCCACTTTCTCCTTCTCGGGGTTTCTCATTGCTGTCCAATTCAGTTCATGCCTGGCTATTATTTTCTGTGTCTTAAGAATGATGCTTTTTCTAAGAGGAATGCCTTATAATTTTTAACAACAGAAAAAACAAACAAACAAAAAAAAAACATGAACACAGGTTACACAAACATTTGATGTAAATAGAAATGGACAGGAAGTCCACATACACACTTTTGGCAAAGGGCTGTTGCTTTCAGGGGACAACAGCAGGAGTGTTTCCCAGCTGAGGGCTAGAAGAACTGGTCCCAGCTTTGCTTAGTCTCCACATGCTTGGACCCAGGACATTCCAGAGCTCAAAGGCAGAAAGAATGAGTGGGTCCTGTAGGGTCTTCTTTCTACAACACTATCTGGCCAGCTCCTGGGATAGCAAGTTCTGCTCAATATTCCATGAGCAACTCAAACCTCTTTCTGTAACAAGCATCTTTCATGGAGACAATCTCTTATACAAACAGTTGAGAAGTGCTAAAGTGATTTTTAGAACCCTCTATGGAAAGTTGATAGGCTTGGAGTAGCCCTTTTAGTAGTGTATCTATGATAGAAGCATGCTAGCTACACTTGGTAACTTGTGTAGAAAAATGTTCATAGACTCCAAAGATGCCTAGGCAAGAAGTTGAGATGAGATCATGGAGTTGCCTTTTATTAGGGCTCTCTAGAAGTCATTTTACTTCAAAAATGTTTGTATGAACCTGTGAATAAAATGGTCTAATATGACTTTTACTCAAATGGGGCTCAGTACCGCCTAGTGGCATGGGCCTTCCAGGCAGACTGATGAGCACATTTTGGGGGTAACTGGCTCTGCTTTATGGGCTGGTATCTTACTATCTTGTTGCCTGGATTGGTCCTACATTTTCTGCCCTCCCACAGATACAGTCCTGTGAAAGTTTCCCGCTTCCGCTTCATCTTCTCTGGGCATAGTTCAAATGTTACCTCTTCCACAGAGCCTCTATGAACATCCCATGGAGTTCAGCCTTCTCACCTCTGGGTTCAATAACCATTATGTTGAGAGCTCTCCTAAGCTCCAAAACAAGCTACATAGCATGGACCATGGACTATGAGGAAGTGGAGGGTTGTTGAATACTCGGGTTTAAAAGTTGGTTCCTTTTCTCCCCTTTGCAAAGGACTTCTCACGGAGGTTGTTCTCTGTTGAGGGGGGTACACAGAGGGCTTCCCATGGGCTTGCCTTTGCAAAGGCACAGGTCAGAACTGCAGATAGAGCATTTGAGTAGCCATGGCTCGGCTCATTGACCACACAGTCATTTTTTTCTTCTTCCAGCTGACCTGAGGGAAGGTCATGCTGGAATCAGCTCTGTCCTCAGAATCACTAGGAGCTGTGGAGGCAAGGGTAGGGAGGGAAGACAAATGTCAACATTCTTGGATGATCCTTGCTAGCAAGTGGCCAACTGGGGGATGAGAATGGGTGACAGAACCTTTCACCTTTGGGGTCAGCATACAGCAAGGCCAAGGCAGCTGTCAGCTGGGCAGTGGCTTCAATGAATAGGCTGCCTTTGTCTTTTCAGAGGTGGGAATGAGTGTTTATTTTCTCAGTAGAAAGACATGTAAACCAGGGACCAGATGGAAGTCTGGTGGCGGTGGCAAGAAGCCCAGCTACCTTTCAGACGGAAGAGCCATCAACAATAGACAGGAAGGGTCCTGCCTGAGCCCAAAGCTCTCTTGACCTTGCTCTGAGTGTCTCTGAGGAAGAGATTTGAGGAAGACAAAAAAAAAAAAAAAAAGTGCCTTTGCTGGCTTTAGCAAACCTCTGCAGAGCTGGCAGACAGAGTCTGCTGACCCCCCCCCCCCCCAGCTCGGGCCTAGCATAGCAGCCAGCCCATTACCGTGAGGTGATTGTTTGTCCAGGGACCTCACTGCTCTTTTCTCATTTCCCCTAGCCCCTCCTAGTTAGCTTCTCAAGCCTCCAGCTGAAGCAGGACAGGACCATGATTATTAGCAGTAGAGCAATTTCTGAGTCAATGTGTTACCGATACTAAGAGTTCCCGAGATAAAGGAGAGTTAGTGTTTCAGACACCATGATAACCATGATGGATAGGCATGAAGGGAATGTTCTGGGCCTCTGCTCAACAAAAGAATTCCTTGAATTTAGTCCTGAAAATGGCAGAGCTGGAAGAGTCCCTTAGAAACCACCTTTTCCATTTTCCCCCATCCTAGGCAACTGCTTCCATTTTACAGTATATGGAGTAAAGCAAAGGGTGACTCAGGGGTGGTGTACTTAGTGTTTGGAGCCGAGCCAGGTCTTCCTGATTCCCACATGAACATTTTTCAGACCAAGACAGCTAAGATCTGCCATTTGATTCCAGAAAACTCTTGATAGCATAGGCCTGTGATCTATCGCTAAATATGCTGTAACCGCCAGAGCGGCCATGGCAGCATGTTTCGGATGTTAACGAAATAACACAACAACTCACTGAACTTGTTCCTTGTACATGTAACAGTTAAAAAACGTGAGCTTCATAAGCTGCATTTTGTGCTTTTCTTTGATGGCACGACCTTCACAAAGCTAACTCCTTCTACAAACTGAGGCAACAATTGCAGGGTAATTTAAAGGAGATTGTGATATGAAATCTCTGTACTAGTGGACAGACAAATATTAACTGGAGGTCTATCCTGAATGGGCAAGGAGGGGGCAGTCATTGGCTTCTACCCAGTCCCTACTACTCAGTCATGTGCTTCAGCTGCTGGGTCCTTTCTACTTTGCACCCGAGGCTGATTCTGTAGCAAGGTGTGGAAAGCTGGATGCAGAAGTTCCTCTCTGTGCCTCTAACTCATGCCCCAAGACACAGCTCAAATCTCTGTGACACTTTCCCCAGTCCCCTCCCACTCTTCAGAGTGACCCAAATCCTTCCCTTGTCTAATGTGGCACCCTGCCTATCATGTTCCATGAGGATAGGGCCCTGCAGGTATAGCTGTACCTCCTGATCCCTCAGCTTCAAAGAGAGATGTTGAGTGTCAATGTTGGAAAATTGGGACACACCAGGTAAAGTTGACTAGTGACAAGATGCCACTTCTGGGGGAGGTATCAAGCAGGAAGGGAAATGGCAATGCCGGAGGGGCAGAGCCCAGGTGTGTGCATGTGGGTGCACTGAAGGAAAGCCTTGTTGCAATTGTAAAGAATGAGGTGGTCTCTAAGATCCTGGGCTTTGGAACTGGCCCTTAGAAAGAAACCGCTCTTGGGAAGGGCTGAGAAGTGGCAGCAGGTATTAGTGTGTACAGCCAGAAGGGCATTGGATGGCAGAGGTAGCCATTCAAAGAGAAAGTTCACTCTACTCCAGGGGCTCTGTAGCCTGGTACAGCCTGCTCCCCACCCCAATCCTGTGTGAAGGCTACCACTTGACACGAGGCTTATCTGCTTTGGAAGAAGCTGACGTGTAGAATCCTCAACTGGGGTCATGAAAAGGATGGAGACCCGGCTTCTCTCTCTTGGTCCTGTTGTCAATTGATTGTGAGGTCTTGGGTGAATCTGTTCCGTTTGAAAAAGGCCTTAGATAATGTGGATGAGATCAATGCTAAGGGTTATTTTTGCTGGGAAGGTCTGGGATTGCAGGCTAGATGCACAGAGGTCTGTTCACTGGCATCTCCAGAATGTTTCCTACTTGGTCCTTTAGGATCATCTTTGAATTAACATCTCATAAAAGACAGGTCACAACCCAACTGATAGACTGGGAGGAAGCTATAAAATCTAAGGTAGGCCACCTAACCAGAAGTAGTCTTCTTTGTATGTTTTAAAGCAGTTTTCAAAATATGTATTTTGAAAATGAATTAAATACTAATTTCTTAGTTATGGCTCTCAATTTTAAAAGCAGGAATTTCAGTGGAGAGATGGGTTAGGAATACCGCTTTTTTTTTTCTTTTCAATTTTTCTGGAAGAAAATGTGAGGGAAAGCTATGAACTCTGGTCTGTGTATCATGACTGTGTCATGGTGAGCAAGTCACATCTTAATACTTAGAAAAAGAAATAAGAAGGTACAACCTTAGCCTAAAAGACAGCCTTTGCACTTAATTTAGCCCTATGAAAAAAGCCCTCACCGCCCATGTTAGTCACTAATTTACCATGGGCTGACCCTGAGGCCAGCACTGACCCTGGAGGGGTCACTTTGGAAGTGATGTGGGCCAGCGCTACTGTTTACTCTTTTTAGAATTTGTTGTGGTAACAACTCCATAATGACTTGGAGTCCATGGGGAAGGGGGGGTTATAGTTTGTGTGATCCGCACCCTTGCTTTTTGATTTGCCTCCAGTCCTGGAAGAACGCCCTTTCCCCACGCCCCTCAAATTCTTTGCCAAGGCTTCTTCTACTATAACACCAAACCCTCAAGCAAGCTCTTTCCTTTTTAATAGAAAGGCAACCCTTGCCTTGTAGCCCAGCCACAGTCTGAGCTAGAGGCCTCTCCTCCTTTGTGTTCCCTCGGGGCCAGCTGTGGAACTGTGCAGCCTCGGTCCTTGCCTCCGTGTCTCGGCCCACCAGAAACGATGGGAAACTTCTGGAAGCTCGGGAGCCGATTCTTGGCTGATGTCATCCTCCGCATGACTGTGTTCTTTTGAAAATGGCCACACTCTCCTGGCAACATTGTCACTAGCCTTTCTGGGCTGGGCCATGTTTGACTGTGTCAATGCCTCTCTCTTTTCTCAAGTCTTCTCTCCACACCCCCCCCCCCCCATTACCTGTACTGGATTCAGCCAGCTCTCCCAAACCAGCCAGGCAGGGATAAGAAGGGGACTCTCTTGACTTCCTCTTTAGTCTCCCAGAAGAGATGGGTGGGACCGTGCCTTAGTAATGGTTGGCTGCATTATCTCCCGAGTTTGGACTTGGTCTCTCCCTTCTCTTAGCTTACTATATCTGACAGTAGAGCCTCCCAAGATCCCCTGGACTCTGCATTCTGACTATTGCATGCTTGGAGAAGCTGGGATGATATTAAAAGACAGGCTCGACGTTCACAGGGTTCACAAGCTCATGAGCACAGAGCTCTTCTGCTCTGCAGCCAAGTGAAGCAAGCAGTCGGCAGGAACCCACGGGATGCTTTCCAAGGCTGGATGTAAAGGCAGATCCTAAGGAGACTTAGGGTGTATGGCTGGGGTGTGGTGGTGAGTCTGCACTCATATAGAAGACTTTTGGCTAACTTTTCACTTGTATTCCTGAATCACCCCAGCAGTATCGACGAAAAATAAGGCATACTGCTTCTTGGAGTTAAAAACATCCACCAGAGCCTCACAAAATCCTATTGTAATATTTGTGTTTTATCTCCAAATTATTATTTTTTTTAAAGAGCCTTATTAATTCACTCCAAACCCACTCAGCTGCTGAAGAATTTTGAGCATTCAGCTAGATATCTTTGTAATGAACAAGTAACTCAATTATTCTAGCTGCATTATACAATGTCTCAGGCATTCTTTGGCATCAGGGGATTAAAGCGTTTTTCCCCATGGCAAATGTCAACCCTATTTGAGACATATCCTACACAAGTGGTTCTTAATCCTTTAAAAATAAAACTTTTTGCGTAATTTAACCTTTGGTAGCCTGGTTCATTAAAGTGGGATTTTTAGCTCAGATCAATACAGCATTTAAAATAATTTGTCTAGCCATTGTACAAATGGTGATGTTTTGCACTGGGGATGGAACCCAGGCTTGCTCCCACAACTCAGCAAGACTGTCTCAGTCCTCTATGTTTTATTTGTGCTTCCCCCTCAAGGCAAGTCTACCCAAGACTACTACTACATCTTTGCCCATAGAAGGCTCAGTCTGAGCTCTCCTGGGTATGTTTCTCCACTCAGGGCAGAAAAACCACAATAGCTACAGTCTTGGGTATCAGGCCTCTGTAAGAGAAAAATGGCATCTCTTGACAAGAAGCTGCTTTTTCAAACCATGTGGAAGGATATTTGCTTGTCCTTTCTCCCAATATAAATGTATAGGCAGAGTACCCACTAGCCTATGTTCTTTTAGCATTTTTTTTTCTTTTAAAAGCATCCTACCTAAATAGATATAAAATTTGACCAAGAGTGCAGAGGCAAGATTTCCCTCACTAAGTGTTGACTTTGTGTAAAGACAGCTCTCCTACCCCTGAGGTTTAGAGCTGCTCTTCCTAGGCAATTAAAAACCAGGAAGGGAGCTGAGGCTAAGTGACAAACTGAGTTTATAAGAGTAAGAGCTGTATGGACCTTTGGCTCTGTGAGGTTCCTGCCACATGTGCTGACTCACTCCCAGGGCAGGCCAGACACAAAGGTTTCTCAGATTCTATAATGACATTGGAGCTAAATTGTAGGCTGGTGATCTTTGCAAAATCGAGATCGACAAGAAGTTGGGGTTAAAGGCGAGGTACTCTAATCCTGTTAGATGGAAAGTGTGGTCTGTTCAGGGCCAGTAAGCAATATAGTTGGGTATGGTCTTTGCTGTGCAATTGTTTTTACGGACTGGCTCAAAGCAGGAGTCTTTTATGCCTTGCTCTCCTTTCTCAGGCCCCCCCCCCATTCTTTTATTGCCAAAATATCTCAAAAAGAAGAATCCATACTTGCTGTTTCAATAGCTTGTCTTCCCATCATGGGGGAGAACCAGATTGATGAGAAAGCAATCTGTTTCTGATTGCTGGTGCTGCTGGCCTTGTTTCCTGCCCCCAGCATGTCGGTGTAAAGAGATCTGAGTTGACTTCTCTTCCTCTCTCAGGCTGCCTCCCTTAGACTCTGGTTAAATGACCATCTCCTGGTTTTCCTGGTACTCTGGCAGCTTCCTCTGTGCTTCATTATGGGGTCTTAAGCTGAGGGTATCCCTCTTGGATCTGATAAGAGAATTGCCCCCATCTCTCTGTCTTCTGTGTCGGAGATTTGACTTCCGTGAACCCGGGGACTCCTGTGAACCTGGGGACTCCTGCATGACAGCCCTGCAGTGACCTTCCAGATTTGTGTCTTCTGTGCCTGGCCCTGCCCACATATCTAAAGTTTACCTGGGTCCCTCATTGTGTTTAGGGTTGTCACACACTCCTCTGCAGGTTTCCCCTTTTGGCCTCTCTGGAGACACATGAAGGACCTGAGGGGAAGGATAACGCACCTGGGCAGGAATCCTAGTTTGGCGCTTTTCTAGGCAATCTCTAGAAGTAAATTCCCATTTCTCATGCTTTGCAAATGCTACCATGCTCATCATTGTGCGCACTTTCCCTTCCTTTTACACCTCCCTCAGTTCATGTAAGTTCTCTGGAACCTCCTCTCTCGTCAAACGGAAGGAAACTTTCCCGTTCCCAGACTCTGTCCGCTGCTCTGGCTCCATTCCTACCACCACTTGGCACAGTTCTAAATGGAGCAATCCACTGCTCGAAACACCTATGTGACCACCTTTGATTTTATGTTTTTCAGGGTGATTTTGGGGGGGGGGGTGAAGAAGCTGTCTTTGTTGTTGTTGTTTTTATAATCTGCTTCAAATTTACTTTTTTGTTGCTGCTGCCAAATTTAGGCTGGCTCAGTCAGTCAGGCATGCTGGGACCTTTGCGAGTAGGAGAGAGAGTGTCCTTCTACACAAAGGTAACCATGCTGGAGGTTAGGGAGTTTTCTTGGTTCCCCAATGATATCCCAAGTCAAATGAGTCTTCATCTGCACACAAGTGCTGGGCTCCTGTCCTCAGGGCATGTGGGATAGGGGCAGTTCTAGGCAGAGAAGGAGGTCAGAGTGGCGGTGACTTTACTGGGCAGTTTAGCATTCAAGGAAGTAATGATAGGTCAGTGACAATCCAGGGAGCCTTAGAAAATAGAGGTGGTGACTCCAGTCTCTGTGTATCAAAAAGCATACTGGGGTTGGGGATGGGGATGGGGATGGGGATGGGGATGGGGGTGGGGATGCTAGAGGAAAGCGACTTGAGGCAATACAGTAGTAATCCTTGGCGCCCAAGAACAGGGTTATTCTGGATTTTGAGGATGCAAGAACCCTCTGCTGTTTCTGTTTCCTGGCACCAAGCATATGAAAAGCATAGTTGCTTTTTTAGTTTGAGGTCACTAGAATGACCTCTTCCCACAGAAGACACCAAGTTAATCCAGTAGCCCTCTGTAATAGCTGGCCAACTGGAAACCTGAAGAAGAGACTGAGAGGTGGTATTTTGGTTGTTTTGGTTGAAAAAAAGAAATAAAAAGCAAGGGCATGGCTGCTCCTAGGTGTGGAAGAGGAGGTTTATTGTAGATAAAAGGGAGCGCATAGTCAGAGGCAGGGACATCTGGGAGAGTCCAGAGTGAACATGAACCTGAGCCCTACCATGGGTTGCGGGGGAGCTGCTGACCTAGTATGGGCAGTCTGGGCCAAGAGACTAGCCAATAGACTGGCTTAGCTAAAATGGCTGAATTACATAGGGGCTGGGTGAGTTCAGGGTAGGGGGTTGGGTATGCCAGCCTGGGGACCCTGGGCCTGGTAAATACTGAGGGATGCTATGCTGGGAGAGCCTGGGGGCCAGATCTACTTTGATATGTTAATGGACACAGTTAGCCAAGTGGATTAGTCAATTTTTGGTAATTTTTAGATTCTCCAGAAACTGTAGGGAGTTCTGGTCACCATTATTTTTGGCTGAAAGATATTCCCTTTCAGTTTTAAAGAGCTGAAACTCCTTGTAGCTCAGAAATATTAAGTGCAGGGGTCTATTTTATGGGCATGTGCTCAGTTACCCATTACTGTTTAGGTCTTCTGTCTACACTTAGCACCACCCATGGATTCACACTGGATTTAATACTTACTTAATAGCTAACGTTTACTGAGTGCTTACTATGTGCCAGGCACTTTAGGAAGAGAAATGCCTCCTCATTTCTATGTGGTTTCTGAGAAAATGAGCAGGAACTTTTCTATTTAGAAACTGAGAGATTGGGAGTATGTGAGCTCTTGGTATCTGGGACCTGCCATGGTATGTATAGCTCGGTCTCAGGGTCATGCCTGCCCTCCTCTAGGTCAGGAGTGGGCTGCAATTCAGTGATGAGCAGGAGCATGGGGGTAGTAATAGCACTGCAGTTCAAGCTCCATTCTTCTCTACCTCTGCTGAGCTGGTGGCAGAAACATTGTGTAGACATGGAGTTGGAAGAGCCCCCTCCCCAACCCCCCAGTCCTTTCAATACAATCTTCTATCCCCCACCCCAGGGTGAAATGGTAAATGTTGCTTTTGTAAGTACTGAATTTAACAGTGTTTAACAATTAACAGTTTAACAATCTAACAGTACTGTCTCCTATTTACAAGATGACTTAGGAACTTTTCCTGTAAGGAATGACTTTTTTCATCCCTTTGATGCCCAGGATGCCTGACTGACAGAAGGGTAGGGAGAAAGGGGAGGGTGGGGGAGACTAGGCCCTATGGGCAAAGTCCTTCTTATGAAAGCATTGTAGAAGGTCCCACTGGACCTTTGATAGCACGGCTGTTTGCACCCTTCCTTGGACAAGTGGGTCTGAGGAAAGCATACCCTTGGATTATGAGTCTCAGGGCAGCAGGCAGGTGCAGCGGCCCTGGGAAGTCTGTCTGGGCCTAGATTTGTCCCACATGTGGCACAGGCAATGGCCAACCAGTAGGCCAACCTCTCACTAAGGGACTCATCCCTAAATTTATGACTTTTTGGAAAGGAATTCTTTTAAAAATGTTTTTGGAACCTTGTGTAGTGTCTAACAGGGTATTTGAAATGTAAATTTTCCTCACCAAAAAAGAATGAAATTCCATAGAAAGTAGGACGTATCCCAGACAATTAAGCATTTCTCATTGTCAGAGACTTGTATCTCCCACTCTCTTACAGAGAATGTAACTAAACAAACCTCTAGTTCTTTAGCAATGACTCCATTTCAGAACAGCCCCTGCCCCAGCACACACACACACACACACACACACACACACACACACACACACGAAGGGGTGAGAGAAAAGAGAGTTTAATTTACCTTTTGTTTCTCTTAAAATTGCAAGGAAGTAATGTGTGGGTGTTGGGCTTCTACTCTGCAGATCCTTTGTGGTTAGGTTGAGAGTAGGCAAGGGAACCTGGAAGATGTTGTTGAAATGGAAGGGATACCAAGTGTTGGGCTTCTACTCTGCAGATCCTTTGTGGTTAGGTTGAGAGTAGGCAAGGGAACCTGGAAGATGTTGTTGAAATGGAAGGGATACCAAGTGTAGGGCCATCTTTGAGGGCAAAGGGCACAGCAATCCCCTATCTTAACTCAACAAATTGTCACTACTAGAAAGTTGAGAAAGAGGGTGAAATCTGAGGCTGCGTCATCCAGAGGCAAAGCAGATTCTAGCTCCAGGGCAGGGATGGAAGGATCTGTTTAGCTGGGAGCCAGATATTGGCCAGGGGTTCAAATTAAGACATTTCTTCTAGGAAAGACGGGATAGAATGTGAGGAGAAGAGCAAGGGTCAAACAAGAGAGCACATTCTTTGTGGAAAGGGGAGGAGCAGAGGCAGAGTGCTAGCTAAACAGCTCATCTGACAACAACTTTATGGATGAACTCTTAGGTGTAAGACTCCAGGTTTCAACAGGGGATCCCAAGTGGGGCTGTGGAAAACTGGGGACTCCTTAGAACACTAGTGCTTGTCTCTAGGGATCAAAGCTTGACCTCATGCCCACAGGGATGGGCAAGGGGGTAGGACTCCACTTTGGATAGTGGGCAGAGCTTTGGGACTTGACTAAGAATTGCCGTTTCAGACATGAGTGTTCTAGGAAAATAACAGGAGTGAACAAAGAGACGCTCAGTGGAGAGGGAAGAAGGGGCGGGCATTTGAGAGAGGGTGGAGACTGGTTGGAATAGAGCTGGGTGGGGAGGTTAGGCCCTAGATCACCCGCACACGGCACAGGTAGGGTGCAGATAGCATGCTCAGTAACAGCTGCTTTGCCCAGAGCAGAGGGGTGTCAGGCAAGGCAGAGCTACTGACTGCTACCATGAGTATGCCAGGGATAGGAAGATGAGCAAGACTGTAGGATGTGGTCCTTCCTCTTGAGAGGGTGGAGGTGGGGGAGGGAGAGAGACATCAGTGCCTTAAGATACTTAGTCCAAATTATAGTTGAACTTAGACAGCTTTGGATTTTCCTTTCATTTTTTTCCCCTCCAATAGTCCCCAGTTCTATCCCTCCATGGAGACACTGGGCTTTTCGACATTCCAGCCCTCAACTCAACCACCAAGACACACACAGGCTTTGGTTGTCTCCCATTGAGCTGACACTGGTGGAAGGTAGTTATTTGAAAATGAGTTTTAGAATTTTGTATGACATCTAATGAGGTATTTGAGATATTAAACTTGACTTCATTTAAAAATATTGTCACCGGAAGGATAGACCCAGACAACTCAACATAACTGCTTGTCAGGGACTTGGCATTTACCAGTAAATGCAGTGAACCAAAACTTTAGCTCTGGGTCAGAAACCTAGCTTGATTACATATGTACCATGTTCCACACACAGAGAAGTCACCTTTCATGCCTCTCACTGATATAAGCAGGAATGTATATGTGGAGCGGCACTGGTTCATCACTAAGGAAAGAGGTGGCTTCTGCTACAATTTACAGTCTTAGCCAAAGAAAACCAAGAGTCTGTTATGTAATCAATCATTGGTTTATGGATTTTATTGACAACAAGAAGGGGGGAGGGAAGAAGGGCGGGCATTTGAGAGGGTAGAGACTGGTTGGAGTAGAGCTGGGTGGGGAGGTGAGGCCCTAGGTCACGGTACAGGTGGGGTTCAGAGAGTATGCTCAGTAACAGCTGCTTTGCCCAGAGCAGAGGTGTCAAGTTCAACTTCAGTGTCTCAGAGATTGAAGGGAGAGGGTGTTAGCATCGTCCACAGTGGCACCTGTAGAATCTGACAGGAACTGCCTTGGAGACACTTTGAATTCAAGCAGGCTCGGTCTCCTGCTTCCTAGCCACCTTTGAGCAAACTAGCCCTAGTCTGCCAGAGAATGGGCCTGTGTGCACCATAGGCTCCCTGGTATCAGCACTACCTCTTGGAAATGATGGTGTTAAACTGGTAGCCTTCACTAGCCACCTAATTAGAAAGTGATTATTTTCTCTTTCCTTGAAGGATACAACCTTCATTATTCTGATTGGGCATTGGCCCAGGGGTCTGAGAAGGACAGGGCATTAAGAAATTGTAATCGGTTTCCTAGTTGATTTCCAAAGGACTTGGCCCCTCCCCTTTTTAAATAGTGCATATTGACTCCATAGAATAGGTTTCATTATGACATTTTCATACATGTATATAATGTATTTTGACATATTAACCCCAAAGGACTCCATTTAGCCTGGAGCCCATGCCTATGTACAGCTGGTGTAACTGGGTGAGTAATGTATAGGCATGTTTAGAACGTATGGTGACCAGTCTCATCAGCTGGCTCTGTCTCATTGGTACCACCCTAGAGATTACAGTGTCAATCGAGCAGGATAAACAACAGGTTCTTACTGCTGGAATCAGTTTATAAGCCCCAGGGTAGCAGAGCTTTCTGCCCCTTCCAGAGGCCTCCAAGACAGGTACCCAGAACCTGCTGGAACTTCCATTCTCATAATGTCCTGGGTGAATGGTCTTGCCTATAGTTAAACCACGTCTTGCCTGTGCATGGGTCTCTGCCTTTTATTGCATTCTGTGTGACTTCCATCAACCTTCCAGTAGAATGCTGCATGCTTGCAAATGGGCTAACTCCAAAGAGTGCAAAACAGAGAGGCATCCCAGGCTCGGAGTACTGTCTGCAGCATACACTGGAGGTCAGAGCATTTGCTTTTCCTGAGGATTCTTCGCTTTCTTCTGAGGACAGTGTTCTTACTTGAGCTGCCTTGGTATGCCTTGAACATGCCTGGTCAAGATATGTGTAGCTTTGAAACACACTCCATGTGCCATGTGAAAGTATTTTGTACCCTGCTGGCTAGAGACTGATTCACAAAAGAATCAGTCTTCCAAAGAGAAAACCAAAACTCAGATAAAACCCAAGAAAACCAAAAATGGGACAGTTCAATTTGCTACTGTGTGTGTGTGTGTGTGTGTGTGTGTGTGTGTGTGTGTGTGTTGGGAATTGGGGAGTGTTGCCTATCTGCAGATGAGCCATGACTGAGAGGTAGAGAGGGGAGGAAGCCAGAAGGAGGTGGCCAAAGAGGTTAAGGAAACAGGGAATAAGACAGCTTTGGTGGATAAGTGTGAGTTTTGTCTTTTTTTTTTTTTTTTTTTTTTAAAGCTAAAATAACGTTGTTGGCTCACAGCTGTGTCATGATTAGTAACCACCTCGTGTTTTTCTCTTGAGGATTTTATAGGATACCAGAGTCGATTGGTTCTGGCCCAATATTCTCAGGACTGATAGTGCACACAATGGGTCTTGTGAGGACGTTTTGCTTCTCTGACTACCACATCACAGTCCTTCTGATTTCCCACCTCATGGTCTGTATTTTTCCCCCCCTCTAAGCAAGACTTGCATATGAGCACAATTAACACCTGAGAATTGGCAGCTAGTAACTAGATGTAAATTACCAGCTGTGAAGAGGGTCATCTGGAGCCAAATGATCCCTTGAGAAGAACACCTTGGCTCTTTTTTTCCAAGAAAAGTTGTGAAATTGAAACTGGGTGCTTATTAAACTTTGATCTTTTGTTATATTAATTATTATACAAATTGCAGCCCAAGAGATTTTCTACCTTGAATGCCTAGTATCTAACTGGAAAAGCTGGATGTGTATGATGACTCTGGAGCTCAAGGCAGTTGGTATAGTCTTTGTGCAGTCTTCTACATGTCAGAGACCGTCTCCTGACAGAAGGTGGTGTCTGCTGCCAGACTGTTAGCAGCCTAACGTTTGGGGGCATTTGATTGAAGCAGAAGACATTTTTCTGTGGTGGAAGTGGAGAGGGAAAGGAAAGGGAGGCGGGTACTGGTTACAGGTCAACTTTCCTGAGGAGTTCATCAGGCTCAACAGTCTGTGGGGATGTCATCTGGCTTGCCCTTGAGATAGATTCTGCAGAAGTGCTGGGCACACTTGTGAAGAATCTGGGTGGGAATCACTGAGATGAGAGGCCTTTGCTGAGTAGAATGGAGTAACCAGTGCCAGAAAGAGGATGATGGGTGTGGTCTTTGACAGATGGCTGAGATCAGAGAAGGTAGCTCTGACCACATGTCCTGAAGTCTGTTACTCATGGACCCCAGGCTCTTTCCAGAATTATCATACCAGAGGTTCCTTGGGACTTTGACAAAGATTTTTCAGAGTCCCCAAAGGCATTTAGCTCAGGCAGAAGCTTACTAAGGGACCTTTATTTGGCAGGAACTGCCATCCTGGAAGAGCAGACCCTTGCTCCTTCCTGACCTCCTATTCGTGGCCTAGGCCTAGAGTTCAAGAGGAGTATGTTGTGCTTTGCTCCTCCATACTGCCTCAGCCCTGTTCTGCTGCTTTGGCGTTGGGTGGGACTGTTCCAAGGGATCCCCTCTTTTCCTTTCTTCCCTCTGTCTTTGGCTTCTAAGAGTAATTTCTGTCCAGCGAAGGCATCTGGGAGGGTAAAATTGCTTGAAACAAGCAACCTTATATTGGCAGGGATGTTGCTTCTTTTAGGTCCTCTAGAGCCTTAAGGGGGTACCCCTAGATCTTTGAAACATTCTCCATTCTTAACTAGATGATCATGTTTCTTTTGAAGCTATTCTGGATCTCCTGGGATCTACTCCTTGGATAAACAGGAAAAGTCACTACACTGGAACATTCCCAGGGTACAAAGGATTCTTCCTTCTAGCTAATGAAGGGGGTGTCTGATTTTTACTAATGAGGGGGGGAGTGTCTGATTTTTCCTAGAAATGGTGTCTGTTGGGTTGCAGCCAAGAAATATTGGTGTTGAGGGTAGGGACTACTGGCAGTTGAGGAGTAGGTAGGTAATAGCAGAATGTTTGTGCTTGGTTGAGAGTGGCATCACAGAAAGCTTACTGGCTTCTCCAGTGCTTGGTATCTCTATGGAGGATGCCTTGGTGCTGGATGTCACTGAATATACCATCTGTTTGACCTGGACACAGGCATTCACTGTTCCACATTCTTATAAGCAGCTACCCCATTCCTGAGACTAGAAGAAGCTGCTTACAGAGGCTGGGAAGATTTCCAGCAGTGGTGTGCTTGGAGTGGGGGAACTCAGGTACCCAGGGACAAGTAGCCTGCCATACTACAATAATTAAAATGACAATGGATCATTCTTAGTATGAAGTTAGATGTGTAATAAAACATTTGTTGTGAAGTTTCAAGTTTGGGACATTTGCCAAGCTTATTTCAAGTACTAGCAACTGGATGGGTTCTGCATTGTATCTTCCCACTTATACCCAAGCTGAGGAGAACCTATGGCCTACCAATGTCTTGAATCCAGGATGGTGCCTTGGCTACCTCTTGATGGGCAGAAGTGGCCAAAGGCAGCTAGATGCTCTAGATATAGAAGCTGAGATTTCAAAATGAATGACCCCAGGATAGGGAAAGGCAAATCAGAGCCAAGATAGAGAAATCAGGATGGATGGACTAGAAGGGTTGGGAGGGCATGCACTTAGGCTCAAAGCACAAATGTCTCTGTTGAGCCTTCTTCTAGTGGGGGGGCCAACCTACATACGGCCTAGGGTTAAAAAAGTGTTAGTTTTTCAGTTTCCCCATTGACTTGTACAGTAATGTGTGCTTACATTCTAATGCAAAATCTCCTGCAAAGTGCTTACACTAGGAGAGAGAGAAAGGGAAGATGACTTCTGCCCTCAAGGAACATGTATAGTCAAGCTCAGGAGTATTTTTCTCCTCGGCTCTTTTTGCTCCGTCGTTCAGCATCTACACTCTCATTTTCTAGATACTTTGTTTCTCCCACCTTTTTCTGCCCCTATTCCCTCCTTATGTGCCACCTCCCAGTTTGCTTCCTAGTCTCTTTAAAAGTAGCAGCAGCAGAGACAAGTATCTGGGACTAGAAAGGGAAGCAGACACTTAGAAGGGAATGTCTGTTTGGTTGTCATACCCGAGTCCTTTCTGTGACACTCAAACACTGTGTCCATTTATAGTGTGTGTTAGTGGAAGTTAGCCTTTTCCTCCTTTTAATTTTTTGCTGAGTGTTAACTATGTCACATTTTTACAGAGGTAATTCTTTAAGGAGATGTCTCTGTGTAAGCAAAGTGAAAGCCATTGTATGCCTTCGACTTTCTTGGTGGATTAACCATGGGCCATTACAGTGCGTAGGGCGGGGCTAAGAAGAGGACCTCTCCATCCCATTGTGGAACCCCACACCCCATCCCTTAGCCTCAGCTCACCATCTCTCTCACAGCAAGCTCAGGGCATGGAGGTCTGTAATGGCGAGCTTGTTGGAGGCTAAGAGAGAAGCAAACTGGAGAGCTAAGGTATTTTCATCTCTTACCTTCTCCTCCTGTTTCCTTTTTTTGAGACGGGGTCTCACTGTGTAACTCTGGCTGGCTTGGAACTGCTTTGTAGACTGTGCTGGCCTTGAACTCATAGAAATCCACTTGCCTCTGCCTCCTAAGCACTGGGATTAAAGGACCACCATTCAATTCCAAGACTTTGGTGACTTACATATCCCCACCTAAGATTATGGGGGTCAAAGAGGCCTTCAAAACTGAGCATAGCAAGAGATTCAGGAGAGAGTTGTATTGTTCAGCTAAATAGTGGAGGTTTATTTTGCCCCAAACACCTCCAGGAGCTTAAAGTAGTGACATTCATTTGAATGTTAAAAAAGTAAGATTTTCATGTATTAGCTTTATTCCATTATTCCTGTGTGTGTGTGTGCACACGCGCATACGTTACATTTAGCTAAGAGTTAAGTTGGGGGGGAGCAATCTTTTGGACAAAGTTACTATGAAGAAATGTTGACTGTAGCTCCCACAGCCAAACCTTACCAAAATAATTAATTATTTATATTTGTGCCTGCCCTTCAGCTAACCTATATCTGAATACAAAGGAAAACAACAGTCTTTTATATTTAAGACTAGCCTTTCACTTCACACACACACACACACACACATTTGCAGACACGAATCAGTGCACTATAAAAATACCTGGCTAAAGGCTAAGATCCAACTTACATTTTCCTAAGTGTAGAATTTCTCTTTTAATTTTCTTTTGGAAAGCACTAAAGTAGTTGACAATTCCCACACAAGTTGACACTCAAAACGGCATTCAAGTTTGCTCTGACAGGTGTGTCTGCGTGGAGGCATACTTGTGTATTCAGCACCTGTATGTTTTAAACCGTGAATGTAGAGAACCTATCTAGGATCCCATGAAGAACGAAAGTTTAGTCCTTGCATAGTGTAACTCCATCAAAAGGAGCGGCAGCACCGCTCGCTGCTCACAGAGAGTACGCACAGATCTTTCCCTCCTCGTGGTCAGTTTTTTTTCTTTGTGATCAGTAATTGGCTTCTCTTGGTACGCTGAGATCTATTACAAAGCCAAACATCCAGAGGCCGAGATGAAATGACACAATTTGGTTATAATTTATGTTGGCCCCTGACATATATATTTTTTTTAATGATTTGGTCTCTAAGCAACTGATCTCTTAGCAACAAGAAGCACCTTTATAAAAGATGGCACACAAAGAGTGACTGCCAGAAAAGCTATCCGGTTTTTAAACGGCTGCGCATCATTAGCAAAACTCACCATCTTCAAGAGTCCAAAAACTAGAAGTGACCAGCAGATCCAGGTAACCACGCTATTTGCACATTTTCCTGGAAAAAAAAAAAGAAACAAAAAACCTCATGCAACTATTGAAGAGATCAAAATTCTTTGAAATATACTCATTTTTACTAGGTCTTAGCTGTTGGTTTGCCTAACTTCTGATAAGAGAATGTATTCTTTTAAATATCTGCTTCTTGCTTTAATAAATAAGTTGGACGTGGATTTTGTTATCAGAAAACAGCTCTCTCAAAACATTTCATTGACGTGAGAACAGAAGAGGGGAGAATTTTATCTCTTGCAGATTTTCATTTGAAGGGACAAATAATCTATATTGTGGGAAGATGATGTGCAGAATGTCTCACTCAACCGTGCACACTGTAAGGAAATGTGTTTTTAGATTCTCAAAGTATTTAAAGAGTAGTAAAATTATTTTACTTCTAAACTTGAGCTATTTGTTTAATTCAGTGTCAATTCCGTTTGTTGCAGATTAAAGACTGTTTCCCCTTCCTTTCATAACACAAAAGCAAGCATTTTTCATTAGTTTTTTTTTTTTTTAAAGTGCATTCCCCAAGTAAAAATAGTAGAAATTACAGCCTTCTGTGTTGTGTCTCACTTGGTCTTCTCAGGTACTCAAAAGTTGATGTTTAAAATTCTGTCTAGAAAACTAGGGTTAGAGAAACAGTTATTTCATCTGTAGCACTTTAATTAAGATTACATAATTATCAACTCACTTTGGGGGTACTTGATGGACCAGCAAGGGAGAAGAGGTTTTGGCAGGCAGGGGGTGAAGGGGTGCAGTGGGGTGGGGGAGCAAAGAATCTTCACGGAGCTTGGAAGCAGCATTGCACAGAAACGTCACAGACAAAGAGTGTCACAGCTTCGGGGAGCGATGAGCCGGGAGAGTGATGGTGACTGTTTCTGTATGGACTGTGGCGCCTTCTCTAAATCAAGTCACTTGCTGACAGCCTAGAAACAGCAAAAGGGGAGGGGGCAGGTAGGTAGGATGGAAAATACAGCTTGGATCAGGGCATTCCAAATCAGGACAATGCCAGATAATTTGGGATGGATATCTGTTCCTTAAGAAGTACCTCAAGAGCAGGCGCTCATGGCTGTTTCTTGTTTTTGCTAGCAGCTACTTTTCGTGCAGACTGCAGCTGGAAGTTGGTAATGTGTAAATTTTTAGTTGAGTTGCAGAAACTTTAATAAGCAGTATACTACAAACACACAGAGTTTTTAGAACTAAATATTCTTTGGATTTCTACTGCAGTGGGGTGGTGACTATAAATGGATGCCTGTGGTTTTGATGTTAAAGGAAATAAGACAAATAATCTTAGTGTATGATGTGCTGTGTGTGTTTTCAGTTTTAAGGGCACTGTAGTCTCTTAGACACGAAGGAGGTTTAGAAGAGAAGCAAAGAGCCAATGACATTTGTATCGCAGGTGGCATGGGAGTTTTTGTGACTCTTTGGGATTTTTCAAATGAAGCCATGGTGGTTTTCTGTGTGGTTCATATATTCTGAGTTTTGTCTATGCACAAGGTGGCAAAGGACCCAGAGCTTATCATTTTGGGCTGACTTGATGAATCACCTACAAGGATAGATAAACAACTATAGGACTTAAGGTATATGATTGAAACACTCTGCAGAGTCATTTCAGACACAAACAGACCTACAAACAAACAGTCTTAGTGGAAATGAGAATGTCAGAGAGAGGTGACCCAGCCAGGACAGCTCACCAGGAAAAGGAGGGTTTTCATTTCAGGAATGATAATTTGCATCGCAATCTTCGTGTCTTAAAAATCCCTGAACAAAGTTGACAGGCACTTTCCTAGAAACCTTCAGTTAAAGTTAGATATGAGGTGAGGAGATGGGGTCATTGTTGTGTTGCTGTGAGGAAGTACTATGTGCTACAATGGATTTATTCACAAGATACCTTAATGTTCAAATGAACACAATCAGGCTGTAACTTGTTCAACTATCGTGCAGTCAGCCTTGGACATCAATATCTTAATCATCCTACGTGGGACATACTCAGTACAATACTTCTGGCAAGAGAAGCAAGATTTAAAAGCAGAGCAGTCGCTTTGGAGGAGGCACTTAGTGAGTGCTGGGCAGTGGCTGACATTGTAGCTTTGTTTAATCCTCACAACAACTGTGCGTAGGTATCGGTGTCTCTATTTTACGCACATGTTAAGTAAGCCAGGTTCAGCAGTTTGCCAAGGAGTCCCCTAAACAGTGAAAGGCAAAGTTGGGAGTTAAACCCAGGGCAGTCTGACCCTCCCCCCCCCCCCAAGCCTGAGATTTCCTTGTGCCCATGGCACAAGCAGCCTCTTAATGCCGTTGGAACAGTCCCCCTTAGTAAAGAAAAGGCTCTAGGGACTGGGCTGGAGATGACGGGGAGGTTATCTTCACAAAGAAGATGTTCCTTTGGGAGAGACTCAGGTCCTGTGCTTTCAGGGGCTACCTCAGTCTATGAACTGGAGGTGGACACTCAGTCAGGCTGTGGTGGCAGCAGCCACAGTGCATGTTGCCATTCCTTGCCGTGATGTACGTCTCAAGTGAAGAAGGGTGAGAGCTTCCTGAGACAGGCCTCTCTGGTGGGAGCCCACTCCTGGACCACAACAGTTGAAGGCTTCTCCTGCAGAGAAGAAGCCATGACGGGACACAGAATAGGTCAAGTGACATGCCATCTAGGAAAAGCATAGGACTGGTGGGAAGAGTCGGTTGGGTAGGCATGGCTGTGAGGAATGGCAATTGGGGAGGCACAGCTTTCTCCTTGGGTCACTCTCTTACACTTAAAAGATGGTGACACCCCATCTACTTGCCCTCATCTAGCTCAACCATTCAAATGTTCCTGACAAGGGGCAAGCTTCCCTCAAGGGGCAAGCTTCCCTCAACAACCCTCTCCTGAAATGGTTTCTGGATGGCTGAAGGCTGGCGGAGGAAGGCAGGACAGGGCAGCTGTGATCAGCACAGAGACAACCACTCATGCATCCCCGTTTCTTTTGGTCTCGCATCAACCAGCTCAGACACTTGGGCAGCCTTGCTAAGAGCCACTGATGGATGATTTGTGTAGTAGATGTGAGACCACCATGGTCCTCTCTTCAGTCTGGGAAAGATGATGGTACTTGTAGGCAGAAAGACTCTGCAGTGCCCTATGGATCCACAGTGGTCTGGAGGTTGAACTTGGCATGACCATTAAGTGAACGTAGAGGCAGAAACATCACCTCCCACATTCAAGCCTATCCCTGTAGGAGGGTGTGCAGCACTTTCTAAAGGTGTAGGGACCAACTTCTTCCTTTCTTAATCCTCTCTGCTGAGATCACTTATATGCACTTCCACTGGTCATATACCACGTAGCTTAGGAAGTCTGAAGCACTTGCTTACAGGTGTAAAATGGGACAAGAAGTCTTGAGGCCTTCGGTTTCCTAGGATCCTTGTGTCTGATGAGGCACCCTCTCCCTCTTTGTGTTCCTGCCTGGTGTGTGGTGCTATGACACATATGCTACATGTGTGCTGACACCCTGTGAACATAGCATACGTATTGCATGCTGCAGCCCACTCCCTGCGTAGTGCATGCCAAAAGTCTCCTTGTACCTGACGACTCTGGGCAGGAAGACCACAGAACTCATGTTAGTTCTTAGAAATCTATACATCATGACTGATCTGGGAGCTGACTGGAAATTGCATAATTTGGAGTTCCCATTTTGGAGCTGGGGGAACTGAGCAAATGTTCTCAAGTGTTGAATTAGAGCTGAAGATAGAACCTAGTTCTCTTGACTACCAGTCCAGCACTCTTTCCACTGTATAATAATTGTTATTCCTATGGAAAAGGTAATAACACAGACCACTACCCCAGTTTTAAAGATAGGAAAAACTGTGAGTGTAAGTTTAAGGACAGTGGCTGCTGTGCAAAAAATATAGGAAAACTATTAAAACCATGAAAGTGATTTTAGAAACTCCCCATAATTAACCATCTTTATTCCTTTTTGTGATGTGTGTGGTTTGGTGCTAAAATGAAGACACTTGGAATACCCAAGGACTCTTCACACAATTTCCTCACTATGTGACTGGGGAGCTAGAGAGGAAGGGAAATGTTTCCCCCATTTTGAAGCCTAGTGTTCAAAACAGATCATTTATATAACCTGCAGAAAGTAAGTTTATCGCTACATTTGTAAACTGCAGAGCCGCAGCCCACACCTCCAACAGTGACAGGCACTGTGTGGAGGTCTCTATTAGACTCTCCTCCTGT
Source organism: Phyllotis vaccarum (assembly GCA_033318265.1). Taxonomy (NCBI): domain Eukaryota; kingdom Metazoa; phylum Chordata; class Mammalia; order Rodentia; family Cricetidae; genus Phyllotis; species Phyllotis vaccarum. The sequence continues at coordinate 77,298,357 of JARWLC010000012.1, forward strand.
TGGAGCACGTTTCCTTCCTACAGATCATAATTCCTATGCTTTTGTCTGACCCTGGAGGGGAATGCAGCACAAAAGCTCTGTCACAGAGAGCAGCTGGGAAAGTCTGATGACAGTACCAAAGCTCCCAGGGCCACGTTCTGCCCTGACACTTTTGTGTAGATTTGACGTTGATAACCTGGTATGCTGGTGTTCTGGTCATCGTTTTTTTCACATGAAAAGGCAGGGGACCACATCATAGAGTGGTGTTTGTTCCGTGAATCTTCAGTGTACTGAAATGTCTCAAGCAGTGGGCTAGAAGCTGGTGATATAAAGCTAGATAAGACATGGTCCTCGTCTTGAAGAAGCTCATGTGCTAACAATTTCTAAGTAACTTGGGAACCCATGTCATTTAAGAATCCAGTTTAGTAATGAAGGACTTAGTGAAGTAGATCTAAGAAATTTATTTTGGAACACATCTTAAAGGTTAGAAACAGTAGAAGAAATATCAGATATGAAAAATGTAGAGCTACACTTTAGAAGGTGGGGTAGGGAGGGGTGTAAGGCCTATAAAATAAAACAGGCAAAAGCATGGAAGAGTGGAGCGTGGTGGCACATGCTGGCAATCCCAGCCTTTGGTAGGTGGGAACCAGGGGGTTGCTCTGGAGGGATGTTAACCTGATCTAGCTGGTGAGTTCTAGGCTAGTTAGAGCTACATGGTGTAATCCTAAAAGACCATGGAGGAGGAAATGATTCCATCACACAGGGGAGTAGAAAGCCTTTGGAAGGAATTCCACATGGAGGGATGATACAGTGAGCTTGGTGTTGGGTTAGTGTTTCTTGGTGTGTGTGTGTGTGTGTGTGTGTGTGTGTGTGTGTGTGTATGTGTGTGTGTACAGAAATATATTAGCTCAGATGATGCACCAGTGATAGAGAAGATACTCATAGCTTCAAGGACAGTTTTCCAGGCTCAACTATTGGAAAGACAGGGAAGGTCAGTTACCTGAGTACAGATGGTGACTCTCAAACAGCTACGTCACTCAAAAGACTTGGCCCACATCACCCCAGCTTGAATGGCTACTTCTCCATGGCTGCAAGATGGAGGCTTTATTTCAGACATCCTTCTGTAAATTCCAGTGCCTCCAGAGACTGCATGTAGCTGGAACAAAATCACCCAGGTTAGAAGAGATCATAGGAGGGGGCGGCTGGAAATGTCTAGAAAGGATGTACTGACCCTCTCCAGCACGTCCTGGAGTCTTTCTTGGAGGTACTTACAATCCTTGGCAATATATAATATCACTGGCAGAAACCTCCAAAAATCAGCAGTTTGAGTTTGGTGAATGGAAATGGGGGACACATGACAAGGCTCTCTGCTATTGTCGGCTCTTTTGTTTATTGCGCACCTATTAAAAATAAGTACAGAGAAAATGGTTTTCTTTAAACATTGATTGAATCAAACTTTGTTTCTTTTTTTTCTTTTTGAGACAAGGTCTCACCATGTAGACCTTGGGATGGGCTGGAACTCACTATGTAGACCAGGCTGGCCTCAAACTCAGGTACATCTGTCTGCCTCTGGCTCCCAAGTGCTGGGGTCAAAGGTGCACACCATAAGGAGTCAAACATTAGAAATTAAGTATCTGAAGTAAAACTTTTGAAATTCTTGAACTAATCAAGAACAGCATGAGCCACAGGCACCCGACCCCAGTCTAATTTCTGAGAAAGCAAGGGAAGGGGCAAAGTGACAGAGTGATAAACTAAAGGATGGCAGTATCAGATGTAAAGAGAAATGTGGGGTTTACTACCTGTCTGGGTAGAACTGTGATGAGCGTGTTTGCCCCCAAAGCAATTTTGTACAGGGGCTTGTCCAGGTAGGAATCTTGCTTAGAAACAGTAAGCATTGTCTCTTGCCCTAAGTCTCACCTTCCCATTTGATTGACCAAGTGGCCTCTTCACACAGCCTATGCTTTGAGACCTCCTATTTTTACCTGGATCAGAGGCCATGACTTTTCCTACAGTGTTCTAAAAACATTAGTTTGCCTGCTGTTTTGCCCCATACCTGTCCTTCCCTGGCTTTTTGTACCTCTGAATCTGCATCTGCGAGCGTTCCTAGATAATGGGACACCATGGCATCGCTCCAACTTCACATTCGCTGCCCTCAGTAGTATTCTCAGCAGTACACGGGAGTTTACCATGGTTTTCTTTTCCCCGTCCAGAAGATTCATCCTTTCACAACCACTACCTAGGGCTTGCTGCTCCCAGCTCCTCCATTCTCAGAGAAAAGGCTGGCAGCAGATCCAGCGCCCTGGCGTCCCTCCTCTAACTAAGGGCAGGCCCTGGACACCCTACCCCTTCCGCCCTAACCTGAGGCCTGTTCCAGTAATGATGTGCTTTGTAAATCTTCATTTTTTTTTCTCACTCCTGGATTCTTCCCTTCAGCACTTAAGTACATATACCAGAACTTTCTTTTTACAACAAACACAAGCCCTCATCCATGCCACACCTCCCCTCAGCTGTCACTCATTCTTGTCTCATCCCAGTTGTGGCTACTTTTCTAAGAGCTAGATAGAAATGAATCCTTCTCGGCCTCTTTCCTCCTTTCGGTTCCGGCTTCCAAGTCACCATATCAAAGACACGATTCTTGCTGCAGCCACGCGGAGCATCTTGCTTTAGCCAAATTCGCCTTGGTTCAGCCCTCAACTGACTTGCTAAGCAACATTCACCTCCCTGCCACTCCTTCCTTCTAGAAACACCCGTCTTTGCCTTCTGCCCTGAGATGCGATGCCTCACCTGTCTAGCCATCTTCCCTTCTCATTTCAAATCCTTAAATTCTTAGGAAGCCTTGCTCACGTACTCTCCTTGGGCAATTTCAGTTTCTTTCCTGGCAGTAAGCTTCATCTCTAATGGTAACTGAGGTTAGGTACCTGGCTTACTCTTGGCTAAAATACTACCTTATCGTATCAACTACAGGAACAAAGTGAGTACTTACTTGGCTCCTCTAAACTTATAGGACATACACTGTGTTCTTTATCATTCCTACTACAATCTGTTGGGTCCACTTGGGAAACAAGGGACTAAGCTTAACGGCTAGCTTCTGCCTGGTGGACTCATGTGTATCTTTATGGCATTGTCTACCATAGAAGATGCCACTTCTGTATGGTCTCTAAGTGGGTAGCTGCTTTTATTGCAGAACAGACAAACTTGGATATTTTCTTTTGCTAGAAGTGGGAATGTTCTGTATTAATGTTAAGAAAACACTGTTATCAGTTGGCTATGTGAGTGTCCTTCAGTTTTAAGGCACCAAGATGAGCTGCAGTTGTGACATCTTGTCAGGAGCAGCAGGGTATTCGTGGTTCTATTCCAGAAGAGGGCTGGTCTTGGGTCACAGGTGGGATTGAGATTAGAGAAGGGGACACATGAGACTTTCCAAGATAAAAGCAGACTTCTGTGTGTGTGTGTGTGGGGGGGTAAGCTGGTATGCAGTGATGGACTACTTCTCTCATCTTGAGGTATTTCATACACACTGTTCTTCCTGTTTGGAATGACCAGACCCCTGCTCTTCTCTCATTGGAATCCTGTCCCCTTCTCACATCTCTATGAAGTTCTAGCTGCCCAATAGGAAGAGAGAAAGCCCTCCCTCATCTCCCAGCTCTTTGTTCAAGTGGTCAATAAAAATCACTATAACTCAGATCTTTATGTTGATTTTATTAAAGAATTGTGTCTATCATCTGAAGTTAAATGACTGTCTCTACCTGGAACTGATAAAAAGACTTGTTATAAACCTAAGAAAGAATCCCTACTGTTGTTAGTAAATGACACTAAGCAAATGATAGATGCATCCTTGTCCCTTGATTTCAACACAACTTCTGATAAAGTGTGTGCGTATGCGAGAGTGTGTGTGTGTGTGTGTGTGTGTGTGTGTGTGTGTGTGTGTGTGTGTGTGTGTGTGTGTGTAGGTGCCTGAGAGGCCAGAGGCATCAGATCCTTGAGGGTATCATTATAAGTATTTGTTTGCCACACGATATGGTTGCATCAGATGGATGCAATCTGACCCTGGTCCTCTGCAAGAAGAGTATCTTAACCACTGAGCCATCTCAACTGTCCTCTTTTGTTCAAATCTTAATTACTAAAATTAAGTCTCAAATCTTAAAATTACCTTTTAAGACAGTAAATATAATCTATCCACATAGGTTACAGAATAGCTACAAAGTGTCTAGAAGGTCACAGCAGAGTTCAAAGATGCCTGGGAGGCTGAAGTTGGGAGACCCATAGAGATGCAAAAGAGTACCGGAGGATGCGGAGCAGGGTAGGCATCTCACGGGGTAGGGGTCAGGAGATAGGCCCACTGGAGGCCTGCTGGGAGCACCTCTGATGCTTATGCCGCCTTTGAGTCCTTTCGGAGTCAAACTAGAGCTACTAGAGTGAGGTGCTGTGGAGACAGGGAAGCCTGCCCAGGGCCGGGCTGGGACCAGGCAAATGAGCAGGTGGACCAAAGAATGAAGGAGGTGTAGGTGGATGAGAGGTAGACAGGCTGCATCAACACCAGGAAAACTGGCTGAGCTGAAGACCCTGGGATAGAAAGAAGTTCTCTCAGTCTCTTGGTGTACATACCAGCTAGTGAGAAGAGCCAGGTGACCGGGACCATGGCTGTGGCTGTTGCTCATGTTCTTTCTTTATGGGGTACAAGTGAGGGAGTTACACTTTCCTCAGGCTGCCCTGTCTCAGGCTTGGTTTTCCTGATCTAGTTTCAGTAATGCCCATGAGCTTCTAGTCTCAAGTTATTTTGATAAACTTATGGCGTGGCATCCTTCCCACTTTTGGGAATAAGGTACCAGTCAATGTCATGTGGGTGGTGCTGTATTCTATGTGCCCAACAAGGTACGAAGTCACCCTCCATCCTCCAAATGAAGTAAGAAGTTGCTTGTAAGATGAAGTTTATTAGGTAGAAGACAGTGTGGAAAAGCAGTACTTTACACATTATGAGGTAATGCAGGGCAGGCCACAGACTGATCTCAACACTGGTGAGGTTAATATAAAAGCTCTGACTGATCTTGGTCTACCCCTTTGATAGAAGAGTAAACCACTCAACTTCAGACTAGCCCAAGATACTACTACTGAGCATCTAAATCACTTTTCATGTTACTAAGCTCAGCTGTTTCCAATTTACCTCTTCCCAGGCTGTCTGTGTATTCACGCTGTGACAATCTGTGTAGCCTTTTAAATGGGACAAGACACTCAGTCACACCAGCTGTATAGTGTAGCATGATTTAATTCGGATATGCTCTGGGTTGACCCAAGCAGATTTTTCCCCAACTTAGAGCCTAAGTTTGGTCCTTCCCCTGACTTTCTGACAGCACGTTTCCTTAGATTTCCCACTGTTGATTAAGGCTTTGGCAACTCCTTAGGACCCATGTTTCTGGGAAAACACTCTGGTTACATCTTCCTTTAAGTTCTGTACCATCAGTGTTTATTTGAACAGACTTCTAATTCTTGCACATTGGGTAGAGAGTTGCTCAGGAAATAAGTGATTCCTTTGGCCCTCCTCTGCTCTAATCTCTCCATTTTTACTGTTGGTAATTTGAGAGCTTCTGTTTGAGTTTGTTTTGATATACCTTCCCTGGGCCTGATTGCTCCTGGGCCTTAAAGCCAAAGTAAAGTTGTCCTTGTGTCCTAGCCCCTCCTCCCTCAGTACTGGAGATTTGACACCCTGCCTTGCCTTTAGCTGGAGTTTGGAGTTCAGGAAGATGTGGGGAATCAATGAATCTTAAACATGGTTTGGGCAATTTTTCTCCCTGACAAAATGCATCACTTGTCTTTGTCCTCACTGAAAGTCCTCATCTTTCTGTCTGCCCACACACCATGGCTTCCCATGGATTCTCCCCATCTGCCTGGCATTTTCTTCCTACTAAAGAGCTTTCCAGGCTCCTGTAGTCCTGGCACCTGCACCATCAATTCCTGCTTCTGGTTCACTTTTAAGTTAGTGAGCCAGGCTAAGCACGGGGTTGAGTGCTTGGCCTGTTAGGGCCCTGTCTCCAGACCCAATCTCTTGCGTCTCTAAGAGGAAGTCTTCTCAGAGTTGCTTCCCTGTCAGAGGAGCTGTTTATTCCGGACTGATAAACAAACTATGTGTAATGTCCAATTTGTCCCCCCCAAATCAAAGTATGCCTGGAGCACAAGGTGCCTCTAAAGTTCCTTTATTACATCATATTTCCTTGCACTTAGCCAAAATAAATTATCAGTCTCCAAGTATTTCTAAACATAATGCCATTGAGAAGCCATAGTTGTATAACAAACACAATGTTTTTTATTTATTTTATTTTTAGCAAGAAGGAGGCTTCAGTGATAGTATTGTTTTTCTGTTGTTGTGATAAAATACCATGAGCAAAAGCAACTTATGAAAAATGCTTATGATTCTAGAGGTGTAGAGCAAGAGTGGAGAGCTAGCTGATGATGTGGCAGGCACACGCAGGTGACACGCAGGTGACACACAGGTGATATCCTTCCTATTGCAAGGCTCCATCCCTTAAAGGTCCGATAGTTTCCCCAGAGAGTGCCACATAGAATCAAGTTCAATAAGCGCCTGACTGTGTAGGAATAAAAGCATCTTAGAAATGTCACTAAGGATACATACACCAAATTCTGAATTGAATTGTGAACATAGAATATCAGCTGAATGGGCTGGGAGAGGCTGACAGAGGCTGAGAGAATGCCAAAACTTGTGGAGAGAAGATTGTGAGCTGGAAAGTGGGTAGCCCCCACTAAAAGGACACAGGGTCCCTGTAGTACTACCTAGGGCCTGCCTGTCTGGGGAGCCTCCAGCCCTTTTGAAGTAAGAAGGATGTGAATATGTGTCAGCGCAGCACAGAAGACGAACAGGAAAAAGAAGCATCTTCAGAGAAGATTAGACCATGGTTCCCAGGCAGATGCTCGGGGCCAGACTTGGACAAGCTGACCCGAAATCATACCACCCACCCACCTCCTCAAGTCAACGTGAGAATGAATGGACAATACTGCTTAGAACCACTGCACAGAACCATGCTTAGAACATGGCTCAATAAACGGATGCATGTAAGTACACGGTTGTGTATATGTTTGCCACTGCGTACACAGGTGCACACGCAAAATGCCTTTGTGATCCCTACGGGAAGCCTTAAGCTGAAGTAGTGCTGTTGGCTACCAAGCCAAGAGCTCCCAGACCTACAAGCCTCACCCAGGGGTGTTAATGGGAATTTTTCATTAATGGCTCCGGGATCATGGAAGACTTAGATTCCTTACTATGGAGTGGGTCTTCTCACTCTCACAGAATCACCACCGTACCATAGAATAAACGCTGTCTCTGGTGTAAAGTATGAGGTGTGGTGTAAACTCAGCTGATGGCAGCCACTTTCATAATCAGCCACAGCAGTAACCCCGTTAGCACTGCAAGTAGAGGGCGTGGCTGACTACTGTGGGTGGAGTCAGCACCCCTGACTTAACCACTTGAGATCTAATGGAGAAGTATTAACAGCAAAGCTAATTTTGTTCTTGGGCAAACTATCCTGCGCTTTGTCTATGCAATGCTCATCCCTCATCTAACCTCCTTTTTCAAAATTCTTAGTTAAAAACATTTTTCTTCCATCTCAGTATCTTTTTGTTGTTCTGTTTTTGTTCGGTTTTTTTGTTTGTTTTGTTTTGTTTTTGTTTTTGTTTTTGTTTTGAGACAGGCTTTATCCGTGTAGCCCTGGATGTCCCAGAATTCGCTCTGTAGACCAGGCTAGCCTCGAACTCAGAAATCTGCCTGTCTCTGCCTCCCAAGAGCTGGAGTTAAAAGCATGTGCCACCACTGCCCCACTCCTACCTCAGTATCTTTCTTTTGAGGGGCACTATTTTATCATGGCTGTCAGCTGTCCCTAACTGGAGGGTAATTATTCTAACTACTGTCCTTGGAGCAGGTTAGCCACTGTGCCTGGTGTTTGTTAAAGTCCTCATGCTGTTCAGAGGGGCAGGAGCTCCTCCATTATATGGCAATGGGATCAAGAGGTTTAGTAACTTGCTTAACAAAAGTTATAGGTCTGTTAAGTAGTATATTTTAGAATTTATTATGTGTTTATTTTAAATATCAAGTTTTGTGTAGAAATGTGTGGGGTCAGGATGTCTAGAGAGGACCCCAGAGTGACTGGTGTTAGGTGTTAGTCATTCCTCATTCTTCCACTGCCCACAGACCTAGTACCAGCATTTGCCTCTCTCCCCTGTGCATGCCAAGTCTCCAGCCCTCAGCTTAGGGGAGGCGTTGGATGATCCTTGAATGCCCTATAATTTCAATAGGAACAACAGCTTCACTAGCGCAGGCTTTGAGCAGGGTGTGGTTTCTGTGCTCCCTTTCTGTGATCCTGGCACTTGGTGGAGAAAAAGCAGAGGATCAGGAACTCAAGGTCGCCCTCAGCTACATAGCAAACTTGGGACAGTCCCAAGGTATACAAGAGTCTGTCTGAAAATAAAAAACAAAACAAAATAAAGGCTATCGAAATGGCCTGCTTCTAGTTTCTTTAAAAATGGAAGCTTAAGATGATTTTATTTTTTCCCCATGGATGGGGAACCATATTTTAAAGATCTATTGATTGGTTTATTTGATAAGATTGTCTAGAAACAGATAAATGGTACAGGAATGCCCACTTTGACTCTGCCACGGTGTTTGCGAGAGTCTTGACTCTGTCTGGTTCTGTGTGAACAACGCTAGGCTTCCTATAGGCTGGATGATGACACTATGCATTTAAACGAACTGTTTGGCACCTTTATTTTCATTGTGGAAGCCATAGTGTTTAGCGTGATAGTTTTCATAGCAATAAATACAGCTGCATCCTGTAGCACCCAAGTAATCGTGAGAGAGAGCTATTTGACACACACCTTAGTCATCCATCCTTAAAGAGGTTGTCATAATCTAGTACCTGCTCCAAAGTGACCCCTATTCCTTAAATTGCATCCTACCCACCAGGTGACAGACTTCCTACATCACCAATATTTTTTTAAATATACATGGGTGTTTTTCCTGCTTCTATGTAAGTGCGCCACAAGTGTGCCTGGTACTCATTGAAGCTAGGACAGAGTGTTGGTTCCCCTTGAACTAGAGTTACAGATGGTTGTGAGCTGTCATGTGACTGTTGGGTATCAAATTGCAAGAGTAGCCAGTGTTATTAACCACCGAGCCACCTCCCTAGCCTCTCAAACAGAATTTTGGGGGCGGGGGTCAGTAGCCAGCAAGTCACAACTTTGGTCTGAAAGTTGTGATTTTGGTTCAAGTTAGCTATCGGAGATAGTTTCCATTCCAGGCTGTCGGTGACCTAACTTGAACCCAGTTCTGAGTGGTAGAACACTGGGTAGCCTCCCTTCTCTACTCATTGATAAGCATGTCAAACTGTCCTCAAATACCCTATCGAGTAAAGATCCCTTCAATTTACCTTCTCTGTTTCTTTATGGCCTCTCTTTATTTCCTATGTCATAACTATGAGTGAAAAATTAATGCTTGATATCAATTCAGGCAGGCTTCTCCACATTGAAGCCCACCCTCTCTTTCCCTTTAAGGCTACAGAATCATGTGGGAATTTATTGCCCAGATGACACAGGGACCTTCCACACAAATGAAATATGCTTCAGCTGTAGAATACATTTAAAATGGGAAATTCTTCTGCATTTGTATTGGAACGTTGCCGCCTTCACCCACAGGCCCTTTTATGCTCTGTTCTCTCTCTGTGGATTGAGCTACCCCTTTGCCATTCCTCCTGACACACACACTCATCTTTAAGGCTCTACAAGAGGCTTCCTGTTAGCCATTTCCCCTCACTGAGGATGGCTGCTGACTTAGAAGGCTCACAGTGAATGAAGGGATTATTTGGGAAGCTATGCCTGTTCCACTAGCTACTACAGGAAGGGCCTAACAGGAATCCCTGGGTTGCTTGCCTGGAATTAAAGATGCTGTCCTCCAAGGGACAATATACGGTGAACTTTCCTCCTAACCTCTGTAACAATGAGGCTGAGGCAAAATTTTACCTCCCTTCTATGTTTTCCTTTGAGGCTATTTCAATTACATTTTCTCGGGGCAAAGAAATTTTTCCTGCAGAGAAATTGGTCAGAGTGCCAAAGTCACGTGATAGTGGAGCAACTTGGATAGAGAGTGGCTTCCCTCTATGCTATGTAGTATCTAATGCAGTAAACCCAGAACAATACTGATTATGTCTTACTTCCAAACTCTGGCTGCTCATAGAGCAGAGTTTTCTTTTCTCCATACCTGTCTTAAGACCTGTACTCTTTACATGTTCATCCTGTGTTCTAGCTGAGTTTCTCAGTTGCTATGATAGAGCACAGAGCCAGAGCAACTTGGTTTATGTGCTTACACTTTCTCATCCCAGAGAGTGAGCCAGGAGCTGAAACAGAACCAGAGGCAGAAATAATGGAAGAAAGCTGTTTACTGGCTTAGTCTTCATGGCTTGCTCAGCTGCATTTGAAAACAAATCCAAGCTGTCCAAAGTAGGCTGGGCCTCCTACATCAGGCATTAGAAAGTCCGTAGGCATGTCCACAGGGTCTGTCTGATGGAGGTGATTCTTCAACTGAGACTCCATCTTTCCAAGTGTCTTTAGTTCATGTTAGTTTTATAAAAGCTAATCAGCACACCCTGTTTGTAGAACTTTGCTTCATTTACTGAAATTCTCATATCTGGCCAAAATCTCTATTAAATCTCTCCTCATGGAAACTGTTTGTGTTTCTTTGTCTGTTCTCATCTTGATTCACCAGTTGGCTCCCTGGCCTCCCTGGGTGGCTGTGCTTGCTTGTGTGGGTCTATGACTCTGTCTCTCCCCAGTATTGGTCTCTGAATACCTCTAGGTTCTGTATCTCACAGGAAACCCTCACTCGGGAGAAATCAGAGCACCTCAGTATTTATTTTAAAGATGTCCACAAAGCCACTTGGGCATTGCTGTTTGAATCTGTGACACTGTAAACTTAATGTCCTCATGGAATTTTTGCACCGTTCTGATGAACTAAGTACATGTGCCAACCTTCCTTCTCATTCCAAACCTCTGTTTGACCCTCAAGTGACCTTCAAACAAAAAGAGCACTGCTTAGGGCATGAATTCTGGAGCCATGAGCATCGATGGAGTAAGTCTGGTAGATGATCCAGACCAACACCATGGCACACAGGAGAAAACAGAATTCCCAGAGGGTGGGGCAGAAATCAAACAGAGGCTTAGTGAGCAGGAGGAAAGCAGAGGTAACTCCCAGGTTGGAGACCTTCCTTTACCAAGCGACAGAGTAACTATGGGTATGGAAGGGTGGAGCTGAAACACACAGTACACCTAGGGCCAGAGGTCTATCAAGATGAGTGGTGTCTGCTGCCCCTTCCTGAAGAGATTAAATACACACTGGAGGCCATGCCTACCTTTGCTTCCTTCCCTACAAAGCAGGCAAGCAGAAGCAGCCAACGCCAGTTCCTGTCACAAAATGATCTCATAATTAAGAATCACCACATATTTGATCAATGCAAGAGAAAAGTTCTGAGGACACAGATTTACTGACCCATTGACTTGAGACTGTGAAGCTCACCTATTGAGCGTTAGCAGTAGGCATTGCTAATGTTTTGGTCTTTGAAGTGAAGTATCTGAATGGATAGGCCGAAAGGCCTAATAAATAATTAGTAAAGCAAGAAATCAAATAAGAATATGGTACAAAGAGAAAACTGGAAATATGATGGACGCAAGTAGGAAACAGAAAGTGGCCCATGAGGCCCTAATATTTGTATCAGAAAGAAAAGAAAGTAGGGAGAGAAGGTGGAGACATTTAAAGAAATAATAGCATCATTTTCTCAGAATTGAAGAGGACTATGATTCATTACAGGAATCTCAATAGGTCCATTATTCAGCGATGAAAGAGTTGATTTAGGCAGAGTAAGTGATCTTTTGGCACCAGTAAAGAGGGGTGGTCCTGCTCTGCCCTTCCTGATGAGACATAAGCTAAACTAGACTTTTTTTTTTTTTAATGGTTTACATAGGGTTCTGGGAATCAGTCTAGAGATGTAGATCAGTGACAGAGTTTGCTTAGCATGTCTGATGCTTTGTGTTTGATTCCTGGCACCACTGGAAAATGTAGAAAACATGACCCAGAAAATAAAGTATGGGTAAGGGTAGGTGAAGGTGGGTGCTGCAGGCAGAGTCCGATGAATCTACATTCTGTTGATGTTACCTCAGTGTTTCCAGAGTATCCTCAGTGTATTAATGACAGAATCATTGTATCACAGAGCCATAGGAAACTTGAAGACTACCATACTCTGCAGATCTTTCTAGGTTCTCAAGTAAGGTATGGTTACATGGTGACTTGTCCCAAAATTCACATCTCTATAGTGACCTCCGAGGACACAACTCCCAGCCTGGAGGTTTGTTGTCCCCTGTGGCCATTCCCAGACTGGTCATTATCACCTATGTACTCCTTGAAGTTAGAGGTCTAATAAACCCTTAACTTTTTAAAGATTTATGTGTGTGATGTTTTACCTGCATGTATATCTGTGTACCTTATGTGTGCCTCGTGCCCGAGGAAGTCAGAAGAGGCCTTCAGATCCCTGGAACTGGAGTTGTGGATGGTTGTGAGCTACCATGTTGGTGTTGAAAATCCAGTCCCCTGCAAAAGAAACTCTTCTAGAAGCCCCCTAATGTTGGCCTTTATGAATCTCTGTGTATGCCAGGCACTCTGACAAGGCTTTACCTAATTTCCTCCTCATGGTACCCTTGTTAGTAGTGCTATTTCTCCCTTGGTTTTTCTTTCCTGATGGAGAAACTGAGGCAAAGCGTGGCATAGAGGATGCACTTGAACACAGGAAAGCTGTTGGTCAGTGGAGGAAACACAGCAGCTGTTTCATATTCAATTCTTTCCCCATTAAGCTGCTTATGCCTCCCCCCAACTTGTGCTCACAAAGGCCATGCCCCATATTTTCTCCTCTCTCTCCACACTTGCTTAGTCCGCTCCCACTGGACATGTATGCAGCCAGACTTCTGTTGTGTTTGTAGAGGTGGTATTGTCTTGACTAAATTAATTCATTAAGGGCATAACTTTTCTGTCTGCTTAGAGTCTCGAATAGTGACTAGGGTGTAGAAGATTACTTCATTTTTGGAGTGAAGACAATAGTCTAAACCCACATGGGCATTTCATGAGCTGTGTAAAAAACAAAATGAGAAGGACCCTGATCTTTGGCATCCTTAGAGATAGGTGTAGCCCTGGACAGGATCATGGGTGGAGTCTTGGGGTTTTAGACATGCCCCATATTCTTTAAGTCTTTTTGCTGGCTCCATGGTTCGAAAATCTGGAACTTTACCATCAAGTCTTCCTCTGCAGATTTGGGATCCAGTGAAAAATGAGCAATCTCCAAGGAAATTTCACTTACAAGTTGGAAGCATTACTCAATCGGTCAGTGGAGGTGGTTTGAATCTGCAAAGAGCCTTTAGGACACTGGACATTTGAAACTGACAAAAAAACCCCTTTGCTAAGAAGTTGTTCAGTGGAGGCTAGTTGATGGGCCTCGGGGAGTTGAGAAACCTATCATTCGGTTTGAACATTGCATGTTGACTCCTGACTGTGTTTCTCCAGAGAACCTTTATTAGAGTGTCAGGACGGGCCTGGGGCTTGGATGGGAATGAAAGGAGTTTGAGATAGTGGCCAAGGGTTCACCACCCCAGCCTTCATCACCTCCAATCTCAGCCCTGCTTAACCTAGGCACTGCGGAGGTCTACAGAAGCTATAGGACAAGGGGAAGAATGGTGGGCATCGAAACTGTGAGGAGCTGGTGGTTCAACTCCCTTGTTGATAGATAAGGAGGTGGAGGTCCAGAGAGTTAAGTAACCCCAGCACTTTGGGGGTCATTCAGTAGTTCCCTTGCCAGAGAGTGGCCCTGCTCTAGGACATCTCTGTGGTCTCACAGTTTGTTCATTAAACAACAGATAAGTCCACAAGAAAGACCAATAAGGCAGCTGCTATCTGATTGTTTGGGTGGTAGCTATTGGCCACTGTGCTGTTGGAATTTGGCATTTGTAATCACAGATAGGACAAGGAAAACATTCTTCTGTGGATATGCGAGTGTATTGGGGTTGGGTTTTTTATTTTATTTTTTTTTGACACCTGACCTAATAAGCTTAAGATGCTAACTACGTATTCATTCACTTCATAAACATGTATTGAGAATCCATGGCAGCCTCTGTGGAGGCTAAGGACAGAAGTAAGATGTGAGATCTCACCAGGGAAGGCAGGGCTAAGCCATGATCACGGTAACTGACTATTTGAATGGGGGTGGGGCACCCTTAAAAGAGTCTATCATACTCCACCTGCTCAGGTACGGATATAGATCTCGCCATAAAAACAGATTCAGTGGTATCTGGACTACCCTACGAATTGTGTGTTGTCTTGGGGGCTTTTTACTGTTGCTATCCAAGTCATGTGACCATGTAGCTTCACTTGTCAAACAGACTTTAATGACCAAAAGATAGCAGTCAACACCACAGGTGTGTGGCTTGCAGAGGTCTCTCCCCCCACCTCAGTACCAGGTGGTGGCAGGGAATTCACTTTCCTAGCCAGAGCTTAAGCCACTTGGGAAGTGAATGAGTTCATGGAGCTGGTTAGTTGCAGAGTTGAACTCATTCTGCTCTCAGAGCCTCTTAGCGTGAGGGCGCGCCCTTTCCCCTTTCAGGTCAAAAGCTAAACTTTGCAAAGTTCTGATGAGGTGAACAAAAGAGGAAAAAATGAAGTGCTAGGAAACAACTGGCTCTAACTGTTCTTTGCCTGCTCCCAGGGACAGGAGCAGTAAGGAAAAGGAAACTTTATGTTAAGCCTCTGGCCCCCAAATAATCACCAGCTTTGTTATGTGGCTCTAAATGCCTTTAGCTGCCAAGGTCTCAAGGGTCAGTCACTGCTGACATCCAGGGCAGGTAACATTAGGTACCACAGTGGGAAGACAGTGGAACATACATTGAAAAACGAGAGGCATCATCAGAGGCACAAAGTGAAGCTGGAGGAAAAGGATGCTGGAAATAGATGGGTAAGTTGTAAAGAAAGCAGGACCACAATGAACCACTTGTGCTAGGTGCTGGGCCTGACGGGTGAGGAACCCCCAGTGATAACTGATGAGCACTGTGATCCTGAAACTGGGGTGGGAAGCACTCACACTGTCAAGTCTTCCTGTGAGGAGCCCACAGGCTGGGGTTTCCCAGGTGCCTCTTCCCCCCATCCCAAGTCCTTTTTTCTGCCTAATTAGTCTGATATTTCAATGCAAACTGGCTGCGTCAAATACTTGCTCAGAAGTTGGTTCAGGACAACCACATAATGATCTGAATTTCTCTTGTGGATTTTTATTTCCTCCTGCTATAGAACAAGTAACACCTAACTGGAAGCTTGCTGAGAAGGCTGGCCAGGTCCCCCATGTCAATGGATAGAAAGTGGGATGTGACCGTGGCTAAGCTCTCTCCACTTATAAAGAAAGAGGGATCTAACTTTTCTGACTTTCCTATTAGCTGGGAACCATTGCTATACCTCAGTATTTTCCCATCTCTGAGAACCCTGTGATCCTCACTGAAGAGGATTTTGGGCAGCTAATCTCTAGAGCATCTTGGCTGCACCAAGATGACCCAGGCCTGGGACTTTGGGCTTGTTTGTCTTCATCTCTAGAAACAGAACTGGATGCAACAACTTGATTTAAATAAAAGTATAATCACTTATATATCCAGTGTATATTTAATAATAAATGTTGATTATTCCTTTTTGTTCTTACAAAAGTCGTGTGTGTGTGTGTGTGTGTGTGTGTGTGTGTGTGTGTGTAAGAGAGAGAGAGAGAGAGAGAGAGAGAGAGAGAGAGAGAGAGAGAGAGAGAGAGAGAGAGAGAGACTAACTGCTTTCATGAATGTGGATGTGTGTGGGGGGGGTGTTATTTACTTGAGCAAGGGTAATTTAATAATGGCTACATCACTGAGGAGTATGATACTTCTTGCCCCAGCAACCATTAACTTTGCTTAGTTTCTTAATGTTTGTTTAGTGAAACCCTCTGAGACTTGGTATACAGTGCCTTCCCAAGCCAGAGTGCCCTGGGGCTGTTTCAGAGAGTAAGGGATTTGTAGCAGGTAGGAGATAGTTCTGGAAAAGGAGGAAGCTCATTTCTCTATGTGGGGAGGGAAGACCTGAAAGAGCAAGGAGATGCAGAGGAGGGGGAGGAGGAGGGGGAGGAGGAGGAGGAGGGGGAGGAGGAGAGAAAGGAGATGCAGAGGAGGGGGAGGAGGAGGGGGAGGAGGAGGAGGGGGAGGAGAGGAGTCAGCAGGTGGGATGTTTATAGTGAAGTGAGAGGAAGATGCCTTTAAACCCTTACAGCCAAGTAGAAGCAAGAAGGATTTTTACCAGGGCATAAAGTGAAACTTAAGCAGGAACAATTTAGCCTTAAGTGTACAGAAAGAAAGGGGGAGCCTGAAAGGAAGGCCCTTGGGTTTCCATGGGGAGTGAAGCAGAGGCAGACTTAGACTCCACAGGTTTGCAGTGAGTACCCCTGAGGACTTGGATGTGATTCAGGAAGTGGGATATAGGTGTGAAGGAGAGAGACACAAACTCCTGTCCTTGGGCAACTCACATTTGAGGAGAAAAAACAGATAAAGACAATTTAATCAGGTAATACTCCATTTTTGAAGAGAATTAAGCAGTTTTATAGTAAAACACATCCGAAGGCTAAGTGTAAATAAATTGATTTTGTTATTCTCAACGTCTCTGCAGATAAAATAGTTTCACAGAGCTGATCTTATGAGGAGCAGTTACCATCTGGCAGCCAAGCATGACTAAACATATTTCAGAAAAAGACACAACCAATTGGACCCTATAATGCTGTCCCATGAAGGCTGCAATATTTAACTCAGATACTGAGCTTGAGGGAGGTTGCAGCTGGCCTGTGGGTGCTGGATTCACATTTTAGCATTGTACCTGGTATTTCAGAGGAAGGCTGTGCTACCATGCTGTGTGGCTATCAGTACATCCTCAATATGTGTGTCACCTACACAGAGCTTTCAGGCACTGGTGCTTAGAGTTAGCCAGAGGTTGGTGTCTCCCAGAAATCCTCTGACTTTTCCCATGGGAGCTTTTAAAAAATGAACCCTAGAACATCTAGATCGTCTACTGCTGAGGATACTTTTTCGTCAGGAATTGAACAGAAGACACTCTCAGGTGCCATTATATGGTTAAATACAGTTGAACATGTTCTCTCTCAGAGGGATCTGTAATGCTCTGGGCTTTGAGTCTGTCAGGAGGCCTGGGCTTGAGATCCAGAAGATGGGCAAGCTAGGGAGGAGAAGGATTAGAAGAAACAGGGTAGGGCCAGGGTGACATGGGCTTTAGAGGACGTTAGGGTGAGACTTACTGGAGGGGATAGAGAAGAGGGAGGGCTCAGGTCTTGCCCACTAAAGGTACCAGAAGGGGGACTCAACATCCCCTTGGGTAGGATTCTGACAGGCTCATGAGGGGAGTTACAAGGAATGCCTGGCACACACTAAATTGGTCCCCTTCTCCCAGGATGCTGGCAGTGGTGCCTGGGGAAGGGCAGCACATGCCAGGCCAAGGATGCCCCATGTACTGGAGGGAATTCTTTGACTACTATATTGTCTACTTATGAATGAATAAATCTATCAAATCTGCTTTTGAAACGTGAAAAGTTGCCTTTCTGAAGATATCAGAGCCAGTGACAATTCTTCAACCATTAAACATTTCTGTACTGGTAAAAAGTAAAATAAAATGCGATTCAGAAGGTCAAAAAAATTAAGGAAAACATCTTGATCTAGGGCCAGGGCATTCTGGGGAAATATCTCGCTGTGATTGGACATGGCAGGGCTATTATAAGATGTGTAGGTAAAAAAAAAAAAAAGGTGAAGGGAAGGGAGATACTTGGATTTAACATAACTGTGGACTCGTGCTGAGGCATCTAAATGACTGTGTACAGGCAGCTGCGGCTCAAGAGATGGAAGGGAAAGGGTCAAGGAGGGAGGAGGTCTGAAAGGGGCCGGAGGAGAAAAGCAAGAGTCTCACGGTATGAAGGCTTGAACAGGCACCGAAAAAGAATAGGGAAAGCCCGCTGCAAGTCATGGAGGAATGGTCCATGAGTCCAGTGACACAGTGGGATAGGAAGAATAGGGCAGGGCGTGGGAGTGTGGCCAGTACCGTTTCCCAGAGGACCTAAGTTTTATCTCAGTTCCCACATTGGGCAGCTGAGAACTGCACACTGTTCCAGTTCCAGGAAAGTCTGGCGCCCTCTTCTGGTCCCCAAAGGCACCCACACTCACATCATACTGCCACGTACTTAATTTTTAAAAATCTGTTTTTAAAAAGATAAGATAGGCATGGGATACATAAGTGTATTTTAGACAAAAAGCAAAGAATACCCAAGCTGCAAACCACAACCCCGGAACAGCTTGGGATCAGAAGGAACTTGAGAGACATCCAGAGATTCCCCTAGGAAGAGAAAATAGAGAAGATCCCCTGAGCAAATTGGGATCAGGAGGGAATGCCTAAACAGGACTTGCCCTAGAATCAAATAAATGAATGAAGGTCATTATAGAACCTTCATGCAGCAATGGGTTGAGGCAGAAGCAGAGATCCATAGCTCAGCACCAGGTTGAGCTCCCGGTTCATCTGAAAAGAGAGAGAGGACAGTGTATATAAACAAAGGGATCGGGATCATGAGCTGACCCACAGAGCCGGATGGCTGGAGCTTTGGGGAACTCACTGACTCAGAAACAGCCACTGGGGAGCCATCAGGAAAAAGGATCTCAGCCCTTCAAAGGTAGACTGTCGATTGGCACGGGCAGTTTGCGGACCTCCATGGAGTAGGATCAGACTATGTTCCTGGTACATGAACTGGCACCTTGGAGCCCATTCCCTGCAGAGGAACACCTAACCCAGCCTTGATACTGGGATGAGGGACTCAGACCCACCTCAACTGGAAATGCCAGACTCAACTGAGCCACCTTGAGATTCCTTACCCTCCTTGAGGAATGGATGGGGGAGCGGAGGGGGGACTGAGAAGGGCTGACTGGGAGGAGGGAAGGGAGGGCAAACAGTGGTATACATGGGGAAAAGACCCTTTATAAATAAATTTTTTAAAAAATGCGGGGAAAAGGATAAAGGTGCAGATGGGAGAGTAGGAAGGTCATGTGCCATCACTAAGAGGCAGGTACCAGTGGTGTGGTGAAGTATAAACCAGGAAGGTGTCAAAAGAGAGGCAGTGGACATGGGTTAAAAGAAACTAGTGAGTCAAGAAGACAGAGGGAGGCTGGAGGCTAAGGACGAGAGAAAGGAGAGGCTTGTGCTGTGGAAATCACACAAACAAGTTGCAGGTAGTAAAGAGAACAAAAGTGTAGTTGGGGTAGAGAGTGACCTTCCAAGTCAGGAGGGTTGATGTCCAGCGTCTGCCTTCCCTGCTGGCTCTCACACAGCCTCATTTCCCTGCACTCAGAGATGGAAGGAAGAGAGGCATGATGTCAAGATCAGCACGGACTACACAGTGAAGCCCTGTCTCAAAACAAAAAACAAAACCAAAAACGAGATGGAGATATAGCATTGAGTATATTCTGTAAGGCCATTTGTGACCATTGAACCAGAGTGGTCATATGCCAATTGATGGGACATCCCCAGAAGAGAGATTGGTCACATCAGGGTTCCAGTGACACCATGTATGTCTATACCATTTACTCCTTTAGTAAAACTGGGAGGAAAGGATGCTATAATCTTTTTTTTTTTAATTATCTTTTTTGGTGACTCATGCCTTTTGGACACAAACCAACTCTTGGGCATCTGTCACATCTCCTTGTCCATCCAGGATGCGGGCACTTCAAGTGCCCTTCCACTGGCCCCCAGCTTCTCCACGCATCATCTGGGAAATCATTCTTCTCCCCATGGTTTCCCCCTGTCTGTTCTGTCATTAAATACTGTTCTTTGAAACAACTCTCAGTCTGAATGGCTTCCTTACACAGAGCTTTCCACAGCCCAGGGGTTAACTTCGACCACAGAGCTACCAAACATTAGGTAATTCCCAGAACTCACGTTTTTTAAACATCAATGACGCGTTTCCCACATCTTGGAAATGGAGGTGGAATGGACTTGGGGGAGAGGTTGGGGGGGGTTGGAGACTGGGAAAGAAGGAGTGAGAGGAAACCAGTCAGCATGTGATGAACGAGAGAATAATAAAACCAAATAAAATAACAGGAAACTAACCTGCACCACTGTCCCTTCACGTAGAAGTTTCCAGTGTGGTAGCTTATGAGTAGTATTTAACACTCTTGTCAGTTTCTACCTCCCAAGACCACAGATCTCCCACCCTTTGCTGTTCCAAAACTGTGGAAGATAACCAGCTTGTCTCTTTTCAACGTCAACACCATATCCATAATATTCTTTCTACTGCAGCCCAGGTGTTTTAAGTTTTCTGAAAGTGTGACCTTATCTATTTTCTATTACTGTCCTCTGATTGTCCAAGACAAACTGCCAACATCTCTATGCGTTCAGCTGTGCCCACTTGCAAAAGATCATCATAGCCGGTGGTGGGGGAGGCTCATGGGACCCTCACCTGAGAATCCAGGCATTTCTCCTAACAATTCTGCCTTACTTGCATGTGAAGTCAGGGAGGGGGTAGAGTATACAGGTGGGGAAGGGCTGGGGAGAGGTTTCATCTATATTTCTGTGTGTCTATAGAGCCATGCATGGTGCAGAGTTTCCAATGAGGTTGCTCTAAGGTCACCTGTGCCCCTGATCACAAGCTTTCACCTATATCTCTGTAAGTAAGTAAACCTGATAAGCTCACAGGCTCTCCAGAGTGAGCCGTGGTGGACCTGCACCTCAGTCGTCTTCAGGACCTTCAAAGGAGGGAATAGATTTTTATTTATATCTTCCCTGGGGAAGGAGTTTGACAACACTCTTCATTTCTTTCCACTTCCCACTTTGTTGGTTTCTCAAATCCCAGCAGCGTTAATCACGGTCATGAATGTGTCCTGCCCAGTGCACCCAAAACAGCCTCCCTCTTTTGGAGCTCTGGGTCCCTAGCTTTATCTCTGTGTTGTTTTTTTTTAAAATCTAATGATTCTTTTTCCTTATTAGCATCAAGCTTTCCTACCCACTTCTACTGTGCCTACTACTCAACAGTCCTTGTACTTCTTAGAATGCTCTCCAGTCAAAAGATTGCCCCTACCACAAGTTGTCACTCACTTGAAAAACCAACCAGTAAGTGCTTACATGTTCCTTAGATCCTATCAACCCCAGGAGCCAAGGTTACATCTGTCTTGCTTCTGATGGTAACTCTAGGAGCCCTAGGAGTCATTCCCCTGTAGAGAGTCCCAAGAAAGGGAGGAGAAGAAGAAGAACCAACACGGCTAGATGATGTTTCTATAGGAACGGGAAACATAAAAGAGGGAACCTGAGGATGCTGGAGAGAATGAGGAAGAGGAAGACTTGTATTCATCTCTCAGACTCAGAATGACCAGTCTCCCTGGTGGATGGACCACTGTCAGCTGAAAGGCAGAATGTAGTAAGATCTGACCAGATCTGTGACCCTTCCCTGCAGAGACTTTAGTCATGGTATCTGGGGAATCTCTTTTGGCACTACAGGACCTAGGGCTGTGTCCTAACCCGAAGGTTGTCAGGACTCTAAAAGTGCCCCTCAGGTCTTTGTCGTGGACCAAGCTGAAGGCTTTGCATAGAGGCTTGACGTTTTCTTACCTTGAGGTTGGCAGGGAATGAATGAAGGTGTTAGCTAGGATACCTGAAGTTGTATATTGCACAGATGTGTAGGCATGGAGAGATCAAGTGTCTGGAGCCCTGTATCAAGCCCAATCATGGGATGCCATATTAGGTGAAGTTTCCTCGAAGATAGCATTAGAAGGACCCGAGGTGATGACCCTCAGGAAGCCCATGAAGGTACTGAGCACTTGAAAGTCATGTGTATGTGTGTGCGGGGGTGGGTGGGGTGGGTGGTGGCTTTTCCTGGGGAAATGTAAACGAACATGTATTTACCACTCATAGGTCCTTGGCAACAGATTAAAAATATGATTCCTCCCAAATCTAGCTTAGTGAGACAATGAGTTTACTGGTGTTACAGAAACCTAGGTGAGTCAAAGGCAGGTGCTTCACAAAGGCCCACCCAAGCACAGGTGATGACATGACAGGACAAGGGCTCTCTACCTTACAGACAGTGGCAGTGACGAGATCATTCTCTCCCAAGGAGTTGGTCCCCCACTTCTACAATACTGGAGAGGGGTCTCATGAACCCACAACATCCCGAACATATCGAACCTGAGCTTCCATCTGCCTCCGGGAAGAAACATTTCAACTCATAGGAAATAGCTATGCATGTGCGCTTTCGAGTAAGAGCATGGTGTTACTGGCAGGGGACTTGAAGCTATCTCTTTGAAGCTCCAGGGCTTTTCTACATTCATCTACTACTATTCAAGAGATTCGATTCAACTAACCCATGTAACTCATCGGAGTGTTCTTCTAAACACAAAACCAAAAAATTAGTGAGACAGGAACCTCAGGGGAACTTTCCACCTGTGCCATCCAGACATTAGACAAGTTTAATCCTTCAAGGGGCTCCTTCTAAATATCTACCCTGTAAAGGTACCCAGATGTAGAGACCCTAAGATTGCCATAACAAGCAACAACATGGCACAAATAAAAACATGGGCATTGGAGAAGACCATATGGGTGCCAGTCCTGGCTCTGCCATATAGGACAGACCCTGGGACAAGCCACCTGACCTTCTCATGCCTCAGTCTCTTCTTGTATTAAGATGGGGACAATCATACACTGCTTACAGGGTTGATGTCAGTATAGTATCAGGCATATAGCCAATGTTTTGGGAGTGTTACAAAAATTCTTATTCCGTTTTCCTGTGCCTGATGCTCCCATGGGGGTTTGACATCCTTTTGAGAAGTCAGGCTTTTTAGCCTCATTTGGATATAGACATATGCAGCCTCCACTTTTAATGGCAGTTGGTTGCTGTAAACAGGCCGGTGTAATTAGAAATTGTGCAAAACCATCCTGAAATTAGAGAATATTTGTTATTGCTCTATGACCTTTACATTTTGCTGCCAAAATATTACTTTTATCACAACTTAAGCTTCTTAGAGAAACAAATAACTAATATTTTTATACACAATAATTTAAAACATTTCGTATCTTAAGGTGATTTCTCTTTGTCTTCTTTTCTTTTTTCTTGTTCCCTTCCTCCCCTCCTTCCTTCCTTCTTCCCCCATCCCTCCTTCTTTTCCTTTTTCCAAGACAAGGTTTCTTTGTGTATCCCTGGCGGCCCTGGTACTCACTCTGTGCACCAGGCTGATCTCAAACACAGAGACCCACCTGCCTCTGCCTCCCAAGTGCTGACCCAGGCAAGGTTCTTAAGCTGGGAGAGGTGGTACATTCTCATAACCCAGTACTGGCAGATGGAAGCTAGGGCCAAGCCAACCTGGGTTATATAGCTTGAACCCTCCTTTTAAAAAACAAACCAAAACAAAGTTATCAAAATTGTATTTGAACGCTGATTTCTTCCCTTCTCTTTCACCATTTAATTTATTAATTTTTAGTGTGTGTGCGCGCATGCACATGCATGTGTGCATGCGTGCGTGAATGCGTGTGTGTGTGTGTGCACTTGTGCATGCGTGCGTGCATATGTGGGTGTGTGTGTGTGTGCACTGTGCATGTGCATGTACATGCTCAAATGCTTCAGTGTTGTCCTGGAGGTCAGCGGACAGTGTGAGTGTCAGTTCTCTCCTACAATATGGGCTCCAGGGCTCAAACTCAGGTTTCCAGGCTTGGCTGTAAGTGCTTTACCCGCTGAGCCATCTCATTGGCCCGCTCTCATTTTCTACTGATCATCCTTTTTCTCTGCAAAATAAAACCTATTCAAAGTTAGCTACTCACTAGCAAAGGAGGCAGCTAACCACAGCTGCTGACTCTTCATTCTCCCCTTAGATCAATTGGAAAACTGTAACAATTAAGCTGCTCAACATGTGCACAAAGTTCTCAGTGTCTTGCACATCATCAATACTTAAATGGTAGGGTGATGTAATGAGTTAACAAAATGGTGAAGGAACGAAAGGAGCTCACTTGTGAAAGTTCTATAGTTGCCAGAAACCAAAGGATGCATAGAGATCAGGGAGATACGTTATCACATAGTGCCTAAGAATCTGGTGAAAGGTAGGACCTTTCTCTTCTCAAGAGTGCATGTGAGGGCTGGGAATACTGGCTTGTTACAGAATGCCCATACTCAGTTCTCAGCACCTGTATCAGGCAGCTCACAAATGTTCATACCCCTAGCTGCAGGGCTCCGGACGCCACCTTCTGGCCTTCTCAAGCACCTGCACACAGGTGTGCATACACACATGCAAACATATACACATGAATAAAAATAAAATCTTTTTTAAAAAAGTGTATGTGAAGCCAGGTGGTGGTGGCACTTGCCTTTAATCCCAGCATTCGGGAGGCAGAGGCAGGCAGATCTCTTGAGTTTTGGGCCACCCTGCTCCACATAGTGAGTTGTGGGACAGTCAGGGCTACAAAGAGAAACCCTGTCTTGAAAAACAAAAACAAAGCAAAAAGCACATGTGAGTACAAATAAATTTTTCTGTAGTGTACCAGGGGACCCGTTGAGCCCCTGACATCCAATTCAAGGTTACCTTTGTGAATATAAAGCTCCAATATGAGGTAAGAACCCAGCCAGTATTGTTAAGTTTCCTAAACTTCTAGCACTTTCTACATAAGAGCAGAGCACGGACTGTGTCATCTACCACTAGAAAGTGCATTTGATAAACAGTGCTACAGGTTTGTTCTTGGCTTGGGGAACAGCTGCTGTCCATAAAGGTCCTCCCTATGAGCAGAGGTAATAAAACATGGCCGAATGACCCAGCAGCACACTGTTGTTGAAGACAGCTCAGCCTGAGGAATCATCCTGCACAGGACACAAGCCATCACTGGGACTGGATGGCCGAGTGGAATCCAAGCCTGCTGCTGCAGGATGCTGCTCTACCTATTCTTGTTCTTTCTGCCCTTCTATTATTGTCTCTCTTCTCTCCCTCACCCCATCCCGCCCCTCACTCATACCCCCCCCCCCCATGAATATTGCTTAACCAGTCTGGGGTTTTGGTTCTAGATGCCCATTAAAACCTCCAGGGAAAACTCAGGACATTTACATTTTGAATTTCATAGACACCCTAATGAAGACTCCTAGAACACTTTGATTGTGTCCAAGGAATATATTCTTTCTGTAGAAGTGTATAATCTGGGAAAGCAATTTTGATTAAGGGAAATAACTGGGACATTGTTTTGTTTAATTTTATCTTTTTATTTTGATATTTATATATTTGCAGTGTGTGTGTGTGTGTGTGTGTGTGTGTGTGTGCATACATATGTGTGTGTGTGCATGTGAGTTCTGGGGGCTGGACTCTAGTTGTTGGACTTAGTGGTGGCATCCTTGACTTGCTCTTGATTTGTTTTATTAATTGAGTTTGCTTTAAAAAAATATTGCCTAAGTAAAAGCTGGTAATGAAGTAACACAGTGTTTGTTGCTTTGGAATGAACTTTAGAGTTGACTTTCAACTGAGCATGCACGTCACTCTATCCACCCAAGGGCAAGGATGATAAAATTCTATCACACCAACTGTTGAGCATAACCCGAGTCCACCAAGGTCATTGTTGTTTTGACTTGTAGCCACAAATTTGTCTTGTCTAAGTGTCCAATCACTATAAAACAAAGTGTTCACCTCTCCACTCCTTAGGAGTTGGCAGGAGCTATTGCCAACCCCCCTTTCTGTATTCTAACTTCACCACTGATTTGTTCCTATAGAACTTGCATTTTCTTTTCTTCTGGGGCCAAATATCACAAGATGTTTCTGGAAATGCTGAACCCCATGCACTATACTGTCACCAACATGGTTTCAGAAACTATGCCTGTCAGTGCCATGCCATTCCTGCTGATGATGATCATGGGCCTCCTTCTCTTGATTTGGAATTGTGAGAACACATCTTCAATACCAGGTGAGTCACACTTTTAGTTCTTTACTTAATAGAATGTTTCAATGGGTCCTTTGGTCCATGGCAGGAAAGAAAGAAAGAAAGATGTTTATAAAAAGACAAAGAGCAAACCTTGGAAGGTTTCTGAAGACCACAGCTGTGCTAGCAAGTGAACACCAAGATGGGAAATGTTAAGCTAGTAATCTGTACATGGCAGATGTGCACGTCACAATGCTGTGTAGATGCTCCCTCTAGACTGCATAGTGCTCTGCAGGGTTTAATTTGGCACAGGAAGTACCTCAAAGGCAAGTTTGATACGGAGTGGGGCAAGGTAAAATTTGAGATTTTGTTTAAAAAAAATAGATTCAAATTCATTCCAGTTCTACTTTGCAAGTGAGAGCATCTCCGGGCTGTTGTTCCTTGTATTTCGCCTGACCCACACCTTCTCCCTTCCTTGTATTTATCCTTTCTCATAGTTGTTTTCTTCACTTACTTTTATTGCCATCACAGTGACAGAGATGTCATCATAGGTTGGATGGAAGCTGGGGTAGTGGGGGAACAGGGGACTAGAACCATTCTCTGGGAACATCGAATTCTGGCAAGAGTTGTCAACAAGGTCTGTGTGTCAATCAAAAAGTAAAGACTAATATAATTCTTCTGATAATCCCAGTGAAAAATGTTGTCACTGCTGCTGAGATAATCAATCATCAAATTAATTGAGAATAAACAGAAATTCCAGATAATGTCTTTAAATGTGGGTGTGGACAATTTGTAGTTCTCACTGGTTGCTGACTCCAGATATCTAACAAGGCTGGTTTCAATACCATCGTAACCAGCCATTCACAAATGTGCACAGAGCAATTGAAAGTGCCAGCTGGGCTTGGGTGAGCAGGGGCAAAATGCTGTGCCTGTATTCTTTTTGAAATAATCTAGATAACTGCCCTTCTCTCTGGTTCAGCCTTGAACTTTAGGACACTTTAATTTCTAGTTTTGCTGAGCATTAAATTGGATTTATTCTTTCCTCCCTGGTAGGGTCACCTCTGGAGGAGATGGCCACTCTGCCATGGCTTTGGTTTGGATGACCCCTTCCCTGGGGTGAGCTCCTTGGTCAGGGCAAAGGAGTAGTTGAGGTTGAGACTGATGATGGGGTGCAGTAGAATGTTTTTCCTCTTTTACTTGTCATGGGCTCAGGTGCTAAAGTCAAAGCATTCCTATAAACTGTTAGCTGATCCTCAAGCCATTTCCCAGAGTGTTTAATTGCAATGGCCTTAAACGTGTTCTCATTATACAGCTCTGACTATCTAACTGGCTTGGAACTCATTATGTAACGTATACCAGGCCAGTATTGATCTGCTGGCCTCTGGTTTCTGAGAACTGACAGCCCCAGACTTGAATCAGGAAGATAGGTGGAATTTATTTGTGCTTAACACTTCTGGGCCAGGGATACGGTGCTATCTATCACCAATGGCAACCACCTAGACAGTACAGTGGTCCTCAGCCCTGACTGAGATAGGACTTGTGGGTTGATACTCTAATGTTTCGTGAGTGGACAAGGTTGAAAACCACAGAGGCAAGCCCAACTCCTCTATGTGATAGGAGAAAGCCTCCCCCTACCCCCCCACCCCATTATCTATGTTGCCAGGTAACATGTTATGGCAGGTAAAAGAAGCCAGAAAGTCCAAACAAAATAAAGGGGTAAAATCCAGAGGAGGGAAATGGTTTGCTGATATCCAGCTAGAAGGAAGATAGGAGTCCCTAGTATTGGGCTGTAAGTTCCTACATTCACCATGCTTTGCCTTGGAAATAAGAGGTCTGGTCGGTTCTCTCTAGGGGAATTGCCCAAGACTGTCTGGCTCCTGTCAGGCACAGGAAATAAGAAAATTGGCTGTTCTCTCAGCTTCTTCTGCCATGATCTTGGACATGGCTCTTTGGCCTCTTAGGTTCACAAGCTTTAGGGTTTTCAGACCCCCTCAAAAGCCTAAGGAAATTCAAAAGGTATAGTGATTTAAAGCCCTTAGTAGGTTCCACTTAAGACAGCATCCTGCTCCATAAGGTGATGTTGGTGACAGCGCCTTTTCTTGTAGAAGAAAGTGGAGTCAAGGAGGAGAGACCTGACCCAGTGTGTAGTGTCAGGGACTCTGGTGTAAGCTGCTTCATTTACACTTGCCTGGGAAGTTTTAGCTAGACCTGATGCTCGGCAGCAAGGAATGTGCAAAGAAAGGTGTTGGTCCCGACCTGGAGGGGGCAAAGACCAGCTCATAGGTTGAGAAATATCAAGACTGATTCTTGTGAGAATCACTTCAGTTCTGATAAATACCCCAAGCTGGTCAGGAGCTGTTTGCCACGTGGCAGCCCTCTCGCC
This sequence comes from Phyllotis vaccarum, assembly GCA_033318265.1. NCBI lineage: Eukaryota > Metazoa > Chordata > Mammalia > Rodentia > Cricetidae > Phyllotis > Phyllotis vaccarum. The sequence goes on from JARWLC010000012.1 coordinate 77,326,712, forward strand.
TTGAGAACACACAGCCACTCAAGTCCCAACATGCCTCTCTTCTCTTCTTCCAGATGACAGATTCTTCCCTGGGCATCACATACCCAGAAAAGGACACAAGAAAGCAGATGACATGCTCTTCTTTTTCTCTTAAAATAATTCACAAAAAACGTACAGAGTGATGACAGATTTGCTGTCAGTCTTGCACAAGGGATAGAGGGTTAACAGTGTTCCAGACACTCTTGACACCTCCCTCTGTCCCTCTCTCTCCCTCTGTTCGTCTCTTCCTCTCTCCCTACTCTCTACCTATATCACTCCCTCCTCTCTCCCTCCCTACCTCCTTTTCTTTTTCCTTTGATCTTTCTCATAGGTAAACATTTTTCTGGATTCGTATCAGTTATTGCCTGTTATGTTACAGTTTGGGCCCCAATTTCACAGTCCCAGCAATATAGTTTTTGTCTTGGTTTTAAATGTTTTACCAATAAATTGTGAATGACTTGTCTTTCTTTCTCCTTTTGATTAATGTGTGTATGAGATCCATCCAGGATGCTGATATCAGGGAGCTTCCTTTTCACTACTCTATAGTTTTGAGTGTTATGCATATCTCATGGTTTATTCATCAGATGATGTCTCCAGTTGGGTTACTATGGATAATATTGACGCAAAAGTATGTGCCTGGGTCTCTCGAGGGTATGCTCATAGGTGCCATGTCAGTTCCCTGACTAGAAAAGCTGATAAGTATTCCTAGCTGTTGGCTTTAAGGAGGCTATCTGGACATAGTGGTGTAAAGTGAAGTATTTACTGTTCCTGGGAGTGGGTGAGGGAGTCTCTCATGAACATCTTATGCCTAAGGAAATATTCCCAATCTGAGAAGCTGAGAGCTGCCTAATGTGGAAGCAACTATTTTCCTTATATTTTACCCCCAAGATTAGTTTTTCCATCTGAGTGTGGTGCAAATTTTACATGTAAATGCAAGAAATATGTGCTGGAGCACACATGCATACACATATATGTATAATGTATGTTATAACTATTTGCTTATATATTTTTCACATCTTCTTTTCAACTATCCTAAAGAATATAGAGTTATTAACTTATATGGTATCTCTAGACCCTGACGTGGAACAAATGTCTACAGTAGGGCCCCTGTATTTATTGGATTAATTAAGGTGACAGACAAGTGGTCATTAATGACCTTAAACTGTTTCTCTTCCTGATAGAACACTTAGGTTCTTAACCCACTTACTACTGTGTAGGGCGAATAAAGGAAACTCAGAGCCAGATCTCAGGGAAAGGCTGAGATATCAAAGAGAGGAAACACCACAGTCAGATCTCACCCAGCTGTCTTCCAGCTTCCTTAGCCTCGCTCCTCCTGGCTGCTACTGCCTGCTCTGTCTTTCTATGCCTGCCTTAAATACTCTCTTCACCCAGTTGTTTCACATCCAGGTTAAGATTAAAGACATGGCACCACCACTGCCTGACTGGGAGCCTGGAACTCTCTCTGTAAACTAAGATGGCCTCAAACTCAGATTTTCTGGGATTAAGGGCATAGGTAACACTCCTGGATATTCCCTGTGCTGGGATTAAAGGTGTGAGTTACCACTGCCTGATCCTCCTAGATTAACTGTGGGTAGATCCCTCTGCTATCTCAGACTGGTTTTTATTAAATTTTAAACATATCCCCTTTAGTTTCAAACTTAAAAAAGGTTATAGCTAACATAAGAAAAACCATATACAATAGGTACAATAATTATATACAATAAGTGAGTAATGTCCAGTCCATTAACAAAAGACAATTCAAAGAAAATATTCCATTAATTTTCCTATTTTGGTGAGTCCAAAGGATTATACCTAATTCACTTTCTTTCTACATTGTTTTACTAGCTAAAAACTATTATTTTGATGTCTCTTAAACTTACACACTTTAACTTCAAAGTTTCTTTTCTAAAACTGTCACTAGAAAACTATAACTATCTCATCTTCAACTACCTCAGAGATCCAAAAAGGAAACAATATTAACTAACTAAATAACATGAGCAAGCAAGCAAATGTAAAAAAATGTAGCAGCTGGCTGCCTGAACAGTCACCCAAGGTTCTTCTGTATCATTGAAGCATCCCTGGCCTACAGACCTAATATGTCTGACAGACTTCTCTGTGAAGCAGGATATTCTCAAAGACCTTGCTACCTTGTCTTGGCAAGGTTCAGCAATCCTCTTGTGGATGTGTCTCCTGCTTGTCCAATTTGAACATCATATTGTCAGCAGTCAAGGCAAGAGTACTTTCTTTCCCAGTGGCTAACTTTCATTACAAAGAAGGTCAACGGTGTATGGAGTTTCTCTGATGTCCATAATCTTCTCTAAAGTAGGTTGGTGATGCCAGAAGAAGTTGTCCCATTGTTATAAAAATAATAAGAACCTATGTTATTAAATGCCATATTCTATGGATCTCTAAAGTGTTTAAAGAAGACCTGTTCACCTAAAATATATCTGTTTGATCTTGAAAACATATATAATATGACTATGTTTAAATGTAACGTCTAACTACTAACTTGCATTACTTTATATCCTAATTCATTGATAATAAAACCTTTCATGGCCTAGCAATTTGTATTACATTGTTAGATGAACTGAATAAAGTATACTATATTGAACAAGCATAGAGATATATGTACAGTAACAAAATTAATCTCAATATACACATTTGTATTCAATATACAAAAATCTAATCCAATGTAAAATATTTAAAGCTAGTAAATCTTTTAAAAAGAAGATTCAATAATCTACCCTCATATCTTATTATATCTGTATCCCCTTTTTCTTTCTCTCTCTATTTTTTTAAATAAGAATCTTGAATCTAATCATTCTTGTTTAACTTTTTTTTTAAACCACAACTAATAACAATTTTTAACCAATTTACCTAAACAATGACAATCATCTGTAACCCATTGAAAGACCAAAAATCATCCACCCCACCTCTTGGGAATGTGGGCACTGTGTTCTTAAATTTACTTCCTGCTATCTCAGGGCAAAGGCATCTTTAGGGGATCCTGAAAAGAAAAGTTTTGTTAATTATCAAGTCCTGAAATAGGTAGCTGTGTCATTTGTTGTCCAGTCTCTGCATGACAGGAAGTGCATGGCTTGCCTCAAGTCCTGGCTATAGTAGTCTGTGGAGCTGGTTCATCTCAGCGAGCTGCCTCGAAATTGTCCTGAGAAGTTTGTAGTCCAAATCTGATCTTTGATTAGTGTTTGCTAGCCTAGTGGCTTTGTCAGAGTTCATGTGAAACCATCGTTGTGGGGCCCCATCTTCCTTCTGGATACTTCAAGTTCTCAACTAGGCATTGTCCTGGATCACTGCAGAAAACTGATAAGAGACTAAAACCAACACAATGTACAGGAAACTAAACATATATCAATTTATTCAGCATAGGATTAGTAACAATAGTGTAGTCCCTTATTTTTTGTTATTCTTCTGTCCCATATCAGGTGGCTCTTCTGATATGATACAAAGATTTTGTATTTTCCTTTAACAAGTAAGCTTGAGTTTAGAGAAGGAGAGAGCCACAATCCAGCTCTAAATTCAGCTTTAAATTATAATTAAACTGGGACTTCAACTTACAAAAAAGAAAGGATATATAGAAGTTAAGCAATGAGATTTTACCCTATGAAGTATACTGGTACCAATAGGTCTGATATTCTTTTGCTTGTAAATTTTTCTGGATAGCCTCCCTTCTGCTTTAGAGATCTAGATGTCCAAGGTCTTTTAACTTCTTGAAGATGGGAATTTCTAGTTTTCTGTAAAGACAAAAACAAAAATCTGCCCCAACCCTTTGTTTTTTCTTACAACTTAAAGAATTGTAATATGGGTGGATGAGCCATCAATTCTTATTTTCATGAAGCTTCTCTGGCTTGACTCGAGTCTTTATTAATTTTGATGGTATCCATAACTTTTCTTCACCTGTGGAAACAAAAGCAAAACCTCTTTCCCAACGTGGCACATATCCTAGCTTCTATTCAGAGGTCAGTACATCTTTGAAGTAAACAGGCTGATTTAGTTCAGCTGTTTTTTCTATGGTCCAATGCCTTTCAGCAGCTGTTGTTCCTTTCTCATTAGCATTGAGAAAATTCAAAGTTAGTAAAGCATTACGTAGTCTATCTCTGGGGGTCTTTGTTATTCCTTTCTGTTTATTTAGCATATCCGTTAGAGTTTGATTTGATCTCTCTATGACTGCTTGCCCTGTAGGATTGTGTGGTATTCCTGTAATATGCTTTATATTATAATAAGCAAAAAATTGCTTCATTTTACTAGAGATATATGCCAGAGCATTGTCAGTCTTAATTTGTACAGGTATTCCCATGATGGCCATAACTTCTAGTAAATATGTGATTACAGAATCAGCTTCTCCTGAACTCAAAGCAGTTGCTCATTGAAATCATGAAAACGTATCTATTGTATGATGGACATAGCTTAATTTCCCAAATTCTGTAAAATGAAATGCATCCATCTGCCAGATTTCATTGCTATGTATGCCTTTAGGATTAGTTCCTGCTGGCAATGGAGTTTGGTTATAGAAAGAACAGGTGGGACACCTTTTCACAATTTCTTTGGCTTGTTGCCAAGTGATAGAGAAATCTTTTTTTTTTTTAATCCTTTGCTATTGACGTGATGTTTTTTATAAAACTCTGAGGCCTCTAGTACATTTCCTATAAATAATTTATAAATTTCATCATTACCTTGTGCTAAAGAACAAGGCAATGGGATCGAATGTGTATTATATAGAAGGGGTGATTTCTAGTCCTGATTATTTCTGATTATTTCTTGTAACAGAATAAATAATGAAGTTGATTCTGACTCATCATTAATAAAATCAGCTGTTTCAATGTGTAGAACAACTCTTTCTGCATACTGAGAGTCAGTGACTATGTTAAGAAGTTCAGTAAAATCCATTAATACCATCACGATAGCATATAACTCTGACTTTTGAACAGAATTATAAGGGCTTTGAGCCACTTTACTTATATTTTCTGATTTGTAACCTGTCTTTCCTGACTTGTTTGCATTGGTATAAAATGTAGGGGCACCAGAAATTGGTTTATTTTGTACAACATGAGGAAGAATCCAATTAATTTTCTTTAGAAAATCAATTTTTTTGCCTTAAGGATAATTGTTGTTAATATCTCCCAAAAATTTACTGCAGACTCTTTGCCAAGGTTCTCTTTCTGCCCATAATTGGTCAATTTCTTTAATTTCTTACTCAGTTTATATGTAAGAAATATCCATTTCAATATAACATTTTCCCTTTGCATTAAGATTCCTGTAGGAGAATGCTCAGAGGGCAAGATAACTAGAATGCAATTAAGGTCTACACAATCATCACGTGTATCCTGTAATTTCTTTTCCACCAAAGCCAATTCTTTCTCATCTTCAGGTGACAATTCTCTCGAACTATTTAAGTCCTTGTCACCATTTATGGCTTTGAACAAATTATCCAGTTCATTATTTTTAATTCTAATAGTGGGTCATAAATGGCATTGTCTCCTAGTTATCTTTGAAAATCCTTAAGTGTCTTCAATCTATTTCTCCTGATTTGTACCTTTTGGCGTCTGATTTTTTGTTGGCTAATTTTGTAACCTAAATAATTAATGGAATCCCCTCTTTGTATTTTTTTCTGGGGCAATTTGTAATCCCCATGCAGGGACATCTTTTTCACTTTTTCAAACATTTTCTAATGTATGAATATTTGAATCAGCCAACAAGATGTCATCCATTTAATAATAAATTATAGATTGTGGGAATTTTTATGTATTTGTTCTACTGGCTTTTGTACAAAAATACTGGCACAGAGTGGGGCTATTCAGCATTCCTTGAGGGAGTACCCTCCACTGGAATCTCTTTACATGCTGAGAATTATTTTAAGTGGGCACTGTAAAGGTGAATTTTTCTTTGTCTTGTTCTTGTAAAGATATTGTAAAGAAATAGTTTTTTAAATCAATAACTATAATAGGCCATTCTTTAGGTAACAGAGAAGGCAAAGGAATCCTAGACTGTAGAGAGCCCATTGGCTGGATCACTTTGTCTATTGCCCTTAGGCCTGTTACCATTATCCACTTTCCAGATTTCTTCTTAATAACAAATACAGGAGAATTGCAATGGCTGGTTGATTCTTTTATAGGCTGAGCATTTAACTGCTCCTGTACCAGCTGCTCTAAGGCCTGAAATTTCTCTTTTGTTGGAGGCCATTGATGAACCCATATGGGCTTCTCTGTTAGCCATTTTAGAGGTAGTGCTGTGGGCGTTTTTGAAAGATCAGCCGCTGTTGTGCCTTGTTTCTCTATAACCTGAATGGTCTGTGACTGTTTCTCATAATTCCATCTAATGTGTTTTTACATAAACATGTGCTAGTTTATGGTTTATTTCTGTCTTTGGAGAAATATTAATCTCTGTGTTCCATTGTTGGAGTAAATTTCATCCCCATAAACTTATAGCAATGTTAGCCACATATGGCTTTAATATTCCTCTCGTCCTTCTGGTCCTATACACTCAAGCCATCTTGCACTATGTTTTACCTGGGATATCGATCCAATTTCCAAAAACTGAACATTTACCTCCTAAAGGGGCCAACTTGGATGCCATGACTCTGGTGAAAGTATTGATACATCTGGCCCTGTGTCCAATAAGCCTTCAATAATAACATCAATTATTTGTACTTTTAATTTTGGTCTTTGTTCATTGATAGAAGCTTGCCAAAATATTTGCTTTATAATTTTTCCTGAGTTTTTTCTTTTTCTATATATTTTCTATCATTCAGTGTAATATGTCTTTTTAAAATAGGTTTTAATTTCTTTTGTTGTTCTGGGAAGGTGTTTCCTCCATAATGGCCGGGTAAGATCGGACTGGATTTGATATGGGGACTTTTGAAAGTCCCCTTGGAGTGTTTCCCAAAGGCAGAAAGTTACCCTTAGACAATATCCCTTGCTGACCTGTACTTATTTGTCCAATGTCTTCCTTTTCCACACCTTCTGCACACTCCAGAAGGGAGGTGCATTCTCTTGGGATTATTCCTAAGAAATGCACTGTTTCTGGTAACTCCTTGTTTGCAATCTCTTTTTACATGACCTTGCCTTCCACAATTGTAACATTTAACATTTGACCTTTTCTTATACCTCCAGAAATAAGCTCTCCTACCCAGTTATCACCGTAATAAGACTCTAGATTAATTGTTTCACAAATCCAATCCTCCAAGGGTGCCAACCTTGCTTTTCATGATCTAAGTATTTTTCTACATTGTGCATTAGCATTCTCAAAAGCCAGTGATTCAATTTTTATTTGCCTGGCTTCTGAGTCTGGTACCATTCTGTTTACTGCTGCAGCTAATCTGTGCAAAAAGTCTGTAAAAGTTTCTTTTGGACTTTGAATTACTTTCATGAATGATTCAGTTTTCTTTCCTATTTCTTCAGTCTGATCCTAGGCATTTAAAGATGCCATGTATCATAAAGCCAGAATATGTTTGTTGTATAAAGACTGCCTTTCAATATCAGCATAATCCCCCCTCCAAGAAATTGGTCTTGGGAGACTTCTATGCTCTGGTCCTGCTTCTTTGTTCTATTGTTTTAGCCTCCTTCCTCTACCATGACTTCCATTATAAAAGTGGCTCAGCCTCTAAAACAGCTGTAACTATATCTAATCAATCTTTAGGGGTGACCCAGTTACAGCATGACCAGCTGTTCAACATTTGTTTTACAAATGGTGAATGCATCCTGTATGTTACAATTGCTTCTTTTACTCTCCTTAATTCTAGCACTTGTACTGGAGCCCAACTAGCTTCTCTATCATTTTTATCATTATTCATTTTTTGAAGGTTACTGGATATATTAATGTCTGTTTTTGTCTAATTTTAGATGACCTTGCTGAAATTGGTTCTTTACATTCTTCTCTTTGAATTTCAACATCTTTGTTTTTTTTCTAGACAGGCTTTTTAAAGAATTTTTTCTTGGCATTTATATTAATTGACTTTAAAATGATAAAACAGAAATAATCAAACTATTCATAATAAATATTATGACTATAATCCTATCTACTCTATGTTTTCCTTTACTGGTTCTAATATCAAATCTTTTAGAGAAAGACCACTAAACACCTTCAATTGCCTTAAACAAATTTCCCCTTAAAAAAAAACAAAAACAAATTTACTTACCAATCCAGTTGTCTGTGATGATTCAAATGACTGTGAAGTGGGGCAGCTACCTAGTGTGATAGCAGCCCAAGGAGTCTAAAGAGAGGGGAAAAACAACACACGAGGAGAAAGAGGCTACTGTCTGAAAGACTTACCCAGATGAAAGTGAAATGGAAACACGTGTGGCTGGTCTGCCTAAGATTGGGGGTTAACTCAGAACAGAAAGCCTAGTCAGCTGGTAATTACTCTTCCATCCAAGTGTTGCTCTAGCTGGCAAGCACCTTTTTTGCAAGGGGGGAGGGGAATACAAGTCCCAAAGTTGGATGCCAAGTGTTGCATGATCAAAGAGAGGAAACACCACAGTCAAATCTCACCCAGCTGTCTTCCAGCTTCCTTAGCCTTGTTTTGTTTTTCTATGCCTGCCTTAAATACCTTCTTCACCCAGTTGTTTCACATCCAGGTTAAGATTAAAGGCATGACACCACCACTGCCTGGCTGGGAGCCTGGAACTCCCTCATAAACTAAACTGGCCTCAAATTCAGATTTGCTTGGATTAAGGGCATAGGTCACCATTCCCAGATATCCCCTGTGCTGGGATTAAAGGTGTGAGTTAACACTCTTTGATCCTCCTAAACTGACTGTGGGTAGATCCTTATTAAATTTGAAACATATCCCCACACTATTGTCTAGCAGTCTTGGTTTTTCAGGAGATACAGATCTCCATTGTCATATCTTTTTAAACAAATATTTTCATTTTTGTTAGGAAAGGTGACACACACCTTTAATCCCAGTACTTGCAGGCAGAGACAGGCAGATCTCTGAGTCTGAGGCTAGCCTGGTCTACAAAGCAAGTTCAAGGCCAATCAGGGGCTACATACGAGACCTGTCTCAAAATGTTTTTACTTTGATAATTTCTATGTTCTATAGTAGGGAAATACTATACAAGTAGGGGAACAGTACCTCCTAAATATAAGCCATTTCTTGTATTATTATTGTGTTTCATGAGGTTTAACTATTAAGTAAATAAATATTGTGGACAAATCTTTTCTTAGTCAACATTTGGGCCATGTAGACTAAATGTATGTTGTGTAATGGTTTTCTATTTTTGATCAAAATAAATACAGCCTAAAGTACCCTTTTATTGGATTTAAAATTTTTACTTGTATGTGCATGTGTACATGTCTATATATGTGTGTATTCTGTATGTACATATGTGTGTCAAGAACAACATTCAAAAGTTTACTCTTTATATTATATGTACATGCCTTGTTTATTTGAACATCTGTGATGTACTAAGTTATAATATAAATGATATTTTGTCTACAACATATACTTTAATAGATTAAAAGTTGATATACCTTGTATTTTCAAGAAATACATATCCAATCAAATCTGCTTGTTCACATCTTACAAAAAACATTATATTATTTTAATATAATGTCAGTCATCTATGATATAATTTAGTACTACTAGACTAGAAGATTGAAAACCTTTGATTCTATTGATCCTTTGATTCCAACATCTTCAAACAGGGCAAAGAGTTCTGATAATTTCATTAACAGGAACTCAATTACTTGGAAGTGAACGGCTAGACACTGAAAAATTTGGGAGTAAACATCCAGGTCAGATGATGCAATGAAAAGCTTACACCATCTAGATTGCCAGAAAGGTCTTCTTGGCTCATACAGCTAGACACGTTTGGCTTTATAACAACTTCACCGACAACATGGAATTTAAAAAATGTATTTAGAAAAATATTTTACATGATAACTTTTAAATAAAGAGTTATTTTTACCTAACTTTTTACCAACCACTAGTAAAATTAAGTCTATCAGGTTTGAATGAAATCCTAACACTTGGGAAACTGAGGCAGGAGAATCTTGATGTTCAAGGACATCCTGAGCTAAGTGGTTTGACCCTATCTCAAAAAATAAAGTGTAATAGCACTTATGTGTAAAAATGCTGGGAACACAAAGAAACTCATTTTTCATGCTAACAAAAACATTTAACAGAACAAATCTAAGCTACAAGTTCATTTTGTGACAGAAACCACAAAATATCCCCTACTTTTCTCTGAGTTTATGCTCTGAATAATGCTACCATTGTCTCCATAAGCAAGGCTATAAGCTGGTTACTGCTCTTGGGCTGAAACCAGGTCCTGGTATATGAGCTCAAGGGTAGATAATGAGTTCTTCGTTGTAATAATGCACTTTTAGGTTTGTATTACCCCATGAGATTTTTGTTTAAGACTCCTTTTCATAAACAGCTTTTTAAAGGCAGTAGATATTCTAAGATTGGACATTATCCATGCAGACCTTCTCTCACATGAAAGGAAGCAAGAAGCCATGCTCAGTTCTCATCCATTCACTCTGTCAGCTGTGCTGTTCACAAACAAGAGTTTCCAGACCTGGCAGCAGGAAGCCATACTGTTCTCCAGCTTTGTCAACCTATCAGTTTTTATGTTCATTACCACACAGATACTTTTTTTTTGAGACTTTCAGAAATCAGCGTAGTCTCCTGTTTCATAAGACTGAACTGACAGACCAAGAGGAACTAGCACGCCACGTGCTTTTCATTCATGAAGAGTTAGAGAGTCTCTATGTTATACTTGCTTTTGTCTTAAATCCCATATGAATTGGCTGACTTGCATATAGATCAGAAGATATAAAAAAATATGAAAGAACAACTATTTTGGCCTTATTAAGAAGTCCACTATCATCTCACGATCTGTTATAGGTCCTGGCTACTGTCTGGGAATTGGACCCCTCCTTTCCCATGGCAGATTCTTGTGGATGGGGATTGGAAGTGCCTGTAACTACTATAACAAGATGTACGGAGAATTCATGAGAGTCTGGATCAGCGGAGAGGAAACACTTATCATAAGCAGGTGAGTCTGTAAACAAACAGGGCTAGAATGGCTGAGGAGGGGTGTCAACACGTGCACTTAGTGTATGTCAGGCCTGGGTTCAGCTTGCAGTAACGTGCACTTAATGTATGTCAGGCCTGGGTTCAGCTTGCAGTATCCAAATGCCACTAACACTCTGACACCTTATATTGCTGCTTCAAAAGCAAGATTGAAACTTTCCCTATTCTTTGAAAACAATATTGAGTTTTCCTATTAAAAATACCCAGATTTTGGGTAATGCTACATCTTTCCTATGGAAATGAAGATAGAAAAAATGGTCACATAGCGGTCTGATACTGTGGACAAGCAAAATAACTGAAAGTTTCCTGAGTTGAAGCCAGAGACATGTAGATAAAGATATGTAGAAATGCGGGGAGTCGTTCAAAATTTCTCTGAGTAGTGGACGGGGAAACTCAGGGTCCAGACGGCTTCGTTTAGGTCAAGCATGCTTCAGGGAAAAGATACCACTTTTTCTGCTTTCTTGAGATTTTGGTCTTAGTGTACAAAAAATAAAAACTGAAACAAAATAAAAACCAATCCTCCCAATTTCTTAAACAGCAACAAAGGAGAGGCTGATTGTTACATGAATTCTGATTAGTATATAATAAAAAACCAGAGCCAGATACTGGGGAAAAGCTGAAATATGGAAAGACAGGGAATAAACCATAGCCATTTCTCACCCAGTCAACTCCTCAGGCTGAACAGGGTAGGTCCTTTCTCTACCTCCAGCTGACTGGGCAAGCAGGGAAGGGGAAGAACCGCCTTCTCATTTTTTATTTCTCCTGCCAGCTATTCCTGGATCAACTTTCCTAGTGACAGGATTAAAGGTGGGAGCCACAACCTCCTGGCTCTGTTTGGTCTAGAACTAACAGAGATTCAGAAGATCCCTGCCTCCTGAGAAATGGGATTAAAGGTGTGGGTCACCACTGCCTTACCTTCATGGTTTGGCTCTGTGGGTGGCTCTGTCCTCTGATAGTCCAGACTATTTTTATTAAACATACAATATATCACATTGCCACATATCCCCTTTTGTGTCAAATATTTAAAAGGTTATAAGTAATATAAGAAAACTATATACACTATATACAATAACTATATACAATATATACAACAATAATTACACCAGTAATGTCCAGTTCATTAACAGTTGACAAAATCAAAGAAAGTATTATTTATCCTATTTTGGTGAGTCCAAAGGATTGTACCTGATTTGCTTTCTGTCTAATTTGTATTACTTCAGTATTTACTAAAAACTATATTTGATGTCTCTCAAACTTATGCACTTTACACCTTTTATTAAATTTCTTTTCTGAATCTGTAACTAGGAAAACTATAAACATAAATGTTCCATCTTTAACTCCCACAGAGTCCTGAGAAGGAAATAATATTAAATAATGTTAACTAAGTAAACAGGATGTGCAAACACAAAATTTCTTTAAAAAAAAAAAAAGTGGAAAATAAAACAGCTGGCTGCCTGGACAGTCACCCAAAGTTCCTCTGTAATGTTGGGGCATCCATCTTTGGGCTACAGGCCTAGAAGTTAATAAAGCATTATGTAATCTATTTCGGGGGTAGGGGTCTTTGTTACCATTTCTGTTTATTTAACACATTCTTTAGAGTTCAGTTTGATTTTTATATGACTGCTTGTCCTGTAGAATTTTGTGGTATAGCTGTAATATGTTTTATATTATAATAAGAAAAAAACTGTTTCATTTTACTAGAGCCATATGCTGGGGCATCTTAATTTGTACAGGTATTCCCATGATGGCCATAACGTCTAGCAAATGTGTGATTACAGAATCAGTCTTTTCCAAACTCAAAGCCCACTGGAATCCTAAAATATATCTATTGTATGGTGTAATATTTTAATTTTCTAAATTCTGTAAATGAAACAAAGCCATTAGCCAAACTTCATTTTTATGTATACATTTAGGATTACTTCCTGCTGGTAATAGAGTTTGGTTATAGAAGGTAGGACCTTTTTTTTCCCACAATTTTTCTGGCTTGTGCCAAGTGATTAAAAATATTTTAAATGAAACTCTGAGACCTCGAGCACATTTCCTATTATAATTTATCAATTTCATCATTACTTTGTGCTAGAGAGCTTGGCAGGCCCATATGGGGTTGAATGAGTATTATACATAAGGGATGATTTTTATTTCTGATGATTCTTGCAACAATAAATGATAAAGTTAGTTTTGACTCATCAGGAATAAAGTCAGCAGTTTCAGTGTGTAAAACAACTCTTCTGGCATGCCAAAAGTCAGTAATTATGTTAAGAAGTTCTTTAAAAAGCCACTAATACTATCATGATAGCATGTAATTCTGACTTTTGGAAAGAATTATAAGAGCGTTGAGCCACTTTGCTTACATTTTCTGATTTGTAACCTGCCTTTCTAATTTATTTGCATCAGTATAAAAAGTAGGGCCTCAAGAAATTGGTGTTTCCTATATAACACAAGGAAAAAATCCAGTTAGTTTAATTTATAAATTGAATTTTTTTGCTTTGGAGCTATCAATTGTAATCTCTCTCCCCAAATTACTGCAGACTCTTTGCCAAAGTTCACTTTTGACTCATAACTGATTAATTTCTTCATTAGTTGAACAATTTCTGCTGGATCTACTCCTGTCAATTGGCGAAGTCTTGATTTTCCTTTAAAAATCAAAGCAGAAATCTTTTTCATGTGTTTTTAATTTCATACTCAACTTATGTGGTAGAAATATCTATTCCAATATAATATTTCCCTTTTCATTAAAATTCCTGTAGGAGAATCTTAGGGGATAAAATAACAAAAATGCAATTAAGATCTAGATAATCCACATGTACATCCTGTAGTTTCTTTTCCACCAAAACCAGTTTTCTCTATGCCTCATCTGATAATTCTGTTGGACTATTTAAGTCCTTGTCACCATCTAAGGTTTTAAATAAATTATCCAGTTCATGACTTTTAAAATCTCAGTAGTGGGCCATATATTAGAAATGTCCCCTAGAAATCTTTGGAAATCATTAAGAGTTTAAAATCTATCTCTCCTAATTTGTGCCTTTTGGAGTCTAATATTTTGCAGGCCTATTTTATATGCTAAATTATTAGTAAAATCTCCTCTTTGTATTTTTTTCATCAGCAATTTGTAATCTCCAAGCAGGAATTTATTTTCACTTCTTCAAACATTCTTTCTAAAGTATCTAAATTTGAATCAGCCAATAAGATTTTGTCCATGTAGTGATAAATGATAGAATGTGGAAATTGCTTACATATCACTTCTAACGGCTGTTGTACAAAAATTGGCACAGAGTGGGGACTATTAAACATTCTCTGTGGGAGAACCTTCCATTTATATCTTTTACAGACTGAAAATTATTATAAGTGGGCACTGTAAAGTCAAACTTTTCCTTGTCCTGGTCTAGTAGAGGTATAGTGAAAACAGTCTTTAAAAGTCAATAACTATAATAGGATTTTTAGGTAACAGAGGAGGAAAAGGAATTCCAGATTGTAGAGAGCCCATTGATTGAATTACCTTGTTAACTTCTCTTAGATCTGTTATTATTCTCTATTGTCCAGATTTCTTTTTGGTAACAAATACAGAGGAATTCCCAGGGCTGGTTAATTCTTCAATATGCTTAGCATTTAACTGCTCCTGTCCAAGCTGAAATATGGACTGCAATTTCTTTTTTGTTAAAGGCCATCGCTGAACCCATATAGGCTTCTCTATAAACCAATTTAAAGGTAGAGCTGTTGATGCCTTTGAAAGATCAGCAGCTGTTGGGCCTCATTTATATACAACCTGAATTGTACAAAATATTTTCCCAGAAACATATGTTAGTTTATGGTTCATTTCTGAGATTGGAAGAATGTTAATCTGAGTATTCTATTATTGTAATAAATCTTGTCCCCATAAAATATCACAATGTTGGCCACATATGACTTTAATTTTTTTCTCTGTCCTTATGGCTATATTTATTTGAGCCATCTCTCTTTCTGTTTGACCTGGGATAATGTTCTAATTTGCAAAAACTGAACATTTATTTTTTGAAGGGGCCAATTTTGTTGCCAAGATTCTGGTGAAATTATTGTTACATCTGCACCTGTGTCTACAAGACCATCTATTATAACATTATTTATTCATATTTTTAATGTAGGTCTTTGTTCATTTATAGAAGCTGCCAAAATATTCACTTTATGGTTTTCCTCATTTTTTATTCTCTTTTCTATAACTGTTTTATTGTCCAGAGAAGTGTGTTTTTAAAGAACAGGCTTTAAGTTCTTTGGTTGCTTTTGAAAGGTGTTTCCTCCACAATGACAGGATAAGACTAAACTGGATTTGATACAGGATGGAGAAAGGTTCCTCAGGGAATTTCTCAGAGGCAAAAAGTTACCTAGTCAGTTCTTTGTTGTCCTGCACTCATTGGTCCAATGTCTGTCTTTGCCACACCTTCTGCATACTCCAGAAGGGAGGAGCTTTCTGTTCGGGTTATTCTTAGCAAAAATCTGTTTCTTGCAATGCCTTGTTTATAGTCCCTTTATAGGTAACCTTATTTTCCACAGTTGTAACATTTGATACTTTGATTTTTCTTTAAACCTCTAGAAATAGCCATTTCTATAAAATTATTATCATAGTTATGATTCCATGTTTATTGTATCCTGTATCTAATCCTCCAAGGGTGCTGATCTTACCTTTAATGGCCCAATTATCCTCTTGCACTGTGTTTTAGCATTTTTCAAAGGCCAGAGATTCAATTATTATTTGCCTAGCTTCTGACTCTGGTACCAATCTAGTTACTGCTGAAGTAAATCTTTATAAGAAATCTACAAAGGCTTCTTTGACACTTGAATCGCTTTTGTAAATGATTCAATTTTCTTTCCTATTTAATTTTATCCCAAGCATTCAAGATTGCCATTTGGCATAAATTCCAGGTATGATCATTTTATAAAATATTGTCTTTCTATATTAGCATAATCTTCCTCCCCAAGAAGTTGGTCTGGGAGATTTCTATACCTCTAGCTCTATTACATTGTTCTATATTTTTAGTTTTATCCCTTTCACCAGATCCTCCACTGTAATTAAGGTCTAGCCTCTAACACTGCTGTGACCATATCTGTCTAATCTGTAGGGATAATTATAGTTGACCAGAAATTTAACACATGCCTTCCAAATGGTGAGTGCATGCCATATGTGCCTATTGCTTCCTTGAATCTCCTTAAATCTAACATTTAAACAGGAGTCCATTCAGCTCTTGCACTGTTTCTATCATTTGGCAATTCCTTTAAGGTTATTGGATACAGTAAGGCTGGCTGTTTAAAAGCCTTAGGCTGTACTCTGTAACCTTATAAGGCAATGTTAAAATTGGTTTTCTTTTTAATTCCTCTGTCTGGGTCTGAATATATCTATGGTCTAGTTTAACAAGCTTTTCTAAGACTTTCATCTTATACATTCATAGTAACTGACTTTTTAAAAATGATAAAACAGAAGTAATCAAACAATATTTATAATAGACATTATGATAGCTCATTTACATTAATTAGGCTCTTCTTTAATGGTTCTTCTTTCAAACTGCCTAGAGTAATATCAAACAAAGACCAAATTCCTTACATGTTAGTGTTTCCTGTTTTTTTAATGTGGGAAAAAAACAAAACACTCTCTGTCTTAGACTAACTTCCCCTTTTAAGAAATCCAAATTGTACCAGATTTGCTGTTAATTACAGTTCAGATAACTGTGAAGTGAGGCAGCAACTTAGTGTAGTAACAACCCAAGGAAGGGGTTCAGAAAAAAAAAAAAAAACTAAACAAAATACCACAAGCCAGGAGAAGTAAGCTGCTATTGTCGACCAAAAAACTCACTCTCAATGCTTGAGAAGGAACACATGTGAAAAGAACTGCCTAAAATTCAGAGCTGGCTGGAGGCCAGTGGTAGTAACTCCTGCCAGGTGTAGCTCCAGCTAACAAGTGGCTTATTTGCAAATTCATGCCCTAAAAGTTGAGCACAAGATATTGCACAAATTCTGTTTATTATTATGAGAACCTGGAGCCAGAAATTGGGGAAGAGCTGAAATATCAGAGAGACAGGAACAAACCAAAGCCAATTCTTACCCAGCCAATTCCTCAGGAGCTAGAAAGGGGGCGATGTTATTGTAAGACTTCTTCCTGCTGTTTTGGGTTATTGTGGTTATTGATGGTCATATTGGGGGTGTTGAGATTCTTGGAGCAATCCTGTTCTTCACTATCAGGATGTAACCAGGTGGTGCAGGTCTCTGGCTCTGTAGCTAGGGGCTGGTAATTCTGTAACAGTAACTGGCAAACATCTGACTTGGTTCTTTTGTTGGAGGAACCTAGACAAGTTTATAAGGCAGGCCACAAATAGTAGGATTAAGAAAGAAGGAATAGAGGAGTTAAAAAGAGTAGCATACAATTCTATATTAGACTATCGTGGTCCACTGGCCAGGGGCATTAAACTGTCCATGATGCCCATAACCACCATATCATAAATATTTTAATATTTATAACCCCTTATAGACCTTTACCTACCAAGGCATTTGGCTGACTTGTTTGATTATATACATTTTTATTAAATCATATAGTACCCTTGAATTCCAGTTCTTTGAAATAAATACTGAAAAGAGAACAAGGAAGAATAGCATCCCATAATTTCAAATATTTTAACCCGCCCAGTAATGCTCTGCATCTACCCAATTCCTTAGTTTTGGCCTGAGGTTTTCTTTTTTTTTCACATGGAGGGACTTTATTATAATGAAGGGAGGGGTTAAAGATAGACAGAGGGAGGGAGAGTCGGGAGGTGAGGGGTGCACACCCTCTGAAAGGTAAAGAGAAAAAAAGAACAAGAGAGAAGGTTTCCTTCTTTCATTCAGTCAGGTGTTACAGAGTTTTTTTTTTTTTTTTAAGGATAGCTAAGGCAGACCACATCTACACAGCCATGAGCAGCTGTGGGTAGACGTGTCCGGCTCCTCATGGACCCTAGCTGGGGTTTTCTGGGGATTCATTTAGCAGCAGCAGCAGCCGCAGAGCTGTTAGATATGTCCATGCTTATATCCATCAGGACCTACTAAATAAAAATCTGGAATAGGACCCTGCGCTCTGCATTGATAAGTTTTCAGTGGTTCGGATGCATTGCTCCAAAGACTAGACCTCAATTGCACTTTGCTTTGCTGTGTTATGGTCTATTAAGCTCCGGCAAGCCTAACTCAATATACTTTCACTATGTCTTCCGTGTTTTAACCACTTTTTCAACTGGTGATTGTCTTTAAAATGTCTTGTAACTGGTGCCATTTAGGTCTGGGGACTGGGACAGTCACTTCTGCTTTCCTTTCCCCCTTGGTAAAGCACCCACCCTTTCTAGCTCTACTCTACCTCGGCAAACAGGGAAGTAAGCTTCAGGATATTTATTCAGAAGCATATCTGCCTGAACAGTGGGTCTCCCCTGGGCAAGCCAGCCAGGGAGTGAGGAGCAATCCTAGCTCTAGCCTGGGTGTGGACAGATAGTGCGTTTTAGCTCTCTGGGTGACTCCAGAGAGCTGTGAAGCTTAGGAAACAGTTCTTCCTGAGGCCAGAGTTCCTCTCTAGGACCAGGGTGAATGGCTCTTACTGCATTACCCTGGAGGGTGGCCAAGGTGATGGGCTAGACACTAGAAGAGAGTTCTAGGTAAAGTAGCTCCCAGAGAGTGGACATTTAGAAACTCAGGTCAGCAGACAAATCCATTGGATGTCCACATATAGTTCCTAAAGTGGGGTCCTTGTCATAGTTAGGACCACCTTGCCCTTCTTCATTAGGAAAGCAACATTAGTGGCTCTGGCCAGCATGGCCACAGAGGCATGAGTATAACTTACCTACCCTTCCCCCAGCTTCTCCAGTTCAGGTCATGTTCTGTTCCTTCAGGCCTTTCACTTCTTGGAGGCTTTGTGCTCTCCTTAATTGCCTCTAAGCCCTCCATTTTGTTGTTAAAGGCTGAGCTCCCCTCTGGAATACGATGAGTCCACCTCCATCTCCCTCCCTTGCCTGCTCTTCAAGTCCTTTCCAGAACTACATGTACCTCTTGAACAGACCCTGTTGAACCTCAGTAAGACTGTTATTTTGATTTGAATGGTTCACCAGATTTCTTTTCCTTTTGAAAAGTTTGAGGTGTAGAGTCATTACAACTGTGGAGTGACTGCAGTCCAACTTTACCACTTAACCCAGCCCCAAGGGATCAGCGGCTGCAGAGTTTCAGGGGAGGCAGTCAGGAGGGGTACTGCTTGCATGCTGCCTGGACAGCTAGCAGACTTTGTGGTAAGGCTCTGAGATGTGTGTGATTATAGAGTCTGCAGCAACATGGGTACACACACACACACACACACACACACACACACACACACACACACCTACATAGATGTAGACATGGGTACACACAAACACAGGTGTACCTACATAGATATAGACATTGGTACACACACATGTATCTACATGTATGTAGACATGGGCACACACACACTTGAAATTGGAAAGATAAATACATCTTTCAAAAGACTTGAAGTGAAGCTGTAATGCAGACAGAGCTCTGGAGAAAGAGTGCATCACATGGAAGGAACAACAGAACCAGCCATGAGGCAGGAGCAGGTCTGGACTGCTCAAGGAAGAAGGATGGCAGAGACTAAAAGAAGCACCGAATAGACCAGATTAGAGACAAAAGGCATCTTGTCATGTCCCCATGAGTCTTGGTGAGAGGTGAATTACTGAGGGAACCTGTAATGGCAGAGAAAAGAGGGTGCTCTGTGACATGTGATGTGGAGAGACAACATTTCAGTCACAGCAACAGGAAGGAGAGCTGAGCGTATAGTATGGGATTGTCTTCTAATTGTTGCTACTCTTTCCTCAGGAAAATCTCTACAGTCTGAATTTGGAGGCAGGACTCACAACAGAGGAAGGAGGGAGGGAGGGAAGGAGGGAAGGAGGGAGGGAGGGAGGGAGGGATGGAAGGAGGGGGGAGGAGAGGAGACAAGAGAGATTGAGTAGAAATACCAAGCTGGGGCTGGGGCTGGGAGGTTTTGTCCATTTGATGATGTCTTAACTTCAATTGTATGACCTCTGACCTCAGTGGTGTTACACTGCTCACTGTCTGAACTTGGGGAGTATACTGGCAAATCCTCAGTCTCCGGAACAAGACATTTCTCTCTGCTTGGATTTCTGGTAGGGCTCACTTCAGGGTCAGGTTTCTGTGATGGCCGGATGGAGTGTGTCCTGAAACCGTTCTCTCCCTCACCGTCCAATTTGCTAAACTCTACCTCACTTTGATAAACGACCTTGCTTTAAACTTCTTTTCCTTGATGGTTTCTCTGCTTGGCAGAACTTCAGTCTGAAAATAACTAGGGCGATAGCACCCTCTAATGGACGCATGGGTTTTTTAAATGATAGCTAAATTTCAGTAGAGTCCATAAAATAAATGTAGTATATAAACCCTGGGAACTAGGGCAGAAAAAAATAATGCTGTAACAGTAAGGTTTTCTGGCCTCGGGCAGCCAGAGGTCCAGACCCACAGACCTGTCACCCCAGACCCCTTAGCCGTCCGCAGCTGATCAGTCCCCCAGAAATGACTCAGACACTTATATTATGTTCATGTTGTTTGGCCTATGGCTCGGGCACATTGCTAGCTTGCTTTTATATCTTAACCCATTCTCATAAATTTGTCTGCCACATGGCCCGTGGCTCACCTGTGTTCCTTACATGCTTCTTCTTGGGCGGCTGGCTCAGTCTGTCTGATTCCCTCCTTCCTTTCCTACCTATTCTGATTCCCCACCTACTTTTTCTATGGTGCCTTTCAAGGGCCAAAACAGCTCCTTTATTTAAAGATTGATATTCACAGCATACAGAAAGACATTCCCACATCACAATGCTCTGTCCATCCCTCGAGTCCTGAAAATCTTTTGATACAAGGTTGTGACAAAGAATGTTTTCACACATTCTACTTAACTTATAGAGTGAGTTAGGAAAAGGTAAGAAAAGCTATAGGTCTTATTTTAATTATCAGTAATCTTAGTCCATTTGACAAAGTGATAATTTTACCTAGGTACAATTTAAGATGTTGGATTAACTTGTTGACATTCAATTTGAACTATCTGAATTTTTGTTTTTAGAAAGAAAAACTTGAGTCATTTTATGAATATTATCAGGAATTAAATTGAGAAACTTTTATTTGGTTGTTTCTATTTTTAAGTAAGATATTTCTTAGCATTATATTTTAGAGGTTTTTCTCATTTTTTTTAATTAATTCCAGTGGTATAAACCACAGGCATCTCTTAATCCCCCAAACTCAGTATGTTTATTACGTTGAACATGGAGGCAGGATCATCGCATACAACTGATCAAGGACTGGGGTTGTTCCATACAGATAACAAGGGTTTATGGTACACCCCTAAATCAATGAGGCAGGCTTAGCTAACCTAAGTGGAAACGGCTTGTAGGGGAGCAGTCATCAGACTGTAAATACCCAGGGGAAGAGCATGGTGGCAGATGTTTCGGCATGCATCTGCAGTCAGGCCAGAAGGGAAGGCTCTGCCACTTCCTTTCTTCTGATGATTGACATGGCTATGCCCTTGTCAACAGCACACATTCACTCAGGACTTCACTCACTCAGGATTTCCCCTTCTTCCTACAGAGATCCTTAAGGGACCAAAAAGTAGAAATGACTTAAGTAAACAAGGATGTTCTCATGCTGCCCGGCATGCTTATTCGACCTGAATACTAGAAACCATACTTTGCATTTGGATCAGCATGTTTCTGTTAAGAAAGCTGTCCACACAGAGTGAATTGCCGTAAATCCCCATCTCTATGCCAGATTAATACCAGGATTGGCTTTCTTTACAGGTCCTCAAGTATGTTACATGTAATGAAGCACAGTAACTACATCTCCAGATTCGGCAGCAAACGTGGACTACAGTGCATTGGAATGCATGAGAACGGCATTATATTTAATAATAATCCGGACCTTTGGAAAACAGTTCGTCCTTTCTTTATGAAAGGTAAACAAAAACACTACAATTTTTTTCTCTTAGGTCTATGAATGTACTTCTTTTTAAAAAATATAATTTAAGCTTTGCTGCCACAAAATTTTGAAATAATACTGATAAGCTTTTCTATACCTTTACTTATGCATTAAACATCATCCCAGACACTGGACATTGTAACTCCACGGCAACCTCCTGTGGTGACATATCACATCACCTGAATTTTATAGGTGGGAAAATTAAGTTTTAAACAGGTTAAGTTACTTGCTCAAGAGTATAATATTAGTAAATTCTAGCCCCCAGAACCCAGAGTCTATGGTTGTAGCCACAACAAACTGAAGATATAGACCTGCTTACTTAGGGCCATTTTAACTAAGAATTTAGTGTTTTAGCTCAATGTTTTATCTAAACATGAATAAATAATACATTAGCAGACCTACTGTCTAACAGGCTAGAGATTTAAAGAGCAAACAATGAGAGAATCTTACCACAGGAAAGATCTATACACAGAGTATCTTACACTCTGTGTGGTGCCTCATCCAGCCTCTGAGCTTTATGGTTGAAGAAATGAAGTCCTAGCAGACAGAGCAAGTCAGAGGTGATGAGAGACCCAACTCTAAGCCTCCTTCCCTGGCACTTACTCTTACTATATCATTCTGAAAACAAAGCTGTTGTGGACTACCCAAGGCCAAGTTTTGACACTAAATCAAGCATCAGGAAAGACAGCCATGCTTTGGTGATCTTGTCAGAAATGGCATCTAGAGCCTCATGGGTTTTAGGTATGATCATGTGCTGTCAAAATTCTTCTTTCCCTGCAGGTTCTTTAGGTCTCTAAGACCTAGGCACACTGCTACAGACACAGCATGCTTGCTTCCTCTGGCTGCTGTAGCACACTAGACAGCTTGGGATGGATGCCATGGTTGTTATCTTAAGATTCTGCCAGTTAGGAGTCCATCATGGGTCTCATGGGAGGCGTCATAGATCTTAACCCTTCAGCTCCTGGAACCTCACCTTCATTCCTTGTCTGGTGGGACAGGTCCAGTCACCACATTCCACATCTTTGCCCTGCCTTCTCTTACAATCTAAGATGGGGAAGATTCCTCACTAATGATTCTTGAGTTTGGTTTGGGCTTATCGTGATGACACACAGTAATCTCCTCTTCTTGAGGACACACACTTGAATAATTTTGAGATTTGGACCCTAGACAACTTTGGAGAGTTTTTGGTGTGTGTGCTATGTTGATGCAGATCAATCTCCCTCTGCCTTAGACTAAATTAGTGGAAAAGCACGCATCTCAGGATTAGAGTGGGCTCACATCCTGGCGCTGCCCCTTACTACTTACAGGAGGACTTCAGCCAAGTCTGTGTGCTTTACTTCTTTGCCCACAGGAGTTGATGATTATAGAACTGGGGCCTGAGTTCATGTAAAGAACAGATAAAACATGTCTGACTCCATAGAAACAGAAACTCTTTTACTTCGTCATTTGACCCAGGTTTGCTAGGAATATGTCAATTAGCATTTAAGAGTGAGTTAACTTTAATATACCAATATCCTTCACTCTTGACATTCAAGAATTAATAGAATCTCTAAATTCACCTGTTCATTTAACAAGTTACTATTCTCACCATTTATTAGATACCAATAATACAATGATAAGCAAGACTTGGTTCTGCCCTTGAGAACCACATAATGGGAAGGCTGGGTAAGGGGGGGGGGCTACATATTATAAAATACTGTCTAGGTGAGGTTTTACCAGAGTGAAATGAGTAGACACATGGGTCACCTAAAGCCACCAAGGGGCCAGGAATGACAGTTCAGGGAAGTAGGTGCTTATGATTACCTTTGGATAAAATAAAATCTAATGAAGTGTAACAGAAGTAAAAAGAAGGAACTTGTAGGAACAAAGAAGGAGATATTTGACAGTGGCATATCTGGGAGCCCTCTGTGGGCAAACATAAGGCCGAGAGAAAGGCAGGTCCAAATCACTCAAGACTTGAGCATATACTAAGATCACTAAATATTTTAAGGAAAACGGTATGAACATTTGTGTGTGTGTTGCCTGATAGCAGGCAAAAGTTGAATGGTACAAAACACAACTGTAAACAATGAAAACAGGTGGGTTATTGCAGTGGCAAGGGCAGACCAGACGTAGGAGAGGCCGTGGGGACAAGAATGGTTAAAAGAGGCACTTTTGAACAGAACTCGGATATCTGCCAACACATTTTTGTAAATATTTTAGATTAGCCATATATCCATATATATGATCAGACTTTCTAATAAAACTTTATAAGTAACAGGAAGTGTTAATCTATTGGGAATGTAGGGAAGCAGGTAAACACAGCTGGGGATGGATCACCCTGGGAGACACCTGAGAGATGCATAGCAGTATAGAAAAGTTGTGTACGAAAATGCCCCAAAGAGCTATTTATAGAAGAAATTTGTTTATTTGTTGAATCTTCTTTTGAACAAGATAAGCATGTGTTTAAGTACATTCAACTATTAAATCATATCTATATATGCTAATGCCCATAAGCAATCAGATTGCAGTCTGCTGGTCTGTAAAATAATGGCTTTAAGTTCTTGGCCACAGAGACGAATCCAGCACTCACCTGGAAGGAAGCTGTGAGCGACATGTGGAGCTGTCCCTTCCATACAATGAACTGAGTCATCAAGGATGATTTGTCCCTCTCTTAAATGTGATCACTACTCAGAGAACAGATGACAACCTGGAAGGTCCTGCCTGCCCCTTAGAGGAAGATTCTTACTGAGCCCTCTTTACCCAAGGGAATCGTTATTGTCCTTAGGCTGGTCTCCCAGCTCTCTGCTATCACATCTCCTCTCCCCTTCCTTCTCCCCATGGCCCAGCCCCAATGCACACTGTCTACCACATTCTGACCTGAAACTCACTATGGGGTCCAAGCTGGCCTTGAACTTGTAAGAACCCTTCTGCCAAGGCCCGAGAGTGCTCAGATCACTGGTTTGAGCCACCCACCGAGCTGGTAAGCTTTCTTTCTTATTCAAAGCCGGTCTTCTGATGTATGTTTCTCCTAAGCCGGTCTTCTGATATAAGTTTCTCCGAGAAGATGATCTCCTGATCTTAGAGAATGATTGCCTTCAAGGTACCCCCAAAATTTCCATGCCATTTAAAGACCCTTTATAGCAAGTCTGAATAACAAAAGACATAAAAATCGAGAACAGTCCTGAAGGAAACTTAAGAAAATTCTACCATGATGGGTAGAGCCAGTGCCCAGATGGCCAGGAGCAGAGCAACGGGAGGGCAGAGCCAAATCATTCTGCCTCTCTCTCTCTCTCTCTCTCTCTCTCTCTCTCTCTCTCTCTCTCTCTCTCTCTCTCTCTCTCTCTGTGTGTGTGTGTGTGTGTTTCTTTCTCCCTCCCTTACCTTCCCCCTCCCCTCTCCCTCTCTCCTTTTTCCTTTCTTTCTTTTTCTTCCATTAATTTGCTCATTGACTCATTTGTCCATCTATTCACTCACTTGTTTATGTGACAGATATGTGTCGAGCCCCTCCCCCTGCAAGACTGGTTGATGTACAGCACTAGTAAATAGTTGTCACCCTCTCTCAGGAGTTCCCCAGTCACTGAAGGCGGCAGAGTAAATGAGCAATTGCTCTGCCCCCCCCCCCCAATTGCTGTGTAAAATGAAACTGGAGGTTTCTGAAGAGATGCTAAGCGTGAGAGGGGGCACACGTTCAGTATTTCTGACACTGGCATTGCCCGTCTGCACTAACTAGGAAGTACCTTAGGAGAAATGGTTAAGGACTGATTTCACTGGTTCTGTATTAATGTCCTCCCACAGGCTAAAACATAAAAGAAATGTGACCCTGACCAAATCCAAGCCATCATCTCAAGGCAAACATGTGCAGCATATGTGTAAAGGGACTGTTGGTTATTGTACCCCCAAAAATTACTGTTTCATCTGCAGGCTCGCAAATAGATAAGTAGGCCGTAAAGAAATGCTTGAATTTGAATCATCTTTTAAAAGTAATATTTATTCATTTTTAGTCAAAAAGGTAAGCAGGGTAACACAAGACAGTATGGGGAATATTATGAAGACTCCCACCCTGTTATTGAATATAAAGTCGTGGACAAGCTCCTGTCACAAAAATGAAAGATAGTATGCTTGTGCATATCCTGGTGTTTATGATGGCCAAATCTCTGTCCTTCAGCTCTGACAGGCCCTGGTCTTGTCCGAATGGTAGAAGTTTGCAAAGAGTCCATGAAGCAGCATTTGGAAAGGCTGGACGAAGTCACTGACACCTCAGGCTATGTGGATGTATTGACCCTCATGCGGCACATCATGCTGGACGCCTCTAACAAGCTCTTCCTGGGCATCCCCCTGAATGGTACTGGATTTTGAATTCTCATACATTCCGTCCCCTTTAAATAATAGTACATTGAAGCAAAGTGCTACTTTGTACATTGCTCTTGGTTAAGTAAACATTCCTAAATATCCCTTAAGATACTGTCTCTCTAGTGTTTCTGCCTGTTTATTTATAGGTTGTAAACTATCAACCTCTGTTTCTCCATCTTCTGCATCTCCTGTGTTGCCCTAGGACATAACATTTTACTGTAGACAACGATTATCAGTTAGTGTGGTCATTGACATAACACTGGAAAATTGGGTATGTTTAACCATTTCTAACCATTGTTGGGCATGACATATAAACATGAAACTATTTATATGGGTACATACTCTTTCTCTCAAAGCTACTCTATACAAGTACTTGACTATATGAGATAAAATGAGGTAACAACGCTGCTAACAATGACAGAAATGTTGGTAACAGCTGAAGTAATTCAGTATCTACCATATACCAAACAATACAAAAAGATGTCTGACATGACTAGATTGCATATCTCCCTCCTTTTCCTTTATCTTAGATTCCCCTGAAATAGACCCAAACAATGCCTATCCAATAATAATTCATAGCATACAAAAAGACATCCCACACCACAGGGGTAAAGGGGCAGGGATTGAGGTAGAGTAGCAGTGTGGTCATTGTCACTATGGAGTTGAATGTCAGGAAAGATCTCTTTACAGAGAACATTTAAACACAGCCTGAACAAAGTTAAGCCACAGCCATGCACAGAGCTAAAAGATGAACAGTCTAGGCAATGATGCCTATGCCTTTCTGATCCATCCACCTGACTTACCACTCGTGACTAAGATCAGCTATAAGCCCTTGCTTTCTCCTCCCAGCTGCCATGCCTGGAGAAGATTATCTTTGCTAGTCCTTCTTTAGGAGGTCTATAGAAACTTTATCTAACTATGCATTTACTCTGGGAAGCTTTTGTGCTTTTGTGTCACCTTTCACCTGGTCGGCTTCTAACTCCCCAGCATGCATCTCTGCTGGAGTTAGCTAGAGACACGCCCATCCTTTCCTGCTCCTTGAGTTCCCCCAGGCCTGGATTGTTAGGACAGGCTATTTGTGTTAAGGGAACTGTAAATCTCTCCATTAATCAATGACTGAGTCATGACTGTGACGCCACTGCACCAATATAATCCACGTGGGTTATGTTTGTTTCTCTTTTACTGGGTATTTGTTAAACTTTCATGCTGACTGCTGGTCATGAGGACTGTATCCTTAATTTCTCTCCATTGTACTTCCTTTGCAAACCAAAGACACTATCACTCCTGGCAAGACTATAAGGATTAAACTTCAAAGATCTGTAAAGCACCTTTGAAGTGATTGCCATTTTGGCAGTTAAAAATAAATGTTGATTCCTTTCCCATTTGTATATAGGTCTGGTATAATGTTTAAAAACTAAGCAAAGGCTTTCTTTTTATTACTCAATTTAACTCATTATCTTTTTTCTGTTATTAACAATGAGTGAGTCTCAGGACAATGCATTGGAGAAACTGAAATGAACTCTTCACTTTGGGCCAAATATAAGTAAGTATAAAGGCTCTGTGAAGAGTGTTATAGGTGAACAAGGCACTGAGAAGCAAGACACAGAGGAACTCTTAATTAGGTGGTCATAAAAGTGCATGGTTCAGTTTATGAAGTGTGTTGACAGAACATCAATCAGGCTTAGGGGTTTAAAATCAATGTCATTATTATCATCGAGAGAGAGAGAGGCACAAGCGTGTGACTACTCTGTGCCTCTGAAGATCCGAGGACAACTCTGGAGACATATCCTCCTTCCGTCCTTATGTGGGTTCCAAGAATTGAATTATGATCATTGAGACACAAGGACTTTCACCCACTAGGACAGTTCACTTGTCCAAATAACACCCTTCCAGGTGCCGAGAGCAGGGATGCCATGACTCACTACTCCTCTCAGTCCTGACAAGTCAGAGTGAGTGAGAAAGCTCAACCCAAGGGGATGTGAGAGGCCAGCCTGTGGTCTCATACACGAACTTGAAAGCTGGAGATCTTATGGTTAACTCAGCCCATTTAGATAAGTTAAGAAAATTTCCTCATAGTATTATTTGGCTGGATCATGCACTGGTGACCGTTGACTCGGAAAAAGTTCTGCTTGTGGGCTCACATTTTTCTCAGTGATTTTGTTCCTGTGTTTGCTTCACAGAAACTGTTATTGTGAAAAAAATCCAGGGTTATTTTAATGCATGGCAAGCTCTGATCATCAAGCCAAATATCTTCTTTAAGATTTCTTGGCTCTACAGAAAGTATGAAAGATCCATGTAAGTAGCACAAGTGGGCGCTTTGGGCCCCTTTGGAATGTTTGATGCTCCCCAGGGTGCCCGGGGACATGTTGGTTAAGTGACTTGTGAAGCATTCATAGCAATCTGGCTCTATTGGGACAGACCAGACACTGAAGGAAGCCTTTGAACAAGCAGCTGCTCAGCAAGGGGACAAATGTGTGGCCCAGGGTTCTCTGGAACAAGGACTCTGAATAGTTTGAGTTCACAGAAAGGCCTGGGTAACCGTAACATTGACCCTTGTCAGAACTTTCTGTGTAGCTAGAAAAACGAAGGCATGGAATTAAAGTCAGAGCTTGGAGATTTCTACCATTGTCTAGAAATCTGTTAACTCTGGCACCATAAGACGAATGCTACCGGTAATGTGTGTGTGTTTGTGAAGAAATAAAATATAAACCCATTTGCTCACAAGTTCCAGGGGCTTTAAACCAAACAGAATCTGTTTTGCAGGATGTCTAAACTGAGAACATTTTGACATTTCCCTCTCCCCCCCAGCAAGGACTTGAAAGATGAGATAGCTCTCTTAGTGGAAGAAAAGCGACACCAGATTTCCAGAGCAGAGAGATTGGAAGACTGTATGGATTTTGCAACTGATTTGATTTTTGCTGAGGTATTGACCTGAACGAACCCCAGTGCCCTACCCTGCCTATGCTATGATGGTGTACCATTATCTAAAGAATCCTTTTGAGAGCTGTGGCATGGCGTTTCTTTAAAAATTTCTCTGGCAAAAAGTCTTGTGATAGTCCACCAAAATAGCCTAAATGCCAGCCATTTTGTGATATTTATTATTCATTTACTTATAATACAATATATGGAACCAGGAGGAGAGGAGACCTAAGAACCTAAGATACTAAATAGGAGCATCCCTCAATATCTGAAATTTTTATCCCAAAACCTTCCCAGATACCAAAATACTATCTTTATAATGCCATAGGATTTGTACAGGGGTTTACTCACTTCTGGATTGTTTATAATACATAGTACAATATAGTGCTGTGTTAATTGTCATGATATTATATTACTTAGAGAATAACTATGAAAATGTCTGTACCTGTTTAATAAAAACACAACAAAAATACACATGATGTCCAGTTAGTTAAATCCATAAATGTGAAACTGGAGGATATGGAGGGTCAATGGTACACAGGTAATTATTATTTGGCAGAATGTTAATATGTAAGATGTTGGTGCTGATTGCAGAGACCAGTAATGTCATTTTGTCGAGATGGTTGATGCCTGAGTGTCCCCTCCCCTCCAGTTCTGACTTCCCACACTTCCTCCTCTGTTCAATTCTTCAGAGACGTGGAGACCTGACGAAAGAGAATGTGAACCAGTGCATACTGGAAATGCTGATTGCGGCACCCGACACTATGTCTGTCACCATCTACTTCATGTTACTTCTTATTATGGAGTACCCTGAGGTCGAAAAGGCAATACTGAAGGAGATGCACACGGTTGTTGGTAAGCAGTGAGTAAATAAACGGCAGTGCTTTAGAAATTCCCTTTTGAATGTGATGTGGGCAGCTTCCTACGACTCAAGAATCTGACAGCAAACATGAAACCTTAAGGAAAAAATAAAGTGAGCCTGCCACATCGTGGCTATGCTTAATAGGTTAAAATGACAGTCCCTCCTATTTATGTGCTGTGTAAATCATAAAAACAATGTGTGCTTATTGAGAAATTCGGACAACAGAGCAATGCGTGGAAGCAGAAAGTAATGTCCTTCTTTCCATTGTCTTAGAGCCTTACTCTCAGCCCTCACTACTGCTGGAGAGAGAGAGAGAGAGAACATTTAGTTTTCTCATCCCAGCCCAATTCTGGTTATCAAACCCATGTTTTCAGTCATGGTGACATACATCTACCTGTTGAGTCATCTCCCAGCTTGAGACCTTATTACACACACACACACACACACACACCTCTCACAAACTAAGTCATCTCTCCATTGTTTATAATTTCTAATGCAATGTAATGCTATATAAATAATTATGATATTGTATTATCTGGAGAGTAACTAAAAAAATAAAAGGCTGTGCAGGTTCAGTACAAACACACGCAAAAAGTTTAATGCTGTCAATCCATAGATGAGGAACTTGAGTATATGCTCTGCCTGCCTCATGGGTTACATAAATCTTTTTTAGTGAGTTCACCTAGAAAAATGGCTGTCAGAATGTTTGTGGATCTCACTTGGTGAGAAGAGGAGTATCGGAGGGTAGCAGAGGAGGGGTGATGGGCTTCCTTCTCTGCTGCAGCTGATGATGCTGGTCCCTTTTCTGCCCACTCTGTGCACCTCCTCTGCTGAGAAGCACCCAGTGCCCCAGTCCCTATTTTTACAGCTCTCCCTCAACATCACACCATCCTGTCCCCACTCTCCTTGAGTAACACCAAATCAGAACTCTTCTTCTGGGAGACACCAAAAACTTCTTAGGAATTGCCTTCGCCTGGGCCATCTGTTTTTAGGAACCCCATACTCAGCCATGGGAGATGGACTTTCCTGGCTTTGCACAGTGCCAAGGAATGAAGCTATTGGCTGTGGTACAAACGCCACCTTTATAAAGCAGTTTTACAGCTGCTTGAAATAGTTGGCACCAAATAAAAGCTGTAAGCTTAAATGCATGAGAGAAAGGTTCTGCAGGTGCATCAGTACGGGGAAGGAGAAAAGGGAGACAGGATAACTCTGTCCCAAATGCCAGGATGCTTTCTTAATGTTTCCCATGAGGCTTTCAGGGCCTGTGCAGAGGGCGGGGTCACAGTGTTCATTCACTGGGTTAGCTTGTAACTGGGAGAAAGAAAATGAAGAGAGAAGGTACCGTGGGAGGACGTAGGAAGGGAAACTGATTTTGAGAGCACGCTTTTGTCAGACTTCTAATACAGGTTCTTGAAAGTGAGCCGTATTTGTGCTTCTTAGTGTCTCCGCGTCTCCCTCAGACTGTGCAATAAAGCAGCAGAGCATGTTACAATGTGCTTGTGGTCCTCACACAGACAAGGTCCGTCGTTTCTTCCCCTTCCCTTCTCCGCCTTAGGTGGATCCTTGGTTACAGAGCACGATACTTCAGATACAGTCTCTCTTACTAGACTTTTCTGACTGAACTAGCCCTTCCTACATGGCTTGGTTTTACAGGAGACAGGGCCACCTTGGGACCTTGGGATGCTTTGTAAAGTGGTGGCTCATTTGTAGATCTAGCCTCTTTGCCCAGTGTCAGGCCAGGCTGACCTGGCCCGGGGGGGGGGGGGGGGGGTCACTGACTTTCCATGACGGGGCATAGAAAGCGTCTTGCCATTTTCCAGGAACAATTTGTTCGAAGTCAGATGCAGCAGGCTGTCAGTGATGTGTGTAGGAAGGTAGCTGTACAAATGACTAAGGAATGAACATTATAAAACGGACTCCGTCTATGATCTCCCTGACTCTGCAGCAGCCTAGGCACCACCCTCGAATCGTTCATTGTACCAGTTGGTCTCATATTAAGCAACAAAGTAAATGTTCCATGGAACATGGAGGAATATGAGATTCGCAGTAGGTGTGGCCAATGTGGAACAGCAGAGTGCATGTCCCCTCTGAAGGACAGTTGCTCACCCCTCCCCCCCTTGCCTTCTGCTCAGTGTCCCCAGGTGGGAATAGGGGTCCAACATGAGCAAATTTTCAGATATTTTTAGGAAATCTTTTTTGTTGTTGTTACAAAATTTCCACAAACGGTTTCACGTCTGAACTTTTCTAAAGACCTCTGCAGACCACATATAGCACACTTGTTTCCAGTGGGCAGTGTGGATTAGAATTACGAGCATTTCTTTTCTAACTCAGAACAATTGCTCTGTGGGGGAGCTTTAGTGTTTATAACATTTAAAAACAACATGGTTCTCTTTGTCCCCCCCCCCTTTTTTTTTTATCGATTCCACAGGTGACAGAGACATAAGGATTGATGACATCCCAAATCTAAAAGTGGTAGAGACCTTCATTAATGAAAGCATGCGGTACCAGCCTGTTGTGGACTTGGTCATGCGTAGAGCCCTGGATGATGACGTGATCGATGGCTACCCAGTCAAAAAGGGAACGAACATCATTCTGAATATTGGAAGAATGCACAGACTGGAGTACTTCCCCAAGCCCAATGAATTTACCCTAGACAACTTTGAGAAGAATGTAAGAGTCCCTCCTCAGGCCTGAACGTGTTGTTTCTGGTGGTGTTATCAGACCTGCTCCAATCTCTTGCTTACGCCAGACATACTTAGCTTTCTTCACCCACCTTCCACTACTTCACAGGAGCACCTGTGTCCTGTAGCTTAGAACATAGCTAACACATTCATCCCCAACCAAAGCTATTGGCTCTCTCTGTGTGCAAAATGTTTGTAAAGGCCAGGAAAGCAAAACACAAAAAATCCTTAATTTGGCAAATATTTATTTAAGACGCTGATTTCTTCCACTCAAATTCAAATTTTAAAAATTCTTGTGTATAGGAGTGTTTTTCCTGAATGTATGTAAATATACCATGTGTCTGGTACACACAGAGATCAAAAGAGGAAATTGTATCTCTCGGAACTGGAGCTAAGGATGGTTGCGAACCACCATGTGGGCACTGAAAACTGAACCCAGGGCCTCTGGGAAAGCATCCAGTGCTCTTAACCACTGAGTCATCTCTCCAGCCCCAAATTTACTACTGTTCTATAATAAAGTTTAAAAAAAATAAATGTATCACTTTAGTATCAACTAGATTTAAACTTTCTATAAGTTAAGCAAAATAAATCCATTTCTGCTTTATATAAAAATCAAATAAGATTTAGTTTTATTACTGCCCTTATTCTATCAGATGGCTTCTTATGTGGGAATGTTTCATATTTAATAAAAGCCAGTCTGAGATATCAGAGGGATCTACCCACAGTCAGTCTAGGAGGATCAGAGAGTGGTAATCCACCTTTAATCCCAGCACAGGGAATATCCTGAGAGTGGTGACCTATGCCCTTAATCCCAGCAAATCTGAGTTTGAGACCAGTTTAGTTTACAGAAGGAGTTCCAGGCTCCCAGGCAGGCAGTGGTGGCACATGCAGTTCATCCCAGCACTTGGGAGGCTGTGAGTTTGAGGCCAGCCTGGTCTACAAAGAAAGTTCCAGAACATCCAGGAATGTTACACAGAAAATCTTGTCTTGAAGAAAAATAAAAGGCTGAGGAAATGGGTGGCTCTGTCTTCTGATAGTCCTGACTGGTTTTTATTAAATTTGGGACATATCTCCACAATCTTACTCCAAATAAAACTCAATGATAAAAAGAATCTGTCTTTTTCTTTGTATAGCTGGTATATAGAAGAAGGTTTTGCTCCCATTATGTCAAAACAATGTTATTAAGACAGGATTTTCCAAATAGCTCCCTATGTCCCCTCTTTCCTACTTTTCCGATTCAACTGTAGCATAGGGACCCAGTGTTGACCTGGCACTCTAATCCATGTTTCCAGAGAGGCAATCCAGACAATGCCTTGTCAACTGGCCAACAAATTTTATTTATTTTGTAATTCTAGTATGTTGAAGTCATATAAATATAGACTGGACAAGACAGACAAACAGACATGATCCAGATTAATTTTCATAGCAATTAAAAGTGGTTAGAAGACCTGGTGTCATGGTACATTCCTATAACCCTAGCATTCTGATGTAGAGTCGGGAGGACCAGGGCTCTGGAGCCCGCCCAGGTCACAGAGATCCCTCCTTTCTCTCACACAGAAGAAGCTTAACTCCAATAGTCTGGAAATCCATATTTTAACTTCATTTTATCCACTATCCAGGGTCACTCAAAAACAAACTTCATCATAGTAACTTGCAAAGCTCTAGGAAAGCTGAAATTGTTCTTCAGTGCTTCTAAAGAGCTAATATGGTGATTCACCCCACTTTACCCCAGCTTGTTGACATATAAAGCCAAACCAGGGTCTGAGACTGGAACTGTCACAAGAGACACCGTGGATAAGAAGGGTGCTTCTTTACCCACAGCTGTTTGTCTTAGGGAGGAAACAGTATGGCTGAGAGTCAAGCCAAGGCATTCTGACTGACAAGTGTTTTCAGAGCAAACCAAAGAAAGACAGTTGCATGATTCTGCCTAACCATCTGCTCATTTTCATAGGTTCCCTACAGGTATTTTCAGCCATTTGGCTTTGGGCCCCGCAGCTGTGCTGGGAAGTATATCTCCATGGTGATGATGAAAGTCATCCTGGTTACACTTTTGAAGCGATTCCGTTTGAAGACATTGCAAAAAAGGTGTGTTCAAAACATACCAAAAATAAATGACTTGTCTTTGCACCCAAATGAGAGCATCCCCCCTGTGGAAATAATTTTCACCCCGAGGAATTCAGACAAGTACCTCAAGCAGTAGAGAAGTCTGGCCAGTGTCTACTCTGGAGCATTATGCTGTCAATCATGACACAAAAACCATCCATTTTAGTGGGTAAATGGTGTCAATCTTACAATGAACATGTGATGGCCTGAAGCTTTTTGTGATTCCGTGGTTTTGTCAGCAAGATGGGCATCCCGTCCAGAGAGTCTGGGTGCAAAAGATGGGAGAGAGACTGAAGCCCTTCAAGGACAGAGCCTACTAAATATACTTTGGGAAAGACAGGGTGTCAGTTAAACTTGTCTGGTCTTCTGCCAGAGTTCTATTGCTGCTGTTGAGAGAGCATCTAAAGCCTCTGGCGGAAGTACTCAAGTTATTAGAAAGGCCAGGCACACCTGTTACTATGGAGAAAAGAATAAAGGATTTTCTGTGTATGTATGTGTATGTGTTTGTTAAGGTGGATAGGAAGCAATAGTCTAGACTCTTGCCGCAAGCTGAGCCCATTTACTTCTGATGAACCCACATGTAAGCTATTAAAGTTAATCGTGAGAGTATCATACTTTCAATTCATGCTCCAGACATGTAGTGTGACTGTAGTAGGTATTCAGGTAAAAACAGATCAAATTAGTACTGTCCAGAGTAAAATAGAACTGTAACTCTGTATATGGTATAGGAAAAAAATCAAATGGTGCATTTCAAATAAATAACTCTTTAAAAAAATATTGGCATTGTTGCTTAGTTCCTTTAGTTGGGTAGAAAGGAAAACCCTTTGTGTCTAGATCTAATGCAGCTTCCCAGTGGGCCCCAACTTCTAAAGCTATCTCTTCATTTGACATACTTATTTGACTTATTATCCCTGCCCCACCCCAGGACCCCATTCTGTCAAAGAACAAAGATAAACCCTTGCAAATCATTTTTTTCCATCTTACCTCAGATTTAATAGTTACCTTAGAGATGTAACAAATACCTGGTTCACTGACTCATCATAGCTGTAGATCCAATGTACACCATAGAAGTGGCTCTCTATAAGGAGTCAAAGAAATAATTTTATATACATCACTTTGTGTTCAAAAGTCACTACACCTATATAATAGTCAGTTCTCAGTAACTTAAAAACTGGAAGTTAAAGCTCACTTTCAAACATGAAGTGACATGTTTCCATCGAGTTGACAGTCACCATGACCTTCATGACTGTTCTTTTTATCTTACTGATTAGTAACAAGGCCACACATGAGTAAAATATGTATAGGAGCCTTAAAAGCATGAACTGTCTTTTGTTATTCACTTCTACCCTTTCTCCATTTCCTAAGCTGATTTTTTTTTTTTTATTCACTGTCAAGATCAGCTCAACAGAGACAACCTTGTTCACAGATATCCTAAAAAAAATTAAGGATGAACATTGCTGTGAAGGACATATTTGAGCTTGAAGCTATATGCTTTACAGAGAGACAGTGTGTAACTATCCATCCAAATCTGTTTATAGTTCTAGATAATCATCCAAGTAATTTGACTCTCATGATCAAGGTAAAAGTCAGCATATCAAGGTAATTCATTTGATAATTCTATTGTTAATTATATCAGAATATTCTAATTATAATAGAATAATGTATTGTTATAATTATAATAGCCTATTATTAATTATTGCTGTCTCTGGAGCTGTGTGGTTGAAGAAATTTCTTACCAGTATTTTTCACTCACCCAATTCTCCTGGAAGATCTACTATTATTTCCCTTAGAAGCACGCATCTGAGACTATATTTTTATACTGAAGCGGAAAGTTGAAAGAATTATGTCTAGATAACATGGATGAAAAAATATGTTGGGAATAAAAAAAAAAAAACAGAAGTTGGGAGTAGAAACATGGAGAGGAAAGATATATGCTGGGTCGAAGGAGGAATGTTCTCTCCGATTCAGTATTTGGTTCATTGTTAAACTTAGCCTCTTTAGATGAACGCCCTTTGCTCCTACAGGGTGGGACTGAGGAGTCTGTGCATTGATTTTCCAGTAGGGTGAGGACACATATTTGATAATCTTATTACCACTTTAAAATCTTTGTTACTCTTGAATGTGCCACAGATTCATTTGTTGCCAATTTCCAAAGAACTAGGGTGTGTGTTACAAGTAAAATCCATGTCCATAAGTTTTATCCCTGTCAAGTTGTGAGAGCAGTTGCACAGTCTCTCAAGTGTTGCTCACCTCTCTCACACCAGGTTTTCATTGAGAGGGTATGTTTCTCTTTCCAAGTAGAAAATAATCAAGTTCAGAATGCCTTCTCATATTGGGAAATGGACTTGGAAATTGTCATTCTGTATTTTTAAGAATCACTTTCCGCCATGTGAGTGTGTGGCACTGATACCTTGAAATGATGCTACCCGGACTCTTCTTTGTCTCCTGTATCAGTTCTGGGGCTGACCTCTGACTAAACTGAACACGGTAATGGATTGGAATGTGTGATACTTTCAGTTAGATGCTCAATTTAATGTAGGAAGTTATTATCTCTCTTATGAAGCATCTCTTTCACGTTTCTGTTTTCATTGTTTAAGCCATATCTCCCACTTGAAGATGTGACCTTGTTGGGACTGGAGTCCATGTCTTCTGAACCTTCCTCAAATCCCTTTAAAATGACCTTTAGCTCCCCTCTCTTCTTCCTTGATCCAGCACTTAGTGTAAAATCACCATGGCAGCAGCCCTTCTCAGGGAGGATATTCATGGTAAGACAGTTGTCAGAGCATAGGTTTCCATTTGAAGTTAGGCAATATGCCACTTCCTAAACAAACGAACAAACAAAAACAAAAAACCCAAACCAAAACCAAAACAAAACCAGAAGGCCCTGGCATCTCTCCCAGCATCACTCAGCCTTCCCTCAAGGGTGTGCTTCCAGGCTCAGAGAGCAGCAGAGCACTGCTCCAGTCAGGTAGCAGAGGCAGACACAGCAGAGGTCTGGTAGTCTTTTAAATCTGGCAGCTTCCAGCAGAGGGGAGTACACTCTGGCCATGCTGGTATTATTGGCTGGTAAATGGAAATGCCCCTTAATATCTATGTATTTTATCATTTCAGGTGTTTTAGAGATTGGCTCTGTTAGCTCACCCACGTTTCAGTCAGGAACTGGCCACTAAGAGCTATGACTGTAGGGAGTTACCCTCTGTGCTTCACTTTCTACATTTGAACATAGAGGAATCATAGTGTCCACTTGTGGGAGTTGTGACACATTGGAGACTACCTGCTGTCTCATGAATTCAATACATTGGATCCAGGGAAAAATGGTAACTTATTAATTTAGCCTTAAAAATATGTATAGGGCACACTACGCTGGGTGTTTGGGAGAAATAATAATGAATGAGACACTCTCGCAAACCTATTATAAATATTATTTTTAAATCACAGTCTATTGTTCTGACAACAGCAATACCATGATATATAATTTCTTTCATTTCTTTTGTTACAAGGAAGCTCCGCCCCAAATCTGAAGGCCAGTGCTTCCTGCCGTTTCTTTCCATCCCTTTAGCCATCCAGCTCACATTCTTCTTTCTAGTTGCCTCTCACAACTAGAGCCAGCTAGTTTTTATTTACGCCTCACATACTTACTAAGTCGGTACATAAACCTTTGACCTGACGTGCTTCATCTAGAGAGCTGAGCTTTACCCTTCCTGATGGAAAGTCAAAGGTAGGCATTCTGGGAACAGAAGGGCTGCCAATCTGGGAACAGATTTCAGGTAAGGAAATGACTAAGGGATCCTGAGGGGAAGAGAGAGGGAACAGAAACACTCATGATCAAAACATCTCAGAGAAAGACTGTCTGAATCCACAGCACGGGACAAACAATGAATGTACAGACCTGGACCAAATCCAGCCCCGACGTGAGCGGAGGAGAGAAAGGAAGCAGAGGCTGGGGGAAGGGCCACTTTTATCCATCAGAGGACAGAATAAAACAGGAGCAAAGCTGAGCAGAAATGCTTGTCAATTGGGAGACGGAGAAGAGGAACACGGAAAGCGTTATCTCCACAACGAGGGGAAACGAGTTACAGGGTCAACTGTTGAGTTCCTCAAAGTCTGCGAGCCTACCCTGGGGAGCTGATACCGCTCTCTACTGTCGGGTGTGGCTGTAAAGAGCTGGTCTTGTAAATGTTAGAGCCATAACAGGTCAGCTTTGAACCCTGCTTGGAAATGGTATGACATATTTGACCCTAACAAAGGAAAAGTATAAAAGAAAAGTTGCTGATTATGGCAACGGAGAAATGAGGCAGACCCATTTATTACACTCTAGTTAAGAAAGTGTGCTAATTAACTCAATAACTTAAAAAAAATCTACAAAAATATGAGGCCCTGTGAACCCAAAGGTACATATTGTAACCATAAAGTAGAACCTTCTCAAATGTCTGCCCATTATATAAAAGATAAAGTAGTTTTGTCTTTATACATCAATGGGAACAAACAATACTTCATTCAACAATGTGGATAAATCTCACCAACAGAACACTGGTGGATGATCACACACACACAGACACACACACACTGTAGACTATGACTGTCTTTATATCAACATACCCTATGCTGTAAGAGGTCAGGGGAATGGTTCCCCTAGGCTTGAAGACTAGAATACATGTGGTGGTCTTGGAGTACTAGCAATATTTTGTTTTTTGATATGAGTATTGTGTGTATTTGTGTTGACTTTATGGAATTTCACTGAGCTGTACATTTTTCTGTACATACATTTCAATAAAAATTACAATACACAACAGGAACACGAAAAACAGATCCTGAAGCCTTGACCCAGTAAGGCCTAGGAAAAGCAATAAATTATGCACCTATGCTGCAATCCAGCGTCAGGTGAATGAGAGACAGACTCCCTCATAGCAGGCATCTTAGCATGGACAGCCAAGCTGGTTCATGCTGTGAGCAGAGCAAGCACTAGCTACCCCATATTACATCCCTGCTCCAAAGTGCCTGACCCCAGTCCAGTTCAGAACTTCCAGGGACCTCCGTTTCCACACATGTAGAATAGAGATGGTGGTGTCTTGAATAGATTACATTAAGAATTGTGACTCTGAAAGGGTAAACAATAAAGGAAGTGTTTGTTCTGTTATTACCATGTGCCAGACACTTTGGTCCCCACAGCTCTAGTAAGAAAGGGCTTTAGCCAGGTGATCGGCATGAAGCCACACATTAGCAATGCTAAATGAAGATTCTGAACCTGAACTTGAGAGTTTGTCTACCTTGAAAGCCTAAAATCTAAGACTTCCTAAGGATAAAAGAAAATTCATTCCTGGGAAGGAGAAATCAGTAGAAATAACCCTTCAAACTCTCTCATTTGTAAGAGAGAGTTTAGGAGTTTGGCATGATTATAAATTATTACCAAACAGCCCTTTAACGGGATGCTGAGACCCTCTCAGATTATCCGGTTCTATAGGGGTCCCGACTTTTATTGCCTTTGAACTGTTTTATAGCCGTGTAAATTATCTCAGAAATGTAAGTAATTCATACCTAAAGACCTGTAAATAACTCTGCTTTTTCACAAGTAGTAAAGCAAGTTCTAGGCCCATATAAAAAAATCATTTCAAGATTCTATTGTTCCACATAAGCCTGCCATTTGGAACGAGGCTATAACATCTAACACTCCCATTCAGTTAATGAGTTAGATCTTTACTATGTGCTTATTTTACAATTCTATGAGAACCATGATTTTTACTCTAAAGAAATACTATCCTCTAACTCATGAGAAGAGGTCAGGTTTAATCCTGTGGCCCTGAGGTTCCTGAGGAAAACTCACCCTGTTGCAGGAGATCTCAGGGGATTTCATAAAGCAGGTGCTAGCCCAAGGCCCAGGTCTGGCCTGTGTTTTGCTCCCTGGCCAGGGCTGTTGAGGCACTGGCAGGACAGTTGGACTTTGGGAGCAACTGTGCAGCCTGGAGGCATTTAACAGTAGATAAGAACTAGACTTAGGCCTCTGATTAGACCATTAGAGTTTGATAATAATAATAATAAAAAAAAACCTGAAAGGGGGGGGTGTTGATGTGAAGTTATAAACACTAGGTTTCAGAGTTAGATTTAAGTACTTTCTCTGCTCATTTCCTAATTCTGTGGTCTTGACAAATTATTTAAATTTCCTACCAGACTTTGGGCCTTAAGTACCCACATTTCACCACCATTCTGAGAGTTTAAAGGCTGGGTTATCAGTAGAGCATTAATGGAAATGGAAGAACCTTTAAGAAGTGGGGTTAACCAGAGGTCTGCATGTGATCAAGGGCCAGACCATGGAGGGAAACTGGGGGACCCTGGCCCTTTTTCTTAGGTTCTCATTTACTCCGTGGGTTTGAGGTGAGAAGTCTTGCTTCACTGGGTTACCCCTACCATGATGGGCTGCCTCGCCACAGCTCTGAAGCCCCAAAGCCAAACACCCATAAACTGGTTGTCTCAGGCTTTGCCATATCAACAAAAAGATAAGTTCTAATAAGTTCTCTAAATTTGATTTCTTCCTCTTTAAAATTTCAGAGCTACTATAGTCTAATGGGGGGGGGGGAACTGAGTATGAGGCTGCAGTGAATAAATGCTGGAAACACTTAAAAATGTTTTTGAGGGGTGAGGATAAGTGGAGTACTATTTATTTCTAGTATTTTCCAAGCATAAAAGAGATATTGCTACTCTTCCCAAGTGAAATGCAAACCAGCTGAAAGAAAAGCCAGATTCTCATTAATCTCTCCAAGCCAGAAGTACATGTTCTAATTCATATATATATGATTTTTAAAAAAAGACCCTGAGTGACTAAGAACAGCTATTTGCTCTCTGTTCCTGGGGCTTCATGCCCTGTTTTTCTTTTTATTCCTCACTAATCACAAGCTAACAGCAGTCTCATGAGGTGGGGTGTGCCATGACCCTTTGCTGATGGGGAGGCAAAGTGGAGTTGGGATTTAAGCCCAGGCTAAGTCAATCAACTCCATTCTAGTGTGTGTATGGATTCCAGATCTGACCCTAGATCCCAGGGAGGGTGGGTCTGAGGCCCTGGCAGGACCTTTAGGCGATGCTACTCATCACAAGTTGGTAACAATAGTACACAATAGTAAGGAGAGGGTAAAAATTTTGTGCATTTCACAAAAGTTTATGAAGGACTTGTATGTCAGGGGAAAATAAAATCTTGTTATGGGGATAAAATTCTAGGGGGTTAAGTAGATACTAAAACTAAGTGAAGTATCCAGTGTGTTACTAATGATACTTTTCATAGAATAAATAATGAGAAAAAGATTGCAGGGGTGAACCGAGGATTAAGATGAATTTACTACAGTGCTTACAGGTCCTCCACTCACTCAGGACTAGTTTAGAAAACCTGAAGGAGATGGGAAACTGAGTCACACAAACAGCTGAGGGAGATCAGGCTAGATGGTGGAAACAGCCACAGGAGCCCTCAGGGGCCCTAAGCTGAGAGAGTCCTTGGTATACTATTAGAAACAACCCCCCCCACACACACACACCAAAAAACAGTTGTCATAGCCAAACCAGAATAGACTGTGGAAAGTGTGTTGGAAACAGAGCTAGAGAGTGGGTGTTATACATAAGGAAGTCTGTCAATGCCAAGTGAGATGGAAGGGTATGAGCAGAACATAATCAGATGTACGCAAAAGAAGCACCCTGACCACCTTATACACAGTTAAGTGCAGCGGAGAATAGAGAGATCGCTTAGCGGTCTGCTGCCACCTTTAGAGAGTATTCCAACACGGCTTCAATCCTAGGAACTTAGTGTTCAATTGCTGTATTGTGACACCGTCATCAGAGACGAGCAGCTCTTTATTTTAATTAATAAAATTAATTTATCCTGGGTGGTTTTTCACATTATATATCTTGATCCCATTCAATTCACACCTCTTTGCATCTGTTCTTTGCCCTTACACACACCCACCAGATTAAAAAAAAAAATTCAGCAGAAAAAAATAAAATGAGAAAAATTAAAAAATTAAAAAATGTAAAGGAAATAAAGAGGGAAAGAATAAAGTCTTGTCATGTTGGAGGCCGCTGGCTCCAGCTCCTCAAGGTGGCGCTATTATCTGGTGCTGGCCAACCCGCCTGAGTCAGTAGAGAACGCATGCGTGCTCTCGCGAGACTGGTTTCTCAGCCTCTTCCGTGGCGTCATGTGGGATACTGGACTGCAACCTATAGGAAGATGATACGTCTAAAGCAGGGGCCGTTGGTCGGCATAAAATCGGGCGCTTCCTACCTCGTGCTCTCTCTTTCGCTTTCTCTTTCCCCGCCAGGGCCTGTCGCCGCGCGGCCCCCATCTCTCTCTCTCTCTCCCTCTCTCTCTCTCTCTCTCTCTCTCTCTCTCTCTCTCTCTCTCTCTCTCTCTCTCTCTCTCTCCTCTCTCTGCCTTCCCCTCCATTTTCCGTAAGCTGAATGCTCTCCCCCAAGACCCATTAAAGCTGTACTGCAGAAGGATCCTATGTGTGTGCCGCGTCTTTTCTTGCTGGCGAGAAGTGGGCGCGGGACATTGTCACAGGAGCTGCAGTGTGACCCAAGTCGTGCCATATACTCTTTAGTCCGTATATCTCTGTTTCCAAGTGTTCATTGTAAAGGATCAGTGGTCTTGTGTGAGGCCCCTGGTCTCTGCTACATGTTCAATGCTAGGCCCCACCCATAGGATTCTTCCTGGACATCCTGCTGGTGCCCTGTGTTGTGGAGATCCTGTAGCTTTGGGTCTGCAGGTCAGGTCCCTTCACATGTTCCAGCAGACCACAAATGGGGTGGATGTTGGGGCAGGCCAAGTCATCTCCCTGGGCCTGGGCAGCTGTAGGGGTTGGTCTGCCAGATGGAAAATGGGGACAGCTGTCTCATGCTCACAATTTCAAGGGTAGCTCACCCACATCTCTACTAACAGGGTTGGAACTGTTGTGCTGCCCTGGTGGAGTGCAGGACCTGCTCTCCCCAGTATTGTAACTGGTAGGGGACCACAGTAATTTTTATAAAGGAAGGCACTTAATTGGAGCTTGCTTATAGCTTCAGAGATTTAGTCCAGCATGGTAGGCAGACATGGTGCTGGTGGAGCTGAGAGTTCTATGTCTGGATCCATAGGCAGCAGGAAAAGAGAGAGAGAGCCACTGGGCCTGGCTTGGGTTTCTGAAATCCCAAAGTCCACCCTCAGTGACACACTCCCTCCACCAAGTCCACACCTCATAATCCCTCCCAAGTAGTGCCACTCCCTAATGACCAAGCATGCA
Source organism: Phyllotis vaccarum (assembly GCA_033318265.1). Classification (NCBI taxonomy): domain Eukaryota; kingdom Metazoa; phylum Chordata; class Mammalia; order Rodentia; family Cricetidae; genus Phyllotis; species Phyllotis vaccarum. The sequence continues at coordinate 77,370,944 of JARWLC010000012.1, forward strand.
AACACATGAGCCTATGGGGGCCATTCCTATTTAAACCACTACACCTAGGATACTGAGACCCTTTGCATGTCTCTGGGGATATGAGAAATATTATCTATGGGAGGAAGGTTTCCTGGTTGTTGCCAAGCATGAGGGCAGTATAATAGATTTTTATTTCCATGAGAGAAGTCTGGACCCACCTCCTGGTTGTGGAAAGCAAGAAGAACTCTGTTGAATATCATGAACTTTGCTGCTTTTCTTTCGACTTTCTCTGGATAAAAAGAAAATGCCATTAGAACCAACATCTCCATTTCTATCGTTGCATTAAAACCATCCTCTAACATACTATTATTGTTTTAGTAAATGACTACGTTGTCAGGTTGCCTTTTTACAATCTGTGCTTAGACCCATGGATCTGTGTTGCCCTCAACTTTGGACAGAGAAGCTTCTTTTTGAAGTGGGTGGAGGTTAAAGCAAGGTGTGTAATTACCTTTAGCATATGGGCAGTGCTAATTGAGCTCAATGGTGTATTTAAAAAGGTAAAGAAGAGCATGTGAAGTTTGAAAGAGGACCTTCTGGGCACAAGGAGACAGGCAGGATCAGATGGGGGAAATGGTGGTTGAGCATGATCAAAATACATTATATACATGTATGAAAAATTTAGAGAATAAGTTTAAATGTATATATATGTATTTCTTCATATATATGCATATATATACACACACAAACATATATATATATACATATATATATATATGAAGGGGAAACATACAATTATCCAATTTCCCCAAATCAGATACTACAGGTCTATAGTGCAGTAAGGCACCGTATTAGTTACTTTTTGTTGCTTCTAGTGATATAATATATCTAGTGATACAATATCACTAGAAGAAACTTAAAGAAGAGATGATTTATCTTGGCTCTAGAAGAATAAGAATCTGTCATGGCCCAGAAGGCATAGCAACAGGCAGGCATGGCTAATCAAGTTTTGTCCACACACAGAAGCAGAGAGAGAGAGAGAGCTGAGGGAGTGAGGTAAGGCTACAAATGTAACACTTCCTCCAACAAAGCCCCATCTCCTAAAGGTTCTATAACCTCTCAAAACAGCATTACCACTCGAGAACCAGGTGCTCAGCTGTGTGAGCCTATGGGGCACATTTCAAACTATGACAGGCTGTGGGGGAATGCCTTGACTTCTGCTGTGTAGGTATGAAAGCCTGGGGCAAATCAAGACAATAGCCATGGAGGAGGGTGTAGGAAACAGGGGGGGGATGATATTAACAGTTGACAAGCAAATCTCTGAAAGATAAAAACAATGATTTGGCTATAAGTCTTCCTAATTCTGTTAGGTCCTAAAAGGCATGAAACCAGGACCAACTATGACATGAGCCTCTTAAGTTTTCAAGGGCTCTGGTTGCTGACAAGTACCCACTTTTCAAGGCTGTCCATTCTTGCCATTCTGTTCAGACTTGAATACAAAGCATACCCTTGGGACATTTCACATGGCTAGCCTTCTCATCTGCTTACTCCCATATCTCTGCAGCTGGAGAACTTTCCAGCAGTGACCAACATTGAGACTGGATTCCTCTTTTGTTCTTAACCATTCAATTATGTTTATTTTCAAGATCCCATTTGTGGAAATCATTTAAACAGCATCATTTAGTAGAAAACAAAAGTCACCAGATGGAAGAATAGAATAAGAAACACACATACACACATAGACTCCCTAAGAAACCCAGGCAGGGTAGTGGAATTATTGTCCTGCTGCTGTGAATTGTGCAGCTGTGTTAGATAGAAATGCTGTCTGCTTTGACAGCCTAGAATTTTCCAGAAGAGAATGAACACAGGCCAGTGGAATTCTATGCTACAGAGCACTTTGAGAAACTCTGGCAAGCCTGTCCCTGGTAACAGCAGTTTCTAGTATTACCAGAAGTATTGAATTGTGCAGCATGGACATATCTATCTTAGAACAACGCCTTAAAGCTGGCTCCCATCTTATCTGGGCAGGCCTGCTTCTCAAGAGTCCATTCAACACCCTTAGCTACTAGCAGCAAAGCCAGGGTGATGAGGAGAAGAAGATTGTACCACCCTGACTGAAGGAAATAAAGAAGACCATACTGCTTCTCCCAGACCCTTACATCAAACACTATTATTTTGTCCAAGTGAAGAGAAGAAACACTATATCAATAAAGCCACAGGTTCGGGCCCAGCAACTTTCATTTACAAGTAAGTCCTGACTATCATTTTTCTCTTTTCTTTTTGACATTTGCTCTCCAAAGGGCTAAGACACAGAAAAAGAAAACAGAAATACAAAATGGTGCTCAAGTCAAGAGTTCTTAATACTACTTTTCCCTAGACTGACATGCACTGGACTCCTGACCTCTACGTATAATGTGTCTACATATAATATGTTTAAAAAATGCAAAGTGCTCATAGAATATTGAGCCCTATATCCAGACAGTACACCCAGACCCTTAGCCACTCTGTGATACTCAGTGATTCATTTAACTTTCGTGAACTAGATCTCTCCAGTTCTAAATAGCAGTTCCTGCCCCACAGGATTATTACCCTGAGAATAAACAACAGAGCATAAATTGAGAGTTCCTGGCACAACGTCAGCTCTATAAACAGAAGCATTATAACCACCACGGGGATGCAACTGCAACTTTTTAATACCATGGTGAAGACGTGGTGGTAACAGCTGCTTCCAGGGGCTGTTAACAGTATTGAAAGGATAGTTCTCAGAACAGCAATGGCTGACAGATACCCCACTGAGACTTCACATTAAGGGACCAATCACATCAAGGCAAAGAGAGGCATGGAGAACTCAGGGAGATGCTTAGGTCATCAGATGAGTGTCAGTGTTTTCAAAGAAACATGGCCAACAGGAGAAAGGTAACTAGCAGAAGATGTTTTAAAAATTTAAGAACCTGGATCACACAATTCTGGAGACTGAGAAGTCTTTTTATCTGCTCTAGGAGAGCCAGAGACCAGGAAAGCTTGCGGATCCACTTGGGTATGAGCTAGGGCCCCATAAACAAGAAGCTCTTATGGAGCAAGTTCCAGTCACAGGGCAGGACAAGACCAGTGTCCCAACTGTCACCCAAGGGATAGAACTCAACCTCTCTACTCCCCATGCTCTATACAGTAGGTTGAACAATACCCACCTACCTTGGGAAAGTGGATTATCTTTACCCAGTTCACCAATTCTGTAGTGATCTTTTCTGGGAACAGTCTCACACAGGACCCCCAGTAGTGTTTAATCAGACATGTGGTCATCCCGTGGCCCATATCAAGCCAAGACATAAAATCAAGATTAAACACTGGTTCACAGAGCTCATGCATTCCTTATCTCGTACCACAGCCTCTGTACATACCATGCCAGCTCCCTTCCCTTGTTTTTTTCATTATTTTCTGCTCAGAATGATCTTATTTCAGATCTAAGCCCTACTCATACACTGACTCAGTTTTAACATCTGAACGTTCCCATAATGCTACACTCACGCCTACTCTCTGCTGCTCTTACATCACACTGTGTTACCTTTTCCTAGTACATCAGTGGCCCTGCATGTATCCACTCGCAGCTTCTTGAAAACTTCTAGAAGTCTAAATCACTTCTATATTATTGTAGAGTCTCTTCTAAGTCCTACAAGAGTACCTAGTGGATAGAAGACACTCAACAGACTTGTTCTAGGTGAGAAAACGACCACTTAAATAAATAAAGGAATATATTATATACATTGCACAGTGGAACATTCTAATCAACGCATTTCGTATTCTCAGTTTATAAGTACTGGCCTCAAGAAATATTTAAGGTTTTTTCCCATTTTCTATCCCTAATACTGGTTCTTAAACCACCAGACTCAGGAGCAAGAATTTCGTATCATCTTACTCAACTAAATTGAGCTTTGACAGCTCACCAGAATGGTGAGAAATTCAATTTCAGTTACATCTGGGGGTGTCAAGGCATAATTCTCAAAATTCTAAAAATATAATTTTACACAAATATATAAGGAACATGTGTCAAAAGATTTACATAATTCATTAATGAGGGAAGGCAGAATGAAAAAAAGCTGGCTTAAAGGATGACACGCGAAAATGATCTATAACTGGTCAGTGATATAAAGAGAAAAAAAGAATAGTTGATAACTTAAGCATAAAACCAATGACAGTTAGTGCTATACCATCACTTTTGAGGCTACTAAAGAAATATTCATAGTATAACCAGGTGAAAATTGTTTACTTTCTTTTAGGCTTGTATAATTGTACTGGTTTGAATGAGCATGAACCCAGTTTAAACGGAGAATGTTTGAATACTTTGTCCTTGATCTTTGGAACTGTTTGGGAAGGATTGGGAAGATGGATTTGGTGGAGGAGGAATGTCCCTGGGGAAAGGCTTTGGGGTTTTAAAAGCCCAAGCCAACCCCAGTTAGCCCATTTTGCCTCATGATAAGGATCAAGACGTAAGCTGCTAGTTACTGCCACAGGACCATGGTTCCTGCCTGCCGCTGTGTTTCTCACTACAATAGTCATCCTCCAAAGCTGTAAGCTCCAGATAAACTCTTCCTTTTAAAGGTTGTCTCGGTTACAGTGTTTTGTCATAGCAATACCAAAGTAATTAAGACAATAAACTAACACATAATTCTACAATGGTCCAGTGCGCGTATGAGAGTGCCCTTCTCCCAGAGAAAGCAAGTAGTCTGTCCTGGAAACAGTCCTAATGAAGAGGGTAAGGTGAGCCTTAAGTAAGCTATGAGATCGATGTAAAATGCAGATCAAGTTAGATTATGGCACAGTGTGTGTATGTGGTGGGTGTGTAGTAAGGAACAGGGTGCTCCAACAAATAAAGAACAATAGATCATACCAGGACATTGGAGCCAATGTAGATGCAAAAGAAAAAAAGAAAAAAGACCTGCATGTTTCACAGGCCCGAGAAGCTCACTGAAAAGACTTATGAATTACAACGATTAACTCTCCATGACTTGTCTGGATGAAGTCTAAGCTGCAGAGTCTGCTGTAAGTTTAGGATGAGCATCTGGCCACTTTACTATTGGAGTCTCCAGGAAGAGAACTGTTCTCATAGAAAACTACAAACTTTATTTTTACTAACAGCTTAGTAGAATCCCATGGTGTCTACTTACCAAATTTCTACCATTGACTCTTCTATGGACAAACAGAATGATGGAGCTAGGAAGTTTTTTATTAAATGAGGTGACCCAGTTTCAGGAAAAAAAAAATATATATATATATATATATATATATATATAGAGAGAGAGAGAGAGAGAGAGAGAGAGAGAGAGAGAGATAGATAAGTAGATATATCTTGTGTCCCCTCTCACCTCAGATCCTAACTTTCCATGCCTGTCTGTGTTTAAGTGTTTGTAAGAACATGACGTGACCATAAAACTAAATAGGAGACCTCAGAAGAGGGTGTAGGAGATGTTGAGAAGTTGGGAAAAGTATTACAAGTAGCAAGAAAGTGAAAAGGCTGGCATTTGGAGTTGGAGTGCGTGAGAGAAGGTTCTGGTTTTACCAATCTTTTTTTTTTTTTTTTAAGTTGATCTTATGGCTACCATTGTGTGTGTGTGTGTGTGTGTGTGTGTGTGTGTGTGTATGTGTGTGTGTGTTTTAACATAATTCTTTTATTTTTTGGAAATTTCACATCATGCACCCCAATCCCGCTCACTCAACAGTCCCTCCAAATCTGTCCCTCACCCCTGCAGCATGCCCCCAAATGAACTCCCCAGAAAATTCATTAAAAACAAAAGGAAACACACAAACAAACCATCAAAACCACCTTGTTCCTCCATCTTTCTAGCATCCCCCTCATTCATCCCTGTGGCATTGTGGGCCATGTTGTATCACACAGTATACTTTGTCCACTCAGCCACACCCACATTGTGTTCATTGCAGTGAGTCATTGGTCTGGTTCAAGGCCTCCATCTGGCACACCTTCATCACTGGAGCCTCATCAAAGCTCTTGTATATCCTGCTGTTGACCCAAGTCAAGGAGGTCCTGTGGCTGTTGTTCCACAGGACCAAAATGTTCAAACTCAAACAGGTCATAGATGGGGTGGATATTAGGGTGGGCCAACCCAAGGTCTAGGATGTGGGTCTGGGTGGTAGCTGAGCTGGTCTGTCTGGACCACTGGGACTGCATCCCTCAGGTGAGGGGCATGACCAGCTCTCCTAGGCCCTTGCCATCAGGGCCAGCTCTCCCATGCCCATCTTGTGGGTGGCAGGACAAGGTTTTCTGTTGCAGTGTCCGGCAAGGGGCAGGGCCAGCTATCCTAGGCCAGTGAAGGACAGGGCCAGCTCAGCATAGCCCTTGGATTTCAACATGGATGGTATGTGCCCCTGTGGTAACATGGGCCATGGACATCAGCACAAATCCCAGCTGCAGAAGAATACTGACTCAAACATGGTCCTCAGCAACAGCTCAGGCCCAGAAGTCACCATGGCTCTGGTGTAAGCACAGGACCAGATCAGAATGGCCCTGGTGGCAGCAAGGCCCTTGGGCACCAACATGGTCTCATGTAGTTGTCCAGACCTCGGGCATCTGCACAGTCCCTGGCGGCAATGGGAGCCATGGACATTTGAAACATGAATTCTAGTTTGTATTTAATGAAAACTTGGAGCCAGATAGTGAGGAAAAGCTGGAATATCAGAGAGAGGAAATAGATAAAAATCGGCTCTTACTCAGCCAACTTCTCAGGGTAAAAGCTATCTTCCAGAGTCCTTAGCCTGGCTCATTGCTTCTACAGAATACCTCACTGTCTGCCTACTCCTGCCTGCCTTAAATATCTTTTTTGCACAGTTGTTTCACTTCTGGGCTCAACTCTGCATCATAATCCTAGAGATAGGATTAAAGGTGTGAGCTACTACTACCTGGTAGTTAGGCCTTGAACTCACAGAAACACAGGAAGATCTCTGTTTCCTGAGTTATGGGATTAAAGGTGTAGGTCACCACTCCATCATTCCTATGAGGGGATTAAAGTCATGAGTTACCAACTGCCAGTCCTGTGGTAAGATTAAAGTTAGTCACCACTCTCTGACCCTCCTGGATTAACTGTAGGTGATTCTGTCCTCTGATGTTCCAGACTGATTTTATTAAATACAAATTATATCACCACAGACATCTACTCAACCTCTGGCTGCTGCTGCACCATGGACCCAGATATGGCCCACAGCAGTAGCCTAGGCCCAGATGACAGACACCATGGTCCCATGTGGCAGTTCAGGCCACCCAGATCAGCATGACCCTAGCGGCAGCATAGTCCTCTTACACCAACATGGCCACATGTTGCAGCCCAGATCCTGAGCATCTGTGTGGCCTTTGGTGGAACCATGACCACAAACACCAACATAGAACCTGGCTGTGGTAGGACCACCAACCCAGACATAGTCACCGAGAGCAGATGGCTACAGTCTTGTTTGTTAGTTTTTATAGTAACTGTGTAAATTTTTTCTTTACAAGTAATTTTGTATGCTTGTGCTGTAAATTTCAAAGTCATTCTACAATTCAGAAAACCTATAACAGGCCACTGTATTGCTAGATAGACAGTCTTAAAGTGAATCTTTCCTTTGAAGAAAGAATATGCAGACTGAAGTTGGGGATTTTCCTTCGTGGTCTGTGGTTTTAAACCAGAAACAGGTGAATAAGCTGGGTAGGCATGCTACTTCCACCACTTGGATGCAGAGTAAGGGCTTAGAAATGTAGATGAAGCCACCTTACAATGAGCTGCACTTACCTATCTGTCAACAAAGGAGAAAGTCAAGACACTGCTCTACATCCTACACCCAGGAGGGATGGGCTGAGCCTGTGTCCTGACAGAGACTCCCAGGCATGACAGTGTTTCCTAAAAGAAGCCAGAGAGGTGCCATTCATATTGATGTCCCAACTAATTCTCCATGGAAGAAACATCCTCCTCTACAGAAAACCAAAAGAAACATCTGTTTCTAGTTTGTCACCCTAACCAAATGTAGACCTTCTCTACCCTTAATTCTTGATGTAGTGCCAATTTCAACACCTTGGACAAGTCACTTACTTTCTCTGCTCTGGAGCACCTGTAAAATACAAATAACGCCACTCAGGGATGTGGTGGGCATGCTGGATGGATGCACAGAACAAAAGCACGATGGAGCACCAAGCGCACTTGCCAGTCTGGCAAAATGTTGATGCTAGCCTTGAACAGTTTGTATTACTTTCTAAAAATAAAAAAAGGCTGCTAAGGAAAATTTATGAAAATTCATCTTTTAACTCATATAATTTTCGTAAAACTCTGGAAGTGTTAGCTTGTAAACAATGCCAGATACTCATTTTCTTTATAAATATCTATAATTGAAATCGGCTTTACAAAACAGAACAAATGCAAGCAAATTATATGCATGCGATTAATTACGATTTTTTGTCTTATTAACAAAGGCTTATGTTAATCTGAATTAGGAATGTATAGAGCATCCCTGAACTTTGTGATCTATTCCTTCGAGCTTAATTCCAAAAAGCCTTAGGAACCACACTATTCCTGATTCATAGAGACAGAGCAGAAAATGAGCCGAAACCGAGACTGAGAATGCTTGTTTCTGAAAAGGTGAGGGAAGAACACGCAGAGCCATTGGTTATCAAAGAAATAGAAATTAAAACTACTAGAATGGCTAAAATTAGAGACTGAAAGGAAGAAATATTTGTAGGATGTGAAATACTTGAACACCCACCCCCTGATAGTGGGAACAGGACATTATGCAACAATTTGTAAATGCTAATTTAACCCCCCTCCAACAACACAAACCTGAATATACATCTGCCCCAAAGACCAAGGAGCTCTTATACCCAAGAGGAATAGGAATGTATACCCACAAGAAGTCCATGATTTACCCTAGCTTGGTTTCTGTTGCTAAGATAAAACACTAACCCAAAACAATGGGGGGGGGGGGTGATTTCTTCATCTTACAACTCCCAGGTCACAATCTATCAGCAGGGGAAGACAAGGTAGAAACCTGGAGGCAGGAACTGAAACAGAATCCATGAACTAGTCACTGCTCACTGGCCTGGCTTTCTCCCAGGCTCATATCCAGCTTCCTTTCTTGGACTGATGGAGATAGATGTGTGGCTGAGAGTCCCTCTTCCTCCATTATGTTTAGATTTCACAGGAAAACCAGTGACTCCCTTTGTGCTGGGTAAGCTTTATGTAGGAAAGTCACCTGAGAGAAGGGAACCTCGATTAAGAAGATGCCTCCATAGGGCCGTGGAGGGACACACGGATCTCCCTGGGCAAGGGAAATAGAAGAGATTTTTGAGCGTGGACTGGGGACAGGTGGGGATGGGAACAGAAGGGATCAGATTGGAGGGTAGGTGGAGGGGGAGAATACTAAAGAGATGCCTGGAAAGGAGGGGCTTCGTTTCTGGGTCAAGTAGAAACCTAGGGCCATGGAAACTGCCAGGAATCTACAAGAATGACCCCAGCTAAGACACCTAGCAATAGCAGATAGATAGTTGGAACTGGCTATCTCCTGTGACCAGGTAAGTAGCTGGAGGAAGTGGAAAACCAACCCAGCCATACAACTTTTGACCTACAGTCTGTCCTGCCTATGAGATGTGTTGGGGTAAGGGGAGGTGCAGAGATTGTGGGAGTGGCCAACCAATGACTAGTCCAGCCAAGAGAGGGAGACCCAGGCCAGGAGAGGGAGCCCACCCCAGTCACTGCCCAGGACTCGGAGGCTGGCTGGATCAGAGACATAGGATAATAGAATCAAACATGATTGGAGAGAGAAAGAGTGAAAAAAAATTCAGTGTAATGATGCCTAACAATGTTCTGCTATACTCATAGATTGGTTCCTAGCCCAATTGTCACCAGAGAGGCATCATCTAGTAACTGATGGAAACAGATGCAGATCCACAGCCAAACATTATGCTGAGCTTGGGGGGGTTTCTACTGAAAGGGGTGGGGAAGGATTGCACAAGCCAGAGGAGTTAACAATATCATAAGAAAATCCACAGAATCAACTAACCTGGGCTCATAGGGGTTCACAGAGACTGAACCGACAATCAGAAGCCTGCATGGGACTGACAGAGACCCTCTACTTATATGTGACAGTTTTATGTAGCTTGGTCTACTTGTGGGACTCTGTCCCTAATGCTTTGTCTAGCTTTTGATACCCTACTCCTCATACTGGGTCGCCTTGCCCAGGTCTAATACAAGGGGAGATGCTTGGTCCTACTGCAACTTGATATGGCATGCTTTGCTGCTCTCTATAGGAGCGAACAGAAACAGAAAAATGGTTGGAGAAGGTGGTGGGGAGAGGAGAGGGAAGAAACTGTGGTCAGGAAGTAAAATAAATAACTGATTTTGAAATTTTAAAAAATAAAAATGTATTTTCCTTAATAAAATGTATTTACATTAAAAAGAAAGGAAGGAAGGAAGGACAGAAGGACAGACAGGAGAAAAGAAACAGAAAATAAGATCTGGCTATAGGGCATTTTCTTAATTAGTGATTGATGGGGAGGGCCCAGCCCACTGTGGGAGGGGCCATCCCTGGGCTGGTGGTTCTGGGTTCTATAAGGCTGAGCAAGTCATGGAGTGAGCCAGTTAGCAGCATCTTCCACGGCCTCTGCATCAGCTCCTGCCTCCAGGCTCCTGAGTGAGTTCCTGACCTCCCTGCTTGTGGTGGTGACGATCTGTTATATGAAACTGTGAGCAAATCAAACCCTTCTGCCCAAGTTTCTTTTAGTCGGGGTGTTTTACCACAGCAACAGTAACTCTAAGACACCTTCATTCACAAAACTCAAACATAAAAGATAACCGCCTGTGGTACATTTGTGACACAGAAGTGGTTGGCAGTGAAAAATGTACAGATACATACAAGATGTATCCCACATGTGCCATACAAAGAAAGAGAAGACGCAAACATGAAATGGTATCTATGCATTGATTTATCTGTAGTCACATAAAACGTAAAATTGTCAATAGCAAAAAATAAAAATCGGAAATATGGTGGCTCTGGAGGGAATGTTCTGAGATGAGAAGAATATTTGATTACTAATAAAAAAAAGCATGTGTGTGTGTGTGTGTGTGTGTGTGTGTGTGTGTACACTTGTCAGAACATATCAAATTGTGCACTTAGGATTTCTGCTTTTTATCACATATACAGTTGCCATAACGTAACTGAGAAGTGTCTACACTCTAGTTAGTAGGATTGCTTTCCTCAGTGGTATAGATAAGCATTTGTGCTTCATTTTAGGTGGAAGGAAAAAGGGACCAAGCTTCTTATTGTCAGGGGGAGAAGCGGCAAACACAAGGAGAAAAGTTAGAAGGGGCGCTAAGGGTAAGTGGTACTGGAAGTATATGTGCGGGATCCACCTTTTAGTACATAAATGGCTGTGTTTCCTAGCTCTAGACCTGGACACATGGCACACATGGGGCCCTAAATACAACCAAAATGAACCAATGACTCCTTAGATGAAGGTCTAGTAACCCAGGCCCAGGACATCAAAAGCCCAAGGTGCTCTGTAGCAGAAACTGAGTAGATTCTTAACAGGGTGGAAAACTCAAAAGAGCCTGAATCCGTTCAAAGCATGGCCACTGGTCAAGTATGCAAGACTGGAGAATCTCTGATAATGATTTATTTTATTTGTATAAAGTAAACCTCCATTCCCTCACAGTTATAACCACAAACACATGTGCAGATGTACAGAGAGTTCTTTCTTATGGAAAACCCACCTAATAAATACAGAAGAAATGGAGTTAGAAGAAGCACCAGTGAATGAGGAAGCCACCTTGAAGATGGTAAACATTTGATGATCGAATACAGTCTCAAACTATTTTCTCACAAATTACCTATTACTTACAAATGGAAATGAAGAAACTAGTCAGCTATTGTTTTAGCCACTAATTTCGGCACTCACTTGTGATTTTTGCCTATAATATTACTATGGTGCCATTGCAAACTTTTTTTAAAAGGTCAGTTTATTTCAAAAAAGTTTACTTTTTTTTTTTCAAAAACTACAAACAATTTATTTTCTTCCCAGCTCCTCCTTCTCTGTCTCCCTCCCTCTATTCCTTCTTTCTCATTTTGAAAGAGCACACACACACACACACACACACACACACACATATTGTAGACTGGCTTTGAACCGTCAGTACCTTGCCTTGGCCTCCCAAGTGCTGGGATCACAAACCTTTGCCACCATGGATTAACTCCTGGAAGCTCAGTAGTGTTGGTTTGGCCCATGAGCCTTGGTACTGAAACACCCCCCCCACCCCCCACCCCCTACCCCCGTCTAGCTTGCTAATCTTTGCTATTAAGAGAGGTTTTTAAAACAGTGTGCTATAGTTCATCAGCAGCAGCAGCAGCAGAGATCAAGCGTAGGACCTCATATGCACTAGATAAGCATGATACCACTGAGCTATATCCTGAAACTCTTAGGTGTTTAGTTGCAGGCTCGTAACTGAGCCTCCGCATCGCATCTTTTCATGTTTCAATCAGCCGTATTTCCTTTTTTGGTGATTTTTTATAAAGATTCATCTATTTATTTTACATCCCAGAGGAAACCGCCTGCCCCATACTCCCCGCCCAATCCCTCTCCCCACCCCACCCCACCCCACCCCACCCCAGTTGCCTCCTCTCCATCCAGAAAAGGCAGGTCTTCTATAATCCTCAACAAAACAGGACTTATCAAGATGCAGTAAGACTAAGAACCTCCCCCAATGTACTAAAGTTGGGCAAAGTGACCCAGCCTGAGAAGTAGGGTCCCCAAAGCCAGCAATAGTCAGATACAGCCCCAATTCCCACTGTCAGGAGTGCCACAGAGGAGCAAGCTGGTACCCAACTGTAGCATACATACAGTGTCTAGGTCCCTCTCAATTCAGGCTCCCTGGTTATTGGTCCAGTCTCTGTGAGCCCCAGGAGCCCAGGATAGTCAGGTGACTGCCTGAGCTCTCTCTGCAGTGGCGTCCTTGACCCAGCTCGCACACTCCCACCCCTCCGTAGGATCCACAAACTTCGCCCAATGTTTTGGCTGTGGGTCTTCACATCTGTCTCTATCAGTTGCTTGATGAAGTCTTTCTGATGACAATAGGGCCAGGCATCAATCTGGTCACAGGAGACAGCCAGCTCAGGCTACTTACTCACTGTTTCTACGAGTCTAAGCTGGGGTCCTCCCGCACAGACTCCTGGGAGATTCCCCTGCACCAGGCCAGGTTTTCATCCTGACCCTGTTATACCTCCCACCCCAGCAGTCCCCCTCACCACTCTCTCCCTCTGTGCCTGCCCACTCTGGCTGATTGCTCATATTCCCATCCCCACCTGCTCTCAATCCACTCACAAAATCTCTTCCCAGGGAGATCTGGATGACCCCCCACGAACTCTCCTTGTTACCTAGTCTCTCTGGATATGTGGATTGTAGTGTAATTAGCCTTTATTTTACAGCTTATAGTTTGGGCAACATTTGAAAACACACTTCTTCATTTCAATTTTGTTATACTAGAATTAATGCAGTAAGGAAAAGATAACACAATAAGGAAAAGATATTGTGCTCTCTAGTTTTCATGTCATCTTGACACAAGCTAGAGTTATCTATGAGGAGGGAGCCTCAGTTGAGAGATTGCCTCCATAAGATTGGGCTATAGGCAAGCCTAATGGGCATTTTCTTAATTAACGATTGAAGTGAAGGGTCCCAGCCCATTGTGAGTGGTCATCCCTGGGCTGACAGTACTGGGTTCTATAAGTAAGCATGCTAAGCAAGCCATGTGAGGCAAGCCAGTAAACAGCATTCTTCCACATCTCATCATGTTCCTACCCTCCTGCCCTGCCCGTCCCTCAGTGATGGACTCTTGTAGAATATTATTTTAAGGTATATTGCTTTTGTTTATGCTGTGAAACATTTGTTTAATGATGCAAGTATGTGTTATATTTGGTTGATTAAATAAAATTCACCGGTGGTCAGGAGTCTTAGTCAGCAACTAGCTGACAGGAAGTGGTAGGGAGGAGTCAGGTGAAAAATGGTTTTTAAGTGGGAGAGAAGAGAAGCAAGAGGACCTTTGGGAGAAGTAAGCAAGGAGAGGAGGTGAGCAACTTGCCATTCAGCCTCTCTGAGGACCAGAATTCAGAGATTTAGATAAGTTACCTTGGTAACTCAGCTTCACAGAGTTAAATTAATGCAGCATAAACAAAAGTAAAACACTTTAAGATAGTATTCTACAACAATGGGCTGAAGCATGGAAGCAAATAAACCCTTTCCTCCCCAAGCTGCTCTAGGTCACAGTGTTTATCCACAGCATTCAAAACCTAAGACGCATTAAGGAAGATAATTCTTCGTCAATTATACAAGCTTCAGTATCTTTCCCAGGTTTGTGTTTGCCTTTCTTTTTGAATTTTGAGTATTATTCCGTGTATATGTGTCTTAGTCACTATTCTATTGCTGTAGAGAGGCATCATGGCCAAGGCAACTTACAAGGAAAAGCAATTATTTGGGTGCTTGCTTACAATTTCAGAAGATGAGTCCATTTCCATCATGGTGGGCTTCATGGCAGCAGGCAAATAGGCATGGTGCTGGAGCAGTAGCTGAGAGCTCACACTTATCTGCAAGCTGCAGTTAGAAGGGACCAGGGAGACTGGGCCTAGAGTGAGCTTTTGAAACCTCAGCACTCACCTCCAGTGACACATCTCTATGGTATGAATTATTTACTGGCAATTGATTATATAAAGAATTAATATTTATTAAGGGTTTATATAAATACTGATATAAGATTGAACCTTAGGAGAATTCTTGGAGGGTTGAAATTTCTCACAAGGCACAGGAACAAAGAGAAACAAAGAGGAAAGGTGAGCAGTGTGTAGCATGTCTTCAAAGGGGGCTGGCCACACCCCATCCCTTTTGTCTAAGTAAGAGAGTTTTTAACTTAAGTATAAGACTGTATATAGTAGAAATAAATTATAAGATAATGTTTAGGAGAGGGAAAGTAACATAAATAAGCTTAAACTATAACTAACAAACAACAAAGTATATCTTAAATGTTTAGAACATTGGTAACAGGCAATATCTAGAAATTATTTTAAAGCTGTTTATCTTGAATGGTATGAATTTAATAGTTGAATGTTTTCACCTAAGGTATGAGAGGGTAGGAACCTTGATTACTTAGTTTTAAACTTCATTAAAGACCTGAGAAGGAAAATATACTACTTGAATAAGCCGAAAGAATGAGCAAGTAACTTCTAAAATAGAACAGTGACAGTCAGCTGCTTGGACGGTTATTTATAGTTTTTTTTTTTTTTTTTTTTTTTTTTTTCGTAAAGTTGGAGTATTTATTTATTTATTTTTGACTATAGGCCAGGATACCTGACAGAACTTTTTAGAAACTATTTTTGAGAAACTGTCTTATTTTGTCTTGGCAGGTTTTAGTAGTCTTTATTTTTTATTTTGTTTGTTTGGATTGGACAACATATTTATTGTCAGCAGTCAAGGCAAAGACAGTTAAGAGGCATGACTCCAACAAGGCCACACCTCCTAATTCTTCCCAAACAGTTCCACTAACTAGAGACCAAACACTCAAATATATGAGCCTAAGGGGCCATTCTCAATCAAACAATTATAAAGTGCATCTACTATCATATAGTAGAACTTATCTCTTTGTGTAGTTTCTTAAAAGAGTTTTTCTGATTCTGATATTAATAAATCTTTATTTTATATACTATTTTGTTATTTTAAAATTTATAATTACATATACAATTGACATGAGAATTGATCTAGTTGCTTCAGTGATCTAGTATCAACAGTATTATTGATTTAGTACCCAAATACAAATTTAGCTCAGGGAGCTAGCACCGCCCCCCTTCCATTACAGTACCTATTTGTTGCACGGACAGTCTTTTTTCAATAATTCAACATGGGTACAGATTTTAGGATAATTATTTTTATTAAAATGTAAGAATTATTACTGTCTCACTTCATCATCTTGTGTCTTGAATATGTTAGAATGTAAAGTAGCAAAATAGTGACCCTGAGAAAGCTGATACCGTTTCCTCAAATACTGGGTCTTTGACAGACACAGGTTATGGGGGGGGGGGGGTATTCCATCTATTTCATCCTTATGAATTGTTACTCTTCTCTCATCGAATCTACCTCGGTGTTGCTTGAGCATCCATAAGTGGAATTTTAGTTCATCGCTCAATGGGGGAAAGGTTTGTTCTTTCCCTTTCCTGTGCTAATCAAAACCCCACAGTGAGATTAATCTGTGGCTATCAAGCATGACAAAGCACACTCTTATCCCAGCACTTGTTAGCTAGAGGCAGACAGATCTTCCTGAGTCTGGGGCCAGCATGGATTACATAGCAAGGAAGCCAGCTAGGACCACGAAGTGGAACTCTGTCAGAAACAAACCACCAGGGCTGCATATATCAACCCTAGGTCAGGTCGGGTGCATTCCCCCCTCCCCCCACCATGACAATGAAATAGGACACTCTACATGTTGGTTTGGGGTTGCTCTTACAACAGTATGTAAATTCTTTTAGACAATGAGAAAAGGAACACCCTCAGTGGGAAAGCATGGGTCACTGTGGACTGCTCCTGGGCTTCACACTACCACTCAGGCGTAGACTGCATCCCCCTCAAAGCAAACCAAAATGGCAGCACACAGTTCCCACTTCACTTTTGAGATTAAATGTAATTACTCTCATTTATCCCAAACCCTCCCGGCTGTCCTGAAACTCACTCTGTAGACCAGGCTGGCCTCAAAATCACAGAGATCCACCTGCCTCTGCCTCCTGAGTGCTGGGACTAAATATGTGCACCACCACTTTCTGGCTGATAGGCCTTGATGGATCTCTGTCTCCTGAGTGATGGGATTAAAAACATGGGTCACCAGTGCCTGACCTTCATGGCTTCACTCTATGGGTGGCTCTGTCCTCTGATATTCCAGACTATTTTTGTTAAATGTACAATATATCACCACACACACATATATTCCTAAATGTAACCCACTCAGTCCATATAATGTTCCTTATATGCATGTGTCTTCAGAGCTGACCACCGGTGTTGGATGACCCATCTCCAGGGAGGACTGATCCTCCGGCTCTCAGCCGTCCTTAACTGCCTGTAGTTCTTTGTGTAGGGTTGAAGCCAGCTGGACTTTCCCCTTCCATTTTGGCCTGTCTGTTGAAAACTACGCATCCAAATGGAAAGTTTCTCATGCAAGACGAATGAGAGGAGGGGACACGTGAGGAAGTGAGTCAACACCGCCGCCTGAGAAGAAGAACGACTGCTGAGAGGTGTAGCTGCAGTGGAAACTGGAGAGTCGGAGAAACTGGAGAAAAGCAGGAAATAATGAAAGCATCGCTTTCCCTAACCCGGGAGTCGTCACTGGAGCCCTGGACAAGTGTTCTCAGTTCACGGACAGAGTGAAGGGAACAGCGTACCGTGACTCTCGGTTCTCTCAAAGGAGGCAAGGGACTCTTTAATTACAGGCAGATATCCAGTCTGAAAGGATTTAAAGAAAGGAGAACTTGGAGCTGGGCTTGGCATCTGAGAGGACCATGAGGATTTCAAGGTCATCCTTAGTCACATATCAGTTCCAGACCAGCTTGGTTATGTAAGGCCCCACCTCAAAAAAACAGGTTATTGTCATAGTTGGTCCTGTGTTTAAATGGCATCAGGAAACAACCAGGTCTATTAAATACTTCAAATGTCTACCTCCTTTGACCCAGAGATTGTCTTCTAAGAGTCTAGTCTATGGGAAACATATACACTCAGGAACTTTGTACAGAAATATTTGCTACAAGAGTATTGATACTAGTGTGTGAGTGAGGCATTTTAATTATGTAGGAGCAGGGGGATTATTAGATGCATTTCAGAGTGCTTATACTACAGAAAAGAACAACCTTCACCAAGAAATGGCAAAAGACTGTGTGGAATGTGGGTATCCTGGGGGAAAACAGCACACAGCAGAGCATTATTCATAAATTCATATTTGGTTTATTTTTCCAGGATGAGATTAAAGTGTTTTGAGCTAAATACATTTAATTTCATAATCATCAATTACATGGTTAATTTTTATCAAAGAGGCCATGTCTGCATGTTTGCACTATCCCAGCCCTTTCAGGACCTGCTGGGACATTACTTGAACATCCCTCTCAAGCCGTCATTTAAGCAGCCTGCTGTGTTAGACTTGATGACTTTGATGACATAAGATCCTCTCTTTTTGTGGTTTGCTTCAATTTGGAAAAATGGAAGCCCCACGGTGACAAAATGGTTATAACTACACTTAGTGATATTTTTATCTCCAAAAATTGCCAAGTGGCAATGTGCTAAGCTGCATCCAGCTCAAAAGGCGAATTTCAAAGAACATTAATAAGAGAAGCCAGTGCCAGTAATGTTCACAGTGCCCCAGAGACTCAGACGCTCTCAACAGTGTCCTTGTCATCAGCCTGGCTTCCAGACAGCTCCATCCCACACATCTGCCATTAGAGATCCACTGAACAGTCTATCTTCCCCCTTATCTATCTTACTCACAGACTAGAAATTCACAGAAGTAGGGACCACATCTGTCAATCACAGTCTTTGGCAAATACAAAGTGCTCAGTTAATTTGTTGGGTGAACGTGTGAACCCCAAAGTGCCCTTAGGGGGGGGACCATGCTTGAGGACTAGAGGTTAGAAGAAGTTCTGTTTGAGTCTTTATTCTTTTTCAATGACCTTGTTCTAACCCAAGTTTTAAAAAAAAATCTTGGATTAAGTAAGTGACCACCATCTCAAAGCATGGCTGACAAGCCTTACGGAAAGCATGCTACTGCCCAAAGGAGGATGTGTCTGCAGGGAAGTCACTCTTTCCACTAAAGAAACCAAGTACAAAGGCCCTCGTACCGCCACCTGAGAAGTCTGACAGAGATGTTCAAATTATGAAGAATGTTGAAGAAAAACTGCAGGGTCACAAATAAGTAAAGAAAAATCATCCAGGATATAATAAGTAGCTAGGGGTAACCAGTTACTAAAATTATATTGAAAGGTGCAATTGCTTATAAACACCAATAATTAAGAGTGTTTTTTTAAAAAAAACTTTGAACAAATAAAATTGTTTCTAAATGTTTTTAAAGCAGTTTCTGCTATAATTTTCTGTATTTGTTCCTTGTTCCTTTTTTATGCTTTTTAAAAATCATGACTTGAAGTTGTTCTAATTATTTTTCTAACTACATTTTTTTCTTTTTTCTTAGACTATAAATCCATAGAAGTAGGGACCATATCTGTCAATCACACACTCTGTCAAATAATTGGTACTCAGTTAATTTGTTGGATGAATGTGCAGTTGGATTAAAAGCGTTATAAGGATCCACTTATGATCTTAGACCAGCTAAGTGTGAAACAGAAATAGAATGGGAACTCATTAGTGAGACTCTGTAGGTCATAAGAAAAGAAATTTATCCCAGAAAGGATAGAGCATGTTAATGCCTTTTAATGGTTCTTTTGTAAAGAAAAATTGCAAATTAGTACCTTAATTTGCCTGCTTAAGTCAACTTCTCAAGCCCATAAAATGTTAGGAACAAATGTGTTCATGAGTCACGGAAGTTCTCTAGCCCATAAGGTAGGTTGAGTGTTCACAAAGAATACAGGTTGCTGAGGAGATCCGTCTCACTGTCAATTCTTGCTCCTGATGAGCATGTGCAGTCCTGAGTCAGATATATCATGTCCACTTAGCTGAGGCTGCGGCACTGGAATGAGTTGTTCATTTGGATGGTATATGCTTTAAGCAAGTCCTCACTGGAGACAGATGCACTGTGGGTGAAGGGTGTGGAGTTTGCGATTTGCTTTAGAATAATCAGGAGCCAGGCTGGCAGTACACGAAAAACAAGCTGACAGGAGCTGATGGCCCCGGGAACTAAGCCTGGGTATGTGGTCTCTTGCCAGTGTCTCTCCTCCAATGTTGTATAGTAAAGAGGGAAACAAACTACTTTGTATATATAGGTTAGAATATTGGTACCTAAATGACCGGGCGAGTTTCTAAACACTCTCTGTTCTGTTTCATCTGGGATGCTAATTCTTACCTTGCACAGGGCTGTTAGGATTAATGAAATGCAGATGTGAGACTTAGAACAATGATTGTCATAGTGTGAGAGCTCATGAATATTATTGGAGAGGGAGACACATAGGTGAAAGTCTGGACACATCTGGACCAAAACATTAGTTAAGGTGAGGGAATTATATGTGATATTAATATTCTTTTTTCTAATATTTAAAAGTGTGAATGAATGTGTATTGCTTGTATAATAAAACTTTAGCTGAATATTGCCTCAGATACTTTTACAAAGTGCAATAATCTAGCTAGTGAATTTTGGTGACCAGGAAATAATTATTAAGGAAGAGTTAGCAAGAGTTAAGAGAAAATCACCACAGAAGGGCTGTGTAGCCAGGGGCAGAGGAGACAAGTCTGAGAGGTGAGGACAGCCCTTTGGGGACTGCTGGTCCTGCACAGATGTCCTGTCAACTTGCTAGTTTTCCTCTGACTGTGATGTCAGTCCTTACCTGGGTCATTTACTCTACAGATGGCTTCTTGAGGCGAGTACCTTTTCCTGACAGTTATAATGGAGCCTGAACAGAGACTGGAGTCTGGAACGATGGACAATGGATTCCAAACTGGTCTCCCCAGCAGCCAGGAACCAGGCAAACCGGCTTTCCGGGGTCCCAGCAGCCCCTTATCAATGGGGTTGGCCACGTGCCCTTCAGGGGCCCGGGACCCTGGGTAAGCATCCTCGGATCTTATCACCTGACACCTGAATCCCACCACATCTACCCACAGTCAGTCTAGGAGAATCAGACAATGGTAACTTGTAGGGGGATTATGTTGTTCCATTTTAAATAATTGTTCTACCCACTGGTTTAATAAAAAGCACTGATTGGCCAAAGGCAGACAGGAAGTGTGGGCGGGGCTACCAGACTAAGAAGACTCTAGGAACAGATGGAACAGAGCAGAGTGCCAGAGAGAAGCCAGAAGAAGCAGAGGACAACTATGCTGTTCTGAGAAAAGGTACTAAGCCGCATGGCTGAGCAGGATAAGAGTCATGGGTTAGATTAAAGGTAAAGAGTTAGCAAGTTATATGACTGGGCCTTAGGCTGATCAGCCTAAAACTATTGTAAAGCATCTGTGTGTCTCTGCGGGTCTGTAGGTCTGTAGGCCTAAACCTTGAGATTAGGCCCAAAAGTTCGGGACAGAAACTCATACTACAGTAACTCACATCTTTAATCCTAGCACAGGGAATATCCCAGAGTGGTAACCTACGCCCTTAATCCCAGCAAATCTGAGTTTGAGGTCAGCTTAGTTTAGAGGGAATTCCAGGCTCCCAGGCAGGCAGGTGGTGCCACGCCTTTAATTTTAACCTGGATGTGAAACAACTGGAAGAAGATATTTAAGGCTGGCATAGAAAGGCAGAGCAGACAGTAGAAGCCAAGAAGAGCGAGGCTGAGGAGTCTGGAAGACAGCTGGGTGGGATTTGACTGTGGTGTTTCCTCTCTCTGATATCTCAGCCTTTCCCTGAGATCTGGCTTTGAGTTTCCTTTATTCGTGCAACAATATCCCAGAATGAAGTACATTTCTCATTCTCCCTTACATTGCTTGTGACCATATGAACAAATTCATTCAATGGGACATTGATGTCTAGGAACGAACTTTAAGGGAGGGGTTGTGAGCAGTTCTTCCCTCTGCCCATCATGCTGATTTGAGCAGGTTCAAGCAGATAAGATCTGCTGGAACCCAAAGAGGAAAGGATGCTCTGGCAAACTTGGGTGACTTCCTCTTGTTTAAGTAAAGGTAACAAGATGCTTCATTTGGGCTACCTTCAATCTGTGTCTCTGTAACATTTTCTTAAACCTCTGTACCCATTTCTTAAACCATATACTTACCTACCTCTGATCCACACTTCAAGACTGAACTCTTGAAAGGGTTACACATGCAAGTAGAGCCTCTGAATGATAAGTTGAAAAACATGAAGCGTGTGCTAATTCAGGATATAATATCACAAAAATCAAAAATCCTCAAAGCTTATCAGTGGTTCTCAGCCTTCCTAACGCTGTGTTCCTCTCTAATACAGCTCTTTTGGTGTGTTGCAGTAACCACCCCAACCATAAAATTATTTTTGTTGCTACTTCATAACTGCAATTTTGCTGTTGTTATGAGTCATGGTGTAAATATCTAGCATGCAGGATATCTGATATGTGACCCTTGTGGAGGTTGTGACCCACGAGTTGAGAACCACTGGCTCTAGATTCATGAAACTGTGTGATCAAAATAAGAAAAATTCAAAGAAAACTACAATTATAAAATCAAAATATAGCTGCTAAAAATCCAAAAAGAAGATCTTGGTGGCAAAAAAGACGTATTTGCTTGGTGCATGGAAATAGAGCAACCCCCAAAGAAATATCTCTTAAATGAGTAAACAATGGCTCGTCTGAAGTTTGATAGAGTAAGACTGCTTTGTTTCTCAGCCTGCTGTGGTAGACAGTTTTGAGATGAGCACCAGGAGGCCTGAGTTCTAAATCCAGCCTGTCTTAATTAGCAGTAAAATTAGACTACTCACTTCTCCCTCTAGGCCGCTGTGTCCTTGCTGCAAAATGAAGACACCAGACTTTGCCCTCGATGATGGCAGAGTAGTTTATTGAAGACCAACCTCATGGACCAGAAAAGGCTAGATAAGACTATAAAGCCATCAAAAAACATTGAGTTAAATGGCAGCAGAGAGATGCATGTAGCTAGCAACATAATTCCTAGTTTGAGTAGACAAGAACCCAAGGAGAACATGGTGCCAAAGTCCAACAGTTAACCTTGGCTTTTGGCAACGCACAAGTACCAAGAAAAAGAACACTGGGTGTGTGTTCTTAAGTATTTTCCTTCCCCTAGAAGCAATAAAAGCATTATTTTATGTAAAATAATAAGAAGCTGCGGATGCACATTGGAAACCTCTGAGATATTCACTTAAAAAAAAGTAAAATAATGTATAGTTAACCAGCTTTCAGAGAAGAAATTAAAAAAAAAAAAAAACCACTTGATTTATCCATAATCCATAGTAACAATGTAGATTTGTGGTTACCAGGGGCAGGGAAGAGGAGAATGGGAAGCAGCTGTCCAAAGGGTAGTGGGATGTGGTAACCTGTGTGTGTGCTATTATCATTCCAAAGACTGAAGTAGGAAGGCTCAGTTTGAGGCCAGCCTGACCTACATAGTGAGGCTTTATCTTAAAACACAAAGGGCTGGGGATGTAGCTCAGTGGTAGAGTGCTTGCTTAGTCTTTGCAAGGCTCTTTGTTCCATTTTCAATACACAAAAAAGGGGTAGAGATGAGATCTCTTTGGGGAATGGTGAAATGGCCTGAAACTAGACAAAGGTATTGGTCTTACAACATAGAGAAGGTACCAAACACCACTGGATTACTCACTTTTGAATGTCTCAGTTTATATTATATAAATGTCACTTCAATGAAGATTAAAAATGTAAAAAAAAAAAAAAAAAAAAAAAAGTTGATCCAAAAAAAAAGAAAGAAAAGGACAGAAGATGCAGAGGCCGTGGAGCTGAGACTGCTGGAAGCATCTCTGGAAATGAGGTTAGGGACAAGTACGGTGCTCAGAGCAAGCTACAGACTCCAGTCCTAAGGACCAACATTGGTCCAAGTCTAAGAGCGTTGACCACCATCAAGACCCATCCAGTCAAGAAAACCAAGAAAGAGCCCTTGCTGGGGAGACTGCAGAAGAAATAGAACATTTCACCAGTGAGTAGAGTACAGGATCACTAGAATAGACGGACATTCTAGTAAAGACGATACCCACCCTCTGCTGATGGATCTTAATCCCTGTCTTGAAGATAAAGTCTACTTTGCAGGATGTAACTTTACCTTGGTAGATATTCTACTGTACTATGGTCTCCATCACTTTATAGGCAGCCTGACAGTTCAAGAAAAGGGGAAGTATCTTAATGCATCTTATTGATATTGTCACATTCAGCATTACCAGACATGAGGCAATCTCTGTCTAGTGTTATCTTCATCAAGAACAGATTGGATGCTATCTCCCACTAGGAGCACCTGCTGTGCAGCAGCACGATTAGAAGCGTAATGGGAGATGTAAATTGGACCATAGCCCTAATGTAAATGAATATGACATCATTATTTATTTGTTAATGTTGGTAGAATTTTTAAGGTGTAAACTTGTCTGTTTTACTTCTCTTTTAGTTGAAGCTTTGAAATTTTTTAGTGTAAAAATTCAGCTGTTATCCAAATGAATCATGATAACATTACAAATTACCTCATATTTATAGGTGAAATTTATTTTAATAAATGTTGCAAAATAGTGACTCAATCTAAAAAAAAAAAAAATCACCCGTCAGTGGTCCACATCTGGCTGTTTACCTTTTCTGTGTTTTCAAAATTCATTTTTAGTTATTTGTAGTAGTTTATTAAAACCCATGATGATTCAGAAAGTGAAGGTAGATATTTGTTCTTAAAATATTTATGTGACCAGTAAATGTGATTTTAAAATAAGAAATTGAGAACAGGTGGAGCAAAATAAGGATATAGGTAGAATATAAACTCAGTATATCAGTAATTTTATTGATTATAAATGGCCTTAACATATCAATTGAAAAGTCAAAATTATTACAAAGTCCATGCTTACTAAAACAAACTTTAATGCCATCCAGGTAAAGGAGGAAAATGAATGAATGACATATAAATACAAACCCAAGACAAGAACTGAGCTGAACCAGGGTCAGACAGGTTAGCATCTGCAGCAACAAGTATTATTAGGGGTAAAAGGGAAATGCTATTTCAATAAAAATTTAGTATACCACAAGGCTATCATAATCCTAAATCTGACTGCCCCAAAAAACGCAATTCCACAAACTCAAAGCAAAACTTAGCAGAATAAAGAGAAATAGACTACAGGATCATGAAAGATTTTACAAATCTCTCCAATAATTCACAGGTGAAGCAGTAAACAAAAAAACCATTAAAAATACTCAAGATTTAAACACAATGATGTATAAACTTGACTTAATTAATTTATAAATTGTGGACCTAAGAGAATATTGTATTCTACAACCTTAGAATACACATTATTCCTTGGTTTTTTTCCCCTCAAATTCTTCTATTCCAAAATTGGAATTCATGAGGACAGAAAGAAAGTCTCAACACCATTCAGAGGGCTAAAGTAATATAATAAATATGCTCTGGCCATAGTAGAATGGAGCTGGAATCGATTTAAAAAAAGAAGGAAGAGGTAAACTCACGGATTACGGTTGGTGGCACCGTATTGCATTCTTGAACGTTAATATTAAAGAAAACGGCGTTTCTATCTTTAACAGCACTTTTATCACTAGAGAAAATCCAAGTCAAACCCACACTGAGATCACACCTCACACAGTTGTGTAGTTGGGTCATCCACATCTATACGTTCATCTAACCTCTGATTTGAAAGATTTTTTTTTTTAAAGTGTCTATGTGAACATATAAAGGCCTTTTTATCCATTATTTCCTAAATCATGCTATTTCCATAGCGTTTACATTGTGTTAGGTAATACGAAGTTGATTTACAGTGTATGGGAGGATGAGCAAAGGTGCTCACAAATGAACAACACTGTGCAAGGAATGTGAAAACTTGCCGATTGATGTATCTGGCATGTCCTGGTGCCAGTGCCCCACAGGTAACGAGGGCAGGCTATCATCTGAAGCATAGCAAGAAGTGGTGGGTTGTGGAACACTTGGGCATTGCTAGTGCAATTGTTATTATGTGCCTACTGTGGAAATAGCTCAGTGGTTGCTCAAAGAGCTAAACACAGAATAAGAATTTGTGGCCCAGCCACGTTACTACTAGGTATAACCTCAAAAGGAATTAAAAGTAGAGGGTGTGACAGATACATTTATGCAAATGTTCACTGCAACGTAATTCAAAACGGGTACTAGTCAGTTTTGATCATTGACAAACTATCTGAGCAAACCAGCTTTGTGCTCAAAAGGTTCATTTGATCTCACATTTCAGCCCTAATAAAATCAATCCATTACTCTAAATACAAGGTGAAGCAGAATACCGTGGCAGGGGGATGGCGTGTAAGAGGCTGCTCACCTCACAGGACTCAAATGCAGAGGGACAGACATAGGAGGGGATCCGGGACAAAATATACATACCCTTTACAAACACACCCTCAGGGATCCACTTCATCCAATGAGGCTCCACTGTCTACGGTTTCTACTTCAAGTATTCCACTCAAATACAAACCCCTCAATAGAGTAATCCATTAAATTAGGTCAAAGCATTTATGATCCCCCATCCTTTGGGGATCAAGCCTTTAACACATGAGCCTCTAGGGAGACAGTTTACATTAACACACAATAACCAAAAGGAGTCCAATAAATGAATAAGTAAGAAAAAAAGTGTGACATACATGTATTATACAACCAAATATGTTTTATCATTATTTTATTTGATATGTATAGGTGTTTTGCCTGCATGTATGTTTGTGCATATTTGTGTGCCTAGTGCCCACAGAGAAGAGAGCATTGTATTTCCTGGGACTGGAGTTGCAAATAGTGAGCCCCCATGTATGTGCTGGGAATCACACCTGGAAGAGATTTTCTGGAAGAGCAGCCGGTGATTCATTTCTCTGGTCTCTTGTACAATCAAATATTATTTAACCATGAAAAACCAATTGTGATACTTGTTATAACATCATTCAAAACTGGAACATTACTCAAAGAGAAATATGACAAACACCAACAGACAAATAATCATGATTCCATCTATATGAGGTAGCAGAATCTCCAGGGATCCTTTACCCCCCCCCCCCCCCCCCCCCCGCCATTCCCAGTCTGGGCTATAGGAACACATGCAACCAAGCCCAGAATTTTAGGTGGACTCTGGTAATTCAAACTCATCTCTCATGTCTCAGAGCAAGCACTCTTACCACTGAGATGCCCCCCCCCTCCCAGTTTTCATTTCGGGAGGTTTCCTGCAGGGCAAGCAGCTGAGTGACCTGGAAAGTGATTTCTGGAAGGTATACAGACATCTAAAATGAAAGCCCTGGAGATTAAGATCAGCAGATATAGGACATCAGTCAGTTTGAATTCTCCTGACTAGGGCATGTATGACTCTTTTTGTTTAGGACTTGAAGGCAGTTAAAAACAGTTCACACACCACAGACACCCCTTGATTAAGGGGTAAGTCTGGCATTGACAGGTCCCAGGATAATGGAAGCTTTTTGTAGTTACCATTTCCAGCCTTGCCACTTATGTACTGGGAAGAACCAACTATTCCCTTTTCTATAGTAAATACAATACGTAGAATTTAACAGGCACTTAAAACAGATGTTTTCAATATACATTAGATAAGTTCACTCCATATATACTGTGGTGACAAGGAGAAGTGTGAGGACCATCTCTCTAGTGGTATCTTAGCAGTTAGTCCATAGCTGAGTTTGGAGGCTGCTATCAGAGCCTAAATTGTGGGTGATGCAGGACCATGGAAGGCTTACCACCGCCACTACTACCCAGGATTTCTTTAATATCCTATCAAAGCAGACACAGATACAGAGACATATACATGTAAGAACAACGCACAAAACTGCCACCCCTCACAGACTTGTGCAATGGTGTTGTGTCAGAGTCTCCAGAGTTTCCTGGTCCCAGATGATGTGCTAAAGCCTGTAGAGACTTGTTCATCATCCTTGAGCAGAGCTATGCTTCCACTCACAATGTCACAAAATGAGCACAAGATTCAAGATCCTGTGGAGAAGGAGGAGGTGTGCTGAGCTTAAAGCAGATCCAGGTACCTATAAGGGAAAGCAGAAAGGATTTCAAGCCTTCCCTGGGCCTTCAGGGCTAGCCTGGATGGCAATTTTCATAAATGATGCTACTCAGGCTACCAAACTCACACAGCTGCTCCCCAGTAACTCACTGGGACCTTCTTCTTTCAATCCCCAGAACTGGTTCTGAGCTCTAAACTCAGGGCCCGCATGAGTTGGGGTCAGACTGACATCATTTGCTCTGGAGGGAGCCCTCCTAGTCCATACAAAACTGACACAAACTCCTGCTACCCAGGTAAGGTAGCTGAGAGCAAGATCATGGGCATCACAGAACGGTTGTTAAAAATCGTTGTTCAGCTGATTTCCAAAGTTTGGTGAAACAGTAGGAGCAGAGGCCAAGCTCAGTTCTGGGCACTGTCCATGTGATATGAAGGAGTCATTAATGTCCGCTCCTCGAGTTAGGCTAGATGTTTCCTAAGACCAGGCTACACAGAAAAAAAAAAAAAAAGGCCTTTTTCCTTACCAGGTCTCTGTAGTCCATATGAAACCCCTCAGCACTATTTCCTACCTGACAAGAGACAGCATTGCTTCCCAACACTAGCCTCATCACCAGCATAAAAGTTGGGCAACAGTAATGGGAAAATAAAATGAGTGTCCCATTTTATGAGATAGCCTTAGACACAAGCAAAGGAGAAAGACGTTGAATATTTACTACACACTTGATATGAATTTTCACTCAAGCCAGGGAAGTGGGTGAGTTTCCTATTTTATAGAAAGCCAAGAGAAATTGATGTACAGAGATGCTAATTCTGCAATTTGCCCCAAACCACCGCACTGCTGAGGACATCTGAAATGGAAACTGAGGTCTCCCTGACGGACAGAAAATAAGCCTGGGAAGACAAATGTATCTTTGGAAAGGAAATGATGTAAAGGCAGAGCTGCATGTAAAAGCAGAATAGTAAGCACTTGGATTCATTGTAAAAGTACAACATTTTAAAGATCAGGAATGCATACAGAATTCAAGACATTTCAGATACATTTTCAGAAAATAATAGACCCTTCCCTCCCTGAGTGAGCCTTTCTGGACTCTGGGGGCCTGAGCTGGTGGAAATCCTGTGCATCCTTGGATGAGCTGCCAAAGCCTCTACAGTCTGGTTCAAGAGTTCCCAGGAGAAAGCTGGCAAAGCAAGGAAAATGGGTCTGCACATGTGCATGACAATTCTAGAAATGTAGTTGTGGCTGAGAAAGGAGAAGCAAGGAGACAGCTAGACGGACACCAAGGCTTGTAGCCCAGGTAAGCAGTGGATGTGACTGAGACCAGCTCCGCTTAGGAGCAAGGAAGACCTAGGGATAGGGAGATCACCTGATGACGATTCCTATGTGCTCTCAGTCACCTCTTCTGATTTATCTACTGGAAAACAGATTTCAAAAACTAAAAGGGTATTCTGTGGCATCAGGAAGAGCAGATAAGAAAAGGAATCCTATGCTCCAATAGCAAAGGTGAGATTCTGGGTCATTCCTTCGGAGCTGGTTTCTGCAGCAGCATCCGGTGATGCTGCCACGGAGGTGATACATATCTACTCATTGGGTGAACTAATAAATCAGAAGAGCTCGCTTCTGAGCCAATTCTCCTTCTTCATGATCTGAACGAATCAACGTGGCCTCTTGATATCATGTTCATTTGTCAATTGAAGAACGTGGATTCAACAACCTCCAGCTCAGGTGCCTAGAGGCCTCGTGGCTGAGGATGCTCTTAGTGAGTCTCCGAGTCTCTGAGGCCCAGGGTCAAGGATATTCTTGGAAAAAGAACAAGTGACTCCTGAGCTAGAATGAGACAGGGGGAGGAGGCAGAAAAGAAAGGGCGCACGGCCACGAGAGAGTCCCTAGACGTCTGCGCTCAGTTCTGCTCTAGGAGACGGTAGAGCACACACCATGCATGGAGTTGTCCTAAGCTGGAGGTTGGCTGATTGGAGGTTGGTTGTTGCTAGGAGTAACGACTCCCAGACATTTTCACATTGTTCTTTGTATGTGATCTGAGGGTGTTCCACTGGCCAAGACTGGCAGTGGCCCCTGCCTGTGGGTGGCAGTTACCTGCCGAGGGCAGCCTACAGATGTGCACAGTTTATGGAGGAGCAGGGTACTAGTAGATGTGCCACCCTTGTGAGTATGCTCTTCAGATTCTTGCAGCCCTCACATTATTGGTGAGCTATTCCAGAAAATGGGAGAGGAAGCGAAGCCTGGAGCACAGCCATGGGTTGGTATGTGTAACGTTTTTCATTCCTGCAAGTAAAAGCTCATATTTTATTGTACAGATGGGCTCTGTGACTTTGGTTCCATTCAGTCTCCAAAGCTTAGTGAATAGCATACATATATTGGTTTCTACAATTCTAAGCTTTTCAGCACATATTAGATCAGAATGTATAAAGGTAATCTTAGTTATCCTGAATTTCCATATAAAAACTAACTAAAAGTTGTAGGATCATGGTCCTAAAGCTACTAAAAAATAATCAAAATTTGAGAGACTATGAAACAGGAGTCTTTGTGAGCACCAGACCTCACATTCCTGTACTTGCTCACCTCCTGGAAGCTCTGATAAATCAAAGTTCTGAACCTGCAGAACTAGGATGAAAGGCTGGCTGCACAGGGCCCAGCCAGATTTCAGATGCCCCAGCCAACCTCAATTCCTCATACCAGTTTTCTACTTTATTTGCATCCTAATGAGAGAATATTCTTACAATTATACCCATGCTTGTAATAAGGAAACCTAAGGAAGATTTTATTCAGGGCTGTGATAGGGAGATGGGGCAGAGGATGGCATTTATCTCTAAACACAGGGACTGGTGGTAGCGTATAGCCAAGGATCTGAAATGGGGATGGTAGGTATGGAGAATTACCAAGAGGATTTTGGTAGGTGGACTCTTGCTAAGCCAACTCAGAAGGGTTCTTTCTGAGGAAAGCCAGGGTGATCAGGTGTCAACGGTGAAGCACTCTCTCTAGATTTAGCTTCTTTCTGGACTTGGTTAGGATGGATACAGACATGGAAACCTAAAGTCAAGGCCATTGAAATGAGGCTCAGAGGAGTTCTCCAGAAGTTTGGTCAAGGAGTCCTTGACACGTGACATAATGGCCCAGTTAACATTAATGAAACCACACATTGTGACCTTCGAAATAACCCTGGAGTGTAGAACTAGTTGACACCAGTTGGTTTTACCAATTCAAGATCTTTCCAAAAGTAAAAGTGCTGTTATAAGTGAATGGAAGAGGTGGGCTTAGAACCCAGAATGCCTTGCTTCCTACCCATTGCCCTAACTGCCAGAAGACATAGCTTCTCCTCTTGTTTATTCTCTACTGAGCTTAATGACACCCTCCATCACCAACCTGGACCTGAAGGAACCCAAAGAGATGCGCTCTCATACGACCATCCCACACACACTTCAGTTTCTTTATGGCCTCTAAGGAAACAGTGCTGTGATGGGTATTCTATGATGTGATTTGACAGAAAATAAAAAAGGCATTGTCATACAAAGGAAGGAACAGAGCAGCCTCCTGCGGTCCTTTCTATTTCTGCTTGCTCTGCTTTTGTTTAGTAATAAGGAGGAGGAGACCAAACCAAAGCACTCATATGTAGCAAAAAGTTTTTATTCTCAGAACCTAAAAACAGAACAAGTTTTAATTCATTCGATTTTATTTCAGTTCTGCCAGTGGACATCTGTGCTGTGGGCTTGGAAGCTCTAATACAAGGCTAGTTCTTTTCAATAATTTTCCTTTGACAGTTCCTCTGACAGTGTGAAGAGATGGGTCCTAAGCATGGATTACATCTCTTATGACAATACTTTCCCAGATCTGCGTGGCAAACTGCTACTTTTCTTTTTATGCTAAGATAATAGAAAAGAAAACGGCTCCAATTCAAAAGAGGGAGAAGCAGCAGAACAGCATCAAGGGAACTTAGGTTTCCTGGCTCTGCTACCCACTGGCCAACTACAGCTGAACAGATGACCTGACTTCTGTGGACTTCTTGTCCAATAATACAAAATGCAATGTCTTGACTGCTTAATCTTCATGGTCCTTTCAAACCTCAGAGTTTCTGGAGTTGCTGATACAAGTGGCACCAAATGGCTTTCACTACGTTAGCACTATGTATACACTCACGCACACACACACACACACACACACACACACACAAATATATACATACACACATACATACACACATACATACATACATACATACATACATACATACATACATACATACATACACATACACACCCCCCCACACACACACACACAATCATACATAAATACATCACTTTCGGCAGCTCCCCGGCAGCTCCTCAGAGCTTCCTTTCATACACATTCCTTCTTCCATCTTCTACATCTCCTTCACTACCTACACCCTGAGAAGAATTCACTCCTGCTTTTTCCCAGAGTGCCTCCCACTGCTCTGCACTGCTCTCCACACTGTCTGCTGGGCTCCTCTCAATGGGCCTTCCCTCCTCCTTCCATCCCTAGGCCTCTCTCCTCAGATACTTGGCTTCCCTCTAACTAGACCCACGACCTCCCCGTAGAGTACTTCAAAGCTCTCTTCCTCTCAAGTCCTTCCGGGTCCACACAGCTAAAACTCCCAGAACCAAGTATGCCTTCCTTCACAAGCCCTCTCAGCTTTGAGGTGATGGCTTCCCATCTTACAGGACAGCGGTTCTCAACCTCCCTAAAGGTGCAGCCCTTTAATATAACTCCTCATGCTGTGGTGACTCCCAAGCACAAAAGCATTTTCATTGCTACTTTATAACTGTAACTTTGCAATGTAAATATCTGTATTTACCGATGGTCTTAGGTGGCCCCTGTGAAAGAATCATTCACCCCCGCAAGGGTCTCGCCCACAGGCTGAGAACCACTGTTACAGTGTATCCAATGGTAGCCTTTTATTTTGATTCCTTCAACACTCATGCAGCATCTGCCAGGTCCCGGTATCATACCCTTGTTTCCCAGCTCTGGGTCAGGCACAGATCTGGACTTGCTCTCTCTTCTCATGTTTGTCTCCAAACCTTCCCTGTGGGCTGTTCTCCGGAATCCACCCTGTGCTTCTTTTCCTGTCCTTTTTCAAGCCCTTCCCCAGATGATCTCACCTACCCGCCTCCGCAGCATCCTCCAGACCTCTAGGCTTCCTCTCTCAGAATCTCAGCAACCTCTCCTGTCACACCAGCTGACAATACTGACACTTTCACTTCCCTGGACATTTATAATCCTGTCCCTTAATGCCTCCTGTCTCTGCTTTGTGTTTTTCAATCCTAGGGGTCAAATCCATGACCTGGCACCTGTCAGCAAGATTCTACCACCAATCCCACCCCCTTTAAAGTTCCCCATTTATTTTGGTCCTACTATATGCAAATCCAATGAACAAATGAAAGTTACATATATTTTCTGAACTGTCCCTGCTCAGTTCAGACCTTCTCTTGCTTAGAGTGTGACAGCAAGCTCTTCTTCCTTCGTCTAATTGTTCAGCTTTACAGTCCTCAAAACTGTCCCCACAGCCCTTCCTGAAATACACTTTGACTACATCATTTTTCTGTCCCAAGCCAACACTTAAATTTCCCACAGCAGGCTTATTCCACCGGATTTTAATAACTGGTGGGGGGGGGGACACACTTCAAAAGTGAAAATTGATTTATCAAAATGCATTGCATTAAACATTTCTTTACTGTAGATACTCAAGACAGGTTAACCATCACTTTGAATCCCCAAGACAGTATGAAAGTAGATTACCTTTCAATTTCACCTAACATTTTGAGCATTTGCACCTTAGGAAAGATGCTAGAGTGACAGATGTAGCAGATGGGAGCCCCGGTCCCCACATCTACTTGAAGAAGAGCTCTCCAGGACAGCTGATGCAGTAGAAACACTTGTCACTAGGTAGGCAAGAATTAACCATTGTGTTCGGCCTTTAAGCCTCAGAGTTGTTAGTAGTTAGTATGCATTCAGGTTAAGTTGTGTGCCAAGGAATAACTGACTATTTCAGCCCAGCTGTGGAAGGGAGAATTGGTAATAGTAATAGGTCCCAGGGTGGCACTCAGAAGTATCACTATGATAAAGCAAATGTTATCTGATTTCATTCTCTTGACCAGTACAGTGTGATTATTGTCCCATTTCACAGAGAAAGAAACTAAAGCTTAGAGATGTAAATAAGTTGCAGACAAAAGACTCAGAATTTGAACATAGATCATTTGGCTTCTGGTCCTTGATATTAATAACATGAGGTTCCTATCTCCTGCATCCAGGCAATAAGATCAGAAAGGGTGGGCTTTTGGCACAGCTTGGCTGTTATTAACAACAACTAGATAATTCACTCCCGATGTTTTTATTTAGACATTTCGATTGTCAAAACTGGGAGGCACCCCTGGAGTCTAGTAACTAGAGACCAAAGATGCTTCTAAAATAGCCAATAGTGCATGGGGCAGCCCCAAGACACAGAGCCCTCTGTGCACAATTCTATCATGTTAAGGTTGAGAAACTTTGACTAAACATTTTATATATCTAGGCAACAGAGTTCCAAAGATTCAGAGTAAATTCATACTCTTGTTTAGAATAATAAACATGCTAATGTTCTGCCTTATACTTTAGTACCCAAAAGAACAGGACAAAAAATAAGTTTGCTAACCAATAGTTTTAGTAGTAAGAAGTGTTGAGCCTTGGCCATTTGGGGAGGGAAGCCAGCTCACAAAGACTGGCCACAGATAAAGAATTTGGTTTGGCAGAACTTCAGGAAAAGTATATGATAGCAGAATACATTCTCCTGAATGAATGCCAATGCTTTCTGGTTTCCTAGTAACATAATTTCCCTGAGATTCCTCTCATATTTGAATTTTCAGCATCTTGACACCTAAAGAAATTTTAGGAAAATAAGCAACAAAAGAAATTTTAGGAAAAGGCATTGACAGAGTTTTTGGGAGAAGGAAAGAAACCTAGTGAACATCTGGTCCAACACCTATCTGCCCCTTCTGGTACAGGCTGCTCATATCCCAACACCATATGATACAGAGATGTCTCCATCACAAGAGTTCTAGCCCATTTTCAAAAATACCATTGAGTTCATTTTGTGTTGGCTAATTACTCCTGGGCATGGAGCCTACCCCAAAGTGTAGTTACTATACCTGGTGTGATGCCATTAAAGAAAACTAATTTTTCTTTTCCAACAGGTATCAGCTGCAGAGATCTTCTTGGTTGGGGTGGGACCCTATGTCCACTTCTTCCTTGCAGTACTGAGACACAGCAAGCCTTGTTCATGCTGCCACAGTCTCTCTGAGTTTATACATGCATCCATCCTGCTGTGTCTAAAAGACAGTTTCTTGGAGTCATCCATCACTTCTGGCCCCAAAATCTTCCCACTTCCTCTTCCTCATAGAGCCCTGAGCTCTAAGAGGAGGGGTAGTATAAAGACATCCTATCTAGGACAGAGTGTGCACCGGAGTCTCTCACTCTCTGCACACTGTGTCTCTGTTTTAGTTCCAATCTACTGCAAGAAGAACTTTGTCTGGCAATGCCTGAGTGTGGTACTAATCTGTGGGTATAGCAGAATGCCACTAGGAATCATTTTATATGCTGTGTTCTTTTAATAGAGCAATAGTATTTAGTTTTCTGTGAGGCCTATATCTATCCCATCGCAAGTTCTTGGACACTTTACTAGTGTCAGACATGGGCTACATCTCATGGAATTGGGCCTTAAGCCTAAGCAGAGTGGCCTTCTACCATATTGATACCACTATTAGAACAGCATATCTCACAGGCAGGTCCCGGTTGTAGATCACAGGTCTGTAGCTGGGCTGGTGGTTACGTTCTCTTCCGACAACATGCAGAGTGTCTTCCAGTACTACAAACACTAGTCAGTAGGAGTGAAGGCTGTAGCTGGGCACCAGCTCAAATTCTCGGCTTTCAATGAGCTATGTAAGGGCTATTTCAGCAATAGGACCTTACCATCGACTTGTGGAGAGTAACCAATAGAGCTTTGGCAGTAGCCTGATGTTTGGGATTTCTGTGGGACTCCTTTGGTCAATAACTCAACAATATGTAATCCATTTTTGTCATGGGAGGTTTCAGTTGGTATGGTAAGATGCCTAGTTGGTGCATCGTCTCCCCATTATTTGGTGATTCCATTTAGAGTTTTTCATGTGTATATATTTTACGGATCTTCTACAGTAACAGATTTCCATATGACCCACAAAATGTCCCTATCATATTTAGTCCTTCAGTCCAGTTTCCCCTTCACAATAATGCATTCTATTTCCCCTTCTTTGGGAGAGCCTCTTCTACCCTCGAGTCCCTGAATAGGTACCTAACCTCTATTGTTACATGGATTGTAGCATGGATAGTAAAAGCTTAAAAGCCAACATACACCTATAAAAGAAGAAATGCAACATTTTCTTTGGAGGTCTGGATTGCTTCACTCAGTATGGTTTTTATTTTTTTCTAGCTCTACCCGTTTTCCTGTAAATTTTGTAATTTCATTCTTAACAGCTGAATGATATTTTATTGTGTAACTGTTTTATATTTTCATTATCCATTCACCTACTGATAGATATTTAGACTGTTTCTAATTTCTGTCTGTTTTGAGTAGAGGGGCAATAAACATGGATGAACAAGTGTCTCCATAGTAGAGAAAAGTCCTTTGGGTGTATACTCAAGTGTGGTATAGGTTCATCTTCAGGTAGATCAATTC
This sequence comes from Phyllotis vaccarum, assembly GCA_033318265.1. Lineage (NCBI taxonomy): Eukaryota > Metazoa > Chordata > Mammalia > Rodentia > Cricetidae > Phyllotis > Phyllotis vaccarum. The sequence continues at coordinate 77,407,395 of JARWLC010000012.1, forward strand.
CCAGATTCCTGAGGCAATGACACACTGATTTTTACAGTGACTGTACAAGTTTGCACTCCTGCCAGCAATAAATAAGTGTTTCCCTGTGGGAGATTGCGTTGTTACATTGTAAATATTTGTCCCACCCACTGGTTTAATAAAAAGTGCTGATTGGCCAAAGGCAGGCAGGAAGTGTGGGCGGGGCTACCAGACTAAGAAAACTCTGAGAACAAGAAACACAGAGCAGAATGCCAGAGAGAAGCCGGAGGAAGCAGAGGACAACCATGCTGCTGTGAGAAAAGGTACCAAGTCTCGGTTTAGATTAAGGGTAAAGAGTTAGCAAGTGATATGCCTGGGCCTGAGGCTGATCAGCCTAAAACTATCGTATTCATCTGTGTGTCTCTGCCGGTCTGTGGGTCTAAACCTTGAGGTTAGGCCGAAAGTCTGGAACAGAAACCTCCTACTACATTTCCCTCTCCCCACATCCTTACCAGCATGAGCTGTCAATTGTTTTATTGATTATGACCATTCTGACTGGTGTAAGATGAAATTTTAAAAGAGTTTTAATATGTATTCCCAAGATGGCTAAGGATGCTGAACATTTCCTTAAGTGTTCCTCGGTCATCTGTGTTTCATCTTTTGAGAATTCTCTATTCAGTTCTGTACAGCATTTTTCAATTGGTTTATTTGATTTCTTGGTGTCTAGGTTTTTTGTTTTTTGTTTTTTTTTTTTAGTTCTGTATATATTTTAGATACTAAAATTCTGTCAGATGTGAAAATGGTGAAGATCTTTTCCCATTTTCTATCTATCACTTTGCCCAAATGATGGTATCCTTTGCAATACAGATGCTTTCATTTTTATAGCTTTGTAGTACAACTTGAAATCAGGGATGATGATACCCACAGAAGTTACTTTATTATTCAGTCTTGTTTTAGCTATCCTGATTTGTTTTAATTTTTTTTTCTGTTTCCACATGAAGCTTAAAATTGTCCTATGATTTCTGTGAAGAACTGTGTTGGAATTTTGATGGAAATCGCATTGAATCTGTAGATTGCTTTTGGTAGGATAGCCATTTTTACTAAATTAATCCTACCAGTTCATGAGCATGGGAGCTCTTTCCATCTTCTGATATCCTCTTCAATTTATTTCTTTAATGCCTTAAAGTTTTTATTATACAGGCATGGTGTATTGTGTATTTTATTCAATTCCAGAAAGTCTTTATTTTCTTTCTTAATTTCTGCCTTGACTCATTTTAGCAGAGAGCTGTTCAGTTTCCATGAGTTTGTAAGTTTTCCATGTTGCTGATATTGAGCTTTAGTTTGTGGCGGTCAGATAGGATGTGGAGTGTAGTTTCAGTTTTCTTCTATCTGGATGGCCAAGTGTGAAGAAAGTTCCACAAGTTGCTGGGAAAAAAAAATATTTTTGTGTTAATACTTTTGCACTTGCATGAAACATTCTGTTGCTACTTGCTATTTTATTGATGGCATTATAACTCCAGCATTTCTATTTTGTTTTTGTGTAGATAACTGGTCTACTGGAAAGAGCAGGGTGTTGAAGTCATCCATTGTCACTGTGATTCAAATTGTAGTAGTGTTATGAACTTGGGTGACCTTGGGCTTGGTGCAGAACTGTTAAGAACTGCAGTGTCCTCTTGTGGATTTTTCCTTTGGTGGGTATGCAGTGTCCTCCCTGTCTGTTCTGCTCTGAGTTGAGATCTATTCTGTCGGGTACTAAAATGGCTTCACCCACTTGCTTCTTGGGCCCATTTACTTGGAATTTCTTTTTTATCCTGCGGCAATGTCTATCTTGGTGGTAAGCTATGTTTATTGGATGCAGCAGGAGGATAAATCCTGTTTTTTGAAGTTCATGGGTGGCAGAGAGAAAAGGAGATGGCCTGGGAGGAGAAGAATGGTTTTTGTTTGTCTATTTTGGGAAGGGGTTTGTTCTTGAGGTGACATCTTTCTATGTAGCCCAGGCTGGCCTAAATTCCTGGATTCAAGTGATTCTCCTACCTTGTTTTTCCAAGTAACAGGATCCGCCATGGTGCCTGGAGATAGCGGACCTCTTGTGACTGGATTAATGCATTTATAAAAGGGACAATGTCTGCCTCCCCTCCCACATCCCATCTAACAAAAACAAGCTGGATTCTAGCTCTTTAATTTTGAATTATGGCCTATTAAGACACTCAGTCTGTACTATTTTGATATGACCTTTTTGGAGTGAGTCCCAATATTTTTAGACTATTTCCTTACAAAACTTTTTAAGACTGTGGTCAAGAATGAACATAAGCATTGGTGGGGTCAGTTTGGTCATAGACAAGGCAGCATTCAGTGGGACATGGCATTGATCCCTGAATGTTTCCAAATATCTGGAGGGAGTCTTTAATCAAATAGACAAATCACCCATACTTTCACTTTATTTCCATCTTAATCCCACAGCTAAAATTCTAGGCAAAGATTATGGCATAGATATAAATAGACTGGGAGCATCATTATATGCAATTTGGAGAGTGTTTTACTGGCACACATCTGCAAGCACTTCAGGAACACTTTCAAGCTGTGTTTACATGATATTAAACATCTGGATGAAAACTGAAAAAAAATAATCAATTTGGATTGAAAACAAAACAGAAGTACAGATTTCAGTGTCCTGGCCCCTGAGATTCTGCATGCAGAGCTGATCTTCACAGCCCAGGAATGAGATAATGAGGGGTAAGAAGGGTCATTAAAATGGCCAAGGGGCAAAGGGGGCTTCTGTGGGAAGGCAGACTTTTAAAAAAAGAACCCTATTATGCAAGCAAAGAAGGGTTACAATCAAAAACTAATATGAGAAACGTGGGCCACAAAAATCCAAACTTCTGGAGCCAGGAGATCTGAAGCTTGAAGGCAATGCCTTCAATTCAAATGAAAATCCAGCAAAGCCTCGTTATCAGGGGAAGGGTCTTTCTGGAAACTCAAGCTTCCAGATAGTCAATGAATTCTTCCTTAATATATTCAGAGTTTCACATTTCATTCTGACTCTTGCATGTAGAAAGCATTTCAGAACATGGAACTTACTCCTGGGCCTCTTTAGAATTCTCTGAAATATATTTTTTACCATGGCTGTACTTTAGTTCAGTATGCTACATATCTTGGGACTCAGTGGGCCCTGGTGATGGAGCCCATGTTAATCCACTTCATTACTGCTTCTTTTTGCTAAGAGCGCTCTTATCCATCCCTTCATTCCTTGGCTTTGTTCTTGTAACTTGTGTTTAGGATAGGCTTTGTCAGGAACAGACCCTGAAATAAAAACCTGGTAACATATTTTTGGGGGAGGTAATCCCAATATGTCCCAGTGGGCGCCATTTTAGGACAGGAAATGGGAAGGAGACCATCACTGATGGATTAGCTGGAGGCCATTTGCGTTGGGGGCATCTGGAGCTCATTGCACTGACCTTCTATGAGACTGTGTAGGGCTGGGCCTCACTGGAGGGGACCACGGGCCTATTCTCTCTCCATCCTGCCCCTGGTATTTAAGGCTTCTTCTTTCACTTCTATTTTTAGAAGCCTGAAGTTCCCTTCTGTAAGAAGGAAGCCACTTAGGTTTCAGAAAGGTCAGTGATAGGCATGTGAGCATGGGAAGGAATTATTACAGCCAGTTCTGGCACCCTGGCACCCACTTTTTCTCATGCTTCAGAGTCTGAGGATAAAGAAAGAAAACTAGACGGGGGGGGGGGGGGGGGGGGGGGGGGGGGGGCTGAAGAGACTTCCCAGTAGCCTGGGACCCTTTCTTCCTGATTGTGTTCTGGGTCTTAGCTACAGTTGTAATACGTTTTGCAAGGGAACTAATAGTCTAAAAACATCGAAAGTCAAATAATCCAATCAAATTCTTTTAAACAAAGTGAAAGTACATGCAATGGTAGCTTATGTTAGGCAAGTTCTCCAGAGGTTTCTAGTGACCTTCATTCTGTTATTTCAGGTGGTTGGAATGGCCAGATCCCAGAATACCAGGGTATAGGTAGGCCTAAGTTTCTAAGAGAGACACCCAAATGAAGGCAATGAAATCAATGCAAAACTTAACCCACTGTCGTACACTGGCACGTGGCTCTTTGCTGGTAGAGCCAGAAGGGAAACTTTGGATTAGAGGATGTATAAGGACTCTGGACACAAAGAATTCTGGGTTACAAACAAGATTATTTCCTTCTTCATCATCTAGCAGAAGGGAACATGATCAGAACTGCCTCGGGATCACACAGACAGTTTGGTTCTCAGAACCGGCACCTGAAGAGATCTGGGCTAGATGGGCAGCTGCTGAATTACATTCCATTTCTGAGAAGTTAGGATAAAAAGCATAGGCATTAGTTTGGTGTCTTTGGACTAGAACAAGGTCAGTTAGAGTAGGACCAGTGAAGAGGCTGATGTCAGCGTAGTGATGCTTGAACCTATGGTTCCAGTCATGCCAGTTTGGATAACATGCAAGAATCTATCTTTTAGAAGTCATGGTCAAAAGCTACCAGGAGCTGGATATAAGAAGGAAAAAGTAAAATTAAGACTCATGGAAGAAATAGCTTTAGACTATGATAGGACTTTGGCTGCCAATGTAGAAATCACGCAAAATAAGAATGCAGACCTTATGATCTCGAGTCTGGGAACGCAGAGCCTTTGGTCACAATGAGTGCTTTAGAAAGACAGATTTCTCAGAGCTGAAACTGTAAGCCCACGCCACACTGACCCTAGCCTTCACACATGAGGACAGGAAGACATGACAGATTGTGCTCTTGGGTTCCCCAAAATGTCCTTTCTTTCTGCCAGTAATTCTTCTTCTTGGTAACATTGCCGAAATGCCACTTGCATAAAGGAAGAAAGCAGGTGTCCTTGTACACCTGTTTTCTGAATGGAACTTTAATATTTGATCACTGCATTTAACCAAATTTATCAAAAGGAATTAATGTATGAATTACAGGAATGTGGAAGATAAACTGAGTTCCTGACTTCTCAACAATTATGTGCCTGAGACAAAATCCACACCGAGGAAAGTAACAAAATTGAAAGGCTAAGAACACAAGCCAAATGGAACCATGGCGTCAATACTCTCTGCGCTGGGGATGGCTAGGACACCTGAACAAGGTTATTATCCTGAAAAAGCTTTAATAAATTCAACCTCTCATAAGTGACAACATAATACAAATTTGCCAAAGATCTAAAACCCAGTTAAGACTGTTACTAACAGCCAAAGGAGAAAATTGCTGAAACACTGGTAACTTCCATGGATGGTATATTTTGGAGAGGGTGTGTGTGTGTGTGTGTGTGTGTGTGTGTGTGTGTGTGTGAGAGAGAGAGAGAGAGAGAGAGAGAGAGAGAGAGAGAGAGAGAGAGAGAGAGAGAGAGAGAATGTAGGTGCCTGTGAATGGCAGAAAAAGGCATCTAATTCCCTAGAGCTGGAGTTACAAGAGGTTGTGTCACCAGTTAACAAATGCTGGGGACCAAATTCAGATGCTCTGCATGAGCAGTCCATGCCCTTAACTACTTAGTCATCTCTCCAGCTCTGGATAATACGTCTTAATGAAAATAAATGTGGGTTTTGGGGAGGGTTTTTTGTTTTTTGTTTTGGCTAAAGGAGGATTTCCCACATCTGCAGTCTTGTTTGAGGTGTAGAGATATTCACAGAGGCAGCCAAAAAGCCAGGCAATCGTGGAGATGGTCCCAGGGGTCCTGATAAAAGGTTATAATGTTAACTTATGGCCTTTTTTCAGACTGATGAAGGGTTTATAGTGACCAGAATTCAGACCCAGGACTTAGAAGATTCTTCCAGTATACACCGCTTGCACCGGACAGACTGGCTTTGAATCAAAAGGGAGGGATCAGTTAGAGGACAATGCCAAGGGAAGATCTGGGAAAGAAAATGTAGGCTAGATTGAAGAGAAGGATGGCAGTTTGGAAACTCAGGGAAGAGAAGAGAGGGTGGGGACAGGGAGACAAGAAAAGAGGTTTTGATTAAACCCTGCTTTGGAAAACGGGCTAGAGGCCGAGGTAAAAATGATGGGAAAGATCAGTACTAGAGAAAGAGCATGTGACACCAGCTGAAAGTTAATGGTGATGCTGGCAGGTGGAAAAGGGCTACAAAGGAGGACGGTAATATGATGGAGCATACTAAGCCAGGTCAGCGACCTGGATTCTAGGCCTGCCTACCCCCAACTCTGGGAGAGGCACTCTGGTTTTAGATGTGTTTCTTCCTATCTGAAGTGACGAGGTGAGCCGCATTCTCCACTCTCTACCCCTATATTCAACACAGAGACTTACATAAATGAAGCCTTCCAGATTGGAACATGTATTTAGCTTTCCTAAGGATAAAATTTTTGAAGAATAAAAGGTTCCACTCAACACTTGGCAAGCAACATTTGTTCTGTATAATAATTAGCAAGTGAGCATTATTGAACTAGCTTGTCATATAATTACAATAAAATTAAAACAGGGAAATTTAGGGCACTCAGTTTTTTTTTTTTTTCCATAGACCAGAGGGATGGTTTACACAAAGCATGGAGAACGGTTGTGGAAGGCATATCCAGGAGAAGGAGCCAACTCCAGATGAAGAGTTCTGTCTAGAAAACTTCAGGAGTTCTGGGTTCCAATCTCACCTATCACTCCTAGAACTCGGACACGCAAATTCTCCTGAGCTTCAACTGGCATCAATGCTGGGAACCAAATTCAGATCCTCTGCAAGGGCAGTCCATGTCCTTAATCATTAAACCCTTTCTCCAGTGCCAGATAATGTCTTAATCAAAGTAAATGTGATCTTCTTAGCTATAGGAGGATTTTTCACATCTGCAGTGGTGTTTGAAGTGGGAATCCAAATGAATCCTAAAGATCTGGAACTCCAGTTTCCTACAACGTCTCTGTCTATGACTATCCAGGAGTCATTATTCTTATGATTAGGGTTCTAATAAAGTCAGTTAAATTGGGAAAGTATTTACCTACTTTCAGAGAAGATAAAATAACTTGGGGAATTGGTTTTACAGGCAAAGGACGGAATTCAGTAGTCAGACAGGGGCTAGTGAGGCCATCTGAATGTTAATTGCAGCAGGGCAACCATTACCACTGGGGGTTGGAGGGACATAAGAGGTGCTGGGACAGCAGCCTATCTGCTGGGCTCACCTGATAGAAGATGGGGTCACAGAGGAGACACGTCTGCCATATGCATCAGAGAGCCAAGACTCAGGGACAGAGAACTGGGAAGAATCTGTTTGATACTCACTTCCTTGTTGCCATCCCCACCCACCGCAGTCTTAAGCCAGCTTAAAAAAAAGAAAGAAAGAAAAAGAAAATAAACAAAGCCCTACAAACACAGAATGTGTACAGGAAATGAAAAATGTTCAAAAGATATACATTCTATTGGCCTCCTGTTACTGTGAGAAGCTCCGTGATGAAACCTGAGAGAAATGGGTTTAGTTAATCATATAGTCACGGCAGGACCATCAGCAGGCTTAGGGCCTGAAGCAGAACCCATGGAAGAACTCTGCTTACTGGATTTCCCCCAGGCTCAAGTCCAGCTATCATTCTTATACAGCCCTTGTTCACTTGCCTAGGGACAGTCCAGCCCACAGTAGGCTTGTTCTTTTTATCAACTACACGTCAGGAAAAATCTCCACAGACGGGCCCACAGGCCAGCCTGATGAAGTCAAATCTTCACCCGAGGTTCCTTTTTCTTGCATGTCCAAGTTGATCAACTATCACAGAACATAACCAGGGACTACAATTAGTGGAATTATTAAGGAATTTTTTATTTTCCTCCCTTTACTTATTTCCATTTTCCTGTTTTCTATAGTCAGTGTCCTGCATTTGAAAGAAGGGGTGGGGATCATAAAACCCTATTTTTGTTAGGAAAAAAAGGAATGTGAAAATCTCTCTTCTTTTAAGGCTGTCTTCCAGCCCCTTGTCTTGTTAGAGCAACACAAAACTACCTTTAAGCTACAGCTCCTAAGGAGCCATGATGGTTCTGGCAGAAGCTGTTTTATGTTGACTTTGAGATAAGTTGTTAATAATGAGACGGTCTTGGACTACTCCTCATCTTCTGGGTCAAGGCCACCTTGGCCCAGAGAAAAGCACACTTGAATATGGAATCACAGCTTTAGAAACCACCTTCCTTGAAGCCTCCCTCCCTTTTGCTGTCAAGAGGTTTGCAGACACTCCCTTTCCATCCCACAAGAGGAGACGGGCATATGAGTCATAGCCTTGGCTTAGAGTAAAGGAGTATTATTGCCTTAGCAGAAATGAATCTGCTTTATTTTTTGTTTCTTGACACCTTACAGATAGATATACTTTTCCCAGCAGATAGGCAGTTTCTATCAAAAGTGAACAATTCTGTTTGCTGAAGTTAAGAAATAGCCAATGAGGGTTAGACATGCCCCTGTCTTAAGAGCTGCCAGGCTCCGAAGATGTAGTGGAAATACTGGGGAAGGTGCATGTTCTGTTCTGACTCCAGACTCAAGTCTGCAGAGTGATGCCATTCTTCTAAAAATACACATAGGCATCACTGAAATCTATTCCCCTTTAGTTCCCAAAGAGGTTTCTTAAGAAGAAAAACATGCCAGGATGGGTTTGTAAAGAGAAAATCATACCTTGGATTTCACTGTCTTCATGGGGTGATGGTCATGAGGTGTTATTTTAAGGGCTTCTCTGGCACTGGCTTTTCTGTCTGGGGATGTACATGAAATGAGTTCTATTAACATTTCCCTTTAAACTTGGATGGCAGCAATCAGCTTCCTTTGTCTTGTCCCATGACAACATATTGCCTATCATAGGAAACTAGAATGAAGATGTTATTTCGTTTGAATCTCTGACTCCCATTGTTTAATTGCACATAAAATATTTCATTCTACATCTGACTCATTCTGAAGAAATATGTGTCTGGGAACAGCCAACTGAATAGAAATTGCTACGAATAAATAGGGACTTACCTCCTGGACTTTTCAGGCCGCTTTGATTCGTCCTTCTTTCTCAAGCACTTATCTCTGAGCTCAAATAAGCGGTATTCAGAGACGTTCTGGTGACTGGTGGGCAGGTAAGTGTTGGGAATATGTTTTCCTAGGACTTTTCTGTTGCTCTCCACACAAGAAGGATCCTGTTGAATTTGCTGTGCAGCACTGATTATATCCACATAATTCTCACAAAACACCTGCCCACGAAACATATACAAACAAAAACACAAGCAGACCTATGAAGTGTAAGGCAACAAAGTATAAGGCACAGAGAACAATTCATATCTCTGTCGTTGAATTTAGACTTGGCGTTTAGGGATGCTCTGTGTGTGTGTGTGTGTGTGTGTGTGTGTGTGTGTGTGTGTGTGTGTGTGTGTGTATACGGGGGGGGGGGGGGAGGGGGCGTGGCAGGGAGATCTGTGGTCCTGGGGACCATAGTGCTGGAGTGCTGTGGAGCTTAGGCATGCTGGGAAAGCAGTCTACCATTAAGCCACATGTTCCCCATTTCAAATGCCTTCAGCCAGTGTACTCTGCTGTGTGAAGTCATCACTACATTTTCCTCTGTGAAGTGATTAGGACAAACTTAAAAAAAATTACTCATTATGATGATGATGATGATGATGATGATGATGATGATGATGATGATGATGATGATGATCCAGGTTCTTACCCTGCAGGGCAGTCTGACCTGTAACTCACTATGCAGCCCAGGCTGGCCTTGACCTTGGTGGCAGCAATCCTGCCTCGGCCTTCCAGTGCTGGGATTATGGACATAAGCTATCAGATCTAGTACAGCAAAAATTACCCACTCATTTTTTTTTCTGAACATGAACTTGGACCCAGTTTTGAACATTTTTTTTTGATTTTCATTTTTTAAAACTAGGGTTTTGTTTTTTACTTTTTTTACTAAATGAGACCCATTAGACTAAAGAATTTGTGTTCTTTCCCTTATCAAACATTAATGCTGTACCAGCACTAGGCAGTTGCTTCCACACTCACTGCTTTTATTCCTTCACAGGGGACTCAGAAGGAAATGCTAATGCAGGTGGAGACTCAGAATGGTGGGTCCATTTGCCCAAGAATACACCTTTTATAGAATGGCTTTTTATTTTTTCCCGCTTTTCATTAAATCCAACTTTTATCACTGAGGCCAATGAGTTTGTTTTGTCTTCCAGGAAACTGTCCATATAGTAGAGCTTTATGTTCTGTGAGGTCTACCTCTTACTAAATGAAGTAGCTAACGGCTAGACAAGAAGCCAAAGCTTGCCTGTATGGCTGGGCCACAATGTAAATGTAACAATTGTCCACTCCAGAGAGCCTTGATTTGGATCCTCGCTGGTGTACTTACTGGACCCAGATTGTGCGTTTGTAGAATGGGGATGACTATAGGTTGAATCTATACAATTGCCACATTCTGACTGTGTTTCCCATCTCCTCCAAAACACAATTTCAAATGGTTCCATCCAAATTCATCCTGGGTCTTAGTTCAGATAAAAGGAGTACTCAGAGAACACACTGGGAATCTGGCATCTCTAAGTGGGCATTCTCTTCCTAATTTCTCTTCTTTTGGGTCAATAGTTTGTGACCACTGTAGGCAATTTATACTCAAGAAAAATAGGCTTCAGGTTAGGTGAATGTTAAAGCCTATAATAGAGGGATAGAATGAAAGCACTTGTATACTCAGAAATTAACAACAGTTTTCTTGCTCAGGGCTTCTCCTCCCTGGCCGGGTCTCTTGATTAGATAATATTTTTTATTATCTTTTTTAAAGAAAGAAAGTAAAAGGGGATGTTGAGAAAGCTACTTTGCATTTAATCCCACCAACAAGAAAAAGTTCCTCCTCAGGCCCAGGCCAGAGGAAGACTCCAGGTGTCCATCATTCTCTATCATCTTACTCCCTTCAAATAGGATCTGTAGTTGAATCAGCAAGTCCCAGAAATCCTCCTGTGGCTGCCCTCCACGGGCTTTACAGGCACCTGGGAGGCCACCAGGCTTTACAGGCACCTGGGAGGCCACCAGGGCTTTTTAATTCCGTTCCCCATGCTTGAACACCAAGGCTTCTCACCTCCTACCATCTCCCCAGAAAAGAAAACCTCATAAAATCAACTCATGCTTCTTGAGCTGGAGGCAAAATTGGCACAGGAGCATGGCTGGCAGGGCGGGTCCAGCCTTCCAGGCCAACTCAGGCTGGGCCCTCACTCAGCTCTCAGAACCAGCTCGACAGGCCACTCCCACGCAGAGCTGAGCAAGTTATCACTACCCGACTAGTTGTTTACTCCTCCTCTAGGTGTTAGGCTGTCTGTTTCTTTACAAGAGAACCCGCATTATTATTTCCCACAATATTCCTGCAAGACCATTCGCCCACTTTTCCACACGAGGAAACAGACACACAGAGATTTCACTCGTGTGTCTAAGGGGTGAAGTTGAACTGAAACGTGTGCAGCCTCTCAACCCTAAACCCTAACGGTAACTCCTTTTGGAATGGTCAGGGGCGCCTTTTCACCGAAGAATCTTGCAAACTTTGCCACACCCCAAAAAAAGAGACTTCTGGCTACCAGGACCCACATCACCTCCCCAGGCTTCCATTCCAGGGTGTAGAGGAACCCGGGCTACTTAATCCCAGCCAGGAGCCTTGGGCCACTGGACACTCCTCCTCCCCCTCCCTCACACCCTACCCCCTCCCGCCCCTCTCCTGCCCGCCCCCCATCCTCTCCGATCCTCCCGTGCAGGCACCGGCGGGCGGGCCACCGGAGCAGGCTTGGCCTCTGCGGAGCCGCCCCTGGCCCTAGTGTCTGGCCACACACTGCCCACTCTGCACCGTCCTGGCTTCAGACTCTTTGCAGCCCATTACCGAGTGTACCGCGGCCACCCGAGCCGGGACACCGGCCCCAGCGCGCCGCAGGCGGGCGGTGGTGGATGCGCGGGCGGAAGCCCACAGTATGGATTCAGATTCTGGCGAGCAGAGCGAGGGCGAGACTGTGACTGCTGCAGGTAGCGAGGGGCAACCCCGCCGGGAGGATTGGGGTGGGAGAGCAGGGGAGGCCCGCGCAGAAAACCGGGAGCATTTCTAACAGCTGCGGGGCAGGAGGCCGGTCCTCCCAGCAGCTTGAGCTTTTCCAGACCGAGGCTGGGAACTGGCTTGGGGCATCCTCCTACCCCGCTGCACTTAGGTACGTCGGAGGGACAGGAGGGAGGGGTATTTGCCCACGGATCCCACCGTGGCGGGGTCCTCCAGCGGCTGCCTTGAGGCGCACTGCTGGGTGGGGTGGGGGAGGGCTCGAGAAATCTGCGTCTTGTAGTTTTCTGGGGGAAAACGACGCAACCCTTTTGAAGTAACTTTCGGTGTGTTTGCCGGGTCCTCCATCCTGCGGCTGTGAGTCATGCTTCAGAGTCAGTGGGAAGAAAAGACCCGTGGGTAGAGAGCTCATGGCTCTTGGCTCAGCTTGTGTCTGTGGTTCTTGCTGGGCAAGCCGGTGCAGAAGTGCGAGCCGTGCCCACCCCTGTGGCGTGGCTGGTAGGGGAGGACCCTGGGTGAGGGGTCCTAAAGCAGAGCTGGCTTTCCCCTTTAAGAGGCGCCATGAGTTTTTCATAATCAATAGTTATGGAAGCGACAGGATAGGTGGTTGCTTATTGAGAGAGAAATGAATATCCTCCTCCGCCTGCCTCTCCCCAGTACCGAGCAACAGGAGGAAGCACAACCCTGGGTCTATTTTCCGCCAGGCTCAGCCCACCTCCACCCAGCAGACTTTGCCCCTCTCGGGCCCTGAAGGGGGGGTGTCCACGGACCCCTCACTTTCTATCTGCAATTATAGTTCTGTGCACCTAGCACAGCCCTGAAACTTTGCTTGCCTGCAGACCCTGACCGCCTGCTGGCAGCCTCCTGGCACTGTCAAGCCTTCGCATCTTCCAAGGCACACTGGAGTGCCAAAAGCGGGGACCAATCGGTGGAAGGCCTGTTAGATCCGGTATAGGTGTAGGAAAAGCATGTTCAGGAATCAGGTAGAACGATATCTAGCTGAGGAGTTTTTGTTCTTGTTTGCTTTCAATTTTTTAATCTCCATTTTACAGAGGTCGGGGTTTATTAAAGGGATTTATCTCTCTGAGTTTCCACAGAGAGTGGTTCTGGTCCACAACTTGGAGTGGGTAGATTTCATGGGGCAAGAAGGTAGGCAGCAAAGGGAGGTGCCTGTGTGTGAGGATTCTAAAAGCTATTCAAGGGACTGCTGCTTGGTGTGGTATGTGTGGACGCCGTCCATAAACGCTATTCTTTTGCATGCATGTGTGTTTCTGTGATTTTTAAGGCGCCAAGGTTTTGCTTCACAGGCAGCGTTTGGATCGTCTCTAATCATGTAATCCAATAGGTGCATTTAACAGGTATCCATGAGTACCTAAGTTTTATTTCCAGAGCTTGGAGTAGACGGACACCAGACACTTTATAGCAATTTCGGTAACTTTGCCACGGTCCACCAACTTATTCTGTGGGATCTCAAAGGGGGAGGAAGACAAGGAAATTGCTTTAAAAAGGAGGAGGGAGCTGGAGAGAGTCCAGGGCTCTTATACTCAGAGGAAAGGGGAGAGAAAGAATACAGGTGCATCTTGGTGCCCCCCACACCTGTTGCCCATCCAATTGACTGACATTTGTGTGAGAAGCAGCAGACAGCATCACTCAGCTCAGATGCGCCTGGAATAGGAGGGCAGCCAGCCCCGCAGGCTGTCACCACTTGTTTGCATCTTACTGTTCCCCACAGTCACTTCTCTCCTCATGTACTGAAATCTCACGACTTGAACATTTATTTTAATGTCATGAGCCATTATGCTAAATGGCATTTAGTCTCACTCATTATTTCCCATCTGAAAGTGTTCCCCTTTGTGACAAAGCTCCAGAATTAGTGCTGTTTTCCCATCATGCTTCGCTTGCATCCTGCCAAAGGGACGCTGTTGCTGCAGAGTCGGGTACAATTTAAGTGACAGACACTGAACCATAGAGGCTGACCTTTGTCCTAAGGAGAAACTGGCATGCTTCTGTGGACCTGTATCTCCTCCAGGTCAGAGTCTGTAACTGGGAAAGATGATGGAGTAGGCACTCCTGTGCATGCATACACGTTCACTTTGTAGAGAGAGTTGTAAGGATGTACTTTCATTTTACACAGTTGGGTTGTCTCTAAGAAACTCACTAAGTAATTGATCTCAGTGCTGTGTAGAGTAAAAATTACAAGACACATATATATGCATATATATGTATGTATGTATGTATGTATGTATATTCAATATAATTGTCATGGTTCCCCTGATTAGCTGACAGGATTTTGAATTGTCTTTCTCAGCTTACATGTGAATGCAGGACAGATTTTAGTTTTACTTCTAATCTCCACTCCCCTTCAAGATTATCAAGATGGGGACATTGTGACCTCCTTGGTTCTCTGAGGCCACCTCAGCCAGTCTCCTGCTAAGGTGGAGATAGGAGATCCCATGTATGGTAGTCTTCTCCAGGTGCTGCTCTCACCCCACAAACCTCTTACCATTGCCCAGGTGGCAGTAGGTATTCATGTCCCTCTTGAACTTGTCCGTGGTGGTCACCTGCTGGCAAGGAGTGAGGTGCCTTCCATAGACTACTTGCTTTCTACAGTTTTAAGAGAGACTCTTCGGAAGCTCCTTCCATTTTGGAAGCTCCGCTCATCTTCCCCAGGGTAGACACTCAGTGAGCAACACCCTGGGCTCTCGAGGCGTAGGGAGCAGATGTTTGAGGGTGATACTTGTAGACCCCCGCCAGGAGGCACAGGATGATATTTCTATGTGATTCTGTTGCCTGCATTTCTCCTGCCTTTTTTTTTTTTTTTTTTTTTTTTGTCATTTTGCGGTTCCTTCTGTGATTAGGAAAGCAGCAGAGTTTATGGAACACTGGATTCACTCCAGAGACTCAACTTGGCAGTCTTCCGTTTGGCAAATCTATCATCCATCTCTCGGACATGCTAGGGCTCTATATATTAATTCTAAAGGGAATGAGAATCATTCCTAAGAAGCAAGAGAGAAGTAGCATTGGCGATATCAAGTTTTTCCTTTCTGGCATGGAAAACCAACGTGTGCTGACGTGGCCAAAGACAAAAGAGCTTCTTGAACCACCAAGTCCCTGGACCAGGAAAGTCGGGCTGATTGTACCTGATGAGGTGATGCAGAGAAGCATTTCCATGAGATGGAGTCTCTGTGTGAGGTGGTTGCTTCTCGGAAAAAGAAGAACTGGGAAAATGGCCGGCCCTAACTGCCTGTCCCCTTCTGTTGGATCCTCAGCTTGGCCCGTGTAATAAGCAATAGGTAGATGCATTTTAAATAGTCAAGAGACAGACACTCCAGGAGCTAGTTTGAGCAGAGGGACAGGCAAACGGAGGCAACTGGAATTCTGGGAGTTCTCAGGAAATAAAACAAAGCTATTGTAGGGGAGGCTAACTAGAAGGTCTTGAAGACTTGGGAAAGGGTATCCCATGACTGTTGGACAGAGACATAGTCAACGGAAAACCAGACATCACTTCTCACAGAGATGAAGAAGTGCAGGGATTCCTGAGACTCTGCTTTCAGGATGTGACCCCAACACTGGAGAGGGCGATGGCGTGAATACAGAGTAGAGGAAGGATGGCACTTCAGAGACAGCAGCAGAAGTTAGTTACAGATGGCACCAATGCAGTGAAAGGAGAGGAAGAGAGATGTCCTCTCATGAGCTGGGATGAGGCTTGAATGATTAAGTGAAAGAGCCCTGTAGCAGAGAAATGCTCAGAACTGACTCTGGACCCCACCAGTGTTCTCCAGAGCAGTGCCTTCAGACACTTGACAGTGATGTTTTGTTTGACCATCTTTCCTTCTTTGGATCTAAAAAAAAAACCCAAACAAACTTTGCAGGTGTGTTTGTTTGTGAGTTTTAGGGGGCTGCTGCTACGGTGGAAGCTGTTAACTACTCTTCACAGCTGGAGGAACTTTCTGAGAGCTTCACATTGAAGGCCAGGCCAGCAGCAGAAGCCTTCCCTATACAGCAGAACTGTCAGCCATTTGTCTCATGCTTTGTTTACAGTGTTTGGGAATTTCTGCACCGTCGTGGACTCTGCTAGAAAGTAGAAGGAATTGTGAAGAGTGACAATAGAGTCTGACAATAAAGTCTGCTGTCCTTCAGGGTTTGACATTGCATAGAGGAAGCAGGTTAGAAACACGGATGGCTATAATGCATGAAGATTCTAGATCCCACTCCTTGCTGTCTCTTTGGTATTCTTCCTTAGCACTGGCCACAATATTCAGCATTTATGATTGTTTCTATACTAGGCTGTTACATTCATGAGCTCCCTAAGGGTGAGACCACGATGTACCCTGGATGACTGGTTTCTGGATGACTGGGTATATGCTATATGATTGCATGGTTGGTCCTCTAGGAAGTTGGACTGAGGTAAAAGTTGGCAGGGGGAGGATTTGTTTGATCTGGTTTGGGTTTGAACTTCTTTTGGGATCAGTATCTATAGAGGTAGAGGTGAGGGGAGGGACGGAAGAAGCTGTTTGCAATATGTTAGGTAGAGGAAGCAGGCTGAATCTGCAAAACTGGGCAACCCTAGCAGGATGTAGTGTTGGATTTAGAACATGAAAATGACACAGTTTGTTCTCATGGGAAGGTTCTGAAATAGTATGTATGAATATGTACATATAAAGCCACTTCCTGCATTATTTTTCCTCTTTAAGAAAATATGGTACCTGCTTTTTCATTTACCAGCCAAGTGAAATTTCTGCCACTCTCCAGTCACACTTTCTCTAGTGGGTTCATTCTCCTCCAAGGGTTACCACTAGCTTCCACGTTAATCCACATTTAAACCTCTAGAAAGATGCTCTATAAATAATTTTGTTTGGTTTTCCAGTTACTTGGCCTCTAGTTTATATAAAGTCTGTGTAGGTGGGTGTTTGAGGTGAATTCCACTAAGTCTGTAGAGGAAAAAAAAATTAGGCCTGAGGGTGTATCTCAGTGGCAGAATGCTTGCGTAGCATGAATAAATGCTTGGGTTTGATGGCCAACACCATAAAAAGCAAAGGAAGAAAAAGAAGTCAGGAAGGAAAGAAAAAGGAGAGGATTTAAAGAATAAACTTCAATTAACAGCCTCCCCGGACAAAAACCAAGTGACATGAATGAATACCCTTCTACTCCCATACATACTGAGGGATAAAAATATGCTATTTTTATATTAGAAATGTTCTTTTTGGTTAAATGCTTATTGAGTTTCTTAGACGTCATTTTGGGGGGAATAAATTTGAGCCTGTTCATGGAAAATCAACCCATGAACAGACTATAAAAATGGAACGTTTGGCAGCACGGGGAGTGCTGGACACACCCTAATAGAAACCAGGATTTTGTAATTCAGTTCTCTGGGAAGAAAAAGAGGCACTTGGTGGTGTCCAATATCGCTTAAACTGGAGAAACCACGGGACAGCCACTGGCTGCTAGATTCTGTTTCAAGAGTAAAACATGCTTTCTGTGAACTGTTCTAGACCCAGATGGAGGGATTTAGTAATGGCACACAGCTTTGGGGAAACCTCCAGCTCATTTTTCATGTGCCAGAGAAGCATCCACTTTTCATGTGAGCAGGAAGGTGCTGTGACTGGTGAGCACATGTGTATGTTCCATCTTCCTGGTTTGGGGCCTGCATTTCAGCTGGGAGGCTATAAAGTAGGGGATAGAATAAGGGAGGGAGGTAAAGTGCTGTTCCTGCAGCTGCTCTTTGCTGATACCTTTGGATCCTGCTTTCTTGGTTCCTACTGGATAAAATTAAGAGAGGTGGTGAGGGAAGGATGTGATCAGGGATTCTGTGGAAGGAGAAGCGAGGACCTTCCCTGGTAAAACATGAGGAAGACAGTAGGATGTGTTTTGCCATCCAAAGCCCAGCCCCAGAATGGTACTTAATTTTTCATTTTACACAAGTCCTTGTAATGTCTTAAGGATGTGGTTACTTATTCCTGTGTGGCATTTAATCTTAAACTAACCATCCTTCTGGGTTAAATCTAGGAATAGTCTAATTTTCTAGACAAGGAAATAGAGGCACAGAGCATAAGTAACTGTCTCAGAGTAGTGAAGCTTGTGAGCAGAAATGAAGCCAGCCTAAGTCCAAGACCATGTGTTAGACTGGATCTAAGTCCAAGAGAGTGTATTAGATTGATGGGTGTTACTAGGTTGCTTTGCATATCCTGCTCTGTTCCCTCGGTGCCTAGAACTTCTTTCAACTAAACCTCCTCCCTTAGTTAGGGCCTTGTTTCTCCTCAGGCCCTGCTGTAAATTACAGACATACTGTACATTATGGATAACACGTGGACCAGGATCAACCCACGTAGGCTGTAGAATGGACTGCTGAGGGCTGTTTGGGGTGTCTGCTTTCTGTTGTAACAGAATACCTACCTACGACTGTGTTGTGTATCAAGAAAAGAAGCCTATAACCTAGGTTTGGGTTTCTAACACTATAGTGTCATCACTGCTTTTTAGGAACATTGTATTTGGGAGTTCCAGGAATGTAAGCTTATAGTATACGGTATAAGAATAGAGCGAAGAGGAATATTAGACAGGACCTGAAGAATAGATATGCTTTTCACAAGAAAATAGTTATCCCAAGGCAACCTGAAAAGCTGAAAAATAGCTTTATTCGGAAAGTGTATTCCATACGTGAACAAGAGTCCCTGTTCTTTTGTGTTCACCCATGGATGTAAATACAGCAACAAAACACCAGACTTCATCTGGTTGTATAGCCAGGCAAGGTGAGAACTTGGATTGTAGGCTAGGTCTTCTGTCTCCAATGTTCTTCCCTAAAAACGTATGTAATTGTGTTTTTTGCATAAAGGATTGTGATTATTCTAGGGCCCGAGATAGCAGCCCATGTCCTAGTTTGCATTCTGAGGCTGTGATCAAACACTTACCAAAAGCATCTCGGAGGAAAAAAGCCTGTATTTGGCTTACAGGTTACAGCTCACCATTAAAGGAGCCACAGCAGGAACTGAAGGCCAGAGTCTGAAGGCACTAACTGAACTAGAGACTGTGGAGGGACATGGATTACTGATTTTCTCCTTTCTTCCTCTCCTGTACAGTACAGCTCAGGCTCACCTGCCTAAGGATGGTATCACCCTAACCAGGTTGAGCTCTCCTATATCAATTAACAATTAAGAAAATGCCCCACAGACACAGCCACAGGTCAGTCTGATGGAGGGGATTCTTAAATTGAGATTCCAAGTATGTTCAAGTTTGTGTCTTCTTGACAAAAACTAACCAGTACAATGTACTCCTTGTCAATTTTAATATAGAGACACATCGCTTTAAACCATGATCTTTCTTTTTCTGTTTGTCTTCCAAGATCTCATGTTATTATCATAATATAAAGCATAGCATAACTTTCCATGTTTAAGATGATGCTGAGCACCTACTTTGCCCGTTAAGAACTTAGAAGAGCACGCCATGGATATATTTGGAGAGATAGCCAAAGAAAATGACTTATTTTTTCTGACTAAGAGTTCATTTTTCTTCAACATTTCACAATTCAGACTTCAGTCTTTATTCACAAGCTGAATAAAGTGTTCCATGTGGAATTTATTTACACCAGGAATAAAGTAGCATAATACCCACAGCCTCTTCTTCCTCTTCATCTTTTAAGTGTTAGCTGAGTGCTCACTTAGATTGATAACCTGACTATTGCCTAGTTTTTAAGTCCTGAGTTCACAAGTATCATTGTATGGTGGTGCTTCCTAAATGTTACATGATTTGCTATTCCATTTGTTGAATTTATATAAACCCTTGTACAAACAAAATAACAAATAAAGTATGTCTAAAAGTCCCACAGTTTTGAAAAATTTAATATCTTAAAATTTAATATCACTATTAAATATTCAAAGTCTCTGAACTATATGAGCCTATAAAATAAAAAAAGTTAAATATTTTCTTACTCCAAGAAAGAGGAACCAATCCATAGAAACAGTTACTCCTACACAAATCTAAGGTACAGCAGTGTATCTCCATAGTCCTGTAACTCAATGTCTGATGTCTGGGACTCACTCAAGATTTTCTGGGCCCCAAAGGGCTTGGGGCAGCTCCATGTCTCCAGGCTCTCATCTGCAACACACACAGCTTATCATCTAGTGCAGGTTGGCTGGATTCCATGCCTTCCTGACAGACTTTCCTGAGTTCTGACATCTCCATTATCTCGAGGTCAAGGCTGCACCTTCTCTGGTGGATTTTCTTTAGCGGTCCTGACCCTGCCAACTGCGCTTTGTGACCCCTTCACATTTTCAAAAACCAGTGTCTTGTGAAAGACACATTATTTGCCAAGTTCTACTGCCAGCTTGATATGAATCTCTTGTCCCTTACTGGACAACGGCTTTTTTAAGCTTGTTTTGAGACTGTATCCCCAGAAGATAGTGCCTTAGCGATGCTGCTGTCATATTAATGACGGCTGATTTTCAGCTCTAGGTAACCAGAACCAATTGTCCCAGGAAAGCAAAGCCTTCACCTCAGTGGTTCTGGTCATCAGTCAGTCTGATTCTTACATCTCAGCTGACTAGAAACCACAGATTCTCACTGCACACCTTAGGAACAGCTCTGGTGGTGTCTGTTTCCCCCTCAAACATCACAAGCCAGAACTCCATTGTCTGTGCTGCCCTCTAGTTCCCAGAACAACGCATTTAACTCAGAGAACTTCCAGCCTAAAATTTCAAATACTTCCACAGTCCTCACTCCTAAATAACTCGGTTGGGTCCTTCGGAGAAATACTCTACATGCCTGACATTTATATCTATTCTAGTGTGCTTTCTGTTGCTGCGATCAACACCACAATCAAAAGAAAATTGTGGAAGAGAGGGTTTGTTGTAGCTTGTAAGTTATAGTTCATCATTGAGGATGCCGAGGAAGGGGCTAAAGGCACTAGCTTGAAGCAGAAACCACAGAGGAATGATGCTTACTGGCTTGCTTCTCGCTCATGTTCAGCTACCTTTCTTTTTTATTATTAATTTTCTTTTTTTCCCCACAGCCACACTACCCCCTCCCTCTCTTCCCCCAAACCTCCTCTATACCCCCCCATCCATTCCCAAGATAGGGCAAGGAATCCCAAGATGAATCAGTTCAGTCTGGCATATCCAGTTGAGATAGGACCAAGTCTCTCCCCAACTATCAAGGCTAAGAAAGGTGTTTCCCCTGCAGGGTATGGGCTCCAAAAAGCCAGTTCATGCACCAGGAATAACCTCAGATCTGATTGCAAGAGGCTCCGCAAACTGCCCATGCCGTTTAACTGTGGTCTACAGGTGGAGGGTTTAATTCCTTTCCATGAAGATTCCTCAGTTATCATTTCAAAGTCAGTGAGCTCCCGATAGCTCTGGACAGTCTATTCTGTGGGTCTCCTCTTAATACTGATCCCTCTGATCGTATAATCTCTTCTCCTTCTCTTCAGCTGGACCAGTAGCTCGACTGGTACTTAGCTATGGATCTCTGCATCTGCCTCTATCCATTGCTGGATGAAGGTTCTATAATGACAATTAGAGTGGTCATTCATTTGATTATAGGGGAAGTCCTGTTTAGACACCCTCTCTACTATTGCTTGGAGTCCTAGCCGGGGGCATCTTGTAGGTTCTTCGGTGTTTCCCTAGCACCAGGCTTCTCTCTAACCCCACAGTGGCTCCCCCAATCAAGATATCCACTTCTTTCTCTCCCTTTCTGTTGCCTCCCACTCTCTCATGTTCTCTTCCCACCTCCCCTGGCTCCTTCCCCCTGTATGATCCCAATTCACTCAGGAGATCATCTCTGTTTTCCTTTCCCAGGGGATCCATGGATGTCTCTGTTACCTACCTGCTCAGATTCTTACACAGCTCATGCTCTCACACCCAGAGAGATGGCACCACTCACAATGGGCTGAGTCCTCCTAGCACTCAAGAAAAGGCTCAGCAGGCCTGCCCTCAGGATGACCTGATGGGGGAATTATTTTAATGGGATTCCAGTTTCCAGGATGCATTTGTGAGTCAAGCTGACAAAAACCGAATCCCTCCCACCTCCCTTACTTCTCTCGGGTTTCCTAATCTGGGTGCATTTGCCAGAAGACCGTCCACCAGCCCAACCTGTGCTTTGTCTAGCATCTCCTTCCTCTGGGCCAGCCACTTTCTCTTTTCTCAGAAGAACCTAAATGTACTTCTAGGATTATTACTTTTTTCTGTCTGTAATGATTGGGGAGCACTTGAGAGGTGTGTCACGATGGTCACAATGGTTAATTTGCCTTGTGTTTTAATAGCTGTTAGCTTCAAGAGGAAATGTATTGGCCCCTAGTTCGTCAGTTATACCGTATCTCTTTTGAGATTGGTTTTTGTTTTTATTTAAAGATTAAAATTGTTGTGAGGAACTGAGAAATGAGTTCACTTATGTTAAGCTTCTGTATC
Organism: Phyllotis vaccarum; assembly: GCA_033318265.1. Taxonomy (NCBI): domain Eukaryota; kingdom Metazoa; phylum Chordata; class Mammalia; order Rodentia; family Cricetidae; genus Phyllotis; species Phyllotis vaccarum. The sequence goes on from JARWLC010000012.1 coordinate 77,429,738, forward strand.
TTTTAGGATTTAATGCCTTAATTCACTGATTCAATCCCATCAAAGAAACAGAGAGAACTAACTTTATACAAGACCCAGAGTGATTAAAAATTAAGCCTCAATTGCCTTAATTCTTCTTCCCTTTTTCCTTGACTAACCTGTCTGTAGTCCTGATACCCTTCCCCCCTTCCTTACTAGTCATTACTGTATTCCTTGCCATTCCCTTTCCTTCCTGTGTCCCCCACAGCAGAGTAAGGTTGCCTTTACTCTTCTCACAAGAACCTTTCCCTTTAGGAAATGCCATTCGTTTTTACAGCACAGGCTGGAGATCCCTAAACGGTCTAACTCAGTCTGGTCCTGAGCAGGAGTCCTATCTGCCAGAGGCCATTTCTCCCTGTTTCACTGAGTCCTTGAGATATCCATATCGTGGGTCTTGCTTTTCACTAATCTTTCCCCAGCATCGATGACAGCCTCAGAGTGAACTCACCAGGACATAGGACCTCACCTTATAGCAAAATCAAGATATGTTACTAACCTCGGTTCACAATGAGCAAACAATTCAGCACGGTTCCAGTCACACACTGTCGGGTGTATGTTTACTATTTTAAACTGATGGCCCCAACGGAAAACAAAAAGTAAACAATTTCAATATTTAGCCAAACATTCACTGAAGGATTAAGCTTACACATTAAATACATGACAATTATACATTAAACACCCGATGATTAGGGACAGTGCAATATTATTCAGCTCTTAAGAAAAGTAATTTGATGAATATTTAATGATATAGAGAAGAATTTACATCATTGCACTTCACAAAGAAAGTTTAATAATCGATTATGTCAATTGTTATATGTGTTCATGGATATGTATGAACATATGTATATGTACACAATGGTACACACGGCTGTTTGTGAAATGTGGGAGTTACAACCCATCACATTCACACACATAAATAGGTTTTATTTAAATATTTAAACAAAATACACCATTATGTGTGCTTACATCTTAGTAGCTCTTTTGTAGATTTCCTCTCAACGCATATACATTTCAACAGGAAATGTTCTTGAAATGCAACACCAGGACCCTGTGATGTAGTTCAGTGCAAGCACTTCTGCTTAGCATGTGTCAGTCCCTGGGTTTGATCTCAGGGACAGTTAGTCAATGGCAAAATCCAAATGTGACCCACTGTCCCTTCTTGCTGACTGGCAATCTTCCCAGCTCTCTCCTGCTTCTTCCCTGGACTATGACTTCTTCCAATCCCTCCTCTCCCTCTTAGATTTCTCTGTGGCTGCAGGAGGGAGTGAATCCCCCTACTCCCAGCTCTCTTGTTCCCACAGTCCCTGGCTTTGACTCTCCTTTACCTCCGGTGCCTCTGTCTCAACCTCTCCTTTGCACATACTTGGCCATGGAGATGTATAGACAGATTGATGGCGAGTTTATAGATCCAAGAGCACAGTCTTGCCATGGACCCTGGGGCTTGATAGGACCTACTGGGGGAGCCGGTGGACTCTGTACTTTTGACTTTCTTGAAGCACAGCCTTGCAGTCTCTTGTTGGCCAACAGTATGGACATCTGACATCCCTGATTCTCATCCTCCACCCCAAGACTCTTTCTCTATTCTTGACTTCTATCCTAATTATGGTTGACTTTCATCTTTAGGGTTTTTTTGTTTATATGTTTTGCTTTTGTATTTTATTACATTTAAAAATTAGAAAAGAACATTTAAAATTCGGGATCACAAGATTATATTAGCTTATAGGCTTGTCACTTCCACTATTATTCCCTCATTTTAATTCATCAGTGGGGAGTTGAATGATGGTGAGTAAAATCTATAGAGAGAGTATCCGTTTCTGAAGCAGTTTTATAGAAATCTGACTGAGGGGTTTATTGTACATCTTGAAGCTTGAAGATAAGAGATCATATTGAAGGCTGGGAATTCTTTACTGCCCCTCTACCTCCATCACATCCCACTCTAGCCTATCAAACAAAGGCAGCTGTCAGGAAGTGGGTGGGAAAAGCAATACTCCCAGTAGCCAGCCAATTGGTAGCACAGCTTTAAATTTCTCTCAGTCACTGTTAAAGATTGGCATCCTTGCCAAGATTTCTTGTGTATGCTTGCTCTGTTAGTTTATGTTATGAAAATGGCTTGTTTATGCATTTTCAAATATAAAATTATAGTAGACTCTACAGAGAACTCTCCCCTTATGTAAAGAAGCTCATTTAGATTTCAAGTAGAAATCAAAGCAAGCAATTCCATCACTTACTCCCTGCTTATTAAGATGATATCTGGGGACCTGGCTGTGGTCCTTGAGTAAGAACACTCACATAAAATTGGTGAGACGCTGGGTTGAATCCTCAGTTGTTGTGTGAGAATCTTTTCCCCAAGGAGACACAACACACATGCCTACCCACACCAGATAAGGAGCTCACGATTGATACCCCCAAAGTCCAACTTGGTGAACCAAGAGTTCTATTGGAGTCACTTACAGGAATATGGGTGAAAGGTTAATTACAGGAAGAGAAATGACTCAAAGACAGCTGCATTACTAAAGCCCACCCCAGCATGGGTGACAGCTTACAAAGCTGGAAACATTTAGCATACTGGATAGCCTGCAGGCAGCAGCCCAACAGAGTTGAGAGTGTCCTTGGGAGCAGCTCTGCTGGTCTCAGAGTCATTCTGTTCCTGGGAGGAAGGGGCCCAGTCAGTGATCCTTCTCAGTTTCAGGTACTTCCTGAAGCTATTTTGAGTTGTTTAATTTTTGCTTTAAGGAACTTCCCTGCAGGATGAAATGTTTCTGTCTTGGAGGGAAACTACTTCACAACACCAGTGCAGGCACACATACAGCAACAGCAGCATCAATAATAATAAGAAGAACAACCAGGAATGGTTATCTTATTATAAGTAAATATAACCAACATGACTTTTAAAACGAGAGAGTAGAGAGTATGAAGGAAAGATGGTTGAGATGGAGGTAAATTCCTAAAGAAGCATATGTTGTGCTAAGAATAACACACAGTTCCTCCTGAGACCAGCAGTGTATACACACACAGCTGTTCCCAAACACCTCCACCCCAAGCTTTCTTCTCCCCCAGTAGCAGGATGGGCTAAGGTTCATGGGTGAGCAAGGAGATCTGTTTCCAACCATTCTTAGTGTTTTGCTATTTAAAAAAAAAAAACAAAAAAACAAAAAATAAAACCGCTAGGCTTAGAGCTAAGAGAACCCTAGGATAGAGCCTACGGTAGAGAATTTCCTAATATGCACATGACCAAGGCTTAAAAAGGGAGAAAAAAAGAAAAGAAAAACTCTCTATAAAATTTTCCTTGGGGCCAAATTTCTGCCTACAGAGCTGAAAATAAGCAACTGTGAGTACCCAGTTATAGGTGGGTATTGTGATTTGAAAGAAAATGTCCCCCATAGGGAGTGGCACTATTAGGAAGTGTGGTCTTGTTGGAGGAAGTGTGTCACTGTGGGGGCGGGCTTTGAGGTTTCCTATAGTCAACCTATACCCAGTGTCTCAGTTCCCTTCCTGTTGTCCGAGGATCAAGATGTAGAACTCTCAGCTCCTTCTCCAGCGCCATGTCTGCCTGTGTGCTGCCATGTCTTGCCATGACAATAATGGACTAAACCTCTGAACTATAAGCCACCTCCAAAGCGTTTTATTTTATATGAGTTGCTGTGGTCATGGTGTCTCTTCACAGAAATAGAAACCATAATGAAGACAATGAGATCCAAGGAACACTGAGTAATAGGGACACAGAGAATGTAAGAGCTAGAAGATAGAAGGTGTGCTGGGAAATACTGTCCACTGGATGTGACATGGCTGTCACACTCATGAACTCACAGCAGCTGTGAGTTTCTGCAAAAGATCTGTGCTAGATCAAGGCAGTTAAGAATTCCAGCATGGATTGAGGAGGGCCATCTAATGCCCCACCCCTAGAGGGAAAGATACGGTTGGTGACTGCTGAAGTGAAAGAGTCTCTTTCCCTTAGGAATGTGGCCACGGAAAGGTTCCTATACCCCAGGATATAACTAATTGACTCAGTAACTGACTCAGAGTGTTTTGCTTTGTTTCTTTTTAAGTAAAAATTATAAAATGACATGAAGTCAGGAGGGAGATGTGTCCTGCGGAATGTTGGGGAGATGAATTGAGTTGTGGATATGTTCAAGATGCACTATATAAATATATGAAATTCTCAATAAATATTTTTTAAACTATTTGGTGCTGAGGAGAAGGCTGTGTAGTTAAGAGTATTTGTTGCTCTTCTATAAGCCCTGAGTTCAGTGCCCAGCACCCAGCGCCCAGCACCCAGATTGAGTGACTTACATGTAGTAAGAGGTTCCTGGCCCGGACTTTTGGTCCTTGCCTCAAGTTTTAGACCCACAGAGACACACAGATGCTTACATTAATTTTAGGCTGATCAGTCTAAGGCCCAGGCATGTAACTTGCTAACTCTTTACCCTTAAACTAACCCATGATTCTTACCCTGTTCAGCCATGCGGCTCAGTATCTTTTCTCAGAGCAGCATAGTTGTCCTTTGCTTCTTCTGGCTTCTCTCTGACATTCTGTTCTGTTCTTCCTGTTCCCAAGTTTTCTTAGTCTGGTAGCCCCACCCACACTTCCTATCTGCCTTTAGCCAATCAGTGCTTTTTATTAAACCAGTGGGTGGGACAATTATTTACAATGGAACAACATAATCCCCCTACACTTACATCTGCCTGTAACTCTAGCTTATGAGGATCTCACTGTCTTTTATGGCCTCTGGGGACACCTGCACACATGTAGCATATAATCACACAGACATACACATGTACACTTTTAAAAATACTCTCTAAAGTTTATTATATTGATGAGTATCTGTAGTCTCAGCACTTAGGAGGCTGGGGCGGGAGGATTACTTGGGCCCAGGAGTTTCAAATCAACCCAAACAATATAGCGAGAAGTTATCTAATAAATAAATAAGAAAACATTTATTTCTTACCTAATGTTTGACACTGCATGGTGCAATGTTGACCTGCCAGGTAGGATGTGTCCACTCATACAAGAGTAACATGGCTGTTATGGGGTAACTAACCACTTTCTGGTTAGATCTGAGGCCTGCTATGTAGGAGTGTATTCATGCTTGTTACTTTAATCTTAATAAAAACCCATTGGGGATATAACTGTTAGAAGACTTGCTTAACGTGTGCAAACTTCCCCTTTCTCTCATATAGTCGTATCTGTCTAATTGTCATAATCTGGTGAGAGTGAATGAGATGTGAGCAAAATCAAGGTTGGACGGGGCTGAGGAAATTGGATCCTGTAGTTAGGACATCAAGGTTAAGTGGTAGTGGAGTGTTTGTACATGCCATGGCACATATGTGGAGGTCAGAGGACAACTTTGCAGAATTTGGTTCCCTTTACTTCCTCCGCATGGGTTCCAGGAACTGAACTCAGGTTGTCAGGCTTGAGAGCAAATGCTGTTAGCAGATGAAGCCTCTGGTCAGCGTCCCCTTCCCCAGGCTTTTCTTTTTTAAGAAAGTGTCTCATTATGGTTTTCAAACTGGCTGGCTTTCAACTTGTGATTCCCCAGCCTCAGACTCCCAAATCTTTGGATGACTATAGATGTACTGTGTCCTTTTCTCCTACAGCATCTCTGGCCCTGCCATTTTCTGGTTCCTGCATAGCCCCAAATCCCTCCAGTCACAACAAAGGAGAAGGAACAGAAACTTCCAGTACAGCGGCCAGTTCTAGAGATGGTTCTGAAGTCACAATCTTAGCCTAACCAAAAAACCAAAACCAAAACAAAACCAAAAACCAAAAACCAGGATCATAGCACCTACAGTAATTTTTAAAAACATGACAATGACGTTGGGAGGTAGACGGTGATGGTCATTAAGTCCTTTGTAGCTTGAGGTAAATGTATTTTGATAGAGTTCTGGACCCAGTTAAACCATCCATCAAGTGTGAAGGTGGAATAAATTCATGGTGAGACGTGCTAGACCTCAGAAACAAAAGAACTTTACATGACCCCTTTTATGGGGAGCTACCACAGTTTAGCAATCAGCCAACTGAGTCCTCAGGTACAATATAATTTCTACCTCTTTTGCGATTTTACACTTAAATGGCTATAGTTTATATGTTTATTTTAAAAACCTACATAAAATATTATATTTTGCCTTTTGACCCTTTGTTCTCTGGCTTCTTAAGGTGTTTGCTGGTATCTATTCTAGACAACGTGTCTGTTGTGGTTTGAAAATAATATGTCTCCTACAGGCTCATGTGTTGGGTGTTTGGTCCTGAGCTGGTAGCACTGTTTTGGGGGCTCTGGAAATGTTAGGAGGTAGGGCCTAGGTAGATGAAATAAATCAGGGTGTGTCCTTAAATTTGTCTTGTTCTGCCCTTTTCTTTCTCCTTGTCTCCTCTCTGCCCTTAGATAAACAGCCATATTATTTCTCTCTTCTGCATGTTCCTGCTACCATGATGCTCTTCCCAAGTTCCTGGGGCCAACCAACCCTGGGCTAATCCTCTGGACTGAATAGCCCCTTTTTTTCCTTGTGTTGTTTCTGTCCAGCGTTTTGCCACAAAGATGAAAAAATAACAAATAGATCACTCTACTGGACCAGGAAGTAAATTAAAAAAGAGAAGCCATGAATCTGAGAAGTAAAACAAAGCCACGGAGAAGTGGTAAGGGGGAGGGAGATGCCAAGTGTGGAGGAAAACGTGCTCAGATCTGGGCAGAGGACATGAGGCCCAGGGGGGTGGCCAAGGAAAAAAGGAGAAGTAGTCAAGTAGTGGATGTATTCGACAAACTGAGAACCTTGTATCTCTTAGGAATTTTGCCGTGATTTAGCTCTAGATATGTAGGAAATGAACCAAAAGATAGACAATCTGTGTTAACTCCTTGGGAAAACAAGATGAGTAAGAAAGGAAATGCAGTCACAGAAGTCATAGAACATCCTGACTATGCTATGAATGTTATCTAAATCATAATAATATAACTGCCAAAGTGTGATCTAACCAAATGTTGACAGAGAACCAAGTTAGACGGAGGAGGTTGGAAAAACGAACAGAGAAGACAATGAAATTTCTGCCCTCTGTAGTATGAGGTTAAAAGCAAATAAAACCAAGCACTAGAAGTACAAGCTTATAATTTAAACAATGGAGGCCATTAGTCATGGAACCAACTAAAATACCCTGAAGTGGTTTGTCTCTAAGAAGCCAGCATCAGAGATGGGTCAGGAGATGTTTCATTTTGTTATACGTTTTATAGATTGGTTTTATTTTGAAATGATACACCTACATTATTTTGAAATTAAAAACAACTAGTTTATCAGCCTAGAGAGTAATGTGACAGCTACAATTCCCTCGCTGGATAAGGAACACAATGTGGGGGCCTCTGACCCCTGGAGAATGAAGTAAACGCCAGTGTCCCAAGAACATGCCAGCTCCAGGTTATCATTGGTGCTCTTAATGTGAATTCTAATACACATCAGAACAGAGACAACATTTCATGTAATGGCAGTTTTCTATGTTTTAAGTTCTGGCTGTGGTTGTGGAATACATGGATCATGATTTCTGTTCTCAAAGAGCTTAGACTGGTGGGTGGTAAAGTTGTTCATCCAGGTGATGGATGATGAGTCATGATTAATGCCTAAAGGCAGAGAATTGCAGGAAAAATTTTCTCAGTAGTCTAGGTCCTTTATGCTGATTGATCTGTGGCTTAGGCATATAACTTCATCTTAACTCAACCCATTATTTTTATTTTGTTTAGCCATGTGACTTAGTACCTTTTCTCAGAGCAGTATCTCTGTCTTATTTCTTCTGGGTCTACTGGTATTTCTCCTAGTATCTCTTCTGGAGTCTCTGCTCTGCTCTTCCTGTTCTCAGAGTTTTCTTCGTCTTGTAGCCCCGTCCACACTTCCTGTTTGCCTTCGGACAATTATTTACAGTATAACAGAACATAATCACACTACACTTGGAGATCTAGGATGACAAAAGCAGAGAACCTGACCCTAAGGAGGGTTCCATGATGCTAGTGGCCAGGCCAGTCAAAGACCAAGAAGCCTATCTTGGGAAGCTCTTGGCATTCTTTGTCCTGGACCATGTGGTAGTTAGGACACATATCTAGTAAGGCTTGTAGCACTCTGTATTCACGTACAGTGACAAACAAAAATGCATTCCTTGCTTCAGACACATCACATGGACAACTGAAAGACTATCCAATTGGCCAACAGTTATATTTTTAAAAGTGTTCAATATCATTAGCCATTAGAGAAATACAAATCCAAACTACAATGAGAAGTCATTTCAACATAGTTAGAATGGTTGTCAAAAGCCCAAAATAACAATTACTGGCAAAACTTTAGTCAAATAATAATGCTCATATACTAATGGTAGGAATATAAATACTATGAAAAAGTTTATGGAGGTTACTTAAAGGTTTTTAAAAATCAGAGATGGAGAGATGGTTTATGGGTTAAGAACATTTGTTACTCTTCCTGAAGACCAAACTTCGTTCCTAGCACCAACATGGTGGCTCAAAACCATCTATAATTCCAATCCCAGGGGACCAAGGCACTGCACACACTCGATACACAGCCGTACATGCAGGCAAAACACTCAAACACATATAACAAAAAATTCTAAACATAGATCCAGCTATCTAACTTCTACTTATTATCTCCAATGAAAATGAAGTTAACATGCCAGCTATACCTAGATACCCATGTTTTCATGGCCTTTTTTCCCCCACAATGGCAGGATACTAAGTATGAATGGATAGAGAGCATGTATTGCAGGAACTCTAGTTGATATATAACAAAAACCTAGAGCCAGATATTGTGGAAAAGCTGGAATACCAGAGAAACAAACCACAGCCTCTTCTCACCCAGCCAACTCCTCAGGCCTGTCTCCAGGAATCCTTTAACTGCAAGTCTCTCTCTCTCTGTCCTCAGCCAAAAGGAAGGAAGAGTGTCTGGGAAAGCTGAGAAATCCTTTTTTTTTTCTCCACCCAACTCTCTTAACTTGCTTTTTCTAGGGTTAAAGGTGTGGGTTGCCATTCCCTGACCTGAACTGACTATGTGGTTGACTCTGCTATTCCAGATTAATTTTGTTAAATATATATCACCACATGTAATGTACACACACACACACACACACACACACGCATACACACACACTATTTATATATGTGTATATGGAGTAATTTTCAGCCATAAAAAGAATATAATTCTGTCATTAGCAGTAGAATAGATGAAACTAGAGGACACTATGTTAAGTGAAATAAGCCAGGTACATAAAGGCAAGTGCCATATGCTGTGCCTCGTACGTGGATTTCAAGCCCACCTGAGTGTAGAATACTGAGTACTAGAAGACAGGAAGCAAGGGATGGATAAAATAAAGCTGGATTTGATCAGCACATGCTGCACACATGTACTAAAATATCACACTGACTGCCATCAAATGTACATTTAATTTTAAAAAATCAGAAAATTAGCTGTAACAATTAAATTGTATTTGACAGTTGTATCTTTTTAAAAAAATCATTTTTTAAAAAATGGTAATGGCAGTTACCACTGATTTTGGAGTGAACTTGGGAAGTAGAAGACTATTCCTCCCTGGATATCTTCTTGTACTGACCAGTCATTATTTAATTTTTGAGATTTAAGTTTATTGAATGTTTGCCACATGTCAGGGATGCCCCTCTTGGAATCACTAAGGAACAAATAAATGAAAGCCAATGGGAAGGAATTCTGTGACTAACCCTATGCAGGGGAGTTTGTCCAGGGGCTTTCTCAGAAGGGTATCTGGACTCATGTGGGCTTGTGGAGAAGGTGCACAGTGCAGTTGTGGTGAGTCTGGTAAAACATGAACTTTGATTTAGGGGAGACAGGGGTGTACTCTATAGTGGGGTCTAATGGGAAGAACTGGAGCTGAAGTTTCTACAGAGCCCATGTAGACACAGGGAAGCTTGTTCAGGCCAAGAGCTGGCAGCACTGGGAGCCTGTGGCTTAGTCTGCGGGTGCCGAGGCTGACACAAGAAGAATCTCTAGAAGAGATCCTGCCAACTGCTTGTTCTGTGGTTGACATATGCTGAGGTCTGCTGGAGGAGTCAAGAGCTCCACAGAAGGAGGAGGAGGAGGAGGAGGAGGAGGAGGAGGAGGAGGAGGAGGAGGAGGAGGAGAAGGCGGCTCTAGGCTCTGAGGTAAAAGTCCCAGAGTTTTTCAAATGAGGAAACTACATCCCATGTCTAAAGACAACAGAAGAAGGGGTGTTCAGACAGTACAAATCAGCCTTTGAGTGAGGGTGGCTGCTGACCACACTTCATATGAGGAACACTCATATTTGGGATGTGCCCAGTGATAGGTTTTGGGATGAAAACTCAATTGCTGATTCTGACAAGGATCTCCATTAACAGAGAACACAAAGCACTCTGGGATACTTCCCTGTTTAGCAGACTACGAAGAAACCAGGAGCATGAGGAGATTGTCACCCAGAAGAATTTGGGAGGCTTAGCAGAGGGACAGTAAGCTAGCTCTCCTCTATTGCTTGGCACTGTTCCTGAGTCAAATAAACAGCCTGTGTTCCCCCTCTTTGAGGAGTGACTCTGTGACCATCCCTGGCATTTTGACTCCATAGATTATTTGTTCTTGTCTTTGAGAGACTACCTGGTAGTTCAGCTGCACAATCCTTTCATTGGTACAATTCTGTATTACTGCAAAGTCTACAAACAGTTTTCTTGACCACTTACGGTCCTAGAAACAGATAGAGGAAGGGTTTGATTTAGAAATGCAGCCTCAAGAAAGGAGTACTTCTGAGAAACTTCCAAGTAAACAGAATTTTACTACCACAAAAATGTGAATGGGTCAGCCTTTGAGATGTCTCAAAGTCCAGGACCCCAACCTCAGACTCCTTGGCTGATTGATCATTTGTCTCATCTTCCACGCTGAACTACACCCCCCACCCCCAGGCTGTTAGTCCGTAAGTCTGATGTTGACAGTGATGGCCATGAGTATTCCAATGTGGCGTTACTCCAGCCCAAATTTTACTATAGCACATACATGAGGGATTTTATAAGCACCATGTTAACCATTGTAACACCCTTTGCTACTGTTCCAAATTCGGTTTTTGACTGAAACAAAAATGATATTTCCTTTACAAAATTAGACTGAATGTTAAATAAGATTCCTTGATGTCTACAAGACTGTCTCCTTTCTGGCTTCTCCTGCATGTGTTCCAATCTCTCTAGTTCAATTTTCAGGTGTGTGTGTGTGTGTGTGTGTGTGTGTGTGTGTGTGTGTGTGTGTGTTTATTAAACTGAATTTTCCATGTTGCTAAGTTAATCAGCTTATAGCATCTTCCAGGATCTTCAGTTCTTCAGTTTTAGGAGTTTAAAGTCCCACCACCTCAGGCCATACTTTATTTTCCCTGGACTTTATTCCAAAAAAATGTCAAATAGTAAATTTACTAATAGAATTTATCAGCATATTAACTACACACATCAGGCCAGGTAGGGCTTATTACGGGAATGCAAGGATGATCTGTGATAAAAAACATTTATGATTTTTAAGTCATGTATTATGAGATAAAGCATTTACTAAAATCAGGTAAGTATTTGTGCTTAAAAGCAAAGAGGCTTCATAGAATAAGGAGCAGAATGAAGATTCTTTAACCTGGGATTATCTATTAGGAATCTCTAGCAGGGAAGATGGAATTTGGGGTAATCTAAATCTATATTCCCAGGACCATGGTTACTCAAAATGGCTCCAGAATAAACTACTTTTCCCTTTAAGACAAGAGCCCTGTTTTTGGGTCAACCATTATGATGCCACAACATGGGACTCGAGAATGACCCACTTTTCACTGGAGGAACCACCTGAATGGAAGCCAGGAGTCTGCACAGACCCATTGAGTCCAGACCACCCACTGATATTTCCTCAAATATATTGTTGTGAGTTCTTTCCAGGGCCCAGGGCTTCCCTTGGTTTGGCTGACTGTCTATTTTGTTTATTTTGAGCTGATTAACAATGATTCTACTTTTTTTTGCTCATTAAATTTTTTTAACATACCAACCACTGTTTACCCTCCCTCCCACATTCCCAGTCACCCCCAGCTTTCCCTCGCCCCCCCCCCCATCCACACTTCAGAGAGGGTAAGGACTCCTACAGGAGTCGATATAATCTGGTATATCAACTTGAGGCAGGATCCAGCCCCTCCACCCCCATCCCCTCATCAAGGCTGAGCAAAGTATTCCTCTATAGGGAATGGGCTCCACAAAACCATTCATGCACTAGGGTTAAATCCCTCACAGCCAGAGATCTACAAACTGTCCAAGCCACACAACTGTCATCCACATTCAGAAAGCCTAGCTCAGTCCCATGTGAGTTCCCCAGCTGTGAGTCAAGAATCAGTCCAGTATCTCGGGTCAGTTGTCTCTGTGGATTTTCTTGACCCCCTTTGCTCATATAATCCCTCCTCCCTCTCTTCAACTAGACTGGGAGCCAATGCTTAGCCATGAATTTCTGTATCTGCTTCCATCAGTTGCTGGATGAAAGTTCTCTGATGACAGTTAGGGTGGTCATCAATTTCATTGCAGGGGAAGGTCAAGTTCAAGCACCTTCTATTGCTTAGAGACTTAACTGGGGTCATGTTTGTGGGTTCTTGGGATTTTGATAGACACCTTTTTGGTCTGGTTCCAATATATTTGGTTTAAGAAATAGAAATAATTTGTTTGCTATGAAAACATTTTGGTGTAGATTTTTGGTTTGGTTGGTTGGTTGGTTGGTTGATTGGTTGGCTGGTTGATTGGCTTGCTTGCTTTTGGTTCTCTAAAGACAGTTTGATCAGTATTTTCTTTGCTTTTGGAACTTTGAAGGCATTTTGGTGTTTGTGTTATTTGTATTGGTTTTTACTGTCTTTGAAATGTTTTGACTGGCTTTCCTTTGGCCCTCGACTGTTGACATCCTCCTCAAGTGCATGATTCTGCCTTTTTTTCTACTTTGTCCCTCTTCTGAGCTTGCTAAGCCTTTAGCTTAGGTATTTTATACCTGGTGATAAAGAGACCAAACAGAAGAAAGAGGTACCTGTTCATTCCCACCTAAATGTATGAAGGTGTCAGGGGGACATCCACAATATTCCACAGACTCACAGGGAAACCCAACAAAAACCCCCATTCTTGGGTCAGTAGGAACTATATTGTCTCACCTGGGAAGACACCCATGAGGGATTGAACAGTGTCTTGAACATCCTCATGTTTGTATAAACCTTCAGGATAATCCTGAGACCCAGTGGGAGAAAACAACTTCAGGGATACGGCTGAGAAACTCAACCCTAAAAGCAGCACATAAAACTGGCCTATTCCCCAGCCAATGTAGACAGGAAATTTTTCAGAAAAAAAGGAAGAAAACACACACACACACACACACACACACACACACACACACACACACACACACACACACACCACTCATGCGCATAAGATTTGCAAAAAGTAGGAGATAGAATGCCATCAGGAACTCTAGCTGGCTCTATGTGTGTAGATATAAAAACCACAGCTCTCATCTTAAAGGAAATAAGGGACAGGTTTATTCTGGAGTAATTTGAGTGGCCATGGCTCAGGAAAACATTTAGGTTACCTCCAATTCTATGTTCTAATGTAGAGGCAGTTTCATGAAGTTTTTATAGTCTTATTGAGCAAAGAAAGTCATAAATCAAAGTAACTTTCAAATACATTGGTGAGTACACCAGAGAGGTGGGGACCAAAAGATTGAGGGAGTCATTTTATAGGCACAGGATGCTATATGATGAAATTCTTAGCTCTTGGATTGGTAGAAGCTAGTGCTCTAAGTTAACTGATAAAGTTGCTAATTCATTATATAAAAAAGAACTCTTAAAAGATACATATGAGTTAAATGAGATGTTAAAACAGGAAGTCCAAGGTTACTGTGTTCTCATCTTTCTCTGACATGGTTTATCCTAGAATTTCCTCGAGCAGCTTTTTGTGCTCAAAGTAAAGCGTCTTTAACACACAAACCAGTCCTAAAATTCCTTCCAGACTTAGAGCCCGAAATCTCCATTTGACTCGCACTAAGGTCCCTACAGTAGGGGAACTCCTGGGCTGTTAAATCAAATGAAGCTCTCTGTAGACCCTCAGTGATATTCCTGGGGATTTATGCTGAGATCCATCTTCAAGCTTCTTGGTGAGTTTCCCTGTGCTATTTGATGGGTCAAGCCTGTTAAATGTGGGTTCTCCGTGTCTTTGCTTTTGCCTTTCTAACAAACCTACTAAATGTTTGAGAGCCACTGACCCAGAAATAGATATGTTCTAGACACATCTATCCCATCTCTGCTCCTGGGTTATATGCAGTAACACATGGCTTTTCTGGGGAACAGCTTTGTAAAACTGGTCTCCACACCCTCCAGATATATAAAGATCCTAAAGAGACAGTTTTTCAAATTGTTGGAAGAATGGGCCTTAAGGATAATGAAGTTACCCAGGAATCTCATTCTGGAAAAAGGCAACAGCCAGAGGTGCAAACTATATCTCTGAGAGAGATTTCAAACAATTCTAGTAGCTGGTTAGACCACCTCAGAGGAGAGGCTAAAACCCAGATAATGATGAAGCATGGTGGGGGTAACTACCTGGACCAGGGCTGCTCAGATGTGCAAGTCTTTAGTCCTCTATTTCAACTTTTTCTTACTTCAGAACCCTAAAGATGGACTTGAGAGGTTCCCTCCATCCTTGTCACCCCATCATGTGAGCACCTTGAGTAAATCTTTTTTCCTGCTTTCACTTTTAATTTGGCTCATCTAATTGGCTTGTTGTGGAAGGGTCACCAGACCCGCTACACAAATTGTGACCTCCAAGTTCTTGCTAGAAATCAGTCTGGGACATAATTTAAAAAAAACCCAAAAACCTCTCTCTCCTTAGGTGGAGAGAGAAGGAGAGCAGGTGTGTCTAAGTCTGCAGGACAGACATCTCCTTTCCACCCTCTGCTGCTAAGTCTTTCTCACATCTTAAAGAAACAGGATAAACACTCTATTTCTCCTAAGGTGGGTGCACCTAATTTCATGTGACTGTGTCATATGTCTATGATAATTGTTTTTGAATATTTTCGGTTGTTTAGTATATTGTTTGGGTCAAAGATTTTTTTAGCACACTGTTGCCACCTTAGTTCTCTTTTTAAAATTAATTTTTATGTGCAAAAAATTAATTTTTTGTTATTCCCAACTAAATTGCAGATTAAAATTCCAATATTGTGATCATATATTAAGACTTGATAAATACATACATTTAAGTATGCCAAACATCTTAAAATCTATTAAAATGTTTCATAAACCTTTATTATTTTATACATAGAGAGAAAGGTTTTAATAAGGATTTACTTCCAAAACAGATCTTCATTTATATAATGGGTACATAAATTCATGATTTTTTTCCAAAATATTTTTATGAATGCTCTGTCTGCATGTATGCCTACATGCCAAAAGAGAGCATCAGATCTCATCATTGATGGTTGTGAGCTACTATGTAGTTGCTGGGAATTGAACTCAGGACCTCTGGAAGAGCAGCCAGTGTTCTACTGAGCCATATCTCCAGACCCCTCAAAATATTAACATAAATCTTAAATGTAAAGTTTTTATTATGGTTGAACTATATATAAATTAATAGAAATATATATCCACTGAAAATCTCTATGCCTTTTCTTTTTTATAATGAAGATTATAAAAAACAAAATCCCAATATAAATTATGTTAAAATCTTGATTTATTGAAATATATTTTATGTATTATCACAAATATTATAAACTGGTCTATATTGGATTATGCTTTGTTTTTATATAATGTACTTCTTGACAAAATTGACTTATAAGTAAGTGCTCATGTAAACCAACTTGGTTTGACTTCATTTTGGCTTATAATAAAGTAAAATTAAAATAAGTAAATATGATAAAGGACAAAAAGGCACATAGGTAAAACAATAGAGATCACTAAGAATCCTAAATCTTCCCTTGGGACAATTAACAAGAGTTTTTAAATTAAAAATAATTGAAACTGATTTTAATGACAAGATATATATATATATATATATATATATATATATATATATATATATATATATATCACCCTACAACTCTGCTCAATATGTCATCTTCTGAATCTGTGTCCCAGTTCTGATTCTACGGCTTGGTCTGCATTGTCTGAGGGTATGTTATTTTGAAGAGGTTATTGCTCCTAATGTAGGATGTGCTGTTCCTACTGACAATTGCCCTCCCTTCAGATGCTAAACTATTTATTCCACAGGTTAAGAGGATGGCTTATGTCTGTATGTTTAGATATGCTGCATACATATATAGGTATAAATACACATTCTAAGGTTTTAAGAATATTTTTTATCACTACTGGTGCTTTAAAAACAAACAAATTTTTAAAAAATAAAGTTTATAAGACCCTTACTTTAGCCAGGATTATAAAAGACAAAGCTCTAAGTATTTTTAAGTTGTTATTTTGAAAACCTACTTTGAGGCTTACATAGACATCTTAGAGTTTACAGATCATCTTAATATGTTACATCATAGTGATATATATATATATATATATATTAGTCACCTCTATGTTTATACTATTTTATACTACTATAATAAATGTCAGACACTATCCTGCTCTGGATGCTTTATTGAACTTTTAATGCTCCAGAAACATTAATAAAAAGTGAATACTTTCCTAACAGAAAGCAATTTTAATCTATATACTATAACTTAAATATTTAACATGTAACCAATGTAATTTTATTAAGAAAACAAGAACTATTACTTACCTATCTTTATAATTACTTGATATCTAAGACACCACGTTTTATTTTACTTTAGATACAGCCTCCGAGTTTTTATTTAAAATTATTTCATTAAAATTGTTTTCTAAATTATGTGATAACAACAATAATGTTAAGATTTTAAAGTATGTTATAAATAGTTACGTAAAAGTAAATATGGTTGTAACTCAGTTAAAAATAAAATAAAGTCTATAAAATTTTTGAGGGTTCATTCAATACCCTGAGATAAAATTGATGCTTCTTTTTTCTATAATAATCTTTTCTTAAATATTGAATTGTTTTTAATCTCCTTTTGCAACGTGAACATTTAAGAGCTGTGACTAAATATGTTTTCTTGTTGGACAAAGCTTTGGCTTTTTGAATAGTCAGTCTTTGCCTGAAATATATATAGAAAAATTCTGTCTAGAGAGTAATGCTTCCTTAGACTAACCCTATCAAGTCATATAGTGATTGTAAAACTTGCCCTAATAAACAGATTTTTAAATCTGTTTATAAAATCTGGTCTATTAGATAAACCAATGATATATAGTATTGTAAAAAGACTTCTAGCTATGTTAACTAAAGTTTAAATTAAGTTACAGAGACCTCTTCTATGTATTAAAAACCAGATGATTTTATCAACTAAAAGAAAAAATGACATCATGTCAAAGACTCCTTTCTAATTTAAAGGTGAGGACTGTGCCAGATACTTCCAACTCACTCCTAGGAGCCTGCAAACTTTCCCACATCATCTGAGAGCATGTTATGTAAACTCTGAAAACCTTGAATGTTCTTATCTTCATCCACTGACAGAAAATAATTTTCTTACCTTTTATGTTTCTATCTCTCTGCCCACCCCCTCTGATTTTATGAGACAGAGTTTCACTGGGTAAAAACACTGGCTATTCTGGAACTCGCTTTGTAGACTAGGAGACAGAGGCAGGCAGATCTCTGAGTTCAAGGCCAGTTTGGTCTACAGAATAAAGGCATGCACCACCACCACTCTGCAATAGTTTATATTTCCTAAATATTTTTGTAATTAGATTTTTAAAATTGTTTGTGACATCTAATATTCTACCTAGTATATTTCAAAATTATAAACACTAGTCTTGGTTTTAATGATTCTACAAATGAAAATGTCATGTCCTTTCATTTGATCGTACCTTTTGTGATGACTGATTACCCTAAACCTTATATGAAGCAATGTTTGAAAGATTCAAGTGTTTTCATTGTCTATATAAGTCAGTATATTTGGGTAAACCAAAAAAGAGTCTAGGTTTTAAGTTAAACTTTCACTCCATTTACTCTGCTAGAGATATCTAAAGACTGCAGTTAGTTCTTCTTATCCAAATCATACAAAACACATCAAGGTCTAATAACAACATTCGTGATGTTATACCTTAAGTCCTGAGCTTTTTGTTTTTAATTAGTATCTAAAATGCTCTATAGTGTATAGCCAGAGGTCTCCCCATGTCCAGTAGCCACTTGGTCCCAAATAAACACACAGAGTCTTCTATTAATTACAAACTGTTTGGTCTATGGCTCAGGCTTCTTGCTAGCTTGTTCTTACATCCTAATTTAACCCATTTCTATTAGCCTATGTATTGCCATGTGGCTGGTGGCTTGCTGGTACAATCACATCTTATATCTTAGGCAACTGAATTATGCCTTCTAAACTCTGCCTTTCTTCTTCCTGTATCCCTCCTTGTATTTCTTGCCTTCCTCAATGTTGCCTTGCCATAGGCCAAAACAGATTATTTATTAACCAATGGTAGCAACACATATTCACAGCAAACAGGAAGACCATCCAACAGAAATAATATAATTAATTTTGCTTTAAAAATTAAACAATATTTGTATTTAATAAAAAGATACTACAGTTATTTTTTCAAAAGTCCCATTTCTAACCATTTAAATATTAAGTAATTAGTTTATAGATTATAAGTAACTATAAATATGGGGAAAATATGTAGCCAATCTCATTAAAATATATGCATTTTGGTTATTTTAGATGTTTGATTCATCTGTAAACTTCACTCCATTAGTCAAAATTGTGTTCTTGATTACTTAAATTTAGGTATAGTAATCTGTCACATATACATCTTATATGAATATAAAATTATATAAAAATAATCCAGATTCAAACCATAATGGCTAATAGTTTGATATGATATAAGGGTTTCTTTCTTAATGGCCTTTACCAGTTGTTTCTCTATCTTGAAGACTACTATCCTGCCCAACACTCAGTCTCCTTTGCATCAGATTCTAGAAATGAGCCCCCTTACTTTGGGGGACCTTAATATTTAATAAATAATAGATGGCCTTGCATACAAAAAGTGCATTGTCTATCAAGTAGAAAGTGTAAAAATAATATCTCCTGAAAAACATGTGTCTGCAAAGACCAATTGTCTGATTAGAATGTTAGTGCTGTGGAGAGATGGGAATGTTGCAGGTGCAAAGGCTATCTACCTTAGTCTGGGCTAGTTTTAGCCCTGCAGAGCAGCCATTCCTAGTCTGCCTCTGTGCCAGTACTAACATCTTGTGACTAATAGATTAAAACCTTTTGGGATCTATTAAGTTAGCAGACTACTAGCTTCTATCAATCCAGAAGCTAAGAATGTCATTGAATATCATCTTGGACCCATAAAAAACCTTTCCCCATCCTGTTCTGTCTCACTGATGCCTCCATGGATTTGTTAGAAAGGCAGAAGCAAAGGAATGAAAACCCACATTTAACAGGCTTGACCCATCAAATAACACAGGGAAACTCACCAAGAAGCTTGAAGATGGATCTCAGCATAAATCCCCAGGAATATCACTGAGGGTCTACAGAGAGCTTCATTTGATTTAACAGCCCAGGAGTTCCCCTACTGTAGGGACCTCAGTGCAGGCCAAATGGAGATTTCGGGTTCTAAGTCTGGAAGGAATTTTAGGACTGGTCTGTGTGTTAAAGATGCTTTACTTTGAGCACAAAAAGCTGCTCAAGGAAATTCTAGGATAAACCATGTCAGAGAAAGATGAGAACACAGTAAACTTGGACTTTCTGTTTTAGCATCTCATTTAACTCATATGTATCTTTTAAGAGTTCTTTTTATATAATGAATTAGTAACTTTATCAGTTAACTTAGAGCACTAGCTTCTACCAATCCAAGAGCTAAGAATTTCATCATATGGCACCCTGTGCCTATAAAATTGCTCCCTCCATCTCTCGGTTCCCACCTCTCTGGTTTACTCACCATTATATTTGAAATATGCCTTGATTTATGACTTTCTTTGTTCTGCAAAACTACAAAAAATTTATGAAAACCACAACAGACATCATATTTCATAAGAAAAGTGTATAAGTAATCCTTTTTGAAGTTAGGAATGAGATAGAAATGCCAAATAATTCTTATTTCCCGAGATCACACTGGTGGATGTTTCAACCATTGTAATAAAGCAATAAAATGACAAAGAAGAAAACACAGGGAGAGGGTGACCGATTCATGCATTTATGACAGCTTTGGCTACATTATAATCTTCGAGAGATGCTGCATAGAATTTACTAGAAACAACAGCAGAGTTCAAGAAGCCAGCAGAACACTAGGAGACGTGAAATCACCTTTGATGCGAATACTTCATATTCATTAAACTCTGCTCTCTCGCCATTTGGTTGAATAGTCTCTGTCCTCTGCTTGCATTTATAAAGTGTCTGCATGTTCTACTCACCTAATATACTGTGATATAATTTAGAGTTCACTTCTTGATTGCTGTTGTGTGTGTGTATTTCTTGTGTGGGTCCGTCTGTATTTATCTCCGAGTGACTTATCTGTAGTTAGTTCTAATAGATTTTAGGCATTTGAGCAATGACTTGGAGGTTTATATAGGAAGGAGAAAATAATCAAGATAGTTACTAAGCAAAATAAAGTGGGGTTACTTACTCACTGTGGGATTAAGATGTGTGCAATTAAGATGTAATGTTGTTATAGGAATATACCAACAAACTAAAGAGTACATTTAAAAATTCAGAAATATATCTATTAAATATGGAAACTTGATATGAAAAGAGGAGGCCTGAAAAATTGGTAGCAGAAAGAATGTACTAATCAGCCAAAAGAATTAATTGTGTAGAGATAAATAATCCAGACCTCATAGAATATGCACAGATATCCCCCAGGTAGGAAAATGTGGAAAGCAGAAGCCTAAAATTCTAGAAAATATATAAGACTTCATTATTTCATGGCAGGAAAGGCATTTTAAAACCATTTAAAAAATCAAGGGAATGATTGGCAATTTATGTTAACATTTAAATCTTCTCTATATCACTGGCTGAGAGCAATGGATATTAAAAACAAAATATCAGTTCTTGTGCTATTGAGATGGACAAAATTAGAAAGGTGGGCTGTTGATGAGGAAGTTTAACCTCAGGAACTCACTACTGCTGAGAGTGGAAATTAGTGCCGTCTCCTTGGAGAGAAACTGGCAGCATTTCCTCCAGGACTTGGCAGGCATGTTCTAGATGCAGAATCTGACAGATTGCTCTGTGTGCGCAGGCAGTGTAATGAATTTAAATGTCCGACAAAAGAAATATGCAGACATACTCATACTAGGTAAATCTTAAGAGCATGCTGTTGAATGAAATGTTTCTAAAGGGTTTCTGTGACTCCTAGATGTCAGAGATCAGTCCATAGAGCCGATTAGACTGAGGTGGAGAGTAGCAGAAAGAAGTTAAAAACGAAGAGAATGTCACTTCCTTCTGTCTTGGAGGACAAAATATTAATAACTGTTCTTGGGATGATGAGATGGCCTCCTAGGTAAACTGTTTGCCTCACAATGGCCAGAGTTAAATCCCTAGAACTCACATGTAAAGCTAGAGGAGAGACCAGGCTACATGAAGTTGTCCTCTGACCTCCACATGTAGGCTTTGGTGTATGTACATACCCACACCCACATATCACATATACTCAATATCAATACATTTACAAAATAATTTTAAAAGAACTGTTTTATGTGCATTGGCTATATGAATGTTATATTTTATCTATATTACTGAAATGCTTTGTGGATTTAAAAACTTGTACTGTTTGTGTGTGTACATATGTGCATGCCTGTGTGAGAGTATGCATGTGCTCATGGAGGCTAAGAGAGGGTGCCTGGTCCAATGAAGCTGGATTTACAGATGTTTGTGAGCACCTGGTGAGGGATGGGGTTCTGAAATCTGGTCTTCATTTTAGTGCACGTAAGCATTCTTAACCACTGAGCCATCTCTCCAGCCCCAGTTTTTGAAAAATTAATTCTCCTGGGGAATATAAAACCTGATCAATTTTTTCTTTAAAGTTGGCAGTAATTCAGAAAAGCATTTAAGCTAATTGCCTTGTCACCCATGCATGGAAGTACAGTATGTGTTTAAATAATGTGTGTTTAGTCGTGGGGGGCGTGTGCAGGGTAATGGGGTGGACTGCAGAACCCAGCTCTGTTACCTCCTGCACAGTAGATTTAGAGATCTGGCATCCCTGAGTGTAAAATGCTGCTGCTGTTGTGTACATCATAGAACTGCTACAAGAATATGATCACTTATTTACATAAAATACTTCAGTGAGCGAGACTGACCTATAAGGAGAGGTTGGCTTGGCTTTCTTGAAAGGAACTGTGTACGTAGATGCTGGCCTTCCTGATGAATGCTCTTCTGTGGTATAAAAATCTCTCTCCTGTCATCAGAATTAACCTGTCAACCTGGAAATAATTCTGTCTCTAATGACTTTGCAAATGTCTGCTTCAGACAGTTTCAGTAAATGAAAGTGATCACACTCTCGTTTACTTTTGAGAGCTAGCTATAAAATCAATAGGAAAAACAAAGTCCATGTATAACTCTGTTAAAACAGACACAGTACACAGTTCTGTCCAAAAATGAATATAGTATTTGTCTTTAGTTTCTGGACATGTAGTGTTATGCTGACATGATGCTGTCAAGTATTAGCTTTCCTGGCTAAATAGAGATT
Source organism: Phyllotis vaccarum (assembly GCA_033318265.1). Lineage (NCBI taxonomy): Eukaryota > Metazoa > Chordata > Mammalia > Rodentia > Cricetidae > Phyllotis > Phyllotis vaccarum. The sequence goes on from JARWLC010000012.1 coordinate 77,452,490, forward strand.
TAAATTGAAGTCCGTTTAATGTTTCATATAAGTAAGAAGTCACAGTCATTAAGGAGCTTTTCAAGCCACTATTCTATTGCTGTGAAGAGACACCATGACCAAAGCAATCTATAAAAGAAGGCATTTAATGGAAGGCTTGCTTACTGTTGCAGAGGTGAGTTCGTGACCATCATAGCAAGTAACATAGTGACAGGCAGGCAGGGTCCTGGAGTACAAAGGCAGATTTGCAGGCTTTGTCTAGATTCTTGTGAACTTGGACCCTAGAGCTCTGCTGCTGACTAGTCACATATCTTTGAATAAACTGCTGTCATCCACTATGCCTCAGTTTCTTTCTTTATGAGCTGGCCTTCTCTTACAGGACTGTAGTGATCAAACACGTAGTGCCTTGTATCTCAGGTACAAAATCACGAGTTGAATTACATGTTGCTCAGTGTAGCTTAGTGATTAACTACAGATGGGGGTGGGTAATAAAAGATCGGATAATAAGCTGAAAACCTTGACAGCTATCTCTGTCAAAATCTCTTAATTTTTTTACCTAAAATGATAGGTATTGGGGAAAAAAATAGAAGCCCTGTCCCCCCCCCCCAATGGCTTCCCAGTGCTACAATTACAGGTGTGTGCCAGCGTGCTCTGCTCTATGGCTGATTTCTTATAGAATCATGTTAGATCATTGCTTTTACCTTTAAAATGTGTCTGTGGAGGAGGCTTTGCCCAGAGGAAAACATTGACTCTGCCTTCTCTCCTCTGCTCATACGTGACTGCATGCTAAGAGCATAGCCCCTCATCCTTTGGTTTTGTGCAGACAGACGCTTTCGAACTCACTGCGGAAGGAGGTTAAAGTTCAGAGTTGTCCGTGAACATGCCCCGCTCAAAATGCCGTCACATTTCCCTGTCCCCTGGACTGAAATATAGGTGGCTGGTGACCAGAAACATGGACCCTTCTGAGCTCTCCCTCCTGGGGTTTGCCTTCTCTGGCCATGGTCCACCTTCCCTGTACACTTGATCCCCTGCCTTAACAGATGGTCTCCCTAAACATCACACATTGCTTCCATCCAGATACCATGTCACTTATCACTTCTACTTAACATTTGCAGTTAATTTTCCCCTGCCGTCAATAGAAATGACGCTGTTGCTTGCTCTTACGGATAAGCCTCCGTGTAGAATGTTAATGTATCTCTGTGCTTACATCCATGTTCCACTCACTTTTTAGAGATGTAATAGAGAATTAGGATCCTGTGAGGAGGACAGAATTACTATGCTCTGGCCCCTCCAACCCCGTGTCCTGGTGAGGCGCAAGAGCACTTTCCTGGGCGCTGGTGACAGTTCAAAGTCTGATGTCTCTTACAACCATCATTAACTTTACCTCTCTCCTGATGTTATCACCTTATTCTCAGGAGGCTCCTCTGCCTCTTTCTGCCCACTCACCAAGCACGGTGACACTTTGTCACCATGGGCATGCCATTTCACCATCTGGGAGAGCTTCTCGTTTTCTGGAAATATGGACACATAACTTGTGCTCTAGCCGAACACTGTTTTTAAAGCAGCAACTCCGTGTGGCTGCAGGCCTTTCCCACGCACTCAGATGTCCACGTAGAGCGTCTTTGGTGTTCTCTCTCCAGTCTTGTTCACTGTCTCTGTCACACTGTAGTCAGAAATCCCTAGGCCTCAGAAACTGTCCCTTGCCCTTAAAGGCTGAATAATGAAAGCTTTTGTTCAGAGGTAATTAAGAGACTTAACCCTGGCCAAAAGCACTTCCCTAAGGCATGAAGATAGAAATGAAAAAAAAAAAAGTTCTATCAACACCTATTCTGGATATTTTAGTGTTTCTCACAAGCCATAGTGAAGCTAAACCCTTACTCATGACTCTGGTTGCCAAAATTTGATTCATGTTCCTCCTTCTAGCCTACAGTGTGTCTTCCCAGTATATTACCAACATAGCTCCTCTATAGAATGCTAATACAGAAGTACAGAAAGAAAGAGCCAGGACTTTCCATGTATATAGCATCACTAAACAGGACTATGCTCTGGGGACCACACTCCCTTGCATCATTAGTAACACTGCATATCTCCTCCCCTATAGAGCTCTGAGGGTTGTAAAAGGATCCTGTTGTCCCAATTGTCTTGATTTCCTTCTACTAATTCTTTCCACTGTTTCCCATAATGCATCCTATAGGATGTGTTTGACATATTAATATGTACACATATGTGTGCATATGTGTACCTAGTAAGTTTGTGACTCGGTGACTAAATGAATCCATTTATTTAGTCACCATTATTATCCTACAGGACATCCTGAAGCTTTGACAATAGCTGATGTATTAACCATCAAGTGCAAAATCATGTGGTCATCTGAAAATGACTGATGTGCTCACAGAACCTTTTTTCCAGGGGAATCTAAGAGAGTGAGTTGTGTAGAGCATTGATATGGGGGCACATTCATGATCACTTTGAATGCAAAAAAAAAATATCTGTGGTCATATGAGAATCTATTTGGTTATGTGGCTTTTTTTTTTTCCTTATTTTACATACGAACCACAATTTTCCCACCCTACTCTCCTCCCATTTCCCTCTTCCCACATCTTTCCACCCCCCAACCACTCCTCAGAAACGGTAAGGTCTCCCACGGAGTCAGCAAAGCATGTCATATCACATTGAGGCAGGACCAACGTCTTCCCCCTGCATCAAGTCTGAGTAAGACACCCCACCATAGGGAGCAGATTCCAAAAAGCCAGCTCACGCACCAGGGGCAGATCCTGGTCCCACTGCTAGGGGTCCCACAAACAGACATGCTACATAACTGTCACCCACATGCAGAGAGCCTAGGTTGGTCCCAAGCAGACTCCCTTCCTAGCTGCCACTGTAGAGTTCATGAGCTCCCACGAGCTTGGGCCAACTATCTCTGTGGGTTTTCCTATGATCTTTACACCCCCCTCCTCTTGCTCATATAATCCCTCCTCCCTCTCTTCAACTGGACTTCCAGAGCTCAGCACAGTGCTTGGCTGTGGATTTCTGCATCTGCTTCCATCATTCATTGGATGAAGGTTCCATGATGACAATTAGAGTAGTAACCAATCTGATTACAGATTACAGTCCAGAGCCCCTCTCCACCATTGCTAGGAGTCTTATCTGGGGTCATTCTTGTGGATTCCTGGGAGGTTTCCTGGCCCAGGTTTCTCCCTAAACCTGTAATCTGTCAAGATATCTCTTCCACTGCTATCCTTTTTCAGCCCTCCTCCAACTTAGCCATCCAGATTCCCTGATGACTAAGAATGTTGACCAGTTCCTTAAATATCAGAATGTTTACCAATCCCTTAAATAGCTTTTAGCCATTTGAGATTTTTTCTGATGAGAATTGTCTGTTCATATCTGTATCTGCATTATTTGGTATTTTCATGTCTAGTTTCTTGAGTTCTTTATATATTTTGGAGAACAGCACTTTGTCAGATGTGGGGTTGGTGAAGAACTTTTCCCATTCTGTGGGCTGCCATTTTGTCTTATTGACTATGTCCTTTGTTTTAAAGGGGCATTTCAGTTTCAGGAGGCCCCATTTATTAATTGTCTCAGTGTCTGTGCTACTGGTGTTATATTCAGGAAGTGGAAGTCATCACCTGTGCCGATGCTTACATCCCACTTTCTCTTCTTTCAGGTTCAGTGTAACTGGATTTATGTTGAGGTCTTCAACCCACTTGGACTTGAGTTTTGTATAGGGTGATAGATATAGATCTACTTGCATTCTTCTACATGTCCCCATCCAATTATGCCAGCATCATTTCTCAAAGATGCTGTCTTTTTTCCATTGTACTGTTTTGGCTTCTTTGTCAAAAATCAGGTGTTTGTAGGTGTGTGGATTTGTATCAGGGTCTTTGATTCTATTCCATTGACCCACATATCATTTTTATGCCATTACTATATTTTTTTTTATTACTATAACTTTATAGTAGAGCTTGAAGTCAGGGATGGTGATACCTCTGGAAATTCTTTTATTGTACAGGATTGTTTTAGCTATCCTGGGATTTTTGTTTTTTCATATGAAGTTGAGTATCATTTTTTTCAAGGTGTGTGAAGAATCAGTTACCCAAGATGTTTTACATTGTTTGTGGCTATTGTAAATGATGTTATTTCTCTGATTTCTTTCTCATCCCTTTTATCATTTGTATGTAGGAGGGATGCTAACATTTTTTTAGTATCTTGTATCCTGTCACATTACTGAAGGTGTTTATAGGATGTAGGAGCTCCCTAGTGAATTTTGGAGGTCACTTCTGTATAGGATCATAACATCTGCAAACAGAGATAGGTTGACTTCTTCTTTGCTACTTTGTGTCCCCTTAATCTCCTTTTGTTGTCTTATTGTTCTAGCTAGAACTTTTAGAGCTGTATTGAGTAGAAATGTAGAGAGCGTATAGCCTTGTCTTGTTCCTAATTTTAGTCAAATTACTTTTAGTTTCTCTCAAACTCAAACATTTAATTTAATGTTAATGTTGGTTGTCGGCTTGCTGTATACTGCTTTTTATTATGTTGAGGTGTGTACCTTGTATCCCTGCTTTCTCCAAGACCTTTATCGTGAAGGGATGTTGGATTTTGTCAATGGCTTTTCAGCATCTACTAAGATGATCATGCATTTTTTTTTCCTTTCAGTTTGTTTATATGGTGGATTACATTGACATATTTTCATATGTTGAACCATTTCTGCATCTCTGGAACAAAGCCTGCTTGATCATAGCAGCTGATTTTTTGTTGTGTTCTTGGATTTGGTTTTGCTAATGGATTATTGACTATTTTTGTATCTATGTCCACGTGGGAGATTGTTCCGTAATTTTCTTTCCTTATTGTATCTTTATGTGGTTTTGGTATCAGGGTGACTGTAGCCACATCAAAGGAGTTTGGCAAGCTTCCTGCTGTTTCTGTTTTGTGGAACAGTTAGAGGAGTATTGATTGCTCTTCCTTGACAGTCTGATAGAATTCTGTGCTGAAACCATCTGGCCCTAAACTTTGTGTTGTTGTTGTTGGGAGACTTTTAATGAATGCTTCTATTTCCTTAGGTATAATATGTATATTTAAATTGTTTATCTTGTCTTGATTTAATTTGGGTATGTATTACCTATCCAGAAAATTGTCTATTTCTTTTATACTTTCCAATTTTGTGGAGTACAAGTTTTTAAAGTATGACCTTATGATTCTCTGGATTTCCTTGGTCTGTTCTTATAACCCCCTTTTCATTTCTGATTTTTTTTTACTTGGATATTCTCTCTGCCTTTTGATTAGTTTGAACAAGGCTTTGTTTATCTTGTTGACTTATTGATCTCTTTGTTTCTATTTTATTGATTTCAGCCCCGAGTTTGACTGTCTCCTGCCGTCCACTCCATCTGGATGAGTTTGCCTCTTTTTGTTCTAGAGCTTTCAGGTGGGCTGTTAAGTCACCAGTGTGAGATTTCTCCAAATTCTATGTGTGGGACTTAGTGCTATGGACTTTCCCCTTAGCACTGCTTTCATGGTGTCCCACAAGTTTGGGTATATTGTGGATTCATTTTCACTAAATTCTAGGAAGTCTTTAATTTCTCTATTTCTTCCCTGACCCAGTGGTGGTTCAGTTGAGCATTGTTCAGTTTCCTTGAGTTTGTAGGTGTTCTGTAGTTTGTGTTGCTGTCAATCTTTAAGCCATGGTGACCCAACAATATACAGGGGTTATTCCAGTTTTTTTGTATATGTTGACATTTGCTGTGTGACCCAGTATATGATTACTTTTAGAAAATGTTCCATGAGGTGCTGAGAAAAAAGGTATATTGATATATTATTTTGTGTTTTGGTAAAATGTTCTATAGATGTCTGTTAAGCCTATTTGAGTCATAACATCTGTTAGCTCCCTTATTTCTCTGTTGAGTTTCTGACAGACCTGCCATTGGTGAGAGCGGGGTGTTGAAGTTTCCCACTATTAGTTTGAGGTTTGACGTGTGATTTAAGTTTTAGTAATTATTTTTTTTTTTTACATATGTGGGTGCCCTTGCATTTGGGGCATAAAATGTTCAGAATAGAGACTTCATCTTGATGGATTTTTTTCTGTGATAAATATGAAATGTCCTTTGTCATCGCCTTTGGTTAAATTTAGTTTGAGAGTCTCTTTTGTTAGATATGAGGATGGCTACACCACCTTGCTTCTCAGATCCACTTCAGAGTGGTAATGTCTGTCTTTGAAGTTGAGGTGTGTTTCTTGTATGCAGCAGGAGGATGGATCCTGTTTTTGTATTCATTATGTTAGCCTGTATCTTTTTATAAGCAAATTGAGTTCACTGATATTAAGAGACATTGATGAAAAGTGGTTGCTAATGTTATTTTTGTTTTGGTGGTGGTGATGGTAATGTGTGTATTTGTTTCCCTTCTCTGGGGTTTGCCAATGTGGAACTATCTATTGCTTGTGTTTTCATGGGTGCAGCTAACTTCCTTGGGTCAGAGTTCTCCTTCTAGGGCTTTTCTGTAGAGCTGGATTTGTGGACAAGTATTATTTAAATCTGGTTTTATGATGAAATATCTTGTGTTTTTGTCTATTGTGATTAGAAGTTTTTCTGGGTATAGTAGTCTGGACAGGTACCTGTGGTCTCTTAGTATCTGCATGTTGTCTGCCCAGGCTTTCAGGGTCTCCATTGAGAAATTGGGTGTAATTCTGATAGATCTGCCTTTATATGTTACCTGGTTTTTTTCCTTTGCGGATCTTAATATTCTTTCTTAATTCTGTATGTTTGGTGTTTGGATTACTATGTAGTGAGGGTTTTTTTGTTTGTTTGTTTGTTTCTATTTTTTTTTTTTGTCTTTTGTGTGTGTGTGTCCAGTCTATTTGGTGTTCTGTGAGCTTCCTGTATATTTATGGGCATTTCCTTCTTTAGGTTGGGAAAGTTTTCTTCTATTATTTTGTTGAATATATTTTCTGTTTCTTTGAGTTAAAATTCTCCTCCTTGTTGTATCTCTATTATTCTTAAGTTTGGTCTTTTTATGGTGGCCTAGATTTCCTGGACATTTTGTGTTAAGAATTTTTGGATTTAACATTTTCTTTGACTGATATCATATCTTCAGCTGAGATTCTCTCTTCCCTCTCATATTCTGTTAGTTATGCTGCATCTGTAGTTCCTATTTATTTGCCCAGTTTTTCCATTTCCTGCATTCCCTCAGTTTGTGGTTTTTTAATTGCTTCTACTTCAGTTTTCAAGTCTTGAACTGTTTTCTTTGCTTGTTTGATTATTTTTCTTGCCTTTTGTTAAGGGATTCATTTACTTCTTCCAGTTTTTTGTTTGTCTTTTCTTGGGTCTCTTTAAGGGAATTTTTTTATTTCCTCTATCATATTCAGAAAGTTATTTTTAAGGTTGTTTCCTTCTGTTTCATCTGTGTTTGGATGCTCAGGTCTTGCTGTTGTAGAACCACTAAGTTCTGGTGATGTCCTATCGTTTTTTGTGTTGTTGAATGTATTTTTACACTGCTGCCCATCCATTTGGGGCTGGGGTAATTATGGATACAGGTGTTGATTCTTGCGATGTCTTTGTTGAATGGATCTTTCATTCCTTTATTGTCTTTGGCCTGAATAGCCAAGGGTTCTGGTGATTGGTTAGTTGTCAGGTTGAGTAGGGTTGTCTCAGCTGAGGTTTATGGGGCTTTGGGTATCTAGATCCAGTGTCTCCTCCAGTTCTCCGGACTTTGTGGGCTTTATTGTGCCTGTGGAACCTGTTCTTTTAACTGGTGTGGGTGGTGCTTATGTTTATGGTGTCTGTTCTTCCAACCGGTGTAGGCCTTTCCTGTGTCTGTTCTTCCAACTGGTATGGGTCTGCTGATGCTGCTGAAGAAGGCAGATCACCATGGAAAGACTGCTCTCTTCCAATTGGCTCAGGTGGTTCTTGTGCCTCTAGGGGCTGCTGATGTTGTGGGGAATGGCTGGCCAGGAGAAGGCCGATACGTTTGTTGGGTTTGGGCAGCAAATAGGTCTTGCAGGTAACAGTGTTCAATAGCTGGCCGCAGCGGTGGAGGTCTGCCCACAGGACTCTTCCCTCATCTTTTTGCTTTGTTGGTTTCCCTGGTGGTTTTGATGCTCCCTAATATTTGGCTCCTTCTGCTCAAGATTTGTGTTTGGAGATTTTCACATTCACATCTTCTTGAGTTCTCAGAGTAGAAGTTTGTGTAAGTCCTGTTTATCTACAGATAAATCATTCTTATGCAAAAGAGATGTCTAGAAGCATTAGGGAAGCCTCCCAGGGGCTTGGTATCCCGGCAAAAGTAAATAGATGCAAGATTTTGTTCTACCCACCTGAATTAACTTACCGCCACCATAAAAGTTAAATGCAGAGACTTGAAATGTCATGAGTGAGTTTGTCTTCGTGTTCCCTGAACTCAGAAATCTGAAGTAGGCTCACAGGGACTTGGGAGAGTGTAAAGAAGAGTACTTCATCTTGTATTTTTAGCTTCCACAGACCACCCGGATTCCTTGGCTCATGTCCTCACCCTCCATCCACAGAGCCTACAGTCATATCACCCCAGCCGCTGCTGTTCTCACACTACTTCCTCTTTGGCTCCCCTTTCCCCTCATGTTTCCCCTTACAACAATAATAATCCTTTCATGGGCCTGTGGATAGAACAATACGATCTCTGTACTTTAAGACCCTTAACCTCATCTGTATTGTCATGTAAGATAGCAATGTCTCCAGGTACTGGGACATGGACATCATGGAGGAAACAGGCTTTTTTCTTTTCCAGTCATCCCTTTCTTGGAATTGATAGAACCCCTAGATGTATTTATTAAGCCTCACAGAAAATAATCTGTTTAATTTTGTGTAATACCCAGTGATTTTTAAATTTCTTTAATTATGGGACTCTTTTTTTTTTTCTTCACAGGGCACACTTTTTTAAATTCTATTTGTGTGTGTGTGTCTGTCTGTCTGTTTGTCTGTGTGTGTCGTATATGCACATAAGGACAGGTGCCACAGGGGCCAGAGGAAACTATCCTTTGGAGACAGAGTTACAGGCAGTTGTGAGCCACTTGGATGGGTCCTGGAAACTGAATTCAGGTTCTCTGCAAGAGCAGTCATACCATGTTGTTAACTGCTGGGCTGTCTCTCAGCATGATTTCTTGTTTCATTTCTAAGCTTTTCAATAGCCCAGGCTAGCCTCAAACTTATGCTCTGTCTCCTTACTAAGAGCATGCATCACTTACCCAACTCAGGCAAAGAAGAGTTTTGCAGAAACAGACTTCCAGATACCAATTACCTCTCTGATTTCTGTGCATCCTCTTTGTGCAGACTTTATACAAATTCATTTGCCTGGGAAGTCACATGAGGCCATGGCATTGTGATCCTCCTTATTTCTGTCATTTAAACGTAGTGTTTCCTCCTAGGGAGAAGTTTAAAAGAATTTGTAGCTCTGAGGTGGAGAACCTTCCCAGACAAAGAGCCAATCAGAAACTCTTTTAATTAAAGCATCTTAACCCGCTATCCTACCACATGTCATTTATTTTTTAAAGATTAATAAAATATTCAGCCCAGATAGTCTTGGCATGAGCACTGTGCCCTGGAAGAAAAAAATTATCACACCTGTGAAGGTTGATCATCACCAGAATCTTCCTTAAATTTCAATTTGCATACACACTTTGGTTGCAGATAATTACGATGGGTTGACCGAGTGCTTTCAATCATTAAGAACATACGTGAAATTAAAGTCCTATGGGCCAAGTATGGTGGCCCATTCTTATAATCCCAGCACCAGAGGCAGAAGTAAGAGTGTCGCCTGGCCAAAGCCAGCGTGGGCTGCATCAGTCAGTTGTAGACTTTGTAGAGTTTTTCAACAAATTCAAGGCAGACTTATGTAGACATCGTGCTGTACGATTTTTAAAACACACATACTCGCCAGTATTTACAAAGTGGAAAAGATCAAAATAAGTTGGCTGTGGTTTTTCTAAGTTTCATTCTGTGTGCTAGTCAGACAAGTCATATTTGATTTGTCAAAACCCCATCCTGTGAGACTTCATCTCAACAATAAAACTAAATAAGCAAATAAATAAGCAAATAAACATTGGTTGGGTAACATTTAACAGACTTCTTTTGACTTTCTCCCAAATTTCTGACATCTATTGTGTAAGTTGTGTATACAGATAGTGACAAGCACAGCCCAACAGCTGCCTGGCATCTGGAGCACACCACCATTTCCAAGATCTTGGAAGTGGAAATAAAATATCTTAGTTCAATAAAACATGGATCCTGAGACTCAGCCCCCCCCCCCCAAAAAAAAGACTTCCATGATCCACTGTTAATATTGTCTCTGAAAATTTGAAAATTGACGACATTCTGAGTGCCGTGCAGTAATTCTTTCGTATGGTAACAAAACTGAATAGTTCCTATGGTGCCAGTGGCTATAGGGAAATCTTTGGTGAGTATTGGCCAGAGAGGCCCTATGTATGGAATAGGTCTAAAATGGTACGATCTGTTCTGGAAGCGAGGAAGACACTGCCACAAAGAGATGAGCATGAGTGTCATTTAGGAAATTTTCAGAAGGTCGTATGAGGAGGGCAGGGCAGCTGCTTGTTTGGCACTGTTGACATCTGTTTCCCCATAAACTGTCTTTCTTTATGCTGCCAAGAACGGTGGTGAGAACTGATAAGACTGGTTCAGTTGCTGTAAAGGTGCTTGCCACCAAGATGATAAATTGAATTTAATCCCCAGGACCCACATGGTGGAACGAGAGAGCTGACTCCCACAAACTATCCTGTGACCATAATACAAGTGCCCACACATGTGCACAACACAAATAAATACAATTTAAAATTAATAAAAATGTTGGTGAGCAGGGCATGGTGACACATGGCTATAATCTAAGCACCTGGGAAGATCTGGGGTGGAACTGAGACAGTTGTGGCTATAGATAGACATTAGTTTTTGTTCTGGGGCTGAAAGCTCAACTTAATGTGTTTTACTTGCAAAAAATATAACAGTTCTCATATTCCTGTCTTTATTCATTTGCCATAGGTCCTAATGTGTTTAGCTCAAAAAGCTTTGCCCTTCAAGCCCAGAAGAAGATCCTGAGCAAAATAGCCAGCAAGACTGTAGCCAACATGCTGATCGATGATACCAGCAGTGAAATCTTTGATGAGCTGTACAAAGTCACCGAAGAACACACCCATAACAAGAAAGAGGCCCACAAGATCATGAAAGATTCCATCAAGGTGGCAATCAAAATCGGCATCCTGTACCGAAACAAGCAGTTCAATCCGGAGGAGGTTGTGATTGTGGAGAAACTCCGGAAGAAGCTGAACCAGACTGCCATGACCATGGTTAGTTTCTATGAAGTAGAATACACCTTCGATACCAACGTGCTGTCTAAGCTGCTGCATGAGTGCCAGGACCTGGTCCACAAACTGGTACAGCGACATTTGACACCCAGAACCCATGGACGCATAAACCACGTCTTCAACCACTTCGCCGATGTGGAATTCCTTTCTACTCTCTATGGTCCACACGGAAACTGCCGGCCCAATCTCAAGAGGATTTGCGAAGGAATCAATAAATTGCTAGACGAGAAGGTCCTCTGACCAGCTTCCCTTCTCCTTGACTTTGCTGCTTCGAAGTTAGAACATCCAACCTGGTCCAGCGAGAGTCAGCAGCAACCCTCATTCACCATCCCTCTGAGGCCTGTTCTAACCCAGACCTCATGTGTTGACTCCCTGAGCACAGGCATGAGGTCTCAAGTCTAAATGAACCGTGTTTGCAAGCCCAAAGAGTAGTCAACTGTTCTAAGCGGGAAGCCTGTTTTTCTCACCACCATGAGCTCTGTTCATCTTAAAGTGGAAGTCATCCTGGAGCAAGACACAGAAGACACGGGCTTGCCACTGTGAACTTTTATCTCCTGTGTTTTGTAGGCGTGATGCTTCCTGACTACCTCACAGGGCTCTTGTGAGGACCAAACGGGACAACCCATCTTCACGGTTTCGTGAAAGAGACCAGTGATAATAAATAGATGGGGCATAACTATTAATAATTGATGTGTTTGCCTATTGTCAGCTGCCATGGCATATTTAGTAATCACAGTACTAGAGAGACTGGGGTATGAGAATTACGATTTTTTTGATAGTCTGAACCACAGAGTATGATTGAGTCAAACCCGGCCCATCTATAGAAAACTCCGAGGAAATGAAAACGGAAAAAAAATAAAAGGAGGAAAGAAAAAAATAGAATAAAAGCAGAAGAAAGAGTCCCTTGCCTCCTTTGAGAGAACCAAGAGTCACGGTACGCTGTTCCCTTCACTCTGCCCGTGAACTGAGAACACTTGTCCGGGGCTCCAGTGACGACTCCCGGGTTAGGGAGAGCGATGCTTTCATTATTTCCTGCTTTTCTCCAGTTTCTCCGACTCTCCAGTTTCCTCTGCAGCTACACCTCTCAGCAGCCGTTCCTCTCCTCAGGCGAGGTTGACTCACTTCCTCACGTGTCCCCTCCTCTCATTTCATCTTGCACGAGAAACTTTCCATTTGGATGCGTAGTTTTCAATTTCCCTAATGAGATGATAAATTCCGTTTTGTGGGGTGTGGGGGTTCTGCACTAAAAATTTTATTTATAATTGATCTATAATATTTCTAAGTATCTGCTATGGTGTAACGCTTCCGTAGATGTATATATTGCATTATCTAATCAGTGTAATTAGCATATCTATCACAAATATTTATTTTTTTTCTGGCAAGATTATTCAGAACCCCCTCTTCTAGCTATTTAGTAATATGCAGCACATTGTTATTAGCTATAATGGCCCCATTATGAAACCAAACAGTAGAATTTTTCTATGTAAATGTAACTATCAACTTATCTCTTTTCTTCTCCATGTCTCACTCTGTAGTAACTGATGCTCTACTTTTTATTCCTTAGAGATCAACTTTTGAAGCATTTCATGTTTGTGAATTACACGATGATTGTTCAATGTCTGTCTCATTTCACTTAACGTAAAGTTTTGTAATTTCATCCATATTGCTGCAAATGTCAGAATTTTTTTATAATAAAAAACCATTCTGTTCTGTTCAAATGTCACTTTTTATTCTGTGGATCATCTGTTGGTGTGTTGAGTCTTAGCTGTTGAAAATATTGCTGTAGTAAATATGGGACAGCCCATACCTGTTTTCAACATGGCTATTCCATTTAATTTGCATATATACCCAGTAATGTGGTTTCTGGGTTAGTTGGTAGCTTTATCCCTTACATCCTAAGGAACAACCACTCTGCTTTGTGCAATGGATGTTCTGCTTTGTATCTGTAGCAACGTTATATAAAATTTCCCCTTTCTCCACATTTCTCTTAATACATCCTTTGTCTTTTGATATTATCATTGCATCCTCAGAGAAATAAAATCTCACTGTGATTTTGATGTATATTTTCCTAATAATTAATGATTTTAGTTGTTTCTACAAATATTTTGGCTATCAGTATGCCTCCTTTTGAGAAATTTCTAGTCTCGCCTTTTCCCTTTTAAAACTTGGATTCTATTTTAATTTGCCATTGAGCAATCTGGTGATGTGAATAGTGATACACTGTTAGAGTGACTGAACAGAGCTGCGGATGCGGTGGATGGCAGGTCAGAGAAGTGGAGCCGCCCAGGCCAAGATCTCAGCCAATTCCAGATGTGGGACACAGAGCTACAGGATTTCATTTCCACTTTTAAACTTTGATTTTGCTTTGATTTGATTGTGGCAGTGCCCTAATTTTTACCTCTTGGGATAAGAAATATGTAATTTATTTGTGATTTTAAAGGAGCCCAAACTTGGAATTTTAGAGAGACTTCAGGGACTTTAAAGAGACTGAATTTGTAAACACTGTGGGACTTTAGATGTTATACCGTGCTTTATATCATGACACCGATATTAATATGAGATCTTAGGGATAAACAAAAAGAGCTTATGGAATAATAGTAATATTTTAGTATGTCAATATTTGTGATGACAAGGGGTCTGATGTCTTGGTTAAGTATTTGTCAACTTGACCTAAGTTAGAGTTTTCTGGGAAGAGGGTTACCTACTGAGAAAATGCAAACATCAGATTGAAGGAAAATCTCCAGGGCCTTCCTTTGATCAGGGATTGGTGAGGAAGGGTCTAGATCACTGGAAATGCTGTCATTCCTGAGGGGAGGGTGATCTAAGGTTGTACAAGGAACCAGGCTGAGCAAGCCATGGGGACCAAGCCAGTAAGCAACACCCCTCTGGGGCCTTCAGTTTTTGCCTCTAAGATCTTACTCTGAGTTTATACACTTAATTACCTTCATGAAGAACTTTAATCTGTGAGGAGAAATAAACCCTTTCTTCCCAAGTTACTTTCGGTCAAGATATTTCATCATGCCAGTAGAAAGCAAACCAAGCTCTGAGTATATCCTGACTATAACTTGAAATATGCAATGGTAATACCTCCAGTGACTTTGCTTTGGATTTTGGTTGCCATGAGTTTTTGTATTTTCATATGACATTTAAGGTTTTTTTCTGTAAAGAATTGCATATAAATTTTTATGGGAACCGCATTAAATCTTTAAGTTGCTTTTTGTAGGATGTCTGTTTTCATAGTATTAACCCTGCCGATCCATGGCCATGGGAGCTCTTCCCATCTCTGTGTCTAATCTTCAATGTCCCTCTTTGGTGTCTTAAAGTTTTCATTGTACAAGTCTTTCACTTCCTTAGTTAGATTTATTACATGATTTTTAAAGGCTGTTGTAAACCTAATTGTTTCCCTGATTTATTTTTGGTCCTAGCATTTGGGTCTAGAAAGGCTATGAGATTTTTAGTGTTATTTTTTGAATGTGTTTATCAGGTATGGGATATTTCTCATGGACTATTCAGAATCTTTTGTGTTCAAAATGATATCATCTTCAAATATGGATACTTTGACCTCTTTGTATCCTTTTGATCATCTTCACTTGTCTTACTGAACTAGGTAAGACTTCTGGTATAGATTGACTAGGATGGGGAGAGAGTGGCTGACGTACATGATTTGCTCCTAACTAAAGGAAATGCTCTGAGTTCCCCCTCAGGCCCCTCCTTCCTTCCTTCATAATTCTTCAGTAACACTGAGAGTGGACAAAATTAAGAAGAGCCCATGAGCTTTGACTTAGATTTTCAGCTTAGCTATAGCTTGTGGAAAAAGATGGGAACAGCGAGTTTACCTACTGCAAGTTGGTTTAAATAAGTTTCAAAACACCACAGGCTTCCAGGAGTCACCAGCCAGCAACTGAAAAAACAGAGATCAGAGGTTAGAACCATTAGGAGAGGCCCCAGCAAGTGAAGACGGGAACACTTAGGGAGGGACTTTGTTTTTATCTACTACTGAAGGTTCCCAGAAGACAGTCTGTGGGACTAAGAGAAAATCTGTGAGCAGAGGCATCCTTGCTGGAGACACTTAGAATCTATGCTGAAGCTGGCCCACAGGTATTACAACAAGTGCAAACCAGATTCAGCTGCTGCTGCTGAGGTAAAGAAGTGTTGCTATGGGATACTGGAGCAAAAACACCAGCAGAGTGTGTCTCCCGCCTCCCGCCTCCCGCCTCCCGGAGCCCTGCAAACTGTAGAGACCAATAAGAAGCCCACCAGTGCCAAGAGCGAGGTGGGTCTAGAGTTCTAATCCCAACGCCACACAAAAGAATACTGAAGAGCAGCTTTGGAACTCAAAACCAACAGATCGAATGACATAGGTACCTACATATATAAAGTCACTTAATGCAATTAATAAATTACATATTCTGTGGATAGCTAACTAATATAAATAAACTTAACTGTGGAACTCCATATGTTGTGTTCTGAGTTATTATGTAAACTATCAATAACTAAATAGCATCAGAAAATAGCTCCCTTTTCATCTTGGACTTTAACTCACATATTAATGAATTAGGATATTCATTTTTATCTATGATGGTGATACTTTTGTAAAAGTTTTTAAGACAATTTTTGCTTCTTAGAAGCAAATAAGAATTTGAATGAAAGTAGTTATATTTTGGTTTTTGAAAGAACTGTCATGCTGCTGTATATTGGCAAAACTGCCTCAAGACTCAGTAGAATAAAAAAAGCCTTATGGGATACAAGTTTTCCAAACTTATGAACATTTAAAAAAAAATACCCAGAGCAGAATTATTGCCAGGAGATAGCAAAACAGAGCTAAACAATGGAGAAGTCTGATTGCATTTCCCATCACATACATCAGAAAGAAAAGAAAAATAAATGAAGCACTTAGTTCACTACCACAGACATCTACTGACATACATACATGCACACACACATGATAGACATCTACTAACACACACACACATTTAACACAGCAATCCACTAACACACACACACACCACAGACATCCACTGACAAGTATACATACACACACACATGACAGACAACTACTAACACACACACATTTAACACAGCAATCCACTAACACACACACACACACACACCACAGACATCCACTGACAAGCATACATGCACACACACATGTTAGACATCTACTAACACACAAACACATTTAACACAGCAATCCACTAACACACACACACACACACACACACACACCACAGACATCTACCAACACACACACTTAGCACAGCAATCCACTAACATACACATACATACACACACCACAGACATCCACTGACATACATACATGAACACACACATGACAGACAACTACTAACACACACACACATTTAACACAGCAATCCACTAACACACACACACACCACTGACATCTACCAACACACACACTTAGCACAGCAATCCACTAACATATACATACATACACACCACAGACATCAACTGACATACATACATGAACACACACATGACAGACAACTACTAACACACACACACACACATTTAACACAGCAATCCACTAACACACACACACCATAGACATCTACTAACACATACACACTTAGCACAGCAATCCACTAACACACACACACCACAGATATCCACTGACATACATACATGCACACATATAACAGACAACTACTAACACATACATACATTTAACACAGCAATTCACTAACACACACCCACACCACAGACATTCACTAGCACACATAACACAGAAATTCACTAACATATACATGCACACACATACATACCTAAGACAGACATCCACTAACACACATGTACACACATATGCAGAGATGGTCAGATAACACAGATACACACAAACATACACACATACATAATACACATACTCAAACATACACATAGAGACACACAGAAATATACACACAAACACCACATACACTTGCACATACAAGCACTTTGTAGAAAGAAGATAAAGATTTGTATCTAATTTAGTTGTCCTTTATTGTAACTTAGTACATTTACCAACAATAAATAAAAAGGTTATCACTTAAATTATGACTTATTCATGCATGTAAAATATGCTGCTTCAGAACTGTTAAAAAAAAACAAAAACCTCAAGACTTCTTGTCTAGGAGTCTATGATGTGTGGTATTAAATAAGACCTCAGGTTAGGTATGTGGCTGAGCGATGGCATTTGGTTACCAGTGTTTTACACTAAGGAGGGAAAGAATGCTGTGAGACTCTGAAGTCCAACTCCTCAGATTCAGAGATTAAGAAAAAATAACTTCTCCTGGCTCCAAGCTTGCAGTGAGCCTTCTACCTTGGCCTCCTGAATGCTGGAATTACTGTTGTGAGGCACTATACCCAGGAACACTAGTATGGAGTTCTTTAGTTGACACTAAGGAATTACTTTCTAGAGATGTTTCATTAGTTTTGTCCTTCAAGATGAGAACATGAAAACATTAGATGTGACAGAACTGCAATGGGAGGGGCCAAGGGAGAACCTTCAGCCTGTGGAGGGAGCTGGGCAGGAAAGAGATTGGCTGCGCAGTACCTACCTATCGATATGAAGGAAGGCTGAGCAAAGAGAAAGACCCAAGATCACACTGTGGTGAGCAGAAGCCCTGAGTGACCGCGTGTTGTTGACATGATCACACACATGTCAAGGATTCCAATGCCTTAGACGCTTGGGAAAGGTGAAGCCTTCCCCTGGTCCCTGAGTGGATAGTGGCAGTGTGTGAAGAAAATGCCAATCACTGCTTCCTGCTCCTGGATGTTTACAGCATGAAACTGTTCCCCTACAGAAACCCCCAAGATGAGCTAAATCTGCCCCCTCCCTTCAGCTATATGTAGTAAATTCATGACTTTGCTCAGCGGTATATTAAACATGCTGGATTTCTGGCCTGTTTTGGGTGTGTCTCCACCAGAGCACATGGACCACCCAATCCTAGCTTTCCTGTGTGTGTATCTGTTGCTTCTTCATTTCTGGTTGCCTGGTTAGGTTAATCGCTAAGATGTGATGGTCATGGCAAATGGAGCCGAAACAAGGACTCCTGGCTGTGGGGAACTCAAGTTGGTCAGGCAGAGGAAGGCTCCAGGAAGAAGCAAGCACATAAAGGTAAATGCGGATGAAACTCTCTTGAGGGAGAAATATACCAGGAGACCAGTAGAATGTGTAGACAGGAAACTATATTTTAATGCTTGAAGATGTTGAGGAACCCCGGAAGTAGAAAAAAATTATAGCTCTGTCAGTTAGTTCTTAGACTATGTTCAGGAGATATGCCCTTAGTTTCCCAAAGAAAGAACAGTAAGTTTGGCTATTTGGGAGATGACAGGAGACAAATTAGGGGTTAGCTGTTATGTTGAAGGACAGCATATATCCATTCGCATGTATGGGGTACCATAGATTTTGGGCATTTCCCTACAAAGAGAAGGCTCTGCATAATTGAATCAGGAGGGGGTCTGGCTGTATAGACCTTGCTACTTAGATTACTAGGAACTGACCTCTTGTCCCTGATGCAAATACTGATAGAGGTCAGGGTTCACATCTGTAATTCTTTTTCTTTCCATTTTTTTATTTAAAAAGTTTTTTTTCCATATCTACCACTGTTCCCCTCCTTTCCCTTCTCCCAGTCCTCCCTCAGACTCCCCCCAGCCCCCCAGCCCTTCCCCAAGGAGGGCAAGGAGTCCCAAGGGGGTCAGTTCAGTCTGGCATATCCAGTTGAGGTAGGTCCGCGTCCCTCATCCCAGTATTAAGGCTGGGTTAGGTGTTCCTGTGTAGGGACTGGGCTCTGAGATGTCAGTTCATGTACCAGGAACATACTCTGATCCTACTGCAGGAGGCTCCACAAACTGCCCACACCATTGGACCTTTGGAGGATTTAGTTCCTTTCCATAAAGGTTCTATATATTATTGAATATATATTCAATATATTCAATGAAGGGCTAAATATTATTCATAAAAGCTTAGGCTGTGGAAATAAAAATGGTCTGTTTTGCCTGGTGCTAAGGAAACCTCCAAGGACCCACAAGATGTTCCTGGCTAAGACTCTAAGCAATAGTTAGTGGAGAGGATGCCTCAACAGGACTTCCCCTATAATCTAATGAATGACCACCCTAATTGTCATTACAGAACCTTCATTCAGCAATGGGTAGAGGTGGAAGCAGAGATCCACAGCAGAGCTAAGCACCAGATTGAGATCCCAGTCCTCCAGCTGGAGAGAGAGAGAGAGAGAGAGAGAGAGAGAGAGAGAGAGAGAGAGAGAGAGAGAGAGAGAGAGAGAGAGAGAGAGAGAGAAGAATATGAGAAAAGAGGGTCAGAGTCATGAGGAGGAGACCCACAGAGACAGCTGACCTGAGCTACTGGGAGCCACTGACTCTAAAATGATCACATCTGTGATTCTAATGGCACCCCTACAAGCTGCGGAGATTTCTAGAAAGCCCAATTCAATGCACAGGCCATGCTTGCCTTGGCCCTCCTGATGCCTCCCATGCTGATATGGAGGAAAGTGATTCTGAGAATGACGTCACCCAACCCATGCCACAATTTCACCTTGGGGCTGCACCACTGGGAGGCTGCAGGGAAAATATTCTCACTCCTTTATAGCAAACATGTCTGAGGTAAGAGACCCGGAGGAGGTTGTGGATGGTTTTAGTTGCTTTTCCGTGTTTGAGCAACCTGATCCGCAGAATCCAAACTACATGGTGTGCTATCACGAGACTCTGCCTTTAAGTCCTTCAATGAGACCCAACAAGTCTGTATGTACAGCCTATGAGCCTAAGGCTCCATAAACCTAAGAATCTATTCAGAGTGTCTTCAGTGGCAGCTCATGGCCTCCTTCTGATTGGCTAAGTATGGCAAAATTTTGCCTCAACCCAAGGCATTATATTTCATTTAGAACTGAGTTACAAAATTATATGAGGACCAGAAACAACATAATCTAACCTGTGAAGGTGCTATAACCAAAAACATGCCCCTGTGTACAGGACCTTATAAAGTGACCAGCAACCAAATAAACTAACCTTTGCAAGCCTGCCACTTAACATACTAACATATTAAAGGCATGGAAAGAATTGTCCACCAAAGGATTCTCAGTTTGAAAATAAAAACCGGGACTCACCATGGCCCAGAAAAATTGTACCCAGACTCTGTGGCCTGAGGCAGAGAAGAGAGAAGGTGTTCCTAAAACATCTGGCTTTGAAAATGCTAACAAGACTTGTGGAGGGGTTTG
The DNA here is from genome assembly GCA_033318265.1 of Phyllotis vaccarum. NCBI lineage: Eukaryota > Metazoa > Chordata > Mammalia > Rodentia > Cricetidae > Phyllotis > Phyllotis vaccarum. The sequence goes on from JARWLC010000012.1 coordinate 77,473,028, forward strand.
TATAAGCACTTAAATTTACAAAAGATGACTAGATTGTGTGCAGACACAGGTCCCAGCCACCTTCAAGGTTCTGCTCTCACAGCCACCCTTAAGGAAGTTACCTGCCTTGAGGGAAATAGGGCATCTGCTAGACATGTGACAAAATGGGGCATTTCACTTGTGGTTACCACAGGATTCAAAATTTAAAAACATGCAGGCCCCAGCACCATCTGGATGACCTGCATATCCCCTTGGTTTATGTCAGAGAAGAGTCCCCTGGGTAAATGAATTCCATTCACAGAGAGATACACATGGGCAACTTCTGACAGGGCTGGACTAGGGCCTGCTCTAGCTCCATCAAATTGCAAAAACTATCACTTGGGGAGATCCTAGGAACCGAAAGAGCAGACAGATGACCCTCGGTTGCCCAAGTCCATCATCAGTCAGCTTTCAAAGGCATCCTCAGGCAGTGGTAAAGTGTATCTCATTTCTACCACATGTCTTAAACCAACCTCTAACATGGGACCCCAAGCCATCCCTAACTGGCACAGTAGAACTTATTTTAGGAAGAAGCAACCTAGACCCTATGAGGATTACAGCTCACCCAGGGGTAATAAATAAAGATTATACAAGGGAAATGACAGTTCTGGATCAGTTACTCCAAACTTAGTTTGATATTATACATTAATTAAAAATAGCTCAATTAATGATATTGCCCAATGTCAAACAAGGGAAGGTACTCGTAGCTCAGTGCCATAAATATGTTTGACCTAATCTACCTGCACATTTCTTCCAAAGGAGTATTCTTCTAGGGAGGTATAAAAAACAGCCCTACTATGCACCGGGAATCTGTTGAGGCTCTCAAGCCCATGTATGACAAATCCCTGAGGCCTGTATTACTACTAAATAGATGATATTCCAATTAGGCATCCTGACTTCCAAACTGACAGACATCAATGTCCACCTCAAAAATGACTTGTGGGCCCATGGTTCTTAAATTAGTCCAGGAAAAAAAGTTCAAAAGACATCTCTAGTCTAATAGCTAGGTATAATTATAAAGGAATATTCTCTATACCCTCAAAATCCTATAGATTTGCAAGGATTGTCTCAAAACTAAAACTCCTGGGAGATAATAATTGGCTAATTGGCTCAGACTCCCTCTTAAGCTTACTACCCAGAAAATTTCCACTTTCCACACCTTTGCAAATTTTAAAAGGAAATCTCCCTTGCCTGTGCCATTTCCTTTCTGAGACTAGGGTGGCTTTAGCCGAAGTGGAAGCAACCATGACCCCTACTGGGCTACCTTGACAACTGCATTTTGGAATGGTTGCATTTGGGACCTTCCACCTCGAGGCTTCTAAACCTTTACTATGATTTGGTGGCAAAATTAATCTCAAAGGGGTGAAAATGTATTATAGAAATTCTAAATAAAGATACAGAAATAATTATTATCTTATATTCAAGAGATCAACCACGTCAGCCTTGGCAACAGTCCACTGCCAGGCAATAATCTGGCTAATTATCCCGCCCAGCTTGATTCTCATTTTCCACAATTTTGCATCTGCTCACAGGTTTATTTTTTGCCAAGGTAACACAGTCTCAAACACTTGCTTTACATCCGTCAAGGCTAAACCATCTTTATGGATGCCTCTGTAAATGACATGGCTGTCCACCACCACTCTTCCACAGGTTCTGATGGACAAAGCCTTCTACAGTTCAGCCAAACAAGCAGAACTCTCTGCAGTACACATGATCTTGGAGATGATGGCTTTTCCCCATCAATATTTACAGTGACAGCAAATATTTAGTAAGAGTCATGCAAGCCTTGGAGACAGCGAATATTGGCTGAACCCCAGGTCAAGAGTTATGCCATCTTTTTCACAGGACCCAGAAATTCTTGCAATGCCTCCAGAGTCCTCACTATGTTGGCCATATTTAGTCACACTCAAGTCTCCTCAGACCATCAGCTGCTGAAGGTGATGCACAATCCAATACATGATGCACTACGTGTGTGCAGCTCTGCAGTCTGTCTTGAGAACAGCCCATGAGAGTGATGTTCTGCACCATCAAAAACACCTCTTTATGAAAAGAATTTGCTATTTCTCAAGAACAAGCTGAGCAGACAGTTAAGCAATACACCCACTGTGCTCCTTTTCAGACTGTCATGAATGATGACGTTAATCCTAGAGGGTTACTTCCCAATGCTCTCTGGCAGACGGATATTACTCTTGTCTCCTCTTTTGGGAAAGTACAATTTGTACATGTTTCCATTGATACTTATTTTGTTTATGCCCCTGCCCACATAGAGGAGGCTGTGAAATGTATCACTTTTCCAGTTGATGTTATGGGGTTACCCACAGCACCTTAAGAAAGACAATACCACTGCTTATACCCTTTCTGACTTTAAAAACATTTGTGCCCAACATAAAAGAGCTCCCAACATGGGCCCTCTGGAGCAGAGGCAAAGGGGCCTTGGGATAATGTAGATCTAGAGGTAGTAGATGATGCTGTTGGTCATACCCCTACCCCAGAAGATCTGAAAAGAAACCTTTCTATAGCCATCTCAATATGTAAAAAGAAAAGTCCAATCCTCGGTTGTAAGATTCATTCTGAAGGTAAGGGACAAATCTTATAAACTAGTTATTATCAGCTCTGCCATTTCACTGCCACACAGATCTATATTGTGATGGGAAACATGAAACCTTCGGCTGAAAATGAAAGGCATTTATATTGTGAGAATGTCACTGAGGGTACAGGTAATGTGGAAGCAGTGTTCACAAGCTTGTGGATGATTCTGAGTTGGGTAGGATGGTGATAAGGAGATCACTGAATATGTACACAGAACGACTTCAGCCATTTCATTACTGTGCTAACATGATAATCTCACCTAGACACAAATCACTGGTAAATGGTTCCCAGAGCAAAGCACTTAAGAAAGGTATGTATGATCAACAGTGTTCACAACAGGCCATCAAACATAATTCTAACATTGGGGCACACAGGTGAAGCATCCACATTCTAATTACATGTTGAAAATGTCTCTCGTAGGGAAGTGAGCATCTATCTGATTACGAATGTATTGTTTTAGAAGATTCAATCAGGCTTGGTTGTGCTTTAGAACCAGTTTTAGTGTATGGGCTAGATGTGGAGTTAGGGGAGTGAGGATTCTGACTAGGGTCTGGTTAGGGTTAGTGTTAGGGTTAGGCTGTGAATAATTTTAATTTTAGTCCTGGGATTAGAGTTAGAGCTAGGTTTAGTATTAGGGTTTGGGCCAGGCAATGGTGGTCCATGCCTTTAATCCCAGCTCTTTGGAAGCAGAGGCAGGTGAATCTCTGAATTTAAGGCCAACCTGGTCTACAAATCCAGTTCCAAGATGACCAGGGCTACACATAGAAACCCTGTCTCAAACACACACACACACATTAATATTAATAATAACAACAATAACAGCAACAAAAGGCCACGATAGTATTAGGGTTCAGGATGTTGGCATTGCTAAGTAAGGATAATGGATAAAATTAGGTTAGAGATTAGTAAAAAGTTAGTGTAAGAGCTGTAGTTAATGTTAGTACTAGGGTTAAGTTTAGGTTTAAGCCTGCCTTTAGGGTTCTGGCTGGAAGTATGGTTACAATTTGTATTAGGTCTAGGGATATAATTAGAAGTAATATTTGAGCTAAGATTATTTTTACTGGAATAACTAGGGTTTGATTTAATAGTGAAGTTAGTTATAGGGTTAGAGGTGGTGTTAGGTTTAGGGTTAGGACTATGATTGGGCTGTGATTAGAAGTAGGTTAGGGCTAGGGTAAGAATTCGGGCTGTGTTTAGAGTTAGGTTTAGTGTTAAGTCTAAGGTTTGAGTCCATGTTAGGTGTATAGCTTTAATTAGTATTATGGTTAAGTGTAGTTGGTTTGAGTTTTTTTTTTTAACTCTTTGGAGGCCCACTACCCAGCTCCCAAATAAATATACTGAGACTTATTCTTACTTACAAATGCCTGACCTTAGCTTGGCTTGTTTCTAGCCAGTGTTTCTAATTTAACTTAAATTATTCCATTTTTACTTAACTATGTTTTGCTTCTGGACATTTTAGCTTTATTTTTATCTGTCCTTCTTACTCTCTGGCTGGCTGTATGGCTGTGTGGCTAGTGGCTGGTAGTTGCTGGCTGTGTGGCTGCTGGTTGTGTGGCTAGTGGCTGGCTGGTGGCTGGTGGCTGTGTGGCTGTGTGGCTGGTGGCTGGTGGCTGGCTGGCTGTGTGGCTGTGTGGCTGTGTGGCTGTGTGGCTGTGTGGCTGTGTGGCTAGTGGCTGGTGGCTGTCTGGCTGTGTGGCTGGCTGGCTGTGTGGCTGTGTGGCTAGTGGCTGTCTGGCTGTGTGGCTGCTGGCTGTGTGGCTAGTGGCCAGCTGGTGGCTGTGTGGCTGGGTGGCTGGGTGGCTGGGTGGCTGCCTTTCGTATCCTCCTCTCCTTTTGTGACTCCTAACTCTTCTCTCTTTCTCTTCTTCCCTTGAGCCTAGATTTCTCCTGTTCATTCTCTCTGTCTGTCAGCCATACTCATCCCTCTTCTGCTTAGCTTTTAGTGGTCCAGCTCTTTATTAGTCCAATCAGGTGTTTAGGCAGGCAAAGTAACACAACTTCACAGAGTTAAACAGATGCAACATAAAAGAATGCAACACATCTTTGCATCATTAAACACATATTTCACCTCATAAATGAATGTAACATATCTTAACCTAATATTCCACAACAATTTAGGTTAAGTACATAGCTAGGATGAGGATTAAGTCACAGCTATGGTGACCATTGCAGTGGGGTTTTGATTTCTGCAAGTGTTAGGGTTCACAGTATGTCAGTGTTTGCAGTTCTGTTGAGTACTGGCTCAAGAAGTTGGATCTAGGGTCAGGATTAATGTTCAATATGAACTTACAAATAGAGCTTTGTGAGAATTAAGTTTAGGTGTAGATCACAGATGAGGCTTAGGAACCAGACAGGGGAAGAGTTTGGGGCACATTAAGGTGAGGGGTACAGTTAGTGCTAGAAATTGTTCATGACTTTTTGGATCTAGCTTTAGTGTTGTGGCTAGAGGAAGTGTCGAGGTTTTGGATAGGTGTAGAGCTTTGTTTCCTGGTAAAGTTAAGATTGTGTAAATGTTTAGTGTTAGATTTGTATTTCTGGAGGCAGCATAAAAACGAAAGACAGACATCTGAAGAAGCAGAATCGCTTTTTTTAAATCGAAATAGCTCAAGAACTGTGGTCTCTCCACTGAAATGAGACTGCACATGTTGTACAGAGGTCTTGGATTTTGAAGGATGAAAGAGAAGGCTCTGGGCATGAAATCGTCCAACTACAGGTCAGTTCCCTCCAGTCTTCACCTGAGTTTCCTGTGTGGGTCTCCTTAACAAACCTTCCACAGTCTGCTTTCCTGTCCAGAGCTTCTCCTTCCACCTGGGCTCTAGGTCATTAACCTTCATCAGGGCTAGAGTAGACCATGGTTATGTTTAGCACTTGTGTTAGGCTAGGACTAACTGGCTGCAGTGTAGTTATGCTAGTTGAAGGCTAAAGGTTATGTTAGAGCTAGAGTTAGGTTTCAGGTTAGATGTAAACTTACTTACAAATGGAGCCATGTGAGGTTGTGGTGAGATTTGGGGTTAGGGTTAGTTTGGGAGGCAGGACTAGAAAGAGTGTAGCTCAGTGTGGCTTTGGGTAAGAGCAGTTACCACTTCCTCAGAATTCCTGAGCCATCTCTTTAAGCCTCATGAAACCTCATGACTTTTTTTCAAAGTCATTATATGGCCTGAATCGTTCAACATAAAAGTATTTGATCCTCTGAAATTTGTTCTTATGATTTGTATAAAATAAGATGCCAATCACCTTTTATTTCTTCAACATGGATATTGGATGACATCAAAAATTTAATATAAAAAACACTAAACTGGGCGTGGTGGCCTATGCCTTTAATGTCAGCACTTAAGCAGCACATGTGGGGAGATAGGGGAGATCAAATCCAGCCTTGTCTACATAGCAACAGCGAGGTACGACATCCTTACACAGATTCTACTTCCCAAAACAACAACGAAATCTTCCTGTATTTCTGTTATTGATTGGAGATTCTCTTGGTCTGTCTAGACGTGTTCCTCAACCTCCCAATAACTCTGACCCTTTAAAACATTTTCTCATGTTGTAGTGACCTCCAACCATGAAATTATCTTTGTTGGTACTCCATAACTGTAACTTTGCTACTGTCACATATCATAATGAGATAGCAGATATGCCGGATATTTGATCTGTGAGCCCTGTAGAAGGGTTGTTTGACAACCTCCTCAAAGGGTTGTGGCTCACAGGTTGAAAACACTTGTACCAGCACCACAGTCTGGCACAGTGTGGCTGGACTGCGGTGTGGGCCGTGCAGATTCAGTTCTGTAGGAGCAGAACTTGGCCTGTTCTTGCTCCTGACTCTTCTCAGTCTGGCTCAGTATGTGGCTGGGAGGAGGAGCCACGTGCATGACACTTACTGATTATCTAGTAGAGAGTGGGTGGCACTATGTCACAGTGAGCGTGAAGAGGTCAGAGGACCAACTGTCAGTGTGTTTTCCCCTTCATTACCTGTAATTCTAGCTCCAGTGGACCCAACACATTCTTTTTGCCTCCACAATCACACACACACACACACACACACACACACACACACACACACACACACACCAAATCCACAAGGAAAGGGTGGGACAGTCTAATATGTGTGAGCATGAGATTCTGTGAACAGCAGAATTTGGTTGAACCAGAAGAGGGAGACAGACATCATACTTTACACAGAAAATTCTGGGCTTCCCAAGGATATGTAGTTTGACGATGTGTTTTAAAAACCTATGGAAGTAGAAAAAAATTATTTTATACACTTGAGTAAAGCAAGTAGGCTGAGCAGTAAGCTGACCCCAGATTGGCTGGTGTGCAATTCTTTGCTCTTCAAATGAGTTGAGAACGGTTTGCTCTACATATCAGCCTCCAAGATACATAATGAGACCCTGTTTTTAAAATTAAAAAACTATTAGAAGGACAGGACCCAACCTCCTCCCAGCAAATGGAGTACAGCTTTGTCAGGAACTGGTATTTACATGATATCGGTGATGAGCTGCACCCATGAATGGAAGAAGTTTGTGGAGCCGGCAGGCAAGAGAATCAGTAATGGTAAATATGTATCCGTTTTTGAAGATGGGTTAGCTGTGGCAAATAGGCACAGTAAATCAAGAGACTCTTTCAGATGGTCTCCATAATTGAGGATATTGAGTTACCTTACAAAGGCATGCAACTTCCGCTTTCTTCAGCACTGCCTACCAAATTAACTGTACTCCCTGTACACGTAGGTGTGAGGGGAAGGAATATGGGGCAATGTGCTGGAATTTTTTTCCAAGATAAAACTCACCAATCAGAATGGAGTAAATCATTTTCCTTTTGAGTCAACGGCATTACCAGATACCAGGCACCTAGTGTGCTGTTTAAAATTTACCAATCTTATCTCTCTCTCTCTCTCTGAGACAGTGATACTCTGTAAACTAGGCTTGTCTGAAAATTACAGAAAGTCATAGTATAAAGAAAAATTAAGGATCCAAAGAAAAAGAAAGAGAAAGAGGGAGGGAGGGAGAGAGGGAGGGAGGGAGGGAGGGAGGGAGGGAGGGAGGGAGGGAGGGAGGGAGGGAGGAGAAAAGAAGGAGAGGAAAAGAGATTGATGAAGACAAAAGGGCTTGACCTGACCCCACCTCCTGCACACCATCCCATGTTAAGGGAGTTTGTACCACCTAGTGTCCATTATACGCACTAACTACAAACTATGTTTCTGGTTGCTGCTTCAATGCCTAGCAGGAGGTTCTTTTATAGAAACAAATGTATGATGCAGAAATAAATAAGCAAGAAAACCCAGAAGGATCGCAGCGTGGAGGTGTGGGGGGAGGAGTTGCTGCAAAGAGGTGGAGGTGGTGGTAAAAAAAAAAAAAAAAAAAACAAGACCAGGAGATGAATTCAATAAGGCCACATTGGGAAGGGGTCAAGAGAGCCAGGCTCTCTCCCCTTCCCGCAGTAACTCCCAGTAATAACGTAAATGTTAAAGAGACAATAACTCTTGATCACTTAGTATTTGATAATGATAATAATTTAAGATAATTGTGAGGGGTTTGCTCTTTTTAGGGCAGTGCTCAGAAAGAAGTCCTGGGCCAGGCAATGAGACCATGTGTCTCTGAAGTCCTGAGGGTAAGGAAGGCAGGACAATCAGTAGGACTTACTGGCCTTCAGATAAAATTAAATAATATCAAATTAAAAATGAAGTACAATTAAAATATGCTATAATGAACTTAAGTGTAGAGTTTCCCTAAAGAACTTAAAGGGTTGGATTTTAGAAATCAGCATGGGAGCTCCTCTCCCCCCACCCCACCCCGTCCCCAACAAGAAGGTGAGATTTGACTGGGAGGCAAGAGATGTGCCTAGTTAAGCATCTATGTCCAGCTGTGGCTTCTGCCATCATTGCGCTTCCTGCGGTCTCTGTAAACATGGTTAAGGTGATATGAGTGGGTGGTGGCCTTGAGCTTCTGATGCTTCTGCATCTGTCTCTCAGCTGCTGGTACAGTAGGCAGGTGCACCTGGATCCTATTTTCTCTCCTTCAAGTCTGAGATAACATAATTCCAGGTCACAAAACTCCCCGTGTGTCTATGCACCAACATCTGTGTAGCTGAGAGGCCACAATGGGCTAAAGAGACCTACACCACAATCTAAGTAATTCAGGTCCTGGGGTGAGGGAGGGAGGGAGGGGGAGAGAGAGAGAGAGAGAGCTTTCCAGAGTTTATTGGTCAAGAATGGCACAGACAAGCAGTCAGGCAGCTGACAAAAACAGGCACATATGCGCAAACACCAAACCCAAAAGAAAAGAAAAACACAGACTATGCTAACGTTCTCCCATGTCTACCACAAACAGGATGGTTGACACCCTATTCCTGAGGGCATAAGGCATTTTGAAGTGATGTAAAGCTCCCTCCCTTCCAGCTGGCCCTCGTGTGATCCTGGCAGCTCCCCATTTGTAATTTTTCGGAGTCCCCTTCTCTAGCCTTGGCTCTTGATAGATACCAGGGCCAGAGAGGAAGTGACATCATCAGTGTTCTGTGTGCTACAGTAGGAGTCCAGACACTCGCCACAATCGGAGAAGCCAAGCTGCTTTCCAGAGACCTGACCCTCAGCCCAGCCGAAGGAGCAGATGGGTGCCCTAGCAACAGATAATTATTTGTTAGAAATAAGGGTAATTATACTACCGATACATTGAGAATAATCATGAGGTATAGCAGTTCAGTAATTTCTTATTTTAATTTTTAAGGGGCTGAGTGTTTTGTCTGTACTTATGTCTAAGCACATGGGTGTCCATGCCCTCACAGGACTTCAGTGGACAACAGGTTCCCCACAACTGAAGATTAAACAACCCATTCATTGCTGCATAATGAACTGGTCAAGAAATAGATAAAAAATACAGAAATGGAAGAGGGGCTTTCAAACTCCTTCTATGAAGCTTTTATTAGCCAGTTTCAGGCTAATAAATCCAGAAAGACACAGCAAGGGAGGGAGGGAGGGTGAGTACTGAAGATCATAGACTTAAGATGCTCAGTAAAATACTTGAAAAGCAAAAACAGACCTACATCAAATAGATTAGATTATCCACCATGCCTGAGTTGGCTTTATCTGAGATGCAAGAATGACTCATCACAGGCAAGTCACTAAATAATCTGAAAGGAAAAAACCGCATAGTCCTCTCCATGCAGAAAAGGGCTTCCATGAAATCCCACATGTGCTTGTGATTAAAAGTGCTAGAGGGAGGAAGGCCAGAGAAAACTTTATCTTCCCATTAAATCTGTAGGTGAGAAACTTCAGCCCTGCACCAGCCGGGATAGAGAAAAGCTTGAGGCAATCCTACCGAAATCAGCAATGTTATCCCTACGCCTTTTCAAGATTGCACTCAGACCACTAGAGGGAGCAATGAGACAAGCAAAGAAAGGAGCCAGACCTGGGAAGAAAGAGATTGGATATGCAAGGGATCCTAAATTTTCTGCCAGAGAACTAGAAATTATTTTTTGCATACCTGTATTTATATGCGACTGTGTGCATGGTCATGCTGCATATTTGTTCATATGTGCATTGTATCATATATGCATGTGTCCATATATGCATGTGAATGTTTATATACATATGTATATAGGTATATGAATTTATATGAAAATTTATACATGTATGTGCGTGCACATTTATATGTGCATGTTTCTATTCATATATATGTGTTTGTAATCATGTATTCATTTCTGTGTTCATATTTTTATGTGTATATTTATTTTCTTTATGTTTATGTGTGTTTTATGTGCATATGTGTTCATGTGTGTGCATGTGCATATGTGTTCATATGTGCAAGTGGATGTCTATGTTGACATGTGCATTGTGTGTTCCTATATGAATGTACATGTGTATGCTAATATGTTTAGGTGCAAGTGTGACTTCATATGTGCATGCCTATGTGTGTGTTCATATGTTAATATATGTGTGCATACATATGTACCTGAAGAAGTTCATGTGTATATATACATGTATGCATACATATTTGTATTTATATGTGTATATATTTGTGGTTATATGTGCATAACTATGTTATATGTGCATTGTGTCATATGTGTATTGTGGGATCATGTATGCATGTGATTGTGTTTGCATTCATAAGTACTTATGTGTGTGTGTTCCTGTTTGTAGTCCTCCTGTCAGACAGCCTGGAATCTGGCCTCTTATGTCATTACTGTGTTGAGAGTCTTGGCTTCTCTCTGTGTCTATTCCTCACCTAGATATAAAATGAGACACTAACAGACTCACCGTTAGGGCTGTTATGAAGACGGAATTAGATAATGTGACTAGAATGTTCTGAATCAGCCTGCCATGAAGTGAGGTCTATAAATGTTAGAAGTTGTCTTTAAATGCTTCATTTTAAGACTTTAAGGCTCTTCCCCCATCTCTGTCAGCTACCCATGTTCCCTCAGAGTGAACTGCCTCTGTTCCTTGTAACCTTACCATATGTACCACAGCCTAACATAGTGGCAAGCATTTGGGGGCAGTGGCATGCTGGCTCACTATTGTGCTAACTCTGAACTGGCTTCACTTTGGCAGTGAAGCCTATGCAGAGAAGGCCTGCTTAGAAGTTACTGCCTGGGGCAACATCTAAATTTTATTATTTCATTTCAATATGAAGCAAGTGAGCCTTAGTCAATACTTTTTAGAGAATTAGGCTTGTATCCTGTGTATTTCCTAATTAGCTACACGCACCAGAATCACCTCTGGGATGTTTCACACTATACAACCCTGGGTTCATACCTCGAGGATTCTGATTCAAAAGGCCCAGGTAGTGGTAGTGTTCTGGCATGCTTATTTGGAAGACATCTATCCAGATAATTCTAAATCTGATCTTCTGGTCCAACTTTTCCTGTTTTCTTTCTATCCATTAAACAAAACAATTTCTTTCTACTGCTTTAACCAGAATATGCCCTTTCCACAGTTTTGACGACACTTCCATATAACTAGGTACAATATGAATAGACATTTCTTCTCAAGTTCTCTACTCACCAAAGAAGAACCTCTCTTGTTTGAACAGCCCATGTGACTATGACGATGCTCCAGGAACTGAGTGGCCAGCAGATTTTCTAATGAATCTTGAAGCAGCAACAGAAACCCATGAGTTGTGTCCTGGGACTGACCTTTTGACTGCGGGCTGGTGCTACACCAGGACGCTGAACACCTGGTAAGACTGCTGTAGCAATATCTAGTTTTCTCTTGGATAGTTCTCTGCCTTCCAATTAGAGGGACTCGAGTCACTCAAAACATTAATTGGAAGGTTAGAACAGAACAAAGACCAAGAAAGTGCTATTGAAGTCTAGCCATGTAAATAAATCATGCTATCAACGTTTTTACTTTTTTTTTAAGACTTATTTTTAACTTTTTATTTATGTGTCTGAGTGCCCACAGAGGAAGCTGGAGTTACAGTTAATTGCCTGATGTGGGACGGAACTAAATTCAGGTTCTCTGGAGGAGCAATATGTGTCCTTAACCACTGAACCACCTCTCCAGGCCTAAATCATGCTTTTCAGTTCCATAAAAGAACAGAAATAATAAACAAATAAAAACCACACATTAGGTCACCGCTGATGGCTTCTATGCCACCAAAGCTTCCTGTCTTTCCACTGGACACTTTCCTGCCTCTCTAAACACTGTTGGTTGGGACTGTATCTCCGTGGTAGAGCAGTTACCTAGTATATACAAAGTCCTGGACTCAGTCCCAGCACTACAAATAATAATCATAATCATAGCTAGAAATAAGCCGCTGCTGATTCTGCAATCTGTTGTCCTTTCTACATGTGCTCTAAGAAAATTATGGCTGAAGTGACCTATCACATTAAAAAAGGAAGAATACATAAATATTATATAACACACACACACACACTGGGGATATGTATGTATATATAGTCCCGCGCTCCAACTGTTTTAGGAACTGAATAGAAGCCTCCCCCTGGAAACCAGCCTCATTTATAGTAGGCACTTGAGAGCTGCCTGTTGAGCTGGAGAAAAGGATGTTAAGAGCCACCGAGTTCCTGATTCTGTCCTTCAGAGGCGAGGCACTTCATAGAACAAACGCTCTTCCCACGGGGAGATAGGAAAAGAGCAAGTACTCTAAACTCAGCTTTTATGTGGGATTCCAGGAGCTGAGAGTCAGACTTCCAAATGTGCATCACTCCAGGCTATTCAGTATTGTAATTAATGCTCTTAGACAGTGTGCAAAGACACCGACTTTTACAGGAGCTACAGAAGGGCACTGTGTGATGCACAGGACCCTGCCATGGCAGACACAAAGCTAGAGTTGCCTAGCGTTTGAGTGGAGTATTGCCATTGTGTGTAGGAAAGGCTTCTACGTACTTAAGGTCATAGACATTCACTCAAAGGAATTCCATCTAAAATATTGTCTAATCTTCAGTCATAATAGCTTTCTCTTCTCTTCTACTTGAAGTTTATCTCTCTCTATCTATCTATATATCTATATATATGTATATGTATAAACCATACAGATCTCTGTAGGCTTAAAACACTGGTCTACATAGAAAGTTATAGACCAGACAATGCTATACAGTGATACCCTGGCTAAGAGAAGGGGAGGGAGGGAGGGAGGGAGGGAGGGAGGGAGGGAGGGAGGGAGGGAGGGAGGGAGGGAGGATGAGGCAAGTCATCTGGAATTCAGACAATGACACATTAATGACACTAAATATATATATATATATTTAGTTATGAGCTTTGTGAGGGCACATTTCATGTATTCATCTGCATGGTTTTAGTGGCCACCAAAACCAAGCATATAACACTCCCAGAAGTGTTGAATAGCAGCAGGATGTTGAGGTAATCTCTTTATTAGCTTCAGAATTAAGTTAGTAGAAGAAATGTCCCCATATATAAAGTAATGTATGTGTGTATACATCAGATGTGTAAATTATAGGTCTGCATGTGTCTGTGTCTAGGGATCCAACCCAGTGCTCAGAAGGCAGAGGCATACAGATCTCTGTAAATTTAAAACACTGGTCTACATAGAAAGTTATAGACCAGACAATGCTATACAGTGATACCCTGACTAAGAGAAGGGGAGGGAGGGAGGGGGGAAGGAGGGAGGGAGGGAGGGACGGAGGGAGGAAGGGAGGGAGGGAGGGAGGGAGGGAGGGAGGGAGGGAGGGAGGGAGGATGAGGCAGGTCATCTGGAATTCAGACAATGACACATGATATTTGAAATCTAAATAGTCTCAGAAAGTTCACTCCTTCCCCTCTTCACCTATTCACTCATTCATCTACAAACCTATCTCATCCATCTCGTTTACTTACTTATTCAGTGTATGCTGCCAACCATTGGCTCCAAAAACATGGAGAAATCTGTTGCTTTGACTTATTGAAATAACTAAGACTAAGCTGGAGGTCATTCCATGATTAAAATCATTTACTTCTCTCCCAAAGGACCCAAATTTGTTTCCCAGCACCCACGTGGTGACTCACAACCATCTCTAACTCCAGTTCCAGTGGATCAGGTACCGTTTTCTGACCTCCTTGGGCACTTAGCACATATGCAGCACATATGCATGCATGCAGGCAAAATACCCATACACAAAAACATATATATCAAGGCCAGCATGATGCAGGTAAAGGCACCTGCTTCGGAGCCTCAAGATGTGATTTTAGTCCTTGAGGCAAGTTGTCCTGACTTCTGCATGGGCACCATAGCCAATGCACTTCTGTACACACGCACACACACATACACACACACACACACACACACACACACTCATACAAACTCACACACACATACACACACACACACACACACACACACGATTATCATTATCAATACAAAGTGCAATTTAAACTTAAAAAGTAATTATATAATTATAGAGACAGAACTATATCATTCTGTTCTTAGCATATTGTTTTGTAGTTTGTATAATGTGATAATTTTAGTTACATTTGTGGATATATTTTTAAACCTTTATGATATTTTGAACAAAAAACCAAAGCAAAACTTTCTCTCCATCGTAACAACTACCATGGCAAAGACTCTATGTTTTTTATTCCACCTCATGTCTTTCTACACAGGCTGGTAAGAAAAGACAAATTCAAGGCCCCAATATCTCTAACAAACTCGATCTTCACCTAAAAGGACGTAATTGCATAGATATTCAAAAGGACCAGAAGTCTTCAGTTTTGAATTTTTTTTTTAAAAGAAAAAAGTGTAAAGCTCCTGATTCTAGCTAAGCTGAGGCTGTGATTCTGGTGCTTAGAAGGTACATGCATGTTGATGAAGAATTTAAGGCCTGTGTGTGCTGCATAGGGAGAGACTTTACCTCAAAGATAAACAAGCCAGGCATGGTGGTTCACATCGTAATCCTGCTGAGGCAGGAGGATTGCTTTGAGTTCAAGTCCAGCCTGTGCTGCATAGGCTGGGCCACAGGGTGAAATCTTGTAAACAAACAAACACAGCATTTCCATTCCCACAGACACAAGTAAGCCTGTAAGCTTGTGAAGTAAAGGAGGCCTTCAGCATTAAGGCAAATATGACACTACGTCAGCAGTTATTTTAGCCTCCTGCCTTTGTTCAATACTGTACAAAATGTTACAAATGTATAAAAATTTTACATTTAAAAATATTTAGAACCCCCCCAAAGTCATAACATCATTTGGAATAAACTGCCAATAAAAGAATGTGTTATTAAACTCCTTCATGAATGCTCTTCCAGTATTTTATATGACCATCTATGTAATCTTGCTGAGTTTTTGTTTATAATTTTTCTTTGTTCTGAACTAAATGTCCATCAGAATTCCCTCAAGAAAGCTGATTTAATTATTTATAATATCTATGATGCGGGACCATATAGATTGTTCTCCAAAGCCAACAAAGTTTCTTGTGACAGAAGACCAAAGTAGGGGAGACCATGATGTTCATGAAGACAGTACGTGATAGCATAATTAATGAGATTATTAGGGTATCCATTCCTGAAAAAGACCAGCCACGTATTTTGCATCTTTGATTACTGATTATTGGCTCTCTTCCATGCCCTCTTCTTCCTTTGTCCCACTTGGATAACTATTTTCTTCCCAGGTATGAGATCTCTATTTTCTCTAGGGTGGAGAGTTCTTCCCTAGATGATCAGAAAGGAACCATGTCTTGCCACGTTAATCATATCCTGCTTAGGTCTCTCCTCCAAGTCAATGAATAACAGGAGTTAGTGAAGAGCCCAGCAATGAGTCCGTCAAACCTGACTGTCTAGGGACCCACAACTACCCTTGATGATACTTACAAATATTAACAGGCACACTCAGTCCAGCTGCCACTTAAGCTTTGTACTCAGAACTCCACAGGTCTGTAAAATCCATTCTACTACAAAGGACAGCGACTTTCTATTCACTTTTCAACCTTACACAATTAAGGAAACTTAGACAAGACCCAAACCCCTTTAAATCTATGGATTTCCCTTTCACTAAGAAAACTCATCAATGAATTCCCCCCCCCCCCATTCCTAGTTCTCCGGATCACAATACTCAAAGCTCAGAATAGATTGAGAACAAACAGAAGGGCCATGGCATCCACCACACCTACAAAATGATCCAGATGAGGCATTCTGACTTGCTTATTGCTCAATCTAGTCTTGCTAAAGAAAGAAGCCTTGGGTGGGGACATTCTTAGTCAAATAAATTCCTAAAGAGAATGTTCAGTGAGTGATGACATCAAGGAAGTATAGCCACTGCCCGAGAGAGACCTAAGCTCAGCATCACCAAGGGTGAGTCAGCACGGAGCCTGAGTAGGTGACAGAGCCCAGCAGTCTCTGGTTCTTCCCTGTGATCTCCCAGCTCTTCTACTGATCCTCCTCTGGGAATTCTTTATGCATTGTTTATAAATGGTAAATCATATGATCTCAATCCCTTTGCTGCTGATTACATGTTAATCGTCTGAGTAGGATTTTTGTTTTGTTTTTTGTTTGCTTGCTTTGCTTTGAGACAAGGTCTAACTATGTAATCCTAGCTAGCCTGGAACTCCTTATATAGACCAAGCTGTCCTCAAACTCACGGAGAGTTCCTCCTGCGTCTGTCTCCCAGGTGTTAAGATTAAAGGTGTACAATGCCACACTTGGCTTCATTTTTTTTTTTAATCCAAAACTCATAACCCAAAACAAAAACATGCAGATTGTGGCTAACTGGAAATCTATAGTCCAGGTAAAGGTCAAATTGCATTGCATGATGGTGAATTCATCCCAGGGTTAACAGAAGACCCATTAAAAAAGAGTCACAATCTAAAGGACCAGCACTCCTATAGTTGGTCAAGTCACAGAGAACCCACTACATATCAGTCATCTGCGAAATTCTGAAATAAAAGGATAAATGAAACCTTACCCTGGAGAAGTCCACATTACACTGTGTCAAAGTGATAGGTCATTAATCACCATGGATACCCGCATACAAACATGCTTCAGGAAATCTGGTTCTCAGGCTCAGATAACAAGATCAGAGAGAAATACTCAACAGTTCAGGCAGCAGGAAGGTACAAAGAATTTTGTAGAGTGAACGCAAGGCATAAGCGATGACAAGCTTAGGGGTTGAGAATGATGCAGGAGTCCGGAAGATGTTTGGGACTCAGAAGATCTAAGTTGACTTCGGCCATTTGACAAATATTGTTTCTTAAATTAGATAACAAATATAATAGTGTGGAAACCGAGTGCTCTGTCTCCCCCAACGCACACCTCCTACTCATCACTTGGTAATGGCAGGTTCTTTCTACAAATAATCTGATATTAAAATAATTTCAGCTGATGAAATCAAATGAAAAGAATAAAAACCAATAATGCAGAAACAAACTAGCAGGGGCCCATACAGCTTGGCTGGCCGTGGGTCATTGTTAGTGTTTTTATCCATTGTCTTTGAGGGATGCGTCAAGTCTTTGTGGACTCATTTGGTGACAACTTGGCCTCTGTCCTTGGTGGTGATGATGTCTATTTCAGGTATTTATTGCCTGTCTTTGTTTTTGTTATTGCTGTTGTTGGAACCACGATGTAGATCAGGCTAGCCTCAAACTCAAGAAATCCACCTGCGTCGGCCTCCCAAGGGCTACCACCTGTATGCTGCCTTGCCTGTCCTTTACAACAGATTGTGAGGTCTCTGAGGAGGAAAACCTTGCGTGTCTTTCTATTTTCTCCGCACATTGCTTTAGTGCCTGCACACAATAACTGGCTGACTATGTCAAGCGTTGTTACAGTGGTGTACATAGGTGATCTCTGAACACCAGGTATTAACTAGTGTGGGGACAAGTTTCAGAGAAGGAAGCATTGGTTATAGTGAGTAGGTCTTCATGAAGTGGGATGAAGAGGAACGTGTACCAGGAAGAACAGAGTACCATGAGCAAAAACAATGCCTTATAAAGATCAGTTTCAAAGGGCATCCTGTTTATCTGTGTTGTCTGGAAACTCTTATGTGTGAAGATGTTCTTCACAAAACAGAAAACGTAACTGAGAGAAAGGAAGTGGAGCTGGGATGGGTTGGGTGTTTAGGAGTTAGGCCACTCCTCTAGGCATGGTTTCCCAAATAACTGCAAACCAGGATGCGTATAATTCATCCCATTATAATTAAGGTGTTGATTCCGAGGCCCTGGTTGAAATAAATGCAGGTATGGACCTGGGAAGACTGCTGTGAGCTCTCAGTTACACCTAATTAAAGAGCTGGTTCTTTGACAACTTGACCTGACCTGTTCAAAAACCAGGAGAGGCAGGGGATGCCTGGGAGGCAGAGTGTACAGGAAAGCAAGTGAGGGTTGGGTATCTGGACTGGGGGGAGGTTAATGATGAACCAAAAGCAAACTTTGACTTCTGGGCAATCCTCCGCGGAGGAGTTGAAGGAACACGCCTTGCCCTAGATTCTTCAGGAATCCCATTGACAGGTCTCCCCAGGTTTACAGCTCTGGACTTCTTATGGGGTGGTCAACTCCTATGCAATTAAACTGGGCCACTGCGGGCAACTCCGCAGTTTTAACCCTTTCCTCCCAGAGTCACGCACCGGCCCTGCTCTCATTCCTCCCCGCCGCGCCCGCGCCCCGGGGTTCCGGGACTGAGCATGCTCAGTAGCCGCCCGCGTCTAGCTCCCAGGGAAACCTCTGCACGCCCTCCCCAGCTGCTCACGGCCGCCTCCTCGCAGTCGGCAGCCCAGGGTGCATCCCGGCTTGCAGGGCTCCGGCTCCGCGCGACCCAGATTCCTGCCCCTCCCCCGCCCCTCCCGCGCCTGCAGCCTGTGCCGCAGCCGCTGCCGCCTCGGTCCAGCTTCCGCGAGGGGACCAGCCGCGGCGGTCACGGTCGCCTGCGCGAAGACGGACATGGAGACCACATTGCTGCTCTCCCTGAGCTGCTGAGCCCGCCGCTGTCCCTGTCCCGGTGAGTCGCGACCCTAGAGGAGCCGAGGGGAGAATGCCCTTGGAGGAGAGAGAGGCTACTGCTGAGCTGGGGTACAGCAGAAATGCTCCGGGTTGGGGACAGTGGATGAAAGTGCGCACTGCCTGGGTGCAGGAGTGCCGGGGTCACCCAAGACTGTCTAAATCCTCTTTCTCACCCTGCGCTGGGAAATTAACACCCGCGGCGCTGCGGGTCAGCGCTGGAAGCTGTTTGCATCCCAGGGGCGCGGGTCGCCTAGCGACTGAACGCCTCTGCAGGTGCCTAGGGAGGGATCCGAAGCGGGGACAAAGGACGGTCTGGCTGGGACGAGTAGGGGGGTCCTGGCCCCCCAGGGAGCCATCTGTTCTGCGGGTCAGGCCCCCAGGGCGGTGCCAGGCGGTAGAGTGGCAGAGCTGTAGACCTGGAGGTCTTGGAGCCTCACCCGGAGGCAGGTCGGCGGGGCTGGTGCGCTGTGCCTATTCCCACTGTGGGAAACTCCACTCCAGGAGCATCTCAGGGGCAGGTGCAGTTGGGCGGAGAACAGCCCCGGGAGCTGTTAAAGCCAGAACCATAGAGTGAAGCATGCTGTTTTTCCAGATGCCTTTATTTCCAAGTGTGGGCACCGACTACTCCCCATCTTGGTGTGTCTGTACAACCTCTAAGCAGCGAGTCCGGTAACACACCTTATGAATATTTCAGAAACGACCTCACAGACTCGCTTGCTTCAGATCAAGTTTAATGAATATGTGTGGGAGCCTTTCTGCCCCGCACAGACAGATGGAAGCTTCAGTCACTGCTAGGAGCTTTCCAAATTTCCTCTCTTTCTCCCCACAAACCAAGAGAAAGACGTCACGAATCCCCGCGAGCTTTAGAGTGGTGTCATAAATTGAGGCTGTCGTTTGGAGAGACCGGTTTTTAGGCAGGTATTCAGTCTTTGTTCTTCATCTCGGCAACGTGCGTTGTAGGTTGTGTTGGTCTGCTTGACAATCATCCTTAACTGGTATTACCAATATGGTGGAAAGCAGGTAACATGCCTACATTGGGATAAACGTAATTCCTTGATTTTTTTTTATGACAACACCGAGTAACAGTGGTCAGTCTTAATCGTGCTCTCTCTAGAAGTTTCCTTTTGGGGTCAACCAAGTCGAAATTTTGCCAAAGGCACACATTCTTGTTATTCCTCGCTATTGGGAGATATTCCTTGTTGACCTCTGGATTTGAAAACGAGTGCTTTCTCTGTGAGACCGTCGCTGTCAAGAGCAGCAGCATAATGTTTTACTGCAGGGAACTTCCTGGATCGTAGCCGACTTACACTTTGAGCTATAACTTTCTTTGTACCGTCGTCACAATTAACCAATAAACTGTCATACTGCATAGCTGTCAGTACTCCAAGGTGGAACTCATTTGCAGATAAAGTCAGCCTCCCCCTCCACTCCCCTCACGTGAGAGACAGGTAGGTAATCTTGACCCGTCTATACGGAATTGTTTTGCTGACCCAAATCTCAAGATTCCCTGTGAAGAATAAAGAGGGGATCATTCGCTCTTGCAAGTCCACTCACACAAGGGGCAGGCTGAGGCGCTTCAGTTTACATTTAGGAAAGGCCTCTCCCACAAAGACTATGCTGCAGTTACCTCACCGGCTCCACCTCTGCCTGCCAGGCTGCTTCTCCAAGGCCGAGGGCAGTGAGTGTTGCTATGCTAGATTAATTTTAAAAAAACCAAAAACCAAAACAAACAAAAAAACCAACGACAACACTGGAATGAAATTTTGCTCATTTTTCTCTATTGTGTCTTGCTGATTCGACTGAAAATGCAGGAGTGTTAGCTTTTTAAGAGATCGTCGAAGGCAACATTGGAGTATCTTCTGTGCTAAAAATTGTTGATGATATTGTAAAGGAATTCTATGGGATTAACAAAATAAGAGAAATATTACATAACAAGTAATATTTCCTAAAGCATGTCACCAAATCGCTCAGGAATAAACGCAG
This sequence comes from Phyllotis vaccarum, assembly GCA_033318265.1. Taxonomy (NCBI): domain Eukaryota; kingdom Metazoa; phylum Chordata; class Mammalia; order Rodentia; family Cricetidae; genus Phyllotis; species Phyllotis vaccarum. Next base: position 77,493,979 of record JARWLC010000012.1, read on the forward strand.
CTGTGTTCGCAGATGTAATATCTAGCTAATTAGGAAGTTCGAAGACCTCAAGCACAAACTTCCAGGTGTGTCAAGGAAACCCCTGCATCCTCCAAGAAGTTTTTAAAGTCATTTTTAGGATTGTTGGATTTAGCAAATAAAATTTCAAGCTGCCTCACTAAATTTGAATTTAAAATAAACAGCAAACAGTGTTTTAAATTTTAACATATCACTTATGATATTTGGAATTATACTTTAAAAAATTATTAGTTTCTCTGAAATTTAGTTTGGATTAGGCAGACTTGTTTCCCCCTGGCAACCTCATAGTGGAAACGTTTCTTTCCTCCATTTTTGGGGTTGCCTATGGGTTGAAAAAACGAAGTGGAGCAGAAGTCATATGGTGCTCTGCAGACAATCTAGGGCAAGCTCAGCTCTTGAGCTATTGAGAATAACTCATGCCTGAAAGTGAGTATTCTCGGTTCTGCACATATTTGCTGAATCCTTCTGTTTGTTCGGCTCTGTGGGAGTTGCCAAGAATCCAAAGAGGAGAAGAAGTGGAGGCAGAGATGGATTTACATCAACCAATATAGGTCTTGCTTTGTGGAAAGTGTGAGGTGTGTATTTGTCGGGTGGAAGACGTAATGTAAGAGCCCGGAGGAGGAGGACACGGAATTCTGCTGGATATCATCTCCATCAAGGAATGAGATGAGAGTCAGCTACCCAGCTGCAGTGTTGACAGGGCTGGCCTCAGATATGAGGATGAATTCTTATCACTGGAGAAGTGTAAAGAAAGTGCCATGGAACAGAATGAGGCTTGACTTTCCGAATTTTTAGCTGATTAGCCTCAGTTAGAAAAACAGAACAATTCTATCATGTTCTGAATACAATGTTTCAAAGCAATCCACCACCACCCCACCCCCCCAATGCATGCCTTCCAACTTTAATATTGTTCCCCTCCCCCAAGGACTTTTAAATAGCTGATGATAGGAATGAAGGAGCTGAGAGGAGGCGGGTGTAGACCCTGAAAAATGGCAGTTAGGCAAAGGTATCTCTGAAAAAATAAATCTTTAAAATGTTTTAAAAGCTGTGTGTGGGTATTTTGCCTGCATGTATGTCTGTGCACCCTGTGTGTCCTGTGTGTCCTTGGCACCCTTGGAGGCCAGAAGATCCTCTGAAACTGGAATTACAGATGGTTGTGAGCTGTCTTCTGGGTGCTGGGAACTGAACCTGGGACCTCTGGAAGAGCAGCCAGTGCTCTTAACCAGTGAGCCATCTCTCCAGCCCCTCTCACTGCACTTTACAAAGAAGGTCACCTGTCTTTGACTAACATTATTGGATGCTTTTTTATTATGCCACTACCAGCTTGGTCTCTTCAAATAAAAAGCCACAGCGTACCGGAATGCATGGATTCTTTAAATTTTTACTTTATATAAATGTAGATAAGATAAGCATATGCTTAAGTTTTAGCAAATCTGTTGATAAAACTGGGAAAAGACATTACATTGCTATCATTTTCTGTTTCAGTTTAATTATCTTGAAGGAAACAGATGCCAGTGATGGGAAGAAAGCGTATTTTTCAGAAACAGCACCATGTAAAAATGACCATATGCTTGTAGTATCAGAGAGTACCTACTTAGTGTTCTGAAGGAAATTAATTCCCAAACAATACCACAGCAAACACACTCGTGTCTGTAAAGATGCTGGCAGTACTCTTGCTGAGGGTCAGCAGAGGATGCTATGTGGAAGTTGAGGCTTAAACCCATTTGGTTCATGTAGAGACCAGTCAGTTGGGTTTTTGTGTGTGTGTGTGTGTGTGTGTGTGTGTGTGTGTGTGTGTGTGTGTGTGTGTGTGTGTGTGTGATTCTAATTGGCAAAACTGCAGTGCCCAGTAGCAGAATAGCAATCTAGATGACCGTTCTGTCAAGAAATCTAGCTTTCTTAGCAATCATCCTTCAGGAGAGCCTCAAATGTTTAATTATCTATGTGCGTGACTAATTTTCATTTTAGTTTTTTCTTTAAAACCAAAAAAAAAAAAAAAAGTGCTGGGGAGTGTACCTGGGGTTTTATGGATGCCAGGCAAGAACTCTAGTACTGAGCTGTATTACATCCCCAAAAGGGGAAAAATTATCTTGATAATGAGATCCACCTGCCTCAGTTTTGTGAATACTGGGATTAACAGGCCTGACCCATGAGGCCCAGCTCATATTCTACCATAAATTCTTGAACCCCTGAGAATTATCCTATTCTGAAGTGTCTAGTGAAATAGTCTCTAAGACAGAGCAGAAAAGTCTAATTCAGGAACTTGCAACAGTCTTCTTAGCTTCGGGTCAAACATCTTTCTACCTCATAATTCTGAGTTTATATGAGAGAAAAGACTGTGGCTAAGGACCACGGTGAAATGATTCAAGTTTGAGTCAGTTAGAGCCTCAATGAGGTTTCACGTGAACTCACACAGCTTATTACAGGAAACTTTACCACGGTGGTCCCCAGTGACAACTTATGGAATATCACTCAGAGAGCCTTTGGTGATACCAGATGTTCAGTCACTGTCTAAGTCCTTAGTAAACATCCCGAATCCAAACATTCTGCATACAGAATGTTCTTGGATCCCATGAGCATGTAACCTTCCAGTACCCTCATGCTGACCGTGGAGAAATAACATATCTTACTCCAATTTCTCTGCTCTAAAATGAAAGGCATGAAAATTAAAAAGTATTATGATGCCAACCCTGGTGTCTCTATCTATCTAGTAAATTTAAGACCTTGCTGTGGTTTCAATAGATGAAGAGTTTGGTTCTTAAATTAAAAACATATAAAGTAAGTATACTCTATCTGATGTTTCCCAGGTTGTTAAAATAATTACACAGATTGGACTATTTATTTTTACTGTTTGGAGGTGAAGCAGTTTGGTTGTTGCCTAAGTAGAATTTATTAAGTTGCTTTTAAAGATCAGTCTCACCTGGAGGTAGTGGTGCACACACCTTTAGTCCCAGCAATTGGGAGGAAGAGGCAGGCAGATCTTTATGTTCAAGTCCAGCCTAGGGTACATAATGAGTTTCTTGCAGGGGCCCTATCTCAAAAAAAAAAAAAAATCAGTCTCAAACAGACAAACAAACAAAAAAAGAGATGAGTCCCTGAAGTCTAGATGCCTCAGACAATAAAGACACTTGCCTTTAAGCCTGATGTCCTGACTTTGACCCTGAGCCCCAGATAACAGAAGATAAAATCCAACTCCAGAAGATTGTCTTCTGTTCTCCGTATACACTATGGTGCACACCTGTGCACACTCAAACACACACACACCAAAAACTAAAAGAATAATAAGTGTAATTTTAAAGATCAGTCACAAGCAAGCTAATGACTCAGATTCAGAATTCCTCACATACTCTTGCGATGAAATTTCCATTTTAATTATTAGGTTGAACTTACTAATTAAAAGCCTGAGGTGGTGAAAAGCTGACGTGTGTGTGTGTGTGTGTGTGTGTGTGTGTGTGTGTGTGTGTGTGTGTGTGTGTGTGTGTGTGAGTGCTAGTGTCCTCAGAAGCCAGAGAGGACATCAGATCTCCTGGAGCTAGAGTTAAAGACTACTGTGTGACCCTGACATCTATGGTTCTCTGGAAGAGCAGTGTGTGCCAGTGACCACAGCCCCTGCCATATATTTTGAAGGTTTTATTCTTCTTGAAGCCAATCATTTATTTATCGTATGGATGCTTTGATATTTTGCTTTAGTTTAATAGATATCATCAATGACATGAATTCTGCTCCCTACATCTTTTCCTCACAAGTTGGCATTGCAAATATTTGAAGTGTAAATCAGTGACTGGAATGCATTATTGTATAAGGACATTTCTTCCTTTTTCTTTTGAGTGAAGCAAAGAGACAGTCTATTCAAAATCTGAAAGACAAACTTTCTAAAAGTTGTATAGTGTAATGGACCATTTACTTTTTTTATTTAAAAAGATTTTTCCCATATCCACCACTGCTCCCCCTCCCTTCTCTCCTCCCAGTTCCTCCCAGTCTTTACTCAGCCTTGCCCCAACCAGTCCCCCCATCCATTCCCCTAGGAGGGCAAGGAGTCCAAGGTGGGTCTCAATCTGACATATCCAGCTGAGGTAGGTCCAAAACCCTCATCCCGGTATCAAGAGTGGGTTAGGTGTTCCTCAGTAGGGAATGAGCTCCGAGTTGTCAGTTCATGCACCAGGAACATAGTCTGATCCTACTGCAGGAGACGGAACATACTGTTCGTGCCATTTGACTTTGACAGTTGTCTACCTTTAAATTTCTTCAGTGATTGTTTCTGAGTCAGTGGACTCCCAACAGGTCAGGTCAGCCATCCCTGTGGGTCTCCTCCTCCCGATCCCTTTGCTTATCTCTCTCCCTCCCTCCCTCCCTCTCCCCCCCAATCTCTCTCCCTCTCTCTTCAACTGGACTGGAACTCGACCTGGTGCTGAGCTATGGATCTCTGCTTCCGCCTCTATCCATTGCTGGATGAAGGTTCTATAATGACACTTAGGGTGGTCATTCATTAGATTATAGGGAAAGTCCGGTTTAGGCACCCTCTCCACTATTGCTTGGAGGTCTAGCCAGGAACATCTTGTGGGTTCTTGGAGGTTTCCTTAGCACCGGGTTTCTTTCTAACCCCACAGAGGCTCCCTCTATCAAGACATCCACTTCTTTGTTCTCCTCTGTTGCTCCTCCCACTCAACCATCTCCTTGTCTTGTGAATTTTTCATAGCTCCCCTTATTTGCTCCCCATTATGATCCCAATTTACTCGAGATCTTCTCTTTTCCCCTTCCCAGGGGGATCTCTGGATGTCTCTCTTAAGTTCCTTTTGCTAACTAGCTGTTCAGGGTTTGTGGACTGTAGTCTGGTTATCCTTTGCTTTATGTCTAAAACCCACTTGTAAGTAAGTACATACAGTGTCTACCTTCCTGAGCCTGTGTTACCTCACTCAGAATGATATTCTCCAAATCCACTCATTTGCCTGCAAATTTTAGGATATCTTTTTTTTTGTAACTGATGAGTAGTGCTCCATTGTGTAGATGTACCACAGTTTGTTAATCCATTCTTCAGTTGTGGGGCATCTAGGTTGTTTCCAGGTTCTGGCTATTATGGATAATGCTGCTATGAACATAGTTGAGCTAATACCCTGGGTATAAGAATGTGTGTCCTTTGGGTATATGCCCAACAGTGGTATTGCTGGATCCATGGGGAGATTGATTTCCAGTTTTCGGAGGAATTGCCATACTGTTTCCCAAAGGGGCTCTACAAGTTTACACTTTCATCAGCAATGGAAGAGTGTTCCCCTTGTTCCACATTCCCTCCAGCATAGGCCGTCCTCTATGTTTTTGGTCTTAGCCATTCTGACAGGTGTAAGGTGGTATCTCAAAGTTGTTTTGATTTGCATTTCTCTGATGGCTAAAGATATTGAACAATTCTTTCAGTGTCTGTCAGCCATGTGTAATTCTTCTGTTGAGAATTCCCTTTTATCTCTGAACCCCATTTATAATTGGATTATTTGGGTTTGGGACCTCAAGTTTCTCGAGTTCTCTATATATTTTGGAGATCAGTCCTCTGTCAGATATAGGGTCAGTGAAGATCTTTTCCCATTCTGTAGTGTTGTTTCATCTTATTGACCGTGTCCTTTGCCTTACAGAAGCTTTTCGGTGTAAGGAGATCCCATTTATTAATTATTGTTCTTAGTGTCTGTGATACTGATGGAAGTGGTCACCTGTGCCAATGTGTTCAAGGGTATTTCCCACTTTCTTTTCTATCAAGTTCAGCATAGCTGGGTTTATATTGAGGCCTTCAGTCTATTTGGATTTGAGTTTTCTGCAGGGTTATAGAAATGGATCTATTTGCATTCTTCTACATACTACCATCCAGTTATGCTACCACCATTGGTTAAAGATACTATCGTTTTTTTCCATTGCATATTTTTGGCCTTGTTGTCAAAAATCAGGTGTTCACAGGGGTATAGATTAAGGTTGGGGTCTTTGATTCAATTCCTCTGATCCACAAGTCTGTTTTTATGCCAGTACCAGGCTGTTTTTATTACTGTAGCTCTATAGTAGAGCTTGAAGTCAGGAATGGTGATGCCTCCTGAAGTTCTGTTATTTAACAGGATTATTTTGGCAATCCTGGGTTTCCTGTTATTCCATATGAAGTTGAGTTTTCTCAAGGTCTGTTAAAAATTGGGTTGGGATTTTGAAGGGGATTGCCCTGAATTTGTAGGTTGCTTTTGCGAAGATTGCTAATTTTTCTATGTTGATCCTACTGAGCCAGGAACATGGGAAATCTCTCCATTTATTCCTGATTTCTTCTTCAATTTCTTTCTTCAGTAACCTAAAGTTCTTGTCAAACAGGCCTGCTACTTCTTTGGTTAGTTACCCCAAATATTTAATGCTATCTGCAGCTATGATAAAGGGTGATGTCTCCCTTATTTCTTTTTCAACCTTTTTTATCCTTAGTGTATAGGAGGCTATTGATTTGTTTTTTGAGTTGATCTTGTACCCTGCTATATTACTGAAGGTGTTTATCAGCTGTAGGAGTTCCCTGGTAGAATTTTGGGGGTCACTTATGTATACAATCATACCATCTGCAAATAGAGATAGTTTGACTTCTTCCTTTCCAATGTGTATCCCCTTCATCTCCTTTTGTTGACTTATTGTTTTAGCTAAAACTTCGAGAACTACATTGAATAGATAAGAAGAGAGAGGGCAGCCTTGTCTTGTTCCTGATTTTAGTGGGATTGCTTTGAGTGTTTCTCCGCTTTGTTTGATGTTAGCTGTCAGCTTGCTGTATATTGCCTTTAGGTATTTTCCCTGTATTCCTGATCTCTCCAGGACTTTTTTCATGAAGGATTTTGTCAAAGGATTTTCAGTATCTAGGGAGATGATCATATTTTTTTCTTTCAGTTTGTTTATATGATGGATGACATTTACAGTTTTTCATATGTTAAACCATCCCTGCATCTCTGGGCTAAAGCCTGCTTGATCATGGTGGATGATATTTTTAATATGTTGTTGGATTGGGTTTGTCAGAATTTTATTGAGTATTTTTGCATCAATGTTCATGAGGGAGATTGGGCTGTAATTCTCTTTCTTTGTTGCATCTTTGGGTGGCTTTGGAATCAGGGTGATTGCGGCCCCATAAAAAGAGTTTGGCAATGTTCCTTCAGTTTCTATTGTATAAAACAATTTGAGGAATATTGATATTAGTTCTTTAAATATCTGGTCGAATTCTGCACTGAAACCATCTGGCCCTGGGCTTTTCTTGCTTGAGAGATTTAATAGCAGCTTCAATTGGGGGGGAGGGGTTATAGGCCTATTTAGGTCATTTATCTTGTCTTTGTTTAATTTTGGTAGTCTAAAAAGCTGTCCATTTCTTTTAGGTTTTCCAATTTAGTGGAGTATAGGTTTTCGAAGTATGATCTAATGATTCTCTGAATTTCCTTGGTGTCTATTGTTATGGTCCTGTTTTCATTTCTGATTCTGTTAATTTGGGTTCTCTCTCTCTCCCTCCCTCCCTCCCTCCCCCCCCCTCTCTCTCTCTCTCCCTCTCTCTCTCCCTCTCTCCCTCTCCCTCTCTCCCTCTCTCCCTCTCCCTCTCCCTCCCTCCCTCTCCCTCTCCCTCTCCCTCTCCCTGTCCCTCTCCCTCTCCCTCCCTCTCTCTCTCTCTCTCTCTCTCTCCCTCCCTCCCTGCCTGCCCGCCTTTCAGCAATTTTGGATAAGGGTTTATCTATCTTGTTGACTTTCTCAAAGAACCAAGTCTTTGATTCTGTATTGTTCTCTTTGTTTCTATTGTATTGACTTCAGCCCTAAGTTTGATTATTTCCTGCTGTTTACTCCTTCTAGGTGAGTTTGCTTCCAATTGTTCTAAAGCCTTTAGCTGTGCTCTTCGGTCTCTTGTGTGGGATTTCTGTATGATTTTACATATAAGCATCTAGTGCTATGAGTTTTCCTCTTAGCACTGCTTTCATTGTGTCCCATAAGTTTGGATATGTTGTGAATTCATTTTCATTGCATTCTAGGAAGTCTTTGATTTCTTTCTTTACTTCTTCCTTGACCCAAAGGGGATTCCTTTGAGATGTTCAGTTTCCATGAGTTTGTAGGCTTTCTGTGATTTTTGTTGTTAAACTCTAACTTTAGACCATGGTGGTCTGATAGGATGGAAGGAGTTATTCCTATTTTTTGTATCTATTGATGTTTGCTTTATGACTAAGTATATGGTCAATTTGAGAGGAAAGTTCCATGGGGTGCTGACAAAAGGTATATTCCTTTGTGTTTGGGTAGAACGTTTTGTATATCTATTAAGCCAATTTGGGTCATAGCATCTGTTAGATTCCTTATTTCTTTGTTGAGTTTCTGTCTGGTAGACCTGTCCAAGGTGAAAGTGGGGTACTGGTCTCCCACTATTAATGTGTGGAGTTTGATATGAGATTTAAGCTTTAGTAGTTTTTCTTTTATATATGTAAGTGCCCTTGTGTTGGGGGCATAGACATTCAGGATTGAGACTTCTTCTTGGTGGATTTTTCATGAGATGAATAAGTAATGACCATCCTGGTATCTTTTGATTGATTTTAGTTTGAAGTCTATTTTGTCAGATATTAGCATGGCTATACTAGCTTGTTTATTGGGACGATTTGGTTGGAAAATCTTTTCCCAACCCTTTACTCTGAGCCTATTTTTGTCTTTCAAGTTGAGGTGTGTCTCTTGTATTCAGCAGAAGGATGGATTCTGTTTTTGTATCCATTCTGTTAGCCTGTGTCTTTTATAGGTGAATTGAGTCTATTGAAATTAAGGGATATTAGTGACCAGTGATTGTTATTTTAGGGGTGTGTGTGTGTGTGTGTGTGTGTGTGTGTGTGTGTGTGTGCACGCGCACATGCGCGCGCGCGCTTCTTTGGGTTTTTGTTCTGTGGGATTATCTATTGCTTTTGGTTTCGTGGGTGTATCTGGTTTCCTTAGGCTGGAGTTTTCCCTCTAGTGCTTTCTGTAGGGCCAGATTTGTGGATAGGTATTGTTTAAATCTGGTTTTGTCATGAAGATGGTGATTGACAGTTTTGCTGGGTATAGTAGTCTAGGTTGGCAGCCAGGCTCTTTTAGTGTCTGTGTAACATCTGACCAGGACCTTCTTGCTTTCATTGTTTTCATTGAGTAATCTGGTGTTATTCTGATGGTCTGCCTTTATAAGTAACTTGACATTTTCCTGTGCAACTCTTAGTATTCTTTCTTTATTCTGTAGGTTTAGTGGATTGATTATTATATGACAAGCAGATCTTTAGGGGGGTCTAGTCTATTTGGTATTCTGTAAGCTTCTTGTATACTTATAAGCATTTCCTTCTTCAGGTTGGGAAAGTTTTCTTCTATAATTTTATTGAATATATTTTCTGTGCCTTTGAGCTGGTATTCTTCTTCTTCAGTTCCAATTATTCTTAGATTTGATCTTTTCATGGTGTCCCATATTTGCTGGACATTTTGTGTTATGACGTTTTTGGTTTTAGTGGGTTTTTTTTTTGGTTTGTTTGTTTTTTTTTTTTTTTCCTGACATATCTATTTCCACTATCGAATCCTCTACTCCAGGGATTCTCTCTTCCATCTCTTGCATTCTGTTGGTTATGCTTGCAACTGTACTTCTGATTCTTTTCTCCAGATTTTCTGTTTCTATCATTTCCTCCGTTTGTGTCTTTATTGCTTCAATTTCAATTTTTAAAACTCGATATGTTTCCTTCACTTGTTTGATTGCTTTTCCTTCAGGCATTTGCTGATCTCTCCCAATTTTTGCTTGCCTTGTCCTCTCTTCCTTTAAGGGATATTTTTATATCCTCTTTTAAGGTTTCTATTACCTTCATAGAGTTGTTTTTAATGTCATTTCCTTCTGCTTCTTCCGCATTGCCATGCTCAGGTCTTGTTTTTGAAGAACCACCGGATCCTGGTGGTTCATGTTGTTCTTCATGCTATTACATGGATTCTTGTACGTCTCCCTGTGTTTCCTCAGATCACTGCAGGATTTGTCTGTGCCTCGGAGCTGATTTTGGTGCAATCTGTTCTGGGTATGTCTACGTCTCAGGAAGTCTCTCTTGGTCCAATCTGGACTCTTGGTCCACTTGAAGGCAGTGTGTACTGTGTCACAGGGACCCCTCTTAATCCAGTAGGTGATGAGAAACTGAGGGACTCGGGTACTGCTCTTGATCCAATAGGAACTGAGGAACTCTGACTCTTTTGGTATCTTAGTCTGATGTGTGCAGAGGATCTGTGGATTTCCAGGGTTTTTCTGGCCTCTTAGATTGATATGGGCCAGGGATCAGTGGCTTTCTGGTTACTGCTGAGGTGCTGGGTGATGGTGTGGGGTGGGAAATGAAGCAGGGTTTTGTAGCTGGGGGTGTCCAGGAAACTGGGATTTACTGGAACTTCTGGCCAGTAAGGGTTTTCCCTGCTGGCCTGGATTTAAGGCAGAGCTGAGTGGTGGTGGGGTTCCAAGGTCTGTGTCCCAGGACCAGTGTCCCAGAGACCAGGATTTCTACCTGGCCTAGGTGGGGTGTCACTTACCTCTTAGCTTTATGTGGGTCGTGGGTCTATTAGTTTTCCCATGTACTTTTTCTTTGTTGTTTATTTTGTTTTATTTTTTGAGACGGGGTCTCTCTATTTTGGAACTCTGGCTGTCCTGGAACTCACTATGTAGACCACACTGTAGATCCTCCTGTCTCTGTCTCCCAAGTGCTAGAATTACAAGCATGTACTGCCATGCCTTGCTTTGACCCTAGATTTTTAATATAATATTTTCATTTATTCTTTGATAATGTCACACAAGTATACAGAAGATTTTGATAAGTCACCTTTCCTCCCCCCCACTTCCACCAAACCCAACACATACTCTCCCAAAATCATTCTCTCTCTCCCCCTCCCCCCCACTTTTTAATAATCCACTGAATTAAATTAGTGCTATCCATTTGTCCATGGATGTGGGGCCATCCCCTGGAGCATAGGCAGCTTATCAGTGGCCATATCTCAAAGGAAAAGTGATCTTTGTCCTCTGGGAGTCATTAACCTCCAATAGCCCCTCAGCTGGAAATGAGGCCGAGCTCTGCCCATATTCATCTTGGAATTTTGACTGTCTTGATCCAGTGCAGCCGCTGTGAGTTCAGGGTAATGATGGTGTCATGTCCAGAAGACAGCATTTTCCAACACTCTTCCCCATTCTCTAGTGACTACATTCTTCCTAACCCCTCCTTTCATGCTACTTCCTGAGTCTTGGGAGGGGAGCAGTTGATACAGGTGTCTGATGAGACCTGGGCACCAACAACTACTTATTTCTCAGCACTTGAACCAGTTTTGAGTCTCTGTATTTCTGCCCAATATGAAAAAGAAACTCCTCTGACCAAGGCTGGGAGCAGCACTGATCTATGGGCATAATGTTAATTTTAGAATGTAGTATGACAATATGACCACTTAGCAACACAACAGTAATGGGTTCCTCCTGTGACCCACAACCTCCTCAGAGACAGACTTATAGTACTGGAGTTAATTCCCTCTTGTGAACAGGCCTAAAATTCAACTAGAAAGCAGTTGGCTACCTCAAGAACAGTCACACCACTATTGTAGCAGCAGTATAACTTGCCTGGCAGATCGGTTTTTGTACTATACAGGATCCAGTACTAGGTAGGACCTTTTCTCTTCCAGGAACTTGCATAACACCTTATAGCCCTACAGAAGCTGAGCAGCAGAAAAGAAATCAACTAGTTAGTTCTACATTGACTTCTCTAGATCCTGCAGCTAAAGTGGGGCACTTAGGTTTTAGTTTTAAAGTGTCTTTAGCCTAGAGACCCATTTCAATTAGCTTTTTAAATGTACATCATTACTTTTAGTTATGAAGCCTAATCATAGGTTCTCTTAAAACAGTAGACACTCATTAAAACTCTGTCAATTGTGATGTATATTACATGTATCATTAGTCATAATTTTAAAAGCCTTTATTAAAATGCCTAACATAGAATGCATCCATATTGTATCCTGTGTATAATGTATGCATGGCCCTATATATGAGCACATAAATGCAGATCAAGATTTAACAATAGTGTTAAATGTGTCTTAGTTCTCATTCTGTGATATAACAGATATTTTATCCACTATTCTTTAAATGATAACTTATCTAGAAATATATATAATATATTGATAAAAATACATGTACGTATAGACTCCTTCCAGTACATAGCTTATCAGTTGGGCCTTGAATAATCTGGGAATGTGATATAAAATTGAAATTTGAAATGTGGTGCCATGGTCTCCAACTATGTTTAAAAAATATGGAAACTAGTATAGAAGTTGGGTTTTGCTGGGACACTTTAGAATTCCTTATTGGCCAGAATATTTTTACAGCTCTATCAATGATCCAAATCTACATAGGTCATCATAAACACCTCAAAAAATAGAAAACTTGGATAATAATCAGCATTCAATTGGCTATCCCTTGGCATATTAAAAAAAATCAAGAGTAAGATTATGTTTTTAAAGGGATGGCTATGTGGTTCATTTAGGATCTAATTCCAAGACCAAGAGTGTGGACGCACCAGTTTTTCTGTTTGGATTATGGGACTTTTGGTTGAATTCATAAATGATCTAAGCCCAAATCCAAAAGTGTCAGAAACAAAATGTACATCACACTACATATAAAGTGACTCACTTAGGACCACCTGTGGGAGGCATAAGAAGAAAGAATGATTTTTCTGAGTAGGGCTATGGCTCACAAGATCTGAAAACCACCACCTAAATTTGATTGTGAACTTTAAATTGAGTTCCTAGGTGTTTATGCGTGAATCTGCCATTGTCTTAACTTGGCTTAAACTATATGTAACAGATAACCATTGTACCTCTGCCCTTTGTTTTAAAATGAATATACAACTTAATTATTTTCTACTTAATTATTGCCTAGGCAACTAACAATCACAAGTTAATCAATTAAAAGTTAAATAGGTGTATCTATTCTGTGACTGTTACTGGGTTATTTCCAGAATATTCTTTAGTTGTGTACGCTTATATTTGGAACTGCTTTTTGAATGATAATGTTTATCAGCACCCATTAAGCTAGGCGTGTATGTTAAGTTGTACATCTAATTGACTCTGACAGTGGGTGTGTCGTCTCTGGCATCCCTCTACATCATGTTTTGGCTTTCAGAGACATTTATTTATACTGTAGAATGGACATTTGTTACTCTTTTTAAACACTGCCTTCAAAATTCCTGACCTATGGAGGCCGTACTCATTGTTATACAAGGAAACAGAAAAGAAAGAGGAACACTTGTGCGCAGGCACACACACGTGTGTGTGCAGAATTATTACAAAAGATGGGCTCTTTTGATTGTGTTGTATGCAAACTGGAGACCCAGAAAAGTTGTTGTGATTCTACCCAAGAGCAGGGAGATCTCAATTCTCAGCCCACTATGCAAGATGCTGCCGCCTCCTTCCTCCACTTTTTTGACCCATTCAGGCCCACTGAAGACTGGATAATGCTGACCCATACCAGGAAGAGAAATATGCTTTCTTGAGTCTAGGGATTCAACCACTGATCTTATCCAGAAACTTCATTCAGACATACCCAGAAATAATTTAATTGGGACTCCTTGGGCCAGTCGAGTTGACATGTGAAATTAACCATCACAAGACTCCCCTGCATTATGAAACAAATCCACTTCCCATAACAGGCATTGGACGTACCAGATGTTTCTTTTTCTTTTTCACACATCTTTGAAACTCAGACCTGTTCCTGGCATCCAAATTCCTTATCTAGGGTTCCAGCCATCAAAGCCCCTCTAGCCATGTCAGAAGGTGCAGAAGAAGTGCCAGCCTGTGTCTGGTGGTGGCAGTAGAGGTTTCTTTCCTAGGCTGCTTCTATGTCCCACTTTAAGGTCTCCTCCTCTTCTTCCTCCTCCTCCCCCTCCTCCTTCTTCCTGGTTATGCAGCCTCCAAACCTGATTTCCTTGCCCATCTGGAAATCTGGGGTTACTTTTATGACAAATGCATTTTCTACTTAAATAGGAGAGAGAGTTTGTTTGAGACTGGAGTTTGGGTTTTGGTTTTTGAGACAATAGCTTAGACTGGCCTTGAACTCTTGGACATCTTCCTAACTTAGCCTCTTGAATGTTGAGGTTATGGGCATGATCCACCATGGCTCACTAGTTTCTGTTTCTACAATATCGAGCCCTGATAAGCATAGGACTAATCCCATGCTAAGAGAGGGGCATTCATCACCCACTAGGACTTACTGACTGCATAACATTCTGAAGGCACAAGGTGGGGAGGTATTTATTCATTCTGTTAGTGTTTATGAGACAAGTCACCTTGCTTGGCCTAAGCTAGTAGTCTGGAGATAAGTAAGAGAGTTTGGAAGTCCCTGGAGTCTATCATGTCTTGATCACCGTTCTGTTCTTGGTCAGCCCGTCCATATTTTACTAAACCTCAGATGTCATTGTCATTTCTTCATCACCACCCATCCATGCTCACCCGATTCATATTTTACTGATATAAATTATCATATTCTGAGTTAAAAGCTCAATAAGGGGCTGGGGAGATGGCGCAGTCTTTAAAGTGCTTGCCATTATATCGTGAAGACCTAAGCCTGAATTCCCATATTAAAAGCCAGCTGCAGTGACATGTGCCTGTGGTCCCAGAGCTGAGAGGGGATGAGATAAGAGAGTCTCTGGGGCCAGTCTTGCCAAATCAGTGAGATCTCAGTTCAGTGAGAGACTCTATCTCAATAAATAAGCAACAAGCAGTAGAGGACACCTGACTTCCATGGCCATCTGCACTCATGTACACACACATGCACATGTATCCACACACACAAACACACACACACTCGTCCAAAAACATGCACTCATACACACACACACACACCCATACACAAATTCATGCATACACACACCCATACATACACACACACATTTTCAAAACTAAAATATTGAGAATATTTTGTGTCAAATGAAACTTTTACTTTTTAAAATACCCATTGTCTTTTAAAGGTCAGAGACATCAACTGTGTTCACTAACCATTCACTACCTGGAAAGGCAGAACCCATATTCTTTTAAAGCAATTCATAAGTAAATTTATGAGCAGCCTTGGCTTGTACAGTGAACATGGACTGCTGTTGATGTAAATCACAAACTAACCCCCAGATGAGTGTTATGGCTGAAGAAGGAAGGGGAAAGGCTTCCTAGTTGTCACGTTAGGACATGTCTTGTGTCAGTTTTAAAGATAATTGCTGAGGAAGGAGGAAAGAAGGGCTCTGGAACCTGGCCTCAGGGAGATGGTGATCCGTGAGCATCACACTCTACTGGGATATGCTGGGTGGCATGTGTGAATGCTAACTGAACAATTTTAAAGACTTTTTCATTCTCCAGAGCCGTAATTTTTTATGTTGCTAGTTTTCTATCATCGTGTGAATACCTTAAACTCAAAATTACATTTTATCCATACTTCAAATGCTCAGAGCTTTGGGATTTTTATTCTCCGCTTTTCCCCCATTCCATTTCAGCCCTCCATCACCCTACTGATTCTTTCCATTTCTGTCTCTTTTATTCAGTTCATTATTTTACTGCATTATACTCTTTTAAATTCTCTCATCTTTCTTTACGTAGATTTGTTACTTCTCAAGACTTGCTCAAATATGAAGCAGGCTGAAAATATAGATATTATCTGAATTTGCTAATTGTCTTAGGGCTTCCTATTGCTGTGAGGAGACACCATGACCACGGCAACTCTTATAAAGAACATTTAATTGAGGTGACAGCTTACATTTCAGAGGGCGTTGGATCCCTTTGGGCTGGCACTACAGAAGGTCAGGTGGCTGAGCCATAGTATAAGTGCTGGGAATCAAACCCTGGTCTTCTGGAAGAGCAGCCAGTGCTCTTACCACTGAGCATTCTCTCTATTTCTAGTAAGTTCCCAAATCTCTACCCGATTGAGGGTATCATCTTTTTTCTTACTTCATCATATCCTAGAAGAGCACGAGTATCATAAGATAGATCAGAAGTATATGGCAGGTGGTGTCCTAGGCAGCTCTCCAAGGAGGCTGGAATCCACACCTGACGGCTTCCTGCCTTTGCACTTTGTGCAATTAAATGAAGTTTTTATTCTCTTTTCTACCTAGAATTTGGTCTCAATGGAGTCTAGAAGCAGCACAGAAGAGAGAGCAGAGTGCCACTGCCTCCTGCATTTAACTCTGCCTCATACTAACCATAGGCCTTCCTCAGAAGGTCCCTTAACCTCTCTAGCTCAGTTTCCCCAGGGGCAGAGTGGAGACAATACTTAGGATTCACTTTATAAAGTGGCTAGAATTGAATTTATATAAACAAAACCCAACTCTTAGCAACTTGTATATAAATGTTAGCTGTTAATTCCTCAAAACCTTAAACTGAGACTTAACTCTTCAGGTTGAATTTTATTTATTTGTTTGTTTGTTTTGTTTTGTTTTCAGACAGGGTTTGTCTGTGTAACAGTCCTAGCTGCCCTGGAACTTACTTTGTAGCCTAGGCTGGCTTTGAACTCCCAGAGATGACCTGCTTCTGCCTCCTGAGTGCTGGGATTAGAACTTTCTTTTTAAATGTACTCTATACAACTCTTTAAAATACTAGGATAATCAGGAGTTAGGCAGATGCTAGAATAAAATTGAATTCACTCTGTGAGTTGCTTTTAATGTATGTGTAAGAACCACGTGCCCACAAGCATTTTGGTTGTCAGACGATATAATCAGTTAAAAATTTAAATACTGTACATGAAGTAGCCTGCCCCCTCCCCGCCCTCTGAAGAAAGGAATTTTGGTGCCTCTAGTGGAGTCCCTAACTCAGTTTCTGGGGTGTTCAATGGCTGGATGGAAGAGATGGGTTTGCACTGTAGCACTTCACAGAAAACCTCCGAGAGCTTCATGCTCAAAGAAGGTAGGGCAGGTCCCCTGATGTTGGGGGTGAGGAGCCTTTCAGAAGTCTTGGGCCACTCATCACTATCCCTTCCCTCCCAGCTGGAAAAAGAGAGAAGAAGCAGGTAACAGCACAGCCCCATACCGAAGTGCCAACTCATCTCGGGGTATTTGATCAGCAAGCTCGATCATTTGATCTTTCTCTTTGGATCTGTTCATCTCTGTACACATGGAGACAAATCACTGCTGAGCCCTACCTCGCTTAACAAATGGATTTATAATCGTATTCTTTATTATAGGAACTATAAGATCTATGATTTTTTTTTCTTCCAGGTAGAAAATTTAGTTTGTTTTGCTAGTGCTATTACTGATTGATGTTCTTGAAGTGTATTTTCCAGAGAAAGGTAGAGCATTCCCTGACAAATAAGACAGTGAGCATGCAGATAGCAGGCATTGTGCAGTCTAGGACATGGGTAGGGAAGAAAAATAGAACAGATAATCTGTGGGGGTGAGGAGATGGTTTGGTGAGAGAGTACTTCCTGTTCAGCATGAAGACCTGAGTCCAGATACCTGTACCCATGTGCTTTTGATGGTCGTAGATGCAGGCGCCTGTGACTGCAATGCTGGTAAGACAGAGATGGGAGGCTTTCTGGGGCTTGCTGCCCCAGCCCCCCAAGAAAAGCAAGCTCCAAAGTCAGTGGGAGACAGTTTCAAGTGAATAAGCAAAGGAGTCATTGAATAGAACATTTGACATTCTCCTTTGGCCTCCAGGCCAGCATATGGGTGTGTCTTACACACACACACACACACACACACACACACACACACACACACACACACACACACACGCACACACAGTTTTTTAAGTTGGAACACTATTAAGGATGCAGAATGCAACAGAAATTCTCCCTCTAGAGAAAAGTCATGGGTGAGGGACAGTGCACAGAATGATTTTCATGTTTTTCATAATTCCCATGAGAGAGATGGCATTAATGCCTACCAGAAAATTAGTGAGCTTTTTCTGAATTAAACAAAATGTTGCCATCTGAATTTCCCAGTCAGTGAAGTATCTCTAACCGAGCAGGTAATTTACATTTAATCATTAAACTTAGTAGCCTGACCTGCGCAGACACTCAGGATATCTGTTACAGCAATGTCTGCTATGGCAAAGGCGCAGATGAGGAAAAACTCAGCAAGTGCTCCCTTGGCCACAAAGGAGGACTCTGGCGTTTGGCAGCCTCACTGAGAAGAGACCAAAGGACATTCCCTGTCAATAGCAGTTCACAGCATCAGAGCTCAAGCCCCATGTAACGTCTTACTACAAAGACTGTCTGACAGTAAACTGTGTCCCCTTGAAACATAAAGACATGGGCCATAATTTTAACTAAGCACCTTTTATTTTTCTGTACAAATTTGAGCTGACTTAGTTAATGACTTGCCAGTCATTTCACTTAACGCTTTAACACTGGCCACTTTTGGTGCTTCTTTTCAAGGGGTGCAAATAAATTAGATCCACTTGTGTTATGGTCCTATTTGGAGGGCAGATGACTTCAACTGGTGATTACTTTTCCCATCATGCTTTTTTCCACCCAGTAGGTGAACCCGGTTGATTCTACCTGAATAGCCCTCACCCATCTGCTTCTTTCTCACATACCATCATTGTGTCAATTCAGGTCACAACAACTTGCCAGAACTTATTTTAACATTTTTAAGGTGACTCTTGACAGAATCACCTTTTACTTTAGATGAAGATATAATCCCAGTGACAAAGTAATAACGCCATGGGTGCTCAGGTCCTGGGTGCCCATTGTGTACCTGTAAGTGTACAAAGCACCTACAGCCCTTGGAACTACCTCACGAGAGTCACTCCTCTCCCCACTGAACCCTGGACAGATTAAGCAATGTGACTAAAGCTACCAACTGGCTAGTTGTAGATTCGAACTATGAACTTTCTCTCTAAAACTTCTGCTCATAACCACCATACCCTCCCTACAACACTGACGACTTTTGGCATGGATAATACGCCTTCCTCATAGTTGCAAAGTGTTTCATACTGTTCAGTGCAATGCTGGCCACATACACACTTGAGAAGTTTATTCCCCATGGGAAAATTCAGGGACTTTGGTGTATAGCACAGAAAGTTTTTCCTTTAATTTTCCTTTGGCATAAGTGTTGCATCATCTCATTTCCCCACATTACTATGAGATAATCTTTGTATTTTAATTTTATCTTTTGATGTTTTGTTAGGTCTCTGAGAATTGCAGACAACATGTTTTGATCTACCCCTCTCCTAACTTCTCACTGACCTACCCTCCTTCCCTCACCACCCATCTTGGTGTTTAGCCAAGAACCTGGAACTAGACAAGTCATAGTCCCTAGGGCAGAACTTATTACTATTATACTCCTAAATAAAATGGTTTTTTTAACATAAGCCAATTTTATAGACACATAAAATTTAACTACTTGAAGATAAAATTGTCTGTGAAGTCAGACAACATATTCCTGGCTATAATTTATTCTTTACCATCTTTGATTTATGAGAACTCCAATTTAATATCATCCTCACAAAGAAGAGCAGGTTTCATGAACATGGTTTTTTTTTGTTTGTTTGTTTTGTTTTTTTAGCAATTCCTTTTGGGTTATGGTTCTAATTACATTCTAAATATTTATCTAAAATTTAGACTGATCTCCTCACCTTAAAATTTATCTCCATAATCATCACTTGGCCCTAAACACTTAGACTGTCCTAGATTCCCAAGTCCAATTCTCCAAAGTTCTGTATCTCAGTGAACCCTCTGTCCAGTTACCTTCCACAAATAGGGGCATGTGTTGGCTCCTCCTTCCTTCACCAACCCCAACATCAATGGTCAGTTCACAAAAGTCTTGCCTGCTCCACCTGCTAAGAATCTCTAAAATTCTTCACACTCTATCTCCATCCACTGCCTTCCTATGTCATTATCTCTGTCAGGATCATCACAGCAAGCTTCTAAACGGTACCACCACCTATAATTTCACCACACGACGACTCATTCTTGTACTAAAATCAGACTATGTTTTAAAATGTTACTGTTATTTTATGTGTGTGTGGATGTTTGCATGCATGCACTTCTCTGTACCATTTGCCTCATGTACACAGAAGTCAGATGAGGGCATCAGATTCTCTAGAACTGGAGTTACAGATGGTTCCAAGCCACCATGTGAGTGATAGAAATCAAATCCAGGTCCTCTGGAAGAGTAGCCAACATTCTTAATCATGAGCCATCTCTCCAGCCCCTGGAGTATTTTTTTAACCAATAATTAAGCAGTGTGACACACCAACTTGAAAGTTTTCAGAAGTTTTCACTATTCATGCAAGATACTTCAAACTTTTTAAGGTCATTTGCAAAGACTTCGGATGTGGCCTTCCTTGCCTTTCCACCCCTTGCTGCCTTCTCAGTGAGGACTGCCTGCAGTCATAGGAACATCCTCTCTAAACACATTGTGCTTTCTTTCACTTCGGGGGTTTTGCATGTGCCCCCTACCTCCTACATTTAAGCTGGTCATCTCTCTTACTTGGTGTCTCGGGACACATTTCCACTTGTAATTCTGTCTTGCCAGAAACAGTCAACCACAGTCTTCATGTATAGATTTTCCTTTTCAGACATGTAGACTCTACATTGTAGGAAGTACTTGCAAAAGCCAATATATGTTAAGGAAAAGACTGGGCTTTGATTGTACTGTGTGTGCCAACTTTTGAGCCCCTCTAGATGGTAGCTGCGACTCTTCCCTCTGCTGTGGCACGCACTTCTCCAGAAGCTGGACTTCCCCCCGCCCTTTCTTCAGAGGTATCTTCTCTCTGCTCTTATTTGCAGCAAAGTCTGTCTCATCCATCTTACCCATGTTGGTTCTCTGTAGGCTGTCTCATGTGTCATCCTTCCCAGAAGAAAGAGAATGTCTTAGTTAGGGTTTCTATCACTGTGAACAAACGCCATGACCATGGCAACTCTTATGAAGGAAAACGTTTAATTGGGACTGGTACAGTTCAGAGGTTTAGTTTATTATCATCATGGTGGACACAAAGCAGCATGCAGGCAGACTTAGTAATGGAGTGAGAGTCCTTACATCTTGATCCAAAGGAAAGGGGAAGTGAACTGGCTCACTGGGCATGGCTTGAGCATAAGTGAGACCTCAAAGCCCCCTCCATAGTGACACGTTCCTCCAGCAAGGCCACACCTCCTACTAGTGCCACTCCCTTTGGGGGCATTTTCTTTCAAGCCACCACAAAGGATTTGGGGGACTTTTTAAAATTAAATTTTTGTTTGACAATTTTATACATGTCTACAGTGCATTCTAAATACTTTCACATCCACTCTCTCTTCTTCCTCTGTTGACCCATTTTCTCCCTCCAAGATCCCTTTCTCACATTCATGTCTTCCTGTTTTATTTCGTTATCCATGATTTAACTTGACGGCCTCACCAATGGATTCACAACTAAAGACAATGGCTTCTCCTTTTCTAGAATCTATCAGTAGCTAAATAGTTTAGTGTTGGGGATTGTAGATCCCCCACTCATAACTGATTGTTGACGGGATCAGTCGTGTGCAGGTCAAGTGCATATAACCACAGCTGCTGTGTGCTCGTGACTGCAATGGCCGTATAAGGTCCAGAAGATGGCATTTCACAGTCCTTCTCCCTAACTTCTGCTCTCACATTCTTTCTGCTCCCTCTTCTGTGGAAACCACTCCCTGAGCTTTAGAGAAGTTTTGAACCACAAAGAACTGTGCAAATGTAAACCCTTACTACTCTGTTCATTGTGAAAAACAAAAGCTTGAGCTTGGCCCTTGGCACATCATTTATTTGTTTGGAGTATCTTGTTCTTAAACAACTATTAAAAATTCTCTGTTAACATATACTAATCGAACTGATTCTGAGCTTAGCAATAATATCAGTTCCTTCCAGTTCTTTCTGAATTGTGTTTTTGGAAGGCTGAAGCTGACAGGCTGGAGGCCATGGGATGTCTGAAAATCACTATAGTAATTGTCCCTCAAATGTAAAAAAAAAAAAAAAAAAAAATCCCAAAGAGAAAACGACTTATTATTGAAGCTTATAAAATCATCTCCAGCAAGTGACTTAAAATGGAAAGTTAATTATACAGTTGTAAGGTGAAAGGCTGCCTTCAGCCCTTGAATCCCTTTGTGGTTCTAGTGTTCTGAGCATGGAGCATATTGTCTTACCCCAGCAAAGCAGGAGGTTTTTGGAAATCCGGTAACTCTAATTTTTCCTCTATAGCCTACATTTACTTTGGCAAAAGACATTTTGGAAGCAGTTTCTTGAAGACAGTTCGCTTTGCATCTGGAGAGTCAACAGCAGCACAATGAAGCACTTCCTGAGGTAAGTGACCAAAGCTCTCTCGGTGAGTCCTCTGAAGTGAAACTTCCTTGCCAGTTAGAGAGCTATTTCTCTGCTCCTCAAATGTGGTCCTGAGACAGAGTCATTGGGTCTGTGTTTTGAGCAAGGCTAACCAGTACATGACGCTCCTCCTCACTCTGTCCACATTTTGACGTTGAGAGAACACGTGGAGGTTCCTGGGACTCAGAGCATGAATGTTCTTCACAGCCTTGGACACATGTGTCCCTAGAGAGTGATATGCAGCTGCCTGAAAGTCGAGGCCTATGAATCAGCTATTAAGGGATCAATTAATGTAATTTGTGTAAAATCATTGTTCTCAAGTAAAGAATTTTAAATCTCCAAAATTTAGGGCTTGGCTGACACACCAGTCCACACTAGGACTTCTCCCCGATCAGTCTGCTTTCAGCTTGTTTCTGCTGCCTGGTGATTTCTCTGCAACATCTATTAACAGTTCCCACAATGACTGGCATAGAGCATCCGTGTTCTTGTTCTTTGGACAGTCCTGCTGTTTAGAAACCACTGGCTGGACCACATGTGACTAACTCCAAGATTGCTAATCAGTTTTTCTATTAACAAAATATATTAAATTATATGAAAATATGACAAAATAGAGTTAGTATAAGTGTTAGAAAACTCAGCACATTTCCCGATGTGGTCTTCTTTCTCTCAAGATAGTGACCTCTGTCTGTTACACATCCCATGTGATGCTCTGGCCACCCCCTAAGCAAGTTGTAGGTGGGCTTGCTTCTTTCAAGAGGCAATTTAAGGCTTTGATATACCCACTGGTTTTGTTTCCGTCATTGTTTCTGGAAGCATAGGTATGAGAGTAAGGGATTCACTGTGCTTTGGTATAGTCAGTGGTGCCTACTGGGTAATTGTGCAAAATATCTGGAGACCACAATTAAACCATTTCCAGATGTCAGAGTTTGTTATCTTAAACAGAATATTTACTAACCTATTCATCTCATCTATGTGAAAAAATAGTACTTGAAATATCACTAAGGCATTTTTTGACCTGATACGTTTTTGCTCGCTATGATTATTAACCTACCTGTTTATACAGTCAAGGAAAACTGGTATTTATGACTATCTCCTGAATGTAAATGTGGATCCATTAGCTGTATAATGATGCTAACAGGAATCTTCAAGATAGTAAGTTTAGCATCCAGGAGCTTCCTCCATCACAGGGATTATGTGATGTGATAGTGACGTTTGTGTCAAATCTGTACTGACGAACCTTTTCTACAGTGTTTCAATGTGTTTCAGAAAAGCTTGAGCTAAAACACACACACACACACACACACACACACACACACACACACACACACACAAAGAGAGGGGGAGTTTCTATTGATTGTTTATTTTGAAATAACAAAAGGAAATCTATTGCCCAATCTTAGTTGATTATTGTTTTGGTTTTTTGCTTTGAATTTTGTTTTTTAAGTACTTGTAACTGTTACATTGTTTCAGTTCATTTTATGATAATATATATATGGAACATGAAAAGGTTGACATCAAGAAATTTACAAGCTCTATTAGGTTCTATGACTATTTATTCCCCCAAACAGTCCATTCTTATGGCTGTTGGGCAACTTTTGAAATCCTTTCACTTCAACCAAAAGAAAGGTTATGTAAACATAGCCTGAATGAATAAGGTATTAATTTCCAGTTCTACATTAGGTAGAAATGAGGGGCTGGCTGAGGAGAATTTCAGCATTGTTTAAAAGGCCACAGAGAGATTAATCTGTCAGCTTCTGAAATGTTCTGAAATGAAATGCTCCATGCCTAGGCCAGTAGAAACTAAATGAACTTTGAGGAACCCAGATTGTAAGAAAGAATGAATTTCAATTCACACTTTAAGTATGTGGTGTCTGTCTTAGTCCCTTCTTTCTAACTTCTTTGAAAGCAATTAATAAAAGTTTATCCATCTCATGATTTTGGAAGCTCAGAGGCCCAAGGCTAAGGGACTGCATCTAAAGAGGACCTTCTTGCTACCAGAGACTCTGAAGAACCCCAAGATGTCACCAAGTTCTACATGGTGAACGGGCATGTGACTAATGCCTAAACCAGATTATGTAACACCCACACCAAGATTATAAATGGATTTATCCACTAACCTATAAATGGACTCATCCATGAGGGTGGCACATCCATGGTCTAGTCACTTCCAAAAGGTATTCCTGGTCTCACTCCTTAACACTACAATGGAGATCAGTTGAGTTTTGCCCAGGGCAGTTAAAGCCTAGCAGTAGCTGCCTCTTCCACTGTGGCTGACATTGAATATAATAATGGAGGAGCTATTTAGAGCGTAACAGAATGGAGAAATGTTTTATGTGGGTTTTTTTTAATGTATTAGGGATAACAAATAATTGCTACAGGATGAGTAGACCCAGCTAGAGGATTTGTTTGTAATTAAATGCAGTCATGGAATATTGACTACGTAACTCTCCGTGGCCATGTTTAACCACAGCTGCATAAGAGGAAAGGATACAGTGAATGAGAAAAATGTGCCTCTGAGATCTCCAAAGGAGGTCAGTGTGTTTTATACCCCTGTGAAACTAAGGCTTAGGGTTTAGTTTTCATAATATACTTTATTATTTTAATTCAACTGATAGATACAGTAATAAGGGGCTCAAGACTCATACTGAAGATCTTTTCCCTGAATTTTATTATTTTGATATTAGATTTTTTTAAGGCCATCAGAACATTGTTTTGGAAAATTCTGATAAATGGAATGTTAAAGTCACCCCTTAGAAATAATTGTCATGACTCTTCCAGACTCAGAGTCTGACTTCTCCATAGTGAACCTTCCTGTGTATGTTCATTCCTGAGGTAAAAAAAGGAAAGCCAAGCTCAAATGTCCATGAGAGAAACTGAGCAACTCAACAGACAGTCCTTCCCTCCAGGCTTTGAAGTTATCAGGAGGAGTATTTTACTGTTCTGACTGTCTAAAGTCTCATCACTCACAAATGTAACTGTTCAGGGCTTTACACTTAGCAAACCATTTGATCCACTGATTCTTTCAGTCAGCATTTGCTGAGATGACACCCATATTACAGTGTCTTTATTCTTAGAGCAATAAAGGACTTCCTGGGCTGCTTTACAGAAGAAGACCAGGGGGTTTAGTTAGTTAGGTACCTTGTTCAAAGGCACCCAGAGCTATTTCTTATAGCTTTTGCATCAGGTGCCCCTTACTGTGTGCCACTGTGAGTCTTTGGGGTGAAATGAATGGATGAGAGATGGTCTCTGCACCCAAGCAACAGAGCAACTGGAGAGACAGTGCCAAGCTAAGAGATAAAGAAGGATGTGGCCTGCAGCAGGTTGCAAGCTTTCTGGGAAGGGATGTTCACAGAAGTCTTCATTAAGGTGATACTGACAAGAGTGATTAGGACTTTGTTGTTTGGAACTGGGAGTCAAACTCTGGGCCTTCACATTCTAAACCTGTCCCTGGTCACTGAATATCATCTCCAGAACCTAGGATATTAGCAGTTTAGAATAAGGATAGCAGGTGTACAAGATGGAAAATCCATTGAGAGCAAAATAAAGTAAAGATGAGTGAACACCGCAATGTCAGTGGTCCACTCCAGGAGATATGGATTCTGTTTAGAGTGAGCAGAGGGTAAAAAAAAGAACATAGAGACTATCTGTGGACACATTTGCAAGTGTTGTATCAAACACTCCAAAGTCATGGTAACATTCTTACCCCAATTCAAAGCAGGCCCCGAAGAGAATCTTTCTCTCTGCTAGAACATGTCCCATTTTTCTAGAACTAAAAACTCAGTCCAATCCCTTCCCTTAACACAAATGTGGAAACAGGGAGCCAGGGAGGCAAAGTAGCTTGTCCAAAGACACACAGCTCATACTGGCAAGTGCAAATAGATTTGAAGTCGGATTTCTACACTACCCAGGCAAATGTTTCACTCAGTGCCAAGTAATTTCTTATGTTTTTGAGGGACAGCAGCACAGGGCTGTGTGGTTGTGCCTGAATTTGCTTAGTATCATTTGAAGTATTGATGAAATTTATTAGACAGAGAAGTTAAATCAAAAAACAAAACAAAACAAAACAACAAAATCCCAGGAAAGTGAATAAATGCCCTGTGTACCCAATTCCTCTCACATCAGTTGGGTTCTTTTATCCTTGTTATAATTTTCTCCTTTTCAGGACACATACATGCATAGATATATACACAAACATGTGTATACATGTTTACAAATGTATACAAAGCATACATGCAGACTATAAGTGTACGTATGCACTCCATAACTGACTAATGTACATCTATGTACACGCATTTTTCTATACATTCAAATGATTACACATTCTTGTAAAATCTATTAATTCAAATATTTTTCCAGGTAATTTCCTCTGGGTGATGCCTCCAGGGTGTGATGTTCCCATCAGCTTCCCAGGGGCTTACCCTTTGGCTATGTCACTGTTAAGCCCTCTCATACAGAGGCAGGATCAATGAAAGCCAGGGGCACTCCATAAAAACTGCTCTGGATTTTATTTATTTATCATTTGGAATTTCTTCCTCTGAAGGAAAACCACAATGAACCTCCCAGGCATTTCTTATCTCCCTGTGGGACAATCAAGGCTGTCTTCTCCATCGCCTAAGAGATGTCTCAGTGTGTACGAACACATCTGCTCTTACAGAAGACCCAAGATAATTCAGTTCCCAGAACCCACATCTGCCAACTGACAACAAACACCAATAACCTCATCTCAAATGACCCTACACCCTCTTCTGATCTCTATAGGCACCAGCATTCATATGTACACCACACACACACACACACACACACACACACACACACACACACACACACACACACACACACACACCATAATAAAAAATAAAATCAATTTTTAAAAGAATCTTTTATTTTTTATTTATTTTTATTTTTCGGTTTTTGGTTTTTTGAGACAGGGCTTCTCTGGGTAGCCCCAGCTGTCCTGGCGCTCACTTTGTAGACCAGATTGGCCTTGAATTCACAGAGATCCACCTGCCTCTGCTTCCCGAGCACTGAAATTAAAACACTTTAAAAATCTTTTAAAGGCTTGCCTTTTTCTTCCATCTCAGGTAACATAAATTCTCTTCTAGAATTATTATGCTATTTTTCAATATTCTGGTTTTTAATTCCTTATTTATTATTACTGTGGTTGTGTGCGTGCATGCATGTGTGTGTTTGTCAATGCATACATGGCAGTCAAAGGACGGCTCGTAGAGTTTCTTTCATTCTCCGTCCTGTGTGCTCCAGGAAGCAAACCCGGGTCACCAGATGCTACTCCCTTAACCACGGAGCCATCTTGCCAACTCCTATACTTTGTCCTTTTTGTTCATGTCCTTACTAGGCTGTGAATACACTGGGGACAAGGACATCCCATGACTCTCTGTTCTCCCATGATCCCCACTCTTCTTTCCTCCATGTGGCACTGTGAGCTTCCTTGTGTGGACCATGAGGGAATAAATTCACTGTCTGAAGGGAATGTCTGCTTTCCCCTGAAGGCCTCTGCCTCCAGACCCTCTAGGACTTTAAGTCAACAGAAATTGGGTTATTCACAATAATAATAAGATCCTCTGACCCAGTCTAAATTATTTTAATAATATTATATATCAAATTAATAATGAAAGGCCCATTTCTTATCTCCTATAAGAATATTTTGAGGCCTATAATGGATGATAAAGCATTAATGTTACCTTTAAATGATGCCTTAGTCAGGATATCTATAGCTGTGAAGAGACATTATGACCATAGCAACTCTTATAAGGAAAACATTTAATAGGGGTGGCCCACTTACAGTTTCGGAGATACAGTCCATTATCATCATGGCAGGGAACATGATGGCATGCAGGCATATATGTTGCTTGCTATATCTTGATGAGAAGGCAACAGGAAGTGGACTGGGACATTGAGCAAAACTTAAGGAAAAAAAAGAGAGAGAGAGAGACCTCAAAGCCTGCACCACAGTGTCACACTTCCTTCAACAAGGCCACACCTCCCAATAGGGCCACTTGCTATGAGCTAAGGGAGGACAATTACATTCAAACTACTGCGGATGGCTATAGCTGTAGTAGGAGGTTTCTGGCCTGGACTTTCAGGCCTAGCCTCAAGGTTTAGACCCACAGACCCACAGACCCACAGAGGCACACAGATGCTTACAATTAGTTTTAGGCTGATTGGTCTAAGGCCCAGGCATATAGCTTGCTAGCTCTCTACCCTTCATCTAACCCATGACTCATCCTGTTCAGCCATGGGGCTCAGTACCTTTTCTTAGAGCAGCATGGTTGTCCTCTGCTTCTTCCGGCTTTTCTCTGGTGTTCTCTCTGGCATTCTGCTCTGTGCTTCCTGTTCTCAGAGTTTTCTTAGTCTTGTAGCCCCGCCCACACTTCCTGCCTGCCTTTGGCCAATCAGCGCTCTTTATTAAACCAGTGGGTGGGACAGTTATTTACAATGAAACAACATAATCTCCCATATATAGCATATTGTGTATTTATTTAATTTTGATGGTCTGAGAGAGATTTTTGTATGGTTGTGTTTGTGTGCACCTGTGTGGTCACAGGTACATGTATGCGTATGTACATGTATATGGAGGCTACCAGGCATTTTCCTCTGTCACTCTTTACTTTATTTTTGAGACCAAGGCCTCTCATTAAACCTGGAGCATGCTGGACAGCAAGCCTGAGAGGCCATCTTGTTTCTGCCTCCTCCTCATCAGCATTACAGGCACACAGTGCCACATCTGGCTCCTCATGAGGGTATCAGAGATTGAATTTGGGTCGTCATGTTTGTGAAGAAAGCGCTGAGTCATCTCCCCTGACCCTAGTTTAAAAATAACACTCTAATTTACCAATTAAAGTTTACCATTGAAATAACACTTAAGGATGTTCTAAATGTCCATTGTATAGTGTTTGCTTCTCCCTTCATACATGATATACACAGAACAAAAAATAACTTTCAAAAAATAAATCTTCTAAGAAATGCTTTAAACCATCAGATTTTTAATTTGAGTAATGATGCCATTAACAAATTTAGTTAAATCACCATCCCCTTCTCCCAGAATGAAAGAGGTCGAGCCATTGATTAATTAATTAATAATTGCCTCACTGCATGTTCTCCAAACTAACCGACAAAATTTCTCTCATCTCAGCAGGATACCCATCACCATAGCAACAGAATTAGTGATAGCATCAAACCATGGAAGATAGCTACCCAGCAGCCCCTTTAATTTTTACTTTTCAGAAGGCAGGATGGTCTCTTCAGACATTGAATGTTAGGAAAGAGTATGGGCCCATTCCACCTGGTGACAAGACAGGGCACTCCCCCCTGGTTATAGGAGAGGAACATTTTCCACCTGTGTCGCATTCCACTTCACAAATCAAGCCATGTGAATCTCTCTTCCCCTTTGAAAACTTGCGCAGGGAAGGGTCCCCTTCACTAGGTCAAATGCTTTTTGTCACAGTCATCCCACACCAATTGCTGGTGCCTCTAATTAAGAACTTCAAGAGAACAACCATAGATTTCTTCAGTCGCTTTCGAGTGTATATGTGATTCAAGGAGCACCGAGTGGCTTGCTGTGTTCAGTGCTCATTTCCATGAGAAGTATTTCATTTGGGGAAGCTGTGATTTGAGCCAAACACTGATTTCCCTTTTGGTTATCTCTTCTTCTCACCAAGAATCTACTTCTCGTTTATTGCAGGATTTCTTCAAGCAAGAATTGACTTTCGCTAGCACATTCAATGAAACTATATTTTTAAAGCCTGTTTTCTCTTATTATTTCAAATGAAGACATCAGATCCCCAAATTTAAGATGATGGAGTAGTGTGCAACACAGGTACCCACACTTTACCCTCGGCGTGAGGTGCTGAGCTGTAGCTGTAGCCGAATCCCCTTTTTCTGAGGCCCCATTTCCTGCTGACCATGTTCCTCTAAGGCTAGACAGAAGTTCACTTTTATTTGGTGATAAGGATATGATTTATCTTCAATAATTTACATTGGATAGCTATTCTGACTCAGGCTAAAGAGTGAATTTCAATATTAAACACAGTCATAACTATTTTGTGGAAGAACATTGCTGAGTAGTCAGCCATAAACCTCACTGTACAGTGTAGTAATAAACAGCAGAAAAGTTGGAAATGGGAGACGTATAGTAGCTCTTACTATTGATTAGAGTCCTCTGTGCTTCAGCAAGGCATCCGTGCTCAGAGGCTGATGCTCCTCACTCGGAAGCATTACCAGAAAGACAAGATTAAAAATCAGAAGCAAGTGCAAAACCCTGCTTCCTGTGCATGGGTGGCCACCGGAGGCTTCAACTTCCAGTCCTGAGAATTTCTACAAAATCTAGCAGGCTTGTCAGTAGTGAGTGGGGAAAATAAAGTGTTCTTAAAACTAAGCTTTTATGGGTTGCAGATTGAAGCTGGGAGAGGCACCTCCACCAGCAGGGGCCATTGGTGGAAGGATGAGGGATAGAACAGTATCAGTGACTGTGAAAAAGAAGTGAACAAGATCTGCCCCACAAGTGTGCTTGCGATTCCTCCTCCCAAACCTAAGGGCACGATGGGAAATGACGAAGAGTGAATGATGGTTCCTCCAGCCCGGAACTAGACAGACCCTTCCTCTCTCGCCCCTTCCCCCTCTCTTTCCTTCCTCAATCAAAAAGGAAAAACACATCCACACATCTGTTTCTTAATTTCTTCCTTCTCAGAATAATATGGCAAAAAAATTAAGAGTCTCACAAAACTTGCCACCATTTTAAATTTTTTTCTGCTCTTGACCACCCTGAGTTTCTCATGAACTTCACAGCTTTGGGACTTGAAGCCATGCCTATGGGATTTTCTACCAATCAGGTCCTTCCACAAGGTAGAGTTGGACATAGTTTCTATCTTCGATATAGGACTGTCCAAGTAGAGAGGACCTCCAAGCTTCAACTCTCAAGAATGCCTTGCCTAGAGCAGGCCTACACACTAAACATGAAACAGATTGTGTCTTTCAAAATACTGATTGATCCAGTGACTTTTTTTAGAGATAGTGCTTAGCAGGAGATGTCTGTGTGTGTTGGCTCAATAGAAAAATAATGGAGGGACTGGAGAGATGGCTCAGCAGTTATGAACATATGTAGCTCTTGCAGAGGACGTGGGTCTGGCTCCCAGCATCCGCATGGTGGCTCACAAAACCCCTAACTCCAGTTCCATGGATCTAACTCCCCCTTCTGAATTCGTAGGTACCAGGCACACACACGCATGCTAACACAACACATCTACATAAAACAAATAAGTCTTTAAAACAAGCTTCCCTTCTTTCAAAATAAACAGAGAGAAAAATAAGGGGAAATTTAAACGTATCTTGGATGACGAATGCCACAGCATGAAGCTTACAAATGAGTAGGCAGCATGCGAGTGTCAGTTCATTTGGGAGCTTGTCGCTCATGTTTTGTGGTGTGGTCTATGTGACTGTGACCTGTGATTGCTGAGTGATGCTTCTAGCCCCACCACGGTGTATCTACTGCATCTCATTACTTATGACAGTGTGAATATCCTGTGAGAGGGAGGGAGAGGAGGCCCCACCACGGCATATCTACTGCATCTCATTACTTATGACAATGTGAATGTCCTGTGAGAGGGAGGGAGAGGAGAGCGAGAAACAGAATATGTCTTCTCCTCTTATGTAAAATTACCTACTTCTGAAAGTCACAAAGGTTTGTCTTCTGCAGCAGAAGACCTGGGGGAGACATGATACCCAGGCTCTAAGTCACCATATAGACAGGCACTTCTTGACTCTGAGGGTGACACTTCTAAGTTTCCCATTACACCTCTGAGGGGCAGTAGCCACAGGGGAGATATTATAGAGGTTAATTTCAACTGTAAAGTGGCCAGTGCCTTTGCCCTGGATAGGCTGTCAATGAAGGAGCTTCATGTGTTAATAAGCTTCTTCTGCTATAATCAATACCTGAGAAAACTTCCAATGAGGTTTACTTGACTCATAATCTTGAAGGTACTACCGTGTCCTGTCACTCTGGGCCTGTGGTGAGGCAGCATTTCAGGGAGTAAAGCTGCTCCCCTCATGGCCACACAGAAAAAGGAGGAGAGGAACAGGGTCCCACAGTCCTCTTCACAGACAGGTCCCCAGTGACCTAATTCCTTCCTTCTAGGTCCCAATAGTACCTTTCTAGAGACCAAGGCTTTAACACATCACAGGTTCTAAACCGTAGCACTGCATAAGCTCCTTAGCTTTTGGGAGATTAAATTCTACAAGAACCCAAAAATCACGTGGTGTAGAGTCCCGATGCATAGACTTGAAAGGGGACCTGATTTGGACATTAGCCAACATGCTAAGGACATTTGCCATTTAAAATTAGGTGCAGAACAGATAGGATGGCGTTCCTCCTTTACTTTAAGAGGACAGTAATTCCAAAGCTTAGTGCCATTTAACTGGAGACCAGTCAATAAAGATACAACTCAATCTTTGTTTCTTGAATAGTCATCCAACAGTTAGAAAATAGCATTCATTTTCCAAATGAATGCATTGAGGTTTTTATAATCTCACTTGCCCATTAAAATGTTCCACTGACTTTATTTCTTAGGGTAACTTTTCTTTTTGAAACCTGTTAACCCAAATCCTCCCAGAGCTTACCATTTATTTGACTTGGACACTTAATTGTCAGCTTTGATTAACACAGTCAGTGGAGCATTCAATCAGTTCATAGTAACTGGCTGCACACAGAAAAAGCATATCTCATAATGACTTTGGGTGATCATTTAATACATGTTAGAGGGTTTTTTTTTAATCGTTTTCATGTTTCTTAAAATAATATTTAAGAAATAGAAAATGTACTTAGTAACTCAAGAAGAAATTATCGCTGATGACTCCAATAATTAAGGATACCATTATTAACATTTCCATCATGGAGCCTGCTAGCCCCCTCACTATTAAAACTGTCTTTCTTCTTAGAGAGAATTTAGGACATCGCATGTGTATTTTTGTGCAGTTTTTTTCTGTTGAATAAATATCATGAGCATCGTCACGTCATTAGCTATCCTGGGCTGTGATCTTCTTGCTTTGTGAACTAGTTTTGATGCTGGGCTCTTTCTTGTCACCATCTCCTTTGTGTTTATAAAATATAAACCTGTGTGCCTTTGTACACACTAGACTCTACTTTTAACAAAGGCTGTTGATGATATTAAAACTAGACCAATTCCAGCACATGAATATAACCAAAGAACTAGTTGACTAATTGGCCGACTAAATAAGTCACATTGTTAAGAATGCTAACCACTGTAATTGATCTGAGTTGCCCTAAACACCTTATTTAGAACAAGAGAGAATCAGAGTACATCTGAGGGGAAAAAAAAAATCAACTTTTGTAAATGACACCAATGGGAAGTAATAGGTATAATTTTGTCTCCTGGGAACACTATGTGAAAAGGGGCTGAACATCATGTTCTGGGTGACAGGTTGTCATTGTGTCTGAAGCATGAGTCACTGTGAGATTCTGAACAATAGCAGAAAGTAGCAGGCAATTCCATTTTTAAATTTAAAAATCTGCATAAAAAAACTAAGTCATAAATTCAGTTACATGTGAATACACACGTTTGGACACACGATGTCTGTTTGCTGAGGTGTCCCTGCAGTGAGTTAGGATGGATGATAAAGAACACTCTGCTTTGTTGGAGTCCAGAAAAGACGTCCATAGAGTGTCTGAAATTTTTAAATCTGAGAACGTTGTCCTCTTAGAGTAAGATCAAAAATGCCTCCTCTGTACATTGATGAGGAAGCCTTCGGGCAGAAGCAAGGCATGCTGGGACTGGTCAGCTAGGAAAGCATTAGCCACACAACCAGAGAACAGCAGAGGCCCAGGAAAAGCATAGGGAAACAGGGACGGGGTGGGGTTGGGGGAGAATGCTGGCAGGCAGGGTGCAGGGAGTGGAGGACACTAAGAAATTACCGCTGGAGACCTGGTGGGGAGGAAAGTGGAGGAGTGGACAGCCATTCATGTGGGCAAGAGGAGACACCCCACCCTGTGTCTCAGGCAGAGGCCGTATTAACACTGATTGATTTCCAAAATATTTAGACAAAAGATGGGAGAAATAGAATGCCAGGGTTTCCCCCTCGGCTTATCGGAGTTGTGTAACCATGGTAACTTCCTCTTGGGAGCGGAGTGATGCACACCTGTGGATGCTGAGCTCTAATGGTTGGTTTTTCCCCCTGGCTTCTTTTCTCATTGGTGGTGGCTGTTTTCTGCTCTCTACCAGCTTTCTACGGGAAGGGCGCTCTCTTTTGTTCCCCACAGGATGCTGATCCAGGTGTGCCTGTATTTTTACTGTAAATTTTTGTGGCGCTGCATGAAGTTTGTGATGCGAAAGCTGACGGGGAGGTGTGAACTGCAAAGGATTTGCTACAGCACCAAACCTGGAGCTTCTAGAACCATGAAAATTGGTGAGTGAGGGGTGACGAGGAGAGCAGGATTCACATTTGGTGGGATTGAGAACGTAATATTATAATATTTAAGTAAGTAAGTACTATTCAAGCGCTCATAACTCATTATATCTAATGGCATTTGTGTGTGTGTTATTGCTTTAACAGAAATGTCCCTGAGGGATTCGAAAAGTAAGGTAAATAAAGTGTTTCCTTATTTTTCAATAATTTTCACTGAGGGGCTCACCTCGATCATAAAACATAAAAATTGTGGAACAGGTGGTGAAGGTGGTGCCACCAAGCCTGGGTTTGATCCCCAGGTCCCATGTGGAGGAATTTCCCCCTTAGGTTGTCCTGGCTTCCACTCATGCTATATGGTGTGTTTACCCCACACAGATATGTACACAATGTGTCAAAATACTTTTTTAAGACAATAAAAACTGAAGTTAAAATTCAAGACTAAAGGCATATCACTGACACAATGCTAATGTACACAGAAAGTGGTTAGCTCATCCTTAACATACCATTTTCTATGTGCGACAGTTTCTAGGCAGACTTGTAAAGTTTACTCTAGTGTTAGATTAACTCATTGTATACCTCTTAAATCATAAAACATGAATAAAATAACCAGGCAGTGGTGGCACATGCCTTTAATCCCAGTACTTGAGAGGCAGAGGCAGGTAGATCTCTGAGTTCAAGGCCAGCCAGGTCTACAGAGTGAGATCCAGGACAGGCTGCAAAGCTATACAGAGAAACCCTATCTTCAGAAACATAAATAAATAAATAAAAATGTAATAACAGAACTAGCTATCTAGTGTTTTCACAGTAATCAAACCACTTAACTTTATACTTGAGATTTTCCAATGAAATCAGAGAAGACACTATATTAACTATGAAAATAATACACAGGGTTGGAAAGAGAGCTCAGTGGTTAGAAGCTCTTCTGAGGACCCAAACTAGATTTCCAGCACCCATGTGGATTCACAACCATCAATAACTCCAGCCTGGAGAGACTATGGCTCCCTCTTCTGACCTCCAAGGGCACTGCACACACATGGCGCACATACATACAGGAAAAACACTCACATATATAGAAAAAAATAATTTTTTTTTTTAAAAAAAATAGTATGCTGCTGACTACATAAGAGAAAAATACGTTTTACTTTGCAAGATTCTTGGTAATTTTATCTCATCTTCTTTAACTCTGGCAAGCTTTAGACTGTGTTCTCAGGACCTCATTCTATCAGATGAAAAGGGAACCATACCAGTGTAATATAAATAGCTTAAAACGAATAATGTAGAGAACAAAGCAAAGCACAAGCCTTCCTTGTGCCTGCTTTATGACATGTACCTTGACTGGGAAAACAGCTGTACCCCAGCTGTGGGAACACAGAGTGCGCTGGGATTCGAACACACAGTATCAGTCTGTTTTTAGCACCCACTTCCATACAAAAGCGCAGTACTTGAAGCTCCCACGCCAGGTGGGAGTTATTTAAGCCACTGATGCTAAGAAACTAATTGAAAGGCATTTTCCAGCTGCTGCAGACATCAGTGAGTGTTCATCCCGATGCCATCGAAAAGACAATTGACGACATCATGGAATTGAAAAAAATTAACCCGGACATCAACCCACAGTAAGAATTGGACTTGCATGTGAGAAATACAAAATCATATGGCTGCGTCTGCCTCTCCCCCCCCCATTCCCTCCTTCCCTCCTTTAACCTCCTCTCCTTAAAATAATCTGCAATGTTTTAACTTTCAGATGAATAATAAGTAAAATGGAGGGCTTCATTTTTGTAAATGGCAGTGACGTTAGGCTGCTGGTTTGTAAGGTTATTGTCCTCTTGCCATGAATGGAAAAAGGGATGTGCAAGCTGATATCAAAATATAAGATCGATGAAGTCCATTCATCATCAGGACACTATTTGATTTCTGTGCTTTACATTAATCGCACATGTTCAAATCATAAATGTGGTTTGCTGACTCTTTAGTTCCCTCATGAATATTCCATCATCCGGGCTGATAATCTTGGAGACAGTTCCTACC
Organism: Phyllotis vaccarum; assembly: GCA_033318265.1. Classification (NCBI taxonomy): domain Eukaryota; kingdom Metazoa; phylum Chordata; class Mammalia; order Rodentia; family Cricetidae; genus Phyllotis; species Phyllotis vaccarum. The sequence continues at coordinate 77,530,713 of JARWLC010000012.1, forward strand.
TGCTTGTCAAGAAGACAGGCGTGTGTGGGAGGAAGAGATGGTTTTTATATGAATACTTTAGAACTTTATAATTTATTCTTCTCATCTTGGAAGTATTAAAATGCATTTGGCAATGTTCATGACATTTAAAATTAGCTTTATATTTTCCACTGGGTGCAACAATTTTTCAGTAAAATTTGGACTTTAAAGGCATTAAGAAGAATAAATTCTAAATACAGGTATATTTAGAGACAGCTTGAGGTTGGTAACAATCAAACTGTCTTTTAGATCTATCTGCATGAGACTTCAGATGTCACTATTGAGAAAGATTGTTAATAACATAGATGGATCCAGAGTTGGAGGGAATTTCAGAGTGTGCTATCCACTGCTCTTTCTTTTCCTTTATTCAGAAACTCAGGACAAAAAAAAAACCCTCCATTTCCTCCTGGTCTCTACCAGCATCTTTCTACATTGTAAACTAGTAAGCTGTACCTTTGCCTCATTCAGATGTTAAGGTTGATTCAGTTATGTAGTAAATATACTTTAAAAACCTTCCCATGGGCCATAGAGATGCTCAACAGTTAAGAGCACTTGATGCTCCTGGGGAACCTGGGTTTGGTTCCCAGGACTCAAATGGCAACTCACAGACACCTAGAACTCCAGTTCCAAGCGATCTGATGCTCTTTTCTGGCTTCTGAAGGTGTCTGCATGCATATGGTACACACAACTCAGCCACACACACACAAATAAAAATATTTATTAAAATTTTAAAACTGGCTTTCATTTTTATTTTTTAATTAAAATATAATTATGTCACTTCCCCCTTCTCCTCCCTTCCAGGCCTCCCATGCTCTGCCCTCTGATCCTTCTCAAATTCATGGTTTCTTCTTTAGTTATTATTGTTATATACATATGCATAGATATAGTCAACATGATATGCATTCACAACAGAATGGGCAGCACCTGAATCAGAAGCCATGCCCACGAGAGGAAATGGAAGAGAACTTTTTCTTCTGGCCCTGGAAATGAGACTAGAATGTCAGTTCTCAACCTGAGAGTCTGAGCGAATGACCCTTTCATAGGGGTCACATATCAGATACCCTGTGTGTCAGGTATTTCTGACATTATGATTCATAGAAATAGCAAAATTACAGTTGTGAAGTAGCAAAAATAATAACTTTATAGTTGAGGGTCCTCACAACTGAGGAACCATATTAAAGGGCCCCAGCGTTAGGGAGATTGAGAACCCCTGGCATGGAAGAATAGATGTCATAAAATCAGTAGGCCTGGGAGGGGAATGGAGGAGGTAAATATATTCAGAGCACAGAATCCAGTCCACTTGGTTAATTTTAAAAAAGGGGGGGGCAAATTTAGTTTCCACATAACAAAGTATCCAGATGCACAGAATACTTGGACTATGGAAGGAATGTTGTGAAGGAGAGATGTCTCTCATGGCACTTCCTCCCCTTCTCGGGACGCTGTTCACAGAGGTGTTATCACCACTCACACCTCCCACACAGCCATTTTGTTTCTTTTATTTTGTCTATAAATGTTTCTTGTCCTGAATCCCCTGAGGGACCCCCTCCCTCTTTCCTTCTCTTCTTCTCATACACAGACTTCTGAGGTAAACCTAACATCCACGCTAAATGGACCCTAAGAATCTATTGACAACTCTGTTTTCACATCTTCCAAGCCACCTGCCTGAGACCCTCCCTTGTTTGTGTGTCTGTGTTTGTTTGAAACCAAACAGTTAAGCTGGCACTTAGGAAAAAGCTTAAAAGAGGGGAAAGGATTTTCACAGTTAAACAAAATTTGTACTTCCAGCCAAGTGTGGTACAAGGCTGAGGCAGGAGGATTGTCAAGAATCTGAGGCCAGCTTGGGCTAAGGAGTAAGTTCTAGGCCAGCTGCTGCAGCATGAGACCTTGTCCAGAGAAACTAAACACAGGAGACAAAGGAAGGGTGAATATAAACATGAATATGTATTCCTGGATATATACATTAAACCGCTGGCATTCAAGCACCACGTGAGTAAATGCCAACAGCGCATGGGCTCATTTTTCCTCACACTCAGTTCTTCTGTACTCTAGATTGGGAATCTCTCTTCAGGCTTGTCTGCTGCAAATTGTGGGTTACAGAAACCTCATTGCAGATGTGGAAAAGCTACGCAGAGAGCCCTATGATTCCGACAACCCTCAGCACGAAGAGATGCTTTTGAAGGTGAGTCCTTCCCTAATGTCGTGGCTACCAAGCACACCAAAGATGAGTAAGACGTGCTACTGTGACAGATGTGCAAGAGTGAGTTTTCTTGCTGGTTGTAGGTACATATTTATCATAGAGTTCAGATGAGAAATTAATGTTAAAGCCAGTTGACTTTTCTAATCCAAGAAAGCATCAGAAGGTATTTCTGGAGGGGAGGGGCACCTCACACTTGGCTCAAGTTTGGATTGTTTCATTGTGTTGAAAGCTGTAGGAGAAACAGCACTTGTCAGGGTTTTTACTTACGACTTTAATACCCATCAAAGACAATGAGGTTGATTTCTGCTTCAGCAATAGCCCTCTGGGGAAATTACTCAAGATCCTCGTACTGATTATTTATTCATGTGACTTGGCAAATATTCAAAGAGGAGGTAAAGGTTTATACTTGGAACATTAAGACTGCCAGGAAAGTAATGGGCAGTTGTAAGTACTCCGTGCTTCAAATCCTCTGCCCTCTGATGCTGCCGCACCATAAAACGGCCATAAAACTTCCCACAAAACACCAAAGTCTGAGGTAAATAAAGTCCAGAGGATAAAATTCAGACCAACATTTGGAAGTACTAACTAAATTAAAATGTTTTAGACATTCACTTCTGAAAATAGATACTCTGCTGGCATCAAGTGCTTCTCTGTCTCCTCCAAAATTCCAAATAGACAGTGGCAAAACTAGGGGAGGGGCTGGAGAGACAGCTGGATCAGGAGAGCCAGCTGCTTAAAGTGGGCGGCCCTCCTTCACCTGCCCATCACTCCAGCTCCAGGGGATCTGCTGCCCTCTGCTGGCCTGTTCAGTCATGTGTGTGTACTCTTACACTGATACACACATATACATGATTAAAAATCAGTCTCAAAAGAAAGGAAGCATTTGTTTTCTATCTGCGTTGCCTTTGTTTAACTGAAAATGTCAACAGATGTAATTTTTTTAATGCATCTTGTGTTTTGTGTGAAAGGGTGCATTTTTTGTGTATGCAAGTGCTTAAGCTGGTGATTCATTTGCTCTGCTAATTAGTGCCGGATCTGAGGTGATCATTAAAAACTGAAGAAGCCTCATTCTTGGCAATTACCTTCTTCTCTTTCTCTCCTGTTAATTTTATCCAGCCTACTAGCTGAGTTCTGCCTTCTCCCATTACTGGTCCCCCTGACCATTTTCTGATGGATGCTGTCAAACTCAACAAAATGATTTAATAGCTGGGATCAAAGTGAATGAAATGAAGTAAATCAGCACAATTAGCAGCCTGGTTAAACATGTCTGAGATGCTTCACCAGGGCTGAGTTAAACTCAAAGTTAGCTAATGATATTTGGATGCCTGCTATGTGGCTTGCCTGCTGTGTGAGCTGGTTTATAGCAGATGTCCACCAAAAAGTGGGAGTATGGGTAATTGCATGATGTACTGAAATTCTTTAGTGTATTAGTCAGGGCCCTTTAAAGACACAGAATTGACAGAATAAATATATACATTCAGAATGGCTTACCAGCTATGGGTCAACTAATCCAGCAATGGCTGTCTCCTGATAGATCCTGTAGTTGTTTAATTCACGGGACTGAATTCCTTATCAGTTCTAATCTGGTGCTGGAGGCCCAGGAATTCCTAGAGAGCTACCAATTTTCAGTCTGTGTTGAAATCCTGAAGCACCTGAGAGATTAGTGGTTCTGGCACCAGCAAAGGCCCAGGAACAGGCCAGATGAACTCGTCAGTGAGACTGAGGGCAAGCAGGGCAAAAGCTTCCTCTCAGGACCTCCCATGTGGGCTGCCACCAGGTGTGGCCCAGATTTAGGATGCATGTTCCTATCTCAAGTGATCAGCTGGAAAAAAATTCCTCACAGATATATGCCAGCTGCTTGGGTTTCTGTTAATTCCAGATGTGGTAAAGGGACATCCAGGGTTAGCCATCACTCTTAACTGTATGTTAAGAGCGGCTGATGATGGCACACAGCAAGCATCCAAATCCTATTTGTTAACTTCAAGTTTATCTGAGTCAGTGTAATGCACTCACTTCAGATGCATGGGACAGCCTCAGTGTGCCTCAACCTGCGGGTCACACCCCCCATTTAGGGGTGAACCAATTTCTCACAGGGGTCACGTATCAGACATCCAGCATATCAGATATTTCTGATGTTACAATTCATAAAAGTAGTAAAATTACAGTCACAAAGTAGCAATGAAAACAATTTCATAATTGGGGGTCACCACAGCGTGATGAACTGTATCAGAGGGCTGCAGCATTAGGAAGGTTCAGAACCCCTGGGTTAGTCTGTTAACGTTTATTAGTGTTTACAGTTTGAGTGTGTACAAGCTATCATTCTGATGTCATGGCTAACGGATTAGGGTAGTGATTGTATTCTTTGTTTTAGAGGTGAGAAAAAAAAACCACATTTATTTTAGTTCAGGCTCATTGGCTCTCACTTATCTATAAATAATGAAGCCAGAACTATTTGCCATCGGTCTGACACTTTTTGCTTTTATTGTTTTGAGATTAAGTCTTACTATATTTTTGTGAGTTGGTCCTGAGCTCGCTAAGTAACAGAGTCTGTGTTTGACTTTGTGTCAGCTTCCAAAATGCTGAGACTGCAGGCATGAGCCACCATGCCCGGCCCCTTTATGACAGGCTTTCCCCTTTTCCCTTTACATAGTTTGAACTCTAATCAGGACATGCTCTGCAGAAATCCCTAATTCTTATCCATATGACACGCCAAAATGTCACCCATTCTCCTAATCCTGCCATCTTCTCCAGCTTGACTATTACAATTTTTCAGTTCTGAATCTGGCCATTAGATTCCTCCCACCTTCTGAATACTGATGGGAAGGTTTTTATGAGAGAAGTCTAGCCACCAATGGGTTAATATCCCTAGACACCTATAATCCCAGCCCTGAGGAGGCCAAAGCAAAGAGGATAGGGGATTCTGGGCTATAGACAGAAGGCTTTCTCAAGCAACATAGAACACCATCAGACTTCCTTATACTGCAGTAGAGTCTGTTGCTCAGAGCAGCACGTCAGCCCCTCCTGATGTATCTCTCCCCACTCTATCTGCTGCAACCCCATCCATCCCATACAGAGCATTTCACCATAACTAACTCAAGCTAGGCTGTGACAACCAAGTGCTCAGGCTGTTCCCACCACTATTCACTGTTCACACAGAAGAAGCCACCTGGCTTTCTTAATCTGTATTCACTGGATTTTTGAAATAGTCTCTAGTCTCCCAAACACGCAGAGGTGAGAACCTTATGCTGTCCTTCTGGGTATCCGAATTCCAAGTATAAGAGTAATAATATCATAATGTTGAAACACTTGCTGAATGCTTGCTGAGTTCTGGTCATGGTAATAAACTCTGCTCTGAGTTTTTCTCCATTTTAATTCTCACAGTAACTTTATTGGGGCGAAAGGAATAGGCTGAACAGTGTCTGTGCAAGCTCACATCCTTAGAAAGCACTCCAACCACTGTACTGCACTATTTCTTCCTAGGAAACGGTGCCTAGCCTCTCCTTGTATCTGCAGAGCCTGACCAGTGCTGGTGTATAATTGGCCCAGTTCAAGCTTCATCTTTAAGATGCCCCTGTTTCCTACATCACAAAATTGTTTAGGACAAGAGTCAGCCAGCAAAAGTACATGGGCCAAATTATGGTCACCATAGCCATGCATGAGTGTTTCTGTTGTCCCTGGCTGCTGTCCTACTACAAAGACAAAAGAAAGAAATCACAGCAGAGTGCACACAGCTCACTGCCCAAAGTAGCTACACAGATCTCATTCAGAGTTTGCTGACCCAGTTTAGAAGCTGGAAAATAATCGAAATTTATAAAACAGTGAAGGGTATGATGTTCCGAACTTACACTTTTCACTGATATATAGTTGATTTTGAACGAAATTACTTTAGGCAACTCTTCCAGATGATAATGTGTTTTGAGGCTTACTCATGAGCACTGCTAATGTCTCTATCTAGCTGTATCATATTTTCTCTCACGCCTGTTACAGCTGAGACCAAGAAATATTTTAACTAATGGTCTTCATGCTAAGCATGTTGATGGAGTGTTAGAAAAAGGTTTCTGTGGGGTTGACCAACTGGTAATCTCAACATTTTCCATTTTCTTTTTCCTTCATAATCTTAAAAATTTAAAGAACTCTCCCCCCAAAAGAGTATTCTTGTAGGGAATTATTTATTACTTTACCACATTGATTAGGAAAAAAAAAACTATAAAGGTTTAAAATGCTAGGATATACATGTGTGTAATACTTTGCCTTCAAAGCAACTCCATAACAGCATTCTTCAGTGGACTCTTGAGAACTGCTATTGTAATATATGTGCATATGTTCTCCTCTGTAATTCCCCTTGTCAGAATACGGCTCAGAGCATCTGAACCAATAAGCAGGCCACCTGTGTGCACACACCCGAGTGGGTTTTCTTTTCTTCTACTGCAGCTGTGGAAGTTCCTGAAGCCCAACACACCACTGGAATCTCGGATTTCTAAGCAGTGGTGTGAGATTGGTTTCCAAGGTGATGATCCGAAAACAGATTTTCGAGGAATGGGTCTCCTGGGACTTTACAATTTACAGTGAGTAAAAACAAGGAATAGTCGAGCATTGGAGCAACGCTCTGGTAAGCTGGTATTGAAACAGCAAAGCAGAGTTACCACTTTCAAAAGCCACATCCTTGGATACCAGAAGAGTACTCAAATCCTCTGAGGGGCAACTCAGCTTCATACAATTTTAAAACTTGCCAACACCTTGCCTATATTTCAACAGACTTCAGTAAAAAAAAATTTAAAGCAGCTCTTAGATATGAATTTTTATTTTTATTATAAAAAACTTCAAGCACATACAAAAATACACCCTCTTATATTGATGACCTGAATTCAGAAATTGCAACACTATTTTTAGACAAAAAAATAAGTTAATGAATAATCCTATACTATTCATCATTTCACCTCTCATATTTCAAAATGTACCTCTAAAAAAAATTAGTATTGGGCCTCAAGATGGCTAAGCAGGGAAAATTGCCTGTTGCCACATGTAGTGACCTGAGTTTGAGCCCGGGAACCTACATAGCAAAAGATGAGACCCGACTCCATTAAATTGTCCTCTGACCTCCACATGTGCACAGACACCCAAGATAAACAAATCCAAAATGGCTGCTTTGAATTTTCCTATACCCCCCTTGGAATTGTATAATAAATTATATAGACATGTGTTAGTAATTTTGCTCTAGTTCTTATTATTGCCTGTGTTAAATACTTTTTATGAAGTACTTTTGAGGATGTATAAGTTTTTATGTTTATATAGAAGTTCATTGCCAATTGCCCCCAAGGTAGAAATTCCATTTTATTAACATCCATAAGTTTCTGTGAGCTGTTTTCTAATCATCAAGAATACAATGGGATTGCTTTCTAAGAAAGATGCATTTGATCTGGGCATTGTGGCTCACACCTGTAATCCTAACTCTTGGGAGACAGAAGCAAGGGATCAGGACTCATCATTGGCTGTATATTGGGGGTCAGTGTTAACCTGAGCTGCAGGACACACTGTCTTGGGGGGGCGGGAAGAAAGGAAGGAAGGAAGGGAGATAGAGAGAAAAAGAGAGAGAAAATGGAGAGAGGAGGGGAAGGGTGAGGAATGGGAGGGGGAGGGGAAGGAAAGGGGAGGACAGAGGAGGGACCCAGAGTTTCTCTTAGGCTTCTGCCTTTGGGTGTCTTCAATCACTGAGCCACCTGGCCCCTTATCTAAAATGCTTGATTATATACTTGGCTTTCTGGGTAGTAACAAAGCTCATAATTAAGTTTTCATGTCTGTTGGCTCTAGAAGAGTGGTGACCTCATGCCAATGTCTACCTCTGGGTTCCCAGTGGCCTCTCACTGGCTGAGGGTGGCTGTGTTGCAGACGGTGCAATCATGGTGTTCTTTCCCTCTGCCTGCAGATATTTTGCAGAACGGGATGCCACAGTGGCTCAGCAGGTCCTTTCCGACTCTCTTCATCCAAAATGCAGGTAATTGCTCCAAATAAAAGATGAGTTAGGGTTTTTTGGATCAGTAAACAGCATTTCCCACATGGATCTATAGATAAGTGTTATCAGGAGACACAGCTCACTGGAAGCTGAGCTGAAAGTGCTCTTGTAAGCGCTTTTTTGATACATGCTAAACAGGAAGGTTAACACTTCAGATACCCATTTCGGGACCTAGAAGGTAGTACTGTAATAAATTGTACAGTGAAGCCTTCAAGCGAGAAGTGTGTCAGGAGTGTCTAGGAAAATTGGAAGGTGATCATGGAAAACATTCAGAGACAAGGGAGTGTGCTGTGTGAACGTAAGAAAGAGTGGAAGTCAGAGACCCACAGAGAAGGCTGGACTTTTGTGTACCTGTATTTACTTGATTTTCTTTGACTGATTACATGAAGGGACGTCACTAAAGAGGAAATAAGGTATTTTCCTTTGCTTTTGTGTTTTGTTGTTTTTCTTCTGCTTTAAAACGACTATCATAAGAATTTCTAAAATAAATATTTATGAAAAACACTTTTAAAGGCAAACATTTATCAGCTTTTAATCTGAGATGGTTGGTTATTTGTGGGCTGTGTTTTTACTAGCTAAAAGCCAGATTGATCTAATCCAATGAAAGGATCAAGAAGCTAGAACTATGCCCAGTCTGAGGGGTATTTAACTCCTTCCTCTAAAAAGGCGACCTTCTCACACATATGACCTAATCCCTTCAAGGGACATTTCACTTGGGAAATTTCTTGTATAGTGAAAATCTGATCTCTGATTAGTAAAAATTTTTTGAGACATAGTCTTGTTATGTAGCCATGAATGGCCTGGGGCTCACTATGTAGACCAGGTTGGCCTCAAACTCAATAGATCCACCTGCCTCTACCACCCTAGAGCTGGCATTAAAAGCATGCCCCACCATTTCTGACTGTGATTGGTGTATATTCAATTTGATAATTATAAATCGTCATTAATGTGTGAGTCAGAGGCTCTCCTAAGACTTCCTCCTATTACGCTGCCCTGGTCTCATTAGATTTTTTTTGTCGTTCTCCATCTCGTAGCATTTAGTTATTACTGGAGAAATAAACCTAAAGTTCTATTATAGCAGGCCTAAAATTCAGGAACTGGTGGGCTTGAGTTTATTACGCTGACGTTTCTTATCTCCTCCTAGCTCCCTGAGGCCAAGTTTCATTAATTTACATTACTTTCCTAAACTTGCATTTACAGTCTTTTAGGACATTAAAAAAAAATCATCTTCTTTACTTTTATTTTAAGAAAACATTCTTAAATGCTTCTTGATAGATTGCATGCTCAAACTCAAGCTCTCTTGGTTTTTGAATGGTATCTTCTGGATTGCATAGTTCTGCAGTGTGAAACCTCTGAGATCCCTCTAGTTAATGTTGGCTGAAGATCTGTGTGTGTGTTTCTAAGTAGTCTCTCCTGGATCAGAACCAGGAGTCACGGATCACCCTTCAGCAATCAAGATACATCTCTACCTTTGTGACTATTCATAGGGTCGGGGAGTAACTTGAGGGACAAAGGTAGATGCAGTTTTAAGAGGAGAATTCTGCCTGTTGGTTTTTGTTTGCTTGCTTGGAGGCTATCTTTATAAGTTATCAAATAAGTGGCAGCTACTTGGCCTTTTCTTATATTTCAAATGCAAATATTTCATTTAACAAATATAGACATATTTCGGACTTTCAAGGCTTTGTTGAAGAGAAAGTAAATGTTTAAATAATTTTTTAAATTTCACATGCAATTCAATTTATTTTGAAGATGAAATTTTTAGAGGCAAAATTCTCCTGGTTCCATTTTAGTTTATGTTATTGGTTAGAAATTATACTCTAAAAATTGGTGGGACAATTTGACATAAATCCCAGTGGTTCCTGGGCATCATAGCCAGTCATTCACAGAGTGGGAAGCACATTTATTTAAATATCCATTATGTGCTATGTTTCTATGGCTGTGTGCTGTGGTATAACATGAGTGTTTGTAGTGTGTCATTTGCCATCTGTTCTAGAAAATTCTCCCTTTCCCTGCTTAGATGGACTTAAAAATTGCATGTAGCATCAATGCTAAAGTTTGTTTAAGACAAGATCTCACTATGTAGCCCAGTCTGGCCTAGAACTCCAAATCTTCCTGCATTGGCCTATGTTAAAATTTTTACCTATATGTATGCTCTCTAGCACTAATCAGTTTGAATATATCTACTCTAAAAGCAACACTACAGGTGGGGATTGGTGGGATTCCAGGAGTGAGTCATCATGCCAACATTGTACTCCTGCCTTTAGAAGTGATACAGTTAAACGGATTAGTGTCACAATAGAGTTACATGTACATGTGTAGTTATTGGTTTACTTTATATGCTCTCTTATGCATTCAAAGAGAAAATAACAAATTAAATATTGAATGTTCATTTATTTATCATTTCTTTCTTTCAGCAAATTCAGCAAAGCAGACTGGGAAAAAAAAAGGATGGAAAAGGCAATTGGGTAAGAGCAGGGTCAGCAGGGTCATACATGAAGACTGGGAGCCCTGGCCCAGGGACAGCAGAACTGGCTTTGATTCCCAGCACCCCCATGATAACTCACAAGCACCTGTGACTCCAGTTTCATCCAGTTCCCCTGCCTTGCCTCCATGGGTACCAGACTCTCACACGGTACCCAGACATGCATGCAGACAAAACATCAATACTCGTAAAATAATGAAATAAAATTCAAGTACTGTTTTAAATTTTTAGATTAGATACCTGACAACATGGCTTAGCAGGTAAAGGAACTTGCCACCAAGCCTGATGACCTGAGAGTTCAATCCCTGGAACCGATATGTAGAAGGAAAAAATGCTACAGTCATCTCTGGATCTCCACACACACACATGCCATGGCACATGGAGCACACAAATACACACAAATAAGTAAACAAACAAATTAATAATTATTCTTAATGGCCTATTCCATTCAAAAAATATTTTTATGCTGGATTTATAAGAACAGAGAGTATTTAAGAATTCTGTTCCATTTTCTGTAGCAGAGGGACATAAAATATACTTTATGGTAATACTATAAGTCTTTCTCACATAAAAATTAAATTTAGAAAAGCACAGGAATGCAGACCATAACTCAGTCTATCAGCCCATCCTCTCACTTCTGCACACCCATAGTGAGGACTCAGAGCTTTTCATTCTAGATGTTTCTCCATGACACATGCACACCTATATTGAATCTCAGCTTCTTCTACACGGATTTTAAAGTCTCTAAGAATGCTATTTTAGTTAGCTGTAAAATTACCATAATTTAGTTAACACAAGCATTACCATAATTAATTTCTTTAGCAATCCTTTTAGCACATTTGAGTGGTTTCTATGTCTTGCCACAATAACTAATTTTGTAATAAATATTCTCTTGTATAAAGCTTTGTCCACTTCTGACACTGACCTACCATATGTTCGGAAGTAGAATGACCAAGTCAAAGCATGTGAATTCTCAGTTCTCCTAGCACATGCTATGGGAACAATGACCAAGTCAAAGCATGTGAATTCTCAGTTCTCCTAGCACGTGCTATGGGAACAATGACCAAGTCAAAACATGTGAATTCTCAGTTCTCCTAGCACATGCTATGGGAACAAGGTTGGAGATTTAGGAGGACAAGACTTTGATGTGGTGGAGATGGAGGGGTGGCTTGCCACTCTTGGTCTAAAGGAATTTAGAACTCAGGTTATCAGTTTTTGAAGCGCTTATATCTCTTATGTGCAACATTTGGCTTTTGTGGGTCCTTCCTGCAGGTACTCCTTTGCAATTGTGGGCATCAATATCACCGATCTGGCGTATAATCTGCTTGTGAGTGGTGCTCTAAAAACCCATTTCTACAACATTGCCCCTGAAGCACCAACGCTGTCTCACTTCCAACAAACATTCTGTAAGTGTCCTGTTGTTTAATTGTTGGTATGGATTTCTATAGAGTAGACAAGGGTCAAAGCTAAGAAATCATTGTGATGAAGCTCCACTAGACCCTTGGAAGACATTCCTCTGGGTTTAACTTTGTTGTTTGCTTATTTCCTCTTTTAAAAACCTACGCTTTTATTTCTGGGTATCATGGGATTTTTCTTTTGCTCGGCTCTTACGTGCTATGCAATGTGTCAGCTCCAAGTCTGACTTTTGTCTGTCTCCCTCTGATCTAGCACAGCTTAACACTGAAGAATGCAGCCCTAAAGTCAGCCTGAGTTGACTGCCAGGTCCTGTGTTTTGACAGAAATGAAATTCACAAGAAGTTTAGAAAGTAAGGTTGAAAGACTTGCCTAGGGTAGATCAAAAAGGTATTGATGAAAAGTAGAAAAAATAAAGTTTGAAATGTGAAAGCACCTCGATGAGACATCTCCTATCTGAAGAAGGGGGGGGGGGTGTCACAGAAAGGAGAAACTCAGGGAACAAAATCAAATCTATAAATCAAAAAAAAAAAAAAAATCAGGCCAGCAAATTGGCTCTATGGGTGAAGGCGCTTGCTGCCAAGCCTAAAGATCTGAGCTTGATCCCCAAGACCCACATGATGGAAGGTGAGGACCAACCTACAAGTTGTCCTCTGTCCTCTTCACACACACACACACACACACACACACACACACACACACACACATACAACAATAAATAAGTAAATAAATACGTGTGATAAAACTCTAGGCCTAAAGGACAGATTTTCATATCTTAAGTTCCAAGCACCCACGTAATAAATTGAAATCTACCAAACCAAGGTCTGTATCACTGTGAGACACTGTGACACTATAAAGAGATGATGCTGAAAACTTCTAAAACTGTTGCACAAAACCTTTGAAATCAAGATCACACTGGACTTATCAAGAGCAGCATTTTAGTCCAATAATGATTATAAAACTTAAGATGGCATAAAGGGATATGTTTTACAATTTTAAACTAGAGTATCAAAATAGGACAGATTTTTTTTTTAATAAATACAAGGTCTTAGATATTCTACTTCTTCATGCCTTGACAAAGAAACTCCTGAAAAATATGGTATTTCTACAAAATAAGAAAGTAATTGCAGAAATAATAAATGGACCCAGACAACAGGAAGTCTTTCCAGGAGGAAAATCGAGGGAATCCTCAGGTGAAGGAAAGGAGCCCTCCCAAGGTGGGTCCCATGCAATAAGCTGAGAACAGATCTGGATTTAGACAAAGCAAATATCTACCATGTTCGAACACATCTAGGATACATTTGGCATCCATAGGGAAAGGGGTTTGTGATTAAATTAAATGGAAAACCACATAAATGAACAAAGTAGGCAATTAGTCCTAGATTACGAACAGTAAGAACTGAGTCTGGCTGGGCTGGTAAACAAAAGCTAGACTTGTATCTTCTGTAAACAGGAATTTTAAAAACAGCCCAGCAACGGGAATGCTGTAGAGGCTCAGCAGGAGGGACTTGAGAGCAAGGGTTAGGATAAGAGTCCACCACCTTCCCGGTGCTTCGCTTTCCAGTCCAAACATACTAAGCTGTCTGGTGCTTAACAATGCAAATATAACTGGAAAAATGAAAAGAATATTTAAAGAAGCATTTACTTTATACTTTGTTGGTAGAAAAATCTACGTTCCTCATGTGCCATTTTATACCTCCCATTTTGATCATAGGTGATTATAATCACTCCTGTGAACAAATATTACTGGGTTTTTACTGCAGATCAAGGTCTATACTGGGGAAGATTGACATTGAAACAAATGAGTACAACGTACTTGGAAGTAAAAATATTGTTTTAATACAGTGCAAAGGCATGTCATCACCCACTGAGTCTGAAGCAGAGAGAGCTCCCTAAAGGAAATGCCATTTTCAGTAAAACACCAAAGGCTGAGTGACTAAAAGTAAATCAATGGGGCTGAGTGGTACAGCTAAAGAAGTGGTAGGACCACTGGCCACATGACAGGGGTGTACAGCAGATCCAAACAATATGGTAGAGGGGATATGACTGGATATGGTTCGGGAAATTTAAGAGGAGAATTTGAAATGGACCCTGAAGAGCTTTGAACCATGCTGGAGAGCTGAGAATAGCTATGAACAAATAAAATCTTCTGTGCAGTGTTTTTGTTAGCCTTGCATAAGTTGCCGTATTCTACAATTTCCATCCCTCTTGGGGAAATCAGGGAAGCTCTTGTAAGGGAAAATAAGATGAGTTTAATTTGAGGCAAACTGAAGGTAAAGTCCTTTGGGTAAATCTATTCAGAGCTACAAAATGAATGTTTTGTAAGAAACCATAGACTCTGATGGGTTAGAAGGGCATTGCCTACAGATTTAATTCATCTGCTTGGAATTAAAAATCAGAACCATACAGCAACCACCATCTACCTCAAAAGAATCCAAGTTGAAACCAAAAAGAATTGACGTTTTAAAGTAGGAAGAGATGTTTTGTTCATTGCTATATACACAGCTTAGTAGAGTGCTTAGTAGCTATATATTGGATGGGTGGGTGGGTGGATGGGTGGTGAATAGGTGGGTGGGTGGATGGGTGGATGGATGGATGGATGGGTGGATGGATGGATGGATGGATGGATGGATGGATGAATGGGTGGATGGATGGGTGGGTGGGTGGAATGGTGGGTGAGTGAGTGGGTGGATGGATTTACAGCTAAGGTACTATAATATTGAATAATATTCTTTTCAAGAAAAAATAGGGGGTAGCTGATCTGGAACTGTTTTAATCTTACCCAATTGGTGAGCTTTACAGAAGAGTCCTAGCCCAGATAGGTAAGCCTGAAGCAGGATATTTTATTTCCCAGTACACTCACTCTTCAGGTTTTAGAAAGAGCAGCAGTCACCAAAGGATTAAGTTAAGGTCAGAGAGACTGGGTGTCCCTAGGAGAGGCAAATAGTGCCCTGGATTCATTGTCCTCCATGGGGCATGGTCACTTCTGCAATCTCCTCTGTAATATACTTACAATTGTCTGTGTCCTTGTACATGCCTCTGCTCTCTAATAACAGGATGCAGTGAAGCAAAACCAAGACACATTTGAGCAGCAATAAATGTGCATCAGGCTTCAGATGGCAAGCCAAATTAGTATTCAAAACAAGTATTTCATCTAGAGGAAAGGAAATAAGAAGGTAATGACTCTATCGTTCTGACTTTATGGTCTTAGTCAGTGAACGCCACGCTGCCAGAGCACTATGTTGCAAAATGCCATCCAATCTAAAGCTCCACTGAACACACAGCCTGACTCTAACAGGGTAAGATTACATGTGGTGAGCAGAAGAAAGGACAAGCCCAGAAGAGGGAGCAGGTTATCTGTTACTTGACCTTCAAGGGAGAGAACATAGAATTAAGCACCAGAGGAGGCAGCCCGTAGGAACAAGGGGAAGATGGCCTGTTTCAGCCCTGGCTGTCAGCTGTTAACTGCGTGAGCATGCACTGTTCAAGCTTCCTGGCTGAATCCAGCGTTCACATCTGGACGGTGCAGATATAAAATCTGCTTGCCAGCCCACAGTGCTGGGGGATGAATGAAATTGAAAACTAGGAGCAATCAATTGGCTCAATTTTCTCCCTCCCCACTTTATTTCCACACTACTTTGTTGCCTTTCTCGGCTAACAAATCATTGTGAGAAACTGAATACCCATCATTCTCTACAAGACACAGAGAATTAGGAAACACGAGAACTCTACCTTTTTCTCCATCATTAGTGCCTAACAGAATATCTGTTACATCCATAATTGGTAGATGGTTGACCAGACAACTAGCCAAATGAATATTTGAATGCTATGTAATAATACATAAATGAGTAGAGTTTTATGATATAATATGTACTTTGGAAGTCAGGTCACCATTTCTGTATTTTTATTGAAATCATGTTATATAAGAAATGGGGAGTCCCAGGGAATCTGTCTATAGGATTTACAGTTCACATTGTACTTATCAAGGAAGTACCATGAAAACAGTGTCACGTTATGAAGATCATCACAAAAGTCTCTCTCTCCACCAGTTAAGGGGTGCAATGTGAATACAGATTCACTAATAAAGCAAGGCAGACATGGTGCTGATCTACTGCTGATTCAGCTGCCATTTTGCTTCAGGCCAATGGAAAACAGCTGTAAGGCCGCTCTCTGCAGCCTGACCTAGTCCCCACCACTCAAGAGAGTGCTTTTTTAATTGGTCAGGTACCAGACAAGATAACACCCTGAGGCTTATTACCTCAAAACCACGGGCAGAACAGAATAAATTCCCAAAACAGCCGTGCATTAAATTATTTCATTGTACCATATAAATACAGTCAAAAATTAAATTTAAAAAAAAAACTGTTTATGTAATACCTCTAATGGAAGTATGCTAATGAGACACTAATGAGATGGATGCATCGTGGATGATTTTAATTCATAATATCGTAAATCTGACTCTCCTAACAAAACAACTCAAGTATGTTTATTTGAGCTCAAAGACCAGTGGGGAAAAGTGTGTGTGTGTCTTATATATTAAGGAAAGAAAAAAATATGAATTCTCATTCATTTCTTTTATAAGCATTGAAACATCCCTAGAAGGAGTCCTGGGGGCGGGGAGGTATAAAAAGCTGGAGCCTTCTAGGTCTTAGGTTATAAACATCTGGCTGAATTGGGGTGGATCTGCATGTTTAACTAATTACCCCAGGTTACTCCTAAGATATCTTAGGACCTTTTCCACTCACTGGAATGGACAGAGGATTGAGTTCTTGTAGGCGAGTAAGATGCAGAGATCAGAAGAAACACTCTGTCTTCATTACTAAAATAACTGGGGCAAAGAGATGCCATCACTCACTGCACATGAGCTATGATGGGGAGACTAGATGCTTAACCTGGAGAAGAGATCTGTGCTTGGCACAAAGCACACTTCAATGCCAAAGAAGGATTGGATGTGTTCCGTGACATATAGGTCAACAGCTTTCTACCCAGGAACCTTCTAAGAATCTTGGACTGAAGCAGGATTACAAACTGAAGACGAGCCAATACTCCATACCAAAGCTGTTTTTAAGAATACAAAACAAAGCTGGATGGTGGTAGTGCAGGTCTTTGATGACAGCACTTGGAAGGCAGAGGCTGGTGGATCTCTGTAAGTTCAAGGCCAGCCTGGTCTACAGAATGAGCTCCAGGACAACTAGGGCTATTACATAGAGAAACGCTGTCTCAAAAAAAAATAGATCATTCTTTTATCTATGTAACTGTCGTTCTTGTTTATGGGAGATGCCCAAGTCTAGAATCAGCCTTGAGCCCCCCTCAGGAAATCCAAAGGTAAAATGAGTGGAAACAGAGAAGACAGGTCCTGGGTCCTGATTGGCAGTTTTACTGGTAGTCAGTTTTTGTGTAGTCTCAAGGCTAGATGGGTAAGGGAATGAATGCCTCCATCAGAAATGCTAAGAACCAGTCTTGCCCATTGCTCTGAAAGAAATGGAGTAGGTATGGGGGTGTAGTTCACTTGGTAGAGTGCTCTCCTAGCACACAGCAGGCCTAGGTTCGATCCCTAATAACACTTAAACCAGGTGTGGTAATGCACTGGAAGGTGGGGGTAGGAGAATCAGGCAGGCGTTCAAGGTCCTCTGCAACACAGTGAGTTCAAGGCCAGACTGGGCAATAATAGACTTTGTCAAAAGAAAGGGGAAAAGAGAGAGAAAATGAGACTAACAACCCAAAACAATTGTAAAATATCTACTCCCTCAACCTTTGGTTGGGTTCTTAAAATGTGTGACTGTACAATGAGAGGTGATAGAACTGTTGCTATCCTTCTTCATGGAACTGAAAATGTCTCTAATACCAGCTGCAAATGGAGAAAATAAAATGGGTCGCTTGGTGGCATCTCCTCCCCTGGTGTTTCCTGTGAACTCCACGGTGACCATTGCTCTGGTCTAATTCATCCGTGGTGGTTTGGAATGTGGCTAAGGACTGTTCCCTTGCAATCTTCTCACTGTCTTGTCCCTAACAGGTTATCTGATGCACGAGTTTCACAAGTTCTGGGTTGAGGAGGACCCCATGGACATAATGGAATTTAATCGAGTACGGGAGAAATTCCGCAAGAGGATCATAAAACAGCTGCAGAACCCAGACATGGCACTGTGTCCGCATTTTGCTGCATCTGAGGGTTTAATCAACATGTAGTGCCCACGCCGGTTTCAATGGATCCCCCAGAACACTGCCTCGTCGTTGTCTTAGATCTCTGCTTAGGTGACAGCTCACACACCGAATGCACATAGTGATTATACATATATATATTATATATACATACGCATGCCTTTTGGTACAGTATTTTCATCTCTTGGTCATAATTCCAAGATCCCCCAAATACCACTGTTTCTGGAGTATCTATCCTCCAGTGACTGCTCATATTGTGGCATTATGCAGTGTTAGCATCTGTCCTTGACACCCAGGTATGGAGAAAGTTTTCTATTTTTTTAGATTCTTCTCTTCCCTCTCATCATTAGATATTAAAATGTATAATAATTCTCTAATCATAATTTGTATGTAAGATATTTAACCAAATCTCATTCTGTGTTCACATGAGTTAAAAAATGTTCCATGAGGACCACTGCTAGCTTCTCTCGCTGGGTTTATGCTCGGACCTCATTCTGGTAAAGTATGACTTTAAGGTAATTCAGACAGACACATGATAAGCCAAACTCTTCTTACACATACAGCCTCACTTCACCAAAATGTAACGAGGCTATAAGGAATTAGCTTCCATTGGAGCCATCCTTGTGTGAAATCCTGCAGACCCGTAGCCTAACTTAACCACAGCTGCAACTGTGCCGTAGTCACCAGATAGAAACTCATTTTTCTCATATCACTTCATGGCTTGGATGTCTATATATAGGTATGATGCTTGGAGCCACAGAAAAGAAGCCATATCTTTCCAAGGATGCAAAGGGTTTCTCACTGCCTACCCCTTGCTGAACCCAGAGTTAATCATTAGTATTACCCCTATCCGAGCATCTTTGCTTAGGGGATTGAGGGCTGACGTTCTTGTTTTCTTTGTTGAGGGGCAATATTTTAAATATTTTGCAGGAAAATATGTTACAGCACAGGAACCTGAGCAATGATATCATACACTATTTCTTGAAATTAGCATCTTACAATGGTGGAAGAAGTTCCTTGGAAGAAGAAAAAATGAAATCATCCTCAAACTGCTAAGAATCATCTTCAAAATGTGATTTAGTTTGGAATTATGATTGTAGTCTGTTGAATAGTGTTTACCATGGTATTTCATACCCCATGGTATTTTATACTTTGGGACTATCGATTTTAGTATTATTAGATGTTTGTGAAATCACTTGCTTATTTAAATGAATTTTGAGTACTGCCTAACTGTCAGTATATGAATAAATTACGTATCATTCTACAGTAAAGGAGTGGGTTTTATTCCAAGTCTTTGCGCTCTATATGTCTTAAGATATGCACATATGTGAATGGGTGAAATGTCAAAGACAAGCAATGGGTTATATATCACTGTCCTTCAGAGTAGCCAGGTGTAATTTAGAATGTTATGGCTGAGGCATTTCTTTAATCTTGAGGTCTGACAATGCCTTAATGAATAAGATCTTTCAATTTTTTTAAATTTTTGATAAAATCTCACTATGTAACCCTGCCTGACCTGGAACTCACTATGTAGACTAGGCTAGCCTGGAATTCAGATATTCACCTGCTTCCGTCATCAGTTAAATTAGGATTAAAGGCATACGTCACCATGCCTTATTCACTTACTTTTCTTCATTGCTTCCTATGAAATCTGCCTTGATTACTGCAAGACATCTGATTTTTAAAAACCCTCCGCTGCCTCTTGTTGCTTAGTAGGATCCCTCTTATCTAGGGCTGTCTTCTTTCTCAGACCAGGAGCCAGGTGGAAGCATTTCTCTGCCTCGGTTTCAACCCACGCCCTCTCTGAGAAGAAGCGAGTCAGTCTATACTTAATGCATACCGAGAATAATGTCTGCAGAAGGGAAATCAACAGCCGGGTAGAAGGTCTGTCTTGAGCACACAGTCCTAGCGCCTGCAGATGCAGCCATGGTTCCACATGCAGAGCAGCTTTGCCAACTACATATGTGCCTGCTCTTCCTATTTGCTTTAGTCCTATATCAGCAATGCAGCGTGATGGCGTGTGGTACTCTCCTGCTCAGGTACCAGCTCATGTTACCAAGCTCCTTGGATGCTTTTAGGAGTATCCAAACATGGCTGCACAGTCTTAGGAAAACAGAAGCTGCCAGCGCCTTCAAGGTATTATTAGTCTCCCCAGTCACACCTCATTGTAGGAGCTGCAGTCTACCCAGTAACGCAGAGTGAGGTGAGAAAAAGGAAGGAGCAGATTTCAAAAGAGATGTGTGATGTGTGCTATGTGTGTATGTGGTTCCCTAGGGTAATTTTAGCTTGCTCATATTTATTCCATTGAGCAAGGCTTGACCACCTAAAATGTAAATTGTGTAGCACACATTTCCTTCAAGTTTTCCAAAACACTACTTGATATACGAGTTTTAAGAACATTTCCAGTTTGCACTACCTGGAAAGAAATAGAAATACACTTGGAAGCATCATTTCTGAAATGAGACTTCAGCTGGATTTGCCTTTTCACAGTTCTCATTATTACGCTGTAGTGAAAAACACTTGCCTGGTAATCTATCCTCTCGTGTGTATCTGTGAAGAAGCCTAGATAGGCATCATTCCAAAGACAGAGGGGATGGTTTATTATAAGAGAAAGAGAACGCAGTTGACTGCTTTGGTACAATAGGCTGAACAGGGGAAGTGTAAGGAAACAGATGTTACATGAGCGAGACCAAAAGACAGATAGAAATAAGAACTCAATGATGCAGATACAAGAGCATCTCTTTGCTTTCTTACTCTAGCAGAAATGCATCATGGGATCCTTCATAAGCACTGTGCCCATCGGAGGTATGGGTCTTTTATGATTTAATCATTTTAACTGCAAAGATTGAGTCCTAAATATGATGGGGAAATGAAACCTGACCATCAGATTCCATGGACACAATCTGTACTGATCTGCAACAGTAACGTGAGCTATCTGTACCTGGGCAGAAGAGTACCCAGTTCCAGGCTGGATGGAAACAGGACAAGAGCTGGAGGAGCCTGAGTGGAGCAAATAGAGGGTGCCAGAGGAAAGAAGAAGAGGAAAATGAAAAGCAGAAAGTCTCAGTTAACTGAGCCCTGAGGCACAGTAATACATGTTCTAAAAGTCATTGCCTCCATCTCTCCCGGGAGCATAATCGCGGAATGGTATAATTCAGAGACAGGGCAGAAAAGCAGAACTGAGTGCAACGTCAAGCCCTGGGAAGAAGTTCCAGCATGGACTCCACTTCTAATGCTAATGTTTAGTGAGCTCCAGTGCCATGTGTCAGGACCCTGCTAGCCCTGACCTTGCATGGCCTCAGCTCCTGGATGGCATCTGAAGTCTGGTAGCTTTTGTTTGCCTTCTTTCTTGCTTGTTTTTCTTCCTTTTCTTTTAAATTACTAGATTTCTTCATTTTATTTTATGTGTGAGTGTTTTGCAAGCATGTATGTACCACATGCATGCTTGATGCACATGGAGATGGTATCAGATGGTTATAAACCTCCATGTGAGAATTGGACCCAAGTCTTCTAAAGCGCAACCAGTGTTCTTAACCCATCTCTCCAGCACACTCCACCCCCCCCCCCTGCTTTTTTTGACAAGCAGGCCTGTGGGATTTCAATGCAGGGCCAAAGGAAGCTTTTCTTCTTCCTTCCTATTGGGAAGCCTCAGCAAAATGGATTTGCAGAGACTAGGCTGGGTCATGCTCAGGTCAGATGTTACCAGGCATGTCTGCGGAAAAAGAAGCACATGAGATGGTTAACATGTGGGCTCTTCATGAATAATATAGTCCCCTCTCCCCACCCATCCCACTGACTTGGTGCAGCCTCCAGAATGCTGCTGCTTATAGACACACTAACGAGTATGATTTCATTCATTCATATCCTTGGGATACTTCACAGATACACAACAGACATGGTAAGGAAAGAAGTCAGAACAGAGTCACAGATTGAAAGTTATCTTTTCATCTAAATACCTAGGGCAGCGTTATGCTTTCAGGGGAAGCCACAGAAGAAAATTTATGGCAGTTTGGGAAGTAGAGCAAAGTTAAGAAAAACTAAGATTAAATTTGAAGAAGAAAAAAAAAAAAAAAAACAGGCCTGGAGAGATGGCTGAGTGGGAAAGAACCTTGTTCTGCAAGCATGAAGACTTAAGTTTGAATCCCCAGAACCCATGTAAAAAGATAGATGCATGTTCATAACCCCAGCATCAGATCATGGAGATAGGTGGGTCCTGAGAACTCACTGGCTAAGCTAGCCTTGCTGACTGTCGAGTTCCTGGTTGAGCTAGGGACCCTGACTCAAAGTGGTAACACAAAGAGCATAGAAGATAACTGCCATCCTACCCTGGCTTCTGTGTATTTGCATACAAGCATGCACACCTACATGAACATGCATCACACACACACACACACACACACACACACACACACACACACACACACACACGTGCTTAAAAGAAAAAAGTTAAACCCTTCCTACCCTTGTTCCTTGACGATTGTTGCCTACAGTGCATACAAAGGCTCGGGTGAATTGCTTTTATTCAGGACATTTCTATTTCCAGAACACAAAAAGGAGAAACACATAAGAGGTGAATTCAGGTGTAGAGAGAAACTCCCCCTTGTTGTTTTGATCTGTTCTGTTCTTTTAGAACAGCGAGAAAACAGCTGTCAGAAATATGTCTATTGAACCGGGCGGGCCGGCCCTGATTACTCCCGGCTGAACTTGGCCTCTCATGCCTAGAGAACATGGCATCTGTGGGATGTTGTTCTGGGCAAGGAAATGTATCTCAGGGCTTGGGAGAAACTGAAAGGAGATGTGCCTGTTCAAGAGGGGCCAGCGGTGGCTCCTGATTTGCCCAAGTCTCCCAGACAGAGCTCAACATAGTTTTTAAGAAACTTCCTCATATCACACATTACATTTTTGTCAGAGTGATGCCTCTGTGCTGAGTGTGAAATGGGTATATTGACCGTCTTAAGCTGACAAAGAATTACTTATATTTTTACGTTTTCTAGAGCATAGCAGGAAAAGTTCTGGCAACTGGAAGGTCAGTTTTCTGGTGTCCGTGCTGCTAGCCTTCCTTAAGGAAATGACTAGACCTGTCTGATTTTGCTTTTATACCCATAACAAATTAATAATGACCATTCCTCCTGGGAGGCTTATGGAAAGCATGAGAATCAAATAAGTTATTATTAATTAAAGCTCTTGGAGACTTCAAAGTAATAAGCACATTTAATTGTGGGTATATATATGTGTGTGTGTGTGTGTGTGTGTGTGTGTGTGTATGTGTGTGTGTGTGTGTGTGTGTGTGTGTGTGTACGAGTTTGAGCTAAGAGCTAACATCAAGAGAAAATCTATAAGATGTATCCTTATAGCCAATATCCCCATTAATTCACTTTGACAAATATTTATTGAGAAATTATTTCTATGCTGGGCATCAGGCCAAGTCTGGGGATCAAACAGGTAGCTTTGCTCTCGGGTGCCTCAGAGTCTAAAGCCAGGAACGTCTCCAAATCTAGTGTGTGGGCCCCAAGCATGCGCACTGAGAGACATGAGCAACTTGGACCCCCTCAGACCAGACCTGCTGATAAGACTCGCATGTTAACTCCGCTCTGGGTCATTTGTGTTCACACAAAGCCAAGAAGCTCTGCTCTGGAGGTATCGATCCCCTTGCTCTCCACGGAAACCTGATAGGTTTGGCTTCCAGTGGGAATGATCTGGAAAAAGAGTAGCTGTTCCCTTTGTTTGCCCTCCACTCTTGTCAGTGGAACTTGACACTATGCCTCCCTCATCAGTGTGGCTATTTCTTCGGACTTGGAAGAGCCTCTTCTAGGAGCAGGGAGAGAGCTTCAGAGAGGCCGTAGCGGGTGAAGGAGACTTAACAGACTCTGACTGTTGAAGAAATTACAATATTCATAAGGCCTGGCTCTGCTGTTATATAAGCAGTAACAATAACTGAATAGAGGAGACTGGCAGGTTGAGCTGCCTGCGAGGTGTACATGGAGCTCCAGCGATGCAGCTTTCTGGGAGTTGTCTGTCATCCATTCTGGGGTGGGCTTTTGGTGCTTTGGCTGTCCTTGAGGCAGCCATGCTCCTGCAAGTAACCCTCCATCTCTCACCCTGTGTGCAACTTCAGTGAACTTACCAGTTCCCTAAGCCAGATGTTGATGGGATCACTGACTGGGTCCGTGTCAGTAGACTTTGCTCACATCACACAGGAAAAAAACTCACACATGAACCACTATCAAAAAGATTGTGTGTTCTATTATCACTCCTCTCGTGGTACTGACAAGTGGGTATGGGGAAGGTGGTTGGGGAACATCACCAAAACAAGTACTTGCTTTCTGTTGGTCCCATAACCACAGGTCTCATCATAAGGGGAATAAGAGATATATATTTTTTTTCCTGGAGCCATTTTGAGTGGCCATGGCCTAGGAGTTTGGCTTACCTCAAGTTCCATGATCCAATGCAGAAGCAGTTTCATCAAGAACTAGAACAAAGAAAGTTATAAATCATGGCAAGTTTAAAATACCTTGGTGGTATATCAGAGAGAGAAGTATGGTGAGATGGGGGAAGATTTTCTGTAAGTCCAAGATGATATCTAATGACATTCTTAGCTTCCAGATTGATAAGCGCTAGTAGTCTGCTAAATTAATGGATCCCAAAAGGTTTTAATCTATTAGTCACAAAATGTTAGTACCGGCACAGAGGTGGGCTAGGAATGGTTGCTCTGGAGGGCTAGAACTAGCCCAGGCTAAGGTAGCTAGCCTTTGCACCCACAGCATTCCTGTCTCTCCACAGCACTGACATTCTAATCAGATAATCGGTCTCTGCAGACACAGCTTCTTCAGGAGATTTTGTTCGTACCTCCCATGGGTATGTTCCCCAGGGTGTTTCCTACAGGAGACAAAGCTGGTATCTCCGGTAGAGACTCACACTGGAGGACTTTCTTTGAGTTTCCTTCTCTCAAGGAATCCCCCAGGGTGGCCAGCCTCATAGTTACTGCTAAAAACAGGTGACTACATTTTAACCATTGTAATAAAGTCATCCAGCTGTAGCTTGGCAACTGTTTTTATCTGCTTGGTACAGAATTCTCAATATTGTAGACAGGGCAACTTAATAATTCTCATGGATTTGGAGGTCAGAAAGCCAAAATCAGCATGTCAGGACAGCCAAGCCTTGGTAAGAATCACCTTCTAATTTGTAACCAGCTGGCCTTCTTAGTGTGTTCACTCGGAAAAATGCTTATCAGTCGTTTATGACAAGGATGCCAATCCCATTGGATTATGGCTCCACCCTTATAAACTCTTTAACCTTAATCGTTTCCAGATACATTAAGATATTCAATTATCTAATTACATTAGATATTAGCGCTTAAGTGTATGAACTGGTGTGAGACACAATTCAGTCTTGAACCGTAATTTTTTTATAGAAGTTATTTCAAGTTTGAGCCTTGTACTTCCTGGATCCAGGACCTTGAAGCTACCAATTCTACCCAAACAATGAACTCTGCTTATTCTACTGACCAGTTTTAAGAGAGTGCCAAAATATTTTAAGAATAAGACAGCCTGCCAGTCTCCTCTACCCAGTTATTGTTACTGCTTATATAACAGCAGAGCCAGGCCTTATGAATATTGTAATTTCTTTAACAGCCAGAGTCTGCTAAGTCTCCTTCACCAGCTATGGCCTCACTGAAGCTCCCTCCCTGCTCCCAGGAGAGGCTCTTCCAAGTCTGAGGAAATAGCCACACTGATGAGGGAGGCATAGTGTCAAGTTCCACTGACAAGAGTGGAAGACAAAAAAAAAATCTTATTTTAATATTTAAATCAAAAGACTATCTTAATCTGATTCGTTTTTATGACCTATAATATGATGCATGTAAATTCAATTTAAAATACTATCTAATTAAGGCAAGTTATTTCAATGCTCTTATTAACTGTAAGTTTGGGGTTACATTTATCCTTACTGTAAGCCACATAGATGAATTGACCGGTGTAAATATACAAATGCATGCTACTCTCTCTTCTTAATTATTCCTATTTATTCACGTGCAAGTCTGCATCAATGGCCTAAATAGGATTTTTCTGAAACACTCCTGACTTTTTGCAGGGTTTTTGTTGTTTTTAGCACTTTTAGATCATAATGGGTTTTTTAATCCAGTTCTCGAGAGCATTTTATCAAATCCCTAAGAATCTTGTCTCATAACAAACAACTTTCACAAATGATATGAGCAGATCATTTCTAAGCTACATTCTCTTCTTGCCATGATGTTTTCTATGTAATTACAGTGCCATATGACAATCAGACACTGGTACAATCCACCCACCTTACTTGATTCTCGCAGTTTCTACAGGAACCAAAGTGTCTGTTGTTCAGTTTTATGCATTTTAACATGAAGGCAGATTTGTACCAACGCTAACACTGAAAGTATAGTTTATTAGTTTATTCAACACAGTAATGAGTCTCTGTATTAATAGTGTCATGCAAAATTTAATTGCTCTTCATGGGTAGTGTGAATAAAATTAATTAATTTGGGGGAGAAAGTTGTTTTGTGCTGTTCTTTTATAGCCCCACCCACTTTTCCCCCTAACTCCAGTCTCATGCCCTAGCATTCACCAATCTGTTCTATCTACTGTTTGACCATCTCAAGAGTTAAAAATGGGATTATATAGTATGTGTGGGGTTTTATTTTCTTTTAGTGTTTTTTATTTTATATTACAAATGTGTGTGGTGTGTGTTGAGGTTTTATTTTCTTTTAATGTTTTTTTATTTTATATTACAAATGTGGTGTGTGTGTGTGTGTGTGTGTGTGTGTGTGTGTGTGTGTGTGTGTGTGTGTGTTTTGCTTGTGAGAGTGTGTACCCATGAAGGGAGGTATTGGATCCCCTGGAACTGGAGTTACAGGCAGCTATAAGTCACCTTGGTTGGGTGCCAGGACTCATTCTTGGGTCCTCTGATAAATCAGTAAGGACTCTTAACTCCTGAGTCATCTCTCTAGCCCTGATTTTTTTTAAAACTAGTTTTATAATTCAGTATAATTCCCTTCAGATCCATCCCATCATGTTTTAATCTACATCCTTGTTAGAACTGCTGGGTGGTAATCCTTGGGATAATGGTGCCCTGTGGGGATATATAGTGCACCTAATAAAGATTGCCTGAAGATCAGAGGACAGCGCCAGTCACAGAGTTAGCCACAGATGTCGGTACAGTGGTGTCACAGGCCTCTAATCTTAGCACTCATGAGGCAGAGGCAGAGAACCCTCTGAATCTCTGTGAGTTCAAGGCCACACTGGGATACATGAGATTGATCCTGTCCAGGAGAGAAACAGAGCCAGGCAGTGGCAGCACACACCATTAATCTCAACACCTGGGATCCCATGCCTCTCCTCCATGTACTTGGAAGCACTCTCACCTTTAATCCCAGCAGTAGGAAGTTTGAAACAGGAAGTGGTATGGGTGGACAGAGAAAAGAATATAAGGTGGGAAGAAACAGGATCTTTCCTTTCCGGCTGAGGAGTTGGCAAGATGGCTGTGGCTTGTTCCTCTGTCTCTCTGGTCTTTTAGCATTTGCTCCAATATCTGACTCCGAGTTTTATTATTAATATCAATTAGAATTCGTGTAATAGTTCCCAGTAACTGTCATAGGAATATGAGATGATCGGATCACATTTAAGAAATTCTCTCTGCTTCCTGCATGATCAATAATTGGGAAGTTAGTAGAAAAGGACGCAAAAGGAACAGTGGTACCCAAGCATCACAATGACCTAAACCAAAGCAGACACTAGGAGAGTAAAATAAACTACCTTGTCTCCTCCAGAAAGTCAGGGGTATCTGAACAACACAAACTATGGAAACCATTAGAATTTGGAAACTAATTGGATGCCTTGAAGGGAGGGCTGAGTAACTTCAGGGAAGTTTTAATAGCAACAGCTCCTGGTCGCTAACCACCAAGCTACTCTTCCGGTCAGTTATTTACATCTATTCTCTCATTCACTTCCGAACTAACTGGGAAATGCTGTTTTTATGAAAGACTAAGGCAAAGCAAAGCTCCGTGCTTGACTCCAAGATTTCCAGCTGCTAACTGACAAACCCGGTTTTTCTGGCTTTCTTTAGGTCTTTACTAGGCAACCTGTGAGTAGAGCCCACTTGTTTAGCTTTATTCTGTATTTTTAAGAAAACAATTTAAACAAAAAATATTTCAAAATGATTGTGTTGGAGTATTAGGATTGGAAGTTACTTTTGCTGCATGTAGATCTCATATTTTCCATGTTTCCTCCCGTGAGCACATACGGTACCCATAATCTAAAGAAATTTATAGTTTCATTTGAATAATAAAGTAATACTCTCTGAGAAAGCAAGCATAGCCTTGGGAATCTAAATTTATGCATGTTCTTTGGCAGGGAAGAAACTGTGTTCAGCAGTCAGGCTTATGAGTGCAAGCCAAGCCCGAGGATATTCCCAGGAAATGTCTTGGCATGCAGAGCCCTGGGCGGGTGCTCATCCAAATCTGCCTCCACTCAGCCATTTCTGTTACCTTGAGCTTCTCATCATTTCATTGGCTCACAGAGACCACTGGGTTTTGCTTTGTTGGGTTTTGTTATTACTGCTATTTTATCAGTAATAATTTCAGGCAGTGAACTGAAAATTCCAGCAAGTTCATCCTCTGCCAACACCTCATAAACTCTCGGGATAATAGCATCATGAATATGTATGTCTTCTTATTGTCACCGCTTTGTGGAATGACAGTTCCAGCTCAGGTGACTGTATTCATTTCCCTGTCACTGCTCAATCTGCTTTAGCTCGACCCTGTATATCCTGCCTAGGGACTCTCAGTCTGCGTTCCACACACCCTAGAGCAGATTTGCTTACATCTCTATCATGTAGGTGGAATATCCCTCCAGAAAATGCTCATTCTCCCTGCTCCTGTACAGTAGAGATATAGGGAGCTGTTTATTCTCCCATCTACTCATCAGTAAATCCTCACGAAGTCATACCATGTACCAGGAATGGCGCCACGTGAGTAAGATGCGTTTCTTATTCTCAAGTCCACGTGAGAGGCAGATGCAGGAACAAACCTAACTGTTACTGAACCATGGATGGTGCCGGGAAAGCCAATCTCGAGGACATGTACAATGACGTGGAAGTGAGGAAAAAGTGATCAGAGCAGATTACAGACCATTCAGAGCTATCAGGGAAAAGGAGTGTAAGACAAGAAGGGACGAGAGATAATAATGGTGGCTCAGTGCTGATGAATTTGAATGTGTCAGCCAGACTCTTGGGGGATTAACAGTGTAGCCCAGGTTTATAGAGGCCCAAACTAGAAGTGAAGAAGTGGTTGTGTAGAAGGAAAAAAAATTTTAAAAATATGCATACAATCAAAATGGAAGGAAATAGTGCATGGTTGTCTTAGTTAGTTTTCCATCATCCTGAAAAAACACCATAACCAAGGCAATCTATATAAGAAAGTATTTAATTGTGGGGCTCGTGGTCACAGGTCTTACATCTTCATCCACAATCTGGAGGCAGAGAGACAATTTAAAAAAAAAAAAAAAAAAAAAAAGCCTGAGAATACCACACAGGATATTGTAACCTCAAAACCTATTCCAGTGGCACACCTCCAACAAGGCCAGGCCCCCTAATCCTTCCCAGCTGGGAACCAAGCATTCAAATATATGAGTCTAAGGGGGGCCATTCTTATTCAAAGTACAATGATCACAGAAAAAGTGTGTTCCCTTGGAAAAATGAGAGGTGATATCAAGGTGGTGGGGGGGGGGGGCAGGGAGGTGAGAACCCATAAGAGAAATTTTTATAGATTATTTTAGAAAAATTTAATCCATTTAAATATGGCATCTTTCCATCCAGGCTCTAATTGTTTCTTTTCAAATATTCAGAACTTCTTCAGGTCACAATAAATTTAAATCATTTTCTTTGCATATATCACTTATTTCTCTGGTCAGTACCGACAGGTCTGTCTTTTGCTATTTTATTTCCCCTGTTGCTACAGCAAATGGGTCCTTTTACGGTCTCATTTTCTTACCGGTTGTAGTAGTTAGAACCCTTCTTATTGCAAAGGACAGAAAATGCAACTTGAATTAGCATAAACAAATAATAGCACATATTTGAGTACTTCCTGATATATTGATATAAGTATTTGATATGTACAAACCTCGAATTCATTTAAGTAAAAACAAATGACGTATTGTCTCCTGTGGCTGAAAAAGTGAGTCATATGTCTGTGTCACATGACATAAGTGAATCTAGCCCCTCAAAGAAGCAGTAGCTGGGTTAAGTTAGTCCCCATCCTTTGGCTCCATAGTGGCAAAAAGCAGTTCCCACTCTGGGTACTGTGAGATCTGTGGCCCAGCAAGGCAAGGAGGAGGCTGCTTCAAACAAAGATTAAAGGGTTTTCTTAGCCCAATTTAAGATATGCCAATCTTTAAATATTCATCGTTGCTAGGCGAGCATGAGGCTTTAATTGGCTAAACATCATTTTTAAAACATCTCTCACTTATACAGGGAGACTTATGCACCACTAAAGAAATCTGTAAGAAGTTATAGAAATGGAACATAAGAAGCAAATGCCAAAAACCAACTACTACCCCCTTTATTGGTAGGTTAAAAACCACACACACACACCATTAACAACCAAACAACTTAGACAGCTTTAAACTACTTTAATTTGAATATTGTACTGTTCCTGGAGTTGGCAGAGTCAGAGCCTGGGCTCGGGCAGTCCTTGCATACCAGACTCAGACATATCCTCAGCAAACCAGGAAAAAGTAAAAGTAGAGAACAGAAATGTATTTGATGTGATCACATCAAGAAGAACAAAGGTGGTTCTGTGATGTCTTTTGGGTCTTGACGTGAGGTGAGGTCCGAGTTTAAACAGAGGACGGTAAGTAAACAGCCCTGGTGAAGATAGAGTGTGCCCGCTCCACCCCCAGCCAGCCACTAAGCCATCCCGGTCTCAGCTCCAGGATCTCAGGCACAGCAGCCTGACAAGTTGTCAGAACTGGATGGAGACAAACCCCCTCCCTCATCAGGCTGGCAATGGCCTTCAGCCTTTTCCTTCTCCCAGCATGAGATTCTTTTGGGAAATTCCACTCTCCTGGGACCCATTATCCCACAGTCTGAAAGTCAAAGGGAGGGACACTAATGTCTCTCCTTAGAATATCTGCACTCCAGCTAGGGTGGTTACAGTGTTCAATGGATTAGACTAGTCATCCTAAATTTCAAATAAAAACACTCTGCTATTCCTACTGATTCTGGGCCTGCCTGGTGCCTGACTCTTGGCCAACAGACAAAATCAACTTGATACAAAGGCTTGAAGATGTTTCGAATTCCCTACTGTTCCTCTACTTGAACTTGGCTACCACCAGGACAGTAAACTTGAGTCGGCCTTTTGCAGAAATAAAGACCACATAGGGAAAGCCAAGCTGTGCATGTCAGAGCTCTCCTAGATCAGCCAGTCCCCAGTTGGCCTGTGAACTAAGCACAGATGCTTGCCAAGATCAGCCAAGCGTGGTGCAGAGTAGCACAGAACCCAGCCACAGATTCAGGAAAAGTAAGAAATAGCTGTCACCTGTCACTAAGTTTTAGGGTTTACAAAGCACCAGTCAGAATCTAAAGGAGGTTAATAAAACGATTATCAAAAGTAGCTAAGCCTAAGATACTCACAGGTTGTTTTGTTGATTGAGAACAGAGGAAGAGAGGAGACACGTGACTGCTGCCTATATAGATTGCTGCCGTGGGCACACTGACAGCCTAAGGCCTTCAAGTAGTAAAGGCTAGAAGAAAAGAAGAAAGTGGTTGGCAAATCAATCAATCTTCAAGTTTCCATTCAGACATTGTTGAAACACTGTTAGGTGGTATGTTATAATCTGGATAAAGACAAAGAAAACTGAAGGGGATTAATGACAAAGAATATGTAGGGGATTATGTTGTTTCATTGTAAATAACTGTCCCACCCACTGGTTTAATAAAAAGCGCTGATTGGCCAAAGGGAGAGAGGAAGTGTGGGTGGGACTACCAGACTAGAAGACTCTAGGAACAGGCAGGACAGAACACAACACCAGAGAGAAGCCAGAAGATGCAGAGGACAACTATGCTGCTCTGAGAAAAGGTACAGAGCCACATGGCTGAACAGGATAAGAGTCATGGGTTAGATTAAGGGTAAAGAGTTAGCAAGTTATATGCCTGGGCCTTAGGTCGATCAGCCTAAAACTTGTAAGCATCTGTGTGTCTCTGCGGATCTGTGGGTCTGCAGACCTAAACCTTTAGGCTAGGCCCGAAATTCCGGGCCAGAAACCTACTACTACAGGCATAGGGCTGGGGCTAGGAATGGGGTTGGGGATGGAGCTGAGTGGTAGAGCTCTTGAATAGTATGTGTGAGACTCTGAGTATGGTCTCCATTACTATTCCATATATACCATGTGTGCAAGTATATGGTATTATAGATAAAGAGTGTGTGTCTACACACTGGGAACATAACATCCTTCTAACATAAAATGTGCATTGTAACCATCCTCCTATATGACCAAGGATGTACTACAGGGTACAAGAACTAAATGGGGTAGAAAGTAGAAATACAGTTACAGGGTACAGGAAAAATGTAGGAGAGATGCCAACCCAATTTACTACCTAGAAAAAAATGGAATTCTTAGATGTTTGGAAGCTTGCACGGTTTGCCAAAAGTCTGGGTAATAGTATAAACTGTTTCACAAAACATACAAGAAAAGTCAATTCACTCAAGCTATTCACTAAAATGAACTGGCAGAGCATTAGTCGGTCACCTGACTTTTACTTGCACTTGGTTTGGGCTCAGTCAGAAGCATTTGGGTCTTAGTTTGCTCTTTTTATAAAGTAACGTCAGTAGCTAATCTCCAATATTTACTCTGCTTCTATAATCTTCTAATTCCTTCTGAGAAAAAAGAGCCCTCCATAAAGAAGAAATGCAGATCCTGGGGACTCTTGTCTGCAGAAAATCCATTCCTCACCAAGGAACTATCAGAGGGGAGAAAAGGACATCGAAGTGTCATTTCTAAGTTGAGGGCAAGGGAGCTACATGCATCAGGTTTCCACTCACAATGAAAAGAATGATCTCTGGGCTGTTAACTTTTTCCAGAAACATTTCAAATCTCCCAAGAATAATGAGGTCAAAGACAACTTTTCTGACTCTGAGGGAAAAAAAAAAAAGGATCAAATAAATACTTCTTTGATGACATAGAAGTGATAGTGCCATGTCAACTGCCATCACTCTCTTAATATATGAAACTTATCAAGGCATCAACAAGCCTCTAACATCTACCACCATTCAAACAGCATGCCTGCTTCCCTATGGGGAAATAGCCTGCCTTTGCTGTGTGTGCAGGAAACCAGCTCCCCAGATCATCTTTCTCTGTCCTCACTACATATTACTAAGGTTGGCCAATGGGACACTTCGAAGACTTCAAAATTTATGGATTCTTCCTAAGTGTTTCTCGTTAACTTCTTCCTTCCCCTAGAGAAATGTCTGTGGGTTTCCATGAATACTACATGTTTCTAAAGCCTGATGCTTCAATCCCAAATCTCTGTGTGAGAATGCTCACTAACACTACTAGAAAACCATCTTGCTTTTAAGCTACTGGTGGCAGATCAAAATCCTGACTGACACCCTGGCAGAACCAGTCTTAGGCATGAGTCACAGAGTAGGGATGCCTTTCACTTCCTGTCCTCTAACATGCTGCTTCCTCTGCATCATTTTTTTTCTGCTCATCACAACTCACTGTATAGCCCAGGCTACCCCAATCTCTTCCTGTCTCTGTCTCCCAGTGCTAGAATTACAGATATGCCATACCACATCCAGGGTTTTTTTGTCACTTTTTAAAATTTGAAAGAGTAGTATCAGTCTAAATCATATTTTACTGAATTAGTGTGGCTATGGAAAAGCTTGGGAGTATATTTAGTTTGTGTATTAAGTATGGGTTTTAGTTTAAGATTTCTGCTTTTCACTTCCTGTTTGTTTCTGAGAAGGGCAGGTTAAAGCCATATTAGGATTAAAGGGGAGAATGAGAACTTAATTTAATCAAATGACAAAAAGAGAGAAAAAGAGAAGTGTGTGTGTGTGTGTGTGTGTGTGTGTGTGTGTGTGTGTGTGTGTGTGTGGTTTATGTACATATGTGTGTCCACTGTCCACATCTATGTGTCCATGAACACACGGTCATAGGCTAGATGAGGACATCAGGTGTTCTACTCTATCACTCTCCACCTTACACCTTTGAGACAGGGTCTCTGACTGAAACTGAAGCTGTGCTGGAAGCCAGCAAACCCCAGAGATCCTCCTGTCTCTACCTCCCACAGCACTACCATGCCCATCTTGTGGGTGCTAGGCATTTAATCTTAGATCCTCAGACTTCTTCAACACTTCCTCTTACCATTGAGCCATTCTACCCCAGCCAACGTGATAAACCTCTTAAGGAACTCTAGGATAACAACTAAAAATTCACCTTAACAATCCACCTCATCTATTCAGGAATGATGTCACAAATGTATCTTAGGCTTCTCTGTGTGTAAAGAGTGGAACAAAAAAGTTGTTAGTACTGTTCAGTGATAATAGTGCCTGAGTGTGGCACTTCACAGGCTCATATATTTGAATGCTTAGTTGATGTGGGAATGTCTTTCTGTATGCTGTGAATATCATTCTTTAAATAAAGGAGCTGTTTTGGCCCTTGGTGAGCATTGTAAAAGAAGTAGGTAGGGAATTGAGCATAGGTAGGAAAAGAAGGGCAGAGTCGGGAGACATTAGAAGCAGACACCCAAAGAAGCAACATGTAAGGAACACAGATGAGCCCCAAGCCACGTGGAAGGATAGATTCAGGGAAATGGGTTAAATTAAGATGAAATAGCTAGCTAATAAAGTGCCTGAGGCCAAAGAGTATGAAGTTAATATAAGCATCTGAGTATTTCTTTGGGACTTTGGGATTGGTGGTTCAGATAAGCGGCTGGCAGGAAGGTCCAAACTATGGGGCTAGTCCGGGCCAGAAATCTAAGGTTACATTTAGTCATCAAGAAATGGCACTACTTGAGAAGGATTAGGAGGTGTGGCTTTGTTGGAGAAAGTGTGTCGCTGGGAGTGGGCTTTGGAGTTTCAAAAGCTCAGCTTCTCCTGTGTCACTGTCCTCTTTCTACCTGTGGCTCCAGATGTAGCTTCTCAGTTACCTTTCTATCACCATGTCTGCCTACCTGTCACCATGCTCGCTGCCATGATGATCATGGGCTGAACCTCTGAAAAATGTAAGCAAGCCCCAATTGAACGTTTTCCCTTCTAAGATTTTCTGTGGTCACGATGCCTCTTCACAGCAATAGAATCCTGGCTAACATTCTGAGAATACGTCCTTAGGAAATTCAGTGATGCATTGAACAAGAGAAGGATCCTTTGGTGAATGCTATATAATTGTTTACTATTGCTGTTAAATATCAAATACCTCATAGTCAATTACCTATGCCTGTTAATTTTTTTAGGATAGGCACAATTGTACCCACTTTAAATAAAAGTAAACTGAGGCTCAAAGAACTTAAAGACTACTCCCCCTACACCCCCACATCCCTTTTTACCCCTTCCCCCAGCTCCCATTTCATTCCTTATGATATGATTGAGCATCTTTTAGGTATATGTCCAAGATTAGTATAACTGGATCTTGAGGTAGATTGATTCCCAATTTTCTGAGAAACCACCATATTGATTTCCAAAGTGGATGTACAAGTTCGCACTCCCGTTAGTAACTGGGGAGTGTTCCCCTTACTTCGCAACCTCTCCAGCATAAGCTGCCATCAGTGTTTTTGATCTTAGCCATTCTGACAGGTGTAAGATGACATCTCAGAGTCATTTTGATTTGCTTTTTCCTAGTAACTAAGGATGTTGAGAAATTTCTTAAATGCCTTTTGGTCATTTGAGATTCTTGAGAGTTCTGTTTAGAAGTGTACCCCATTTTTAATTTTATTATTTGGTATTTTGAAGTCTAGTTTCTTGAGTTCTTCATATATTTTAGAGAACGGCCCTCTGTCCGATGTAAGACTGGTAAAGATCTTTCGCCATTCTGTAGGCTGTTGTTCTGTCTTATTGACTGTGTCCTTTGCACTACAGAAGCTTCTCAGTTTCAGGAGGTCCCACTTACTGTCAATCTTAGTGTCTATGCTACTGGTGTTATAGTCAGGAAGTAGTCTCCTGTGCCAATGCATTCAAGGCCATTCCCACTTTCTCTTCTATCGGGTTCAGTGTAACTGGGTTTATGTTGAGGGCTTTGATCCACTTGGGCTTGAGTTTTGTGCAAGGTGATAGATATGGATCTATTTGCATTTTTCTACCTGTCAACATCCAATTGCACCAGCACCTTTTGTTAAGGATGCTTTCTCTTTTCCATTCTATTATTTTGGGTTCTTTGTCAAAACCAAGTATTCATAAGTGTGTTGATTAATGTCAAGGTCTTTGATTTGATTCCATTGATCTACATATCTGTTTTTTATGCCAATACCAATGGGTTTGTAGGCTTTCTGTAGTTTGTGTTGTTGTTATGCCATGGTGTCTGAGAAAAGAGAGGGGGTTATTCCAATTTTTTGCTTTGTGACTCAGTATGTGGTTACTTTTAGAAAGGTTCCGTGAGGAGCTGAGGAGAAAGTATATTGGTTTATTCTTTTGTGTTTGGATAAAATGTTCTGTAGATGTCTGTTAAGCATATTTGAGTCATAACATCTGTTAGTTCCCTTATTTCTCTGTTGAGCTTCTGTCTGACAGACCTGCCATTGATGAGAGTGGAGTATTGAAGTTTCCCACTATTAGTGTGTGGGGTTTGATATGTGATTTAAGTTTGTAATGTTTCTTTTACAAATGTGGGTGTCCTTTTATTTGGGGCATAAATGTTTAGAATTGAGACTTTGGGTGAATTTTTCCTGTGATGAATATGAAATGTTCTTCTTCATCTCTTTTGATTAATTTTAGTTTGAAGTCTATTTTGCTAAATATTAGGATAGCTACACCAGCTTGTTCTTAGGACCATTTGATTGGAAAATCTTTTCCTAAACCTTTACTCTGAGATAATGTCTGTCTTTGAAGTTCAGGTGTGTTTCTAGTACGCAGCAGAAGGGTGGGTCCTATTTCCATATCCATTCTGTTAGCCTGTGACTTTTTATAGGAGAATTGAGTCCATTGATTTTAAGAGATAATAATAGCCAGTGACTCTTAATTTCTGTTATATTTTTGTGGTTGATGGTGGTAATGATACTGTGTGTGTGTGTATGTGTAAGTGTGTGTGTGTATGTGTGTCTATGTGTGTGTGTATGTCTGTGTGTTTCCCTTCTTTGGGATTTGCAAGATTATCTATTGCCTGTGTTTTGGTGGGTGCAGGTAACCTCCTTGGGTTGGAGTTTTCTTTCTAATACTTTCTGTAGGGCTGGATTTGTGGATAGCTGTTATTTATATCTGGTTTTATCATGATATATCTTGTTTTCTCCATCTACAGTGATTGAAAGCTTTCTGGGTATAGTAGTCTGGTCTGGCATCCATGGTCTCTTACTGTTTGCAAAACGTTTGTTCAGGACGTTCTGACCTTGAGAGTCTCCAGCGAGAAGATTCACGCAATTCTGATAGGTCTGCCTTTATATGTTACTTGGCCATTTTCCTTTGTAGCTCTTAATATTCTTTCTTTATTCTGTTTGTTAGTGTTTTGATTATTATGCAGTGAGGTTTTGTTTTGTTTTTGTCTAGTCTATTTGATGCTCTGAAAGCTTCATGTACCTTCATAGGCATTTCCTTCTTTAGGTCGGAAAAGTTTCCTTCTTTGAGCTGGAATTCTTCTTCTTCTATCCCTATTATTCTTAGGTTTGGTCTTTCCATGGTGTCCCAGATTTCCTAGATGTTCTGTGCTTTTAAAAACAAAATGGGATTTAACATTTTCTTTGATGGATGAATCTACTTCCTCTAATATGTTGTCAACACCTGAGATTCTTCCTTTTGTCTCTTGTGTTCTATTAGTGACGCTTGCAGCTAGTTCCTGTTCGGTTACCCAGATTTTCCATTTCCAAGATCCCCTTTTTGCCTCTGTTTCTTTATTGCCTCTGTTTTAATTTTCAAATCTTGAACTGTTTCTTTCAACTGTTTGATTTTCTTGGCTTTCCTGGTTTTCTTTAAGGGATTTATTGATTTTTTTTTCAATTTTTTTTTTGTTTATTTCATTTCCTCTTTAAGGACCTCTACCATTTTCATAAAGCTATTTCTAAGGTTGTCTTCTTCTGCTTTGTCTGCATTGGGATGTTGAGGTCTTACCCCGGGTTCTGGGGGTGCTGTATTTACCTTAATGTTGTTGCATTATATTCTTACACTGTTGTTTACTCATCTAGGTTTGGGGTAATTATAGGAACTGGTGTTGATTCTTGTGATAACTTCGCTAGATAAGTCTTTTGTTCCTTTATTGTCTGTTTCTTTTATTGCCTTTTGGCCTGAATGGCCAAGGATTCTTGTGACTGGCTGGTCCTCAGATCCAGTAGGCTTGTCTCAGCTGAGGTTTGTGGGGTTTGGGGGTGCCTAAATGCAGCCTATTCTACAGCTCTTCTGGCTTGTGTGGGCTTTACATGTGCCTATGGAGTCCTACTGGTGTGGGTTATGCCTGTTCTTCCAGCTGGAGTAGATGGTACTTGTATAGGGGCTGCTGATGTTGCAGTGGATGGCTGGCCAATGGGAGGATGATGGGGTCCATGGGTTTGGGAGGCAGAGTGGATTGTAGAGGCTACAGAGTCCAGTGGATGTTGGAGGGGAGAGGTTACAGCCTGACAGTAGGTCTCTCACCTGTTGGCAGGCACTAGAGACTGCTCCAGAGTGGTGGAAAGCCACCAGAGCTGAGGGCAGGATCTAGCTGCCTTGCTGGGACCTAGATAAGAGAGGAAGGGGCACAGGACAGATAGGAGCCTTCAGTGCAAAAAAATGCCAAATAAGTGAGAAATAAACAAAGTGAGGGCAATGAAAAGAACATAGGAAGAGAACCACAGCCCTAAAACAGCTATTTTTGTCTGTGTGGGCAGCTGATCCAGAAGTCAAATGCCAATGGCCATTGTGCACAAAACCGTGCTTGCACTTTTGGGAAACTGGCATCTAGTGTGTAACCTGAATGGAGGGAGAGTTATCTAAAGAAATATTAATTTAATAATACTTCAAGATGAAGACAATCTAAATAGCCAAAACTACAGTAGAATGGTAAATGGTGATGTTTTATAATATTGATAATAACAGTATTACTAGCAAAATTTACTGAAAGCTTATACTACAGCATACGCTGTGTGCTGCGCTGCAGATATACTAGCCACACTTGAGGGAAGTACTACCACCTCCTGTTTACACATAAATAAACTGAGTCATAGAAACTGCCCTGTCCCCATTCCTGGAAAGAGACAGCAACCAGGAATAAGTGTCTAGTGGGGAAGGGGGGTATACTTTGCTAGTACTGCCCATCACTGTGACAAATGTCTGAGATAATCTAGCTAAGAGGAAGGATTTATTTGGTCTCCCAATTTCAGAAGCCTCAACCCTCAGTTGATCAGTCTTATTGCTTGTGTCTGTGGCAGCACAGCACAGCATTGTGTAAGACTTTCCTAGGGAGACAAGAGGCAAGAATCTATTCATCCCAGGTAGGGAACCAGTGACAGACAAGAGTAACCGTGACACCAGACCAACTTCGCAAACCAGTAAGTTTTTAGAGGTTGTTTACTGAAGCATAGGAAAAGGTTACTTACAAGAATATGGGATGGGGGTGCTTACAGTAATATAGAAGGAGGGTTGCTTTCAGTAATATGAGAAAGGGGGGTTACAGTAAAGGGGGTTTCTTACAGGAGGAACCACTCAATAGCAGTTGTATCACTGAAAAGCCCACCCCAAAATGAAGCTCTTGAAAACTACAGTCTTGAACCATCTGCAGACCTTCCAGGTGCTCTGTAAGTCTGAGCGTTTCCTGGAGCAGCTTGCTGGTGAAAGCCTCCTTCCTCAGCAACTGTTTGCTCTTTCTATAACATTGTGAACTTTTAAAGTTTAAGCTTTCTGGACGTTTCTCATGAGCCTCCCCATCCTTCTCGGATGGAGTGCTCCAACTTAGAAATTCCCCAGCTTTAAGAGGCCTCCCCTAGGGTGGCATGTTTCAATTGAGGGGGAGACTACATAATACAAGAGCGGGTTGCAAGGAAGGCTAAAGGGCCCACATTGGTCAGGAATCAGAGAAAATGGACTGGAGCAGACACCAGCTTCAAACTCCAGCGACTCAGCTTGCTTCTGCGAGGCCTCACCTCGTAAGATTCTACCACTTCCCAAGGGCCCACCAGGCTGAGGAGGGAGCCTATAACTGTTGTTAAACTGGTTCTCAACCATCAGAATGCTGTGACCCTTTAATACAGTCTCTCACGTGGTGACCCCCAACCATAAAATTATTTTCATTGTTACTTCATGCTGTACTTTTGCCACTGTTATGAATTGTACTGTAAGTACAGAGGACATCTGATATGTGACCCATGTGAAAGGTTCATTCAACTCCCAGAAGGGTCATGACCCTTAAGTTGAGAGCTGCTGCTTCAACATAAGAACCCTTGGGGAACATTCTGGATTCAAACCATCACATTCTTCAAACATTGCCCCCATCACAGATTCCTCAATTAATGTACCCCATTTCCATTGTGAAATTTGATCTATCAAAGGTGAAGTTCACTGTATTATTTACTTAATCAAGGCTTTCTCTCATCCTGCATAAGCTGTGCTTATTTTATATAAAATAATACATTTTAGACACAGCCTATACTCAAGTCAAGTCATAGACAAGACTCTTCCTAGGCTGGTGAGAACATACCGATGATATTTAGACATCTAAGTTATTTTCTGGACCCACATGATTAAACTCACTTCTTAAAATTGCTGTGCAAAGTGAATGAGAGGCAGTGGAGACTAGAGGACATGGCCTTGATCTAACTTGGTGTCATAGTCACTGTTGTATTGCTGTGAAGAGACACCATGACCAAAGCAACTCGTAACGGGGGGGGGGGGGGGGGGGGGGGAATCATTATGATGAGACTATGGATGCTGGAAGGCAGACATAATACTGCAGAAGTTGCTGAGAACTTCACATACTGATTCAAAAGCAGCAAGGAAAGAGAGAGGAGAGAGAGGAGAGAGAGAGAAACTGGGCCTGGTGTGGGCTTTCGAAACCTCAAAACTTACTGAAAGCAACATACTTCTTCCAAAATAGACATGCTTCCGAATGGAACTCACTATGTAAAGCAGGTTAACTTCTAATTCATACAGATCCACCTGCTCCTGCTTCCCAAGTGCTGAGTTTAAAGACATGTGCCACCATGCCTGGCTCATATAATTTTTCTTATTTTTCCCAAGTACTATCTTTCCTCAATGAGAACATGTTTTAACACAGTAATAGTCTTCTTTATGATGAGATCATAAAGGTCAAGCACTAATCCTGATGCCCTTTAAAAAGCTCAATGTAAGGACTACTCAATCACCACAGGGCTCTTGTGTTGTACTGGGGCGCCATCTGCTGTGTGTAAATGTCTTGGACACACTACTACAGAATGAGTTTCCAGAATGTCTCATTCCAGGTAAAGAGTCCATTTCCTTAATCGTGGTTGTTCTGGACCTCTCCCTAGGGCCATATTTGAAATCAATTCCTATCATAGCTGCCACTAATGTGTATTTGTTTGTCGATAGAAAAATAAAGTTACTGTTTAATGAGGAGTAAGAAAGAGCTGTCCTAGCCAAACGGTGTCAGAGAACAGCCAGCCCCCTGCTGGCCGAATCGGGGAGGCTTGTCCTAGGTCTAACCCTGCAGTTCCCCACATCTTTCTTGAGGATGTGAAAAGTGACCTCCAGATAGCCTGCAATGCCCAGAGCACAGCAATTGGCAAGTGGAAAGAACGTGGCTAAAGGCCCTCCTATTGGGGAAAGAACCGGACTAGATCCAGAGTTGACATGATCAGGACCACCCAGACAAAGCCCAGGAATGCCAGTCTCCAAATTCACTG
Organism: Phyllotis vaccarum; assembly: GCA_033318265.1. Classification (NCBI taxonomy): domain Eukaryota; kingdom Metazoa; phylum Chordata; class Mammalia; order Rodentia; family Cricetidae; genus Phyllotis; species Phyllotis vaccarum. Next base: position 77,573,007 of record JARWLC010000012.1, read on the forward strand.
TGCCAACTGCCAAGGTCATGCTGCCCCTGTTTGTGGTGACAGAAAGCAACTACACACACAAAGAAGTTTAATTACAGGCATCTGGATGCACTGTTTCAATCGATGAAATATAAAAACTCACAGATTACCACATAAAGATTTCATTAACTAGATTATATGCCATGGTTACTAATCATATCAACGTTACAAAATTAAAATAGCAAAGATAAACTATCAAGACCAGCCTTTTAACAAATCACTTACATTTACCTCGACGGACAGCCTTCATGATGAACTTGACCCAGTTTAGAATCACTCGAAGACACATCTCTAGGCACAGCAGAGCTTTAACTGAGGAACGCTCCACCTTGAATGTGGGTGTCACCATCCGTGGGCCCAGGATCCCAAAATGAATGAGGAGAGGCAGCGATCAGTTGCATCAACATTTGCCCCCCTCTGCGGGTAGAATCGGGTGTAATCTGAACAAATACCTTATTTCCTGGTGCCCGAACTAAAGCCATTCCCGCCACCACGGCTGTTCTGCCTGATGAGCGCATCCTCAAGCTGTGAGCAAGAGCAAACATGTCACTTTGGGGAGCACGTGGGGGCGGGAAGGGGGTGAAAACCAATAAGAATAACAAATGTGGAGCAGCCATGTGCCACAGCTCTGATAAACCTATCGCCGTGTGTTAGTGACCTTTGCGGACAGTTTATGCGAAGAAGAAGATGCAAGAGTCTGCAGTTGTGGGCCAAGAAACCTGAGGATGTTCTAACCGACTTTAATGGGCCTTTCCGCTGGGAGTTAGGACGGCCTGAGTGTCGACAAAATTCAGACAGGAGAGACTCAGCTCGTGAGGTTCCAGAGGGGAACCGGACTGAGTCATTCATTTTATCCTCTGACAAAGAATCTGGCTTCGTTCTACTTACGTCCTTTTTTTTAAAAAAAAAAAAAAAAAAAAAAAAAAAAATGCGTTAACGAGGCTGAGTTTTAAGATAATGGACCCATTTCTTCGGTGGAGGAAAACTTCAAGACGGCACAACCAAGCTGTTGCACGGTTATTGTTCATTGTGCTTACTCAGATAACCAGAATAAAGAGATGGAGGGTGTATGTGTGAGCAAAGAAAGAAGAGAGAACGTGTTTAAAGACTTGAGTGAGAAAAAAATAGACAAAAATGTTAAAAGGATCAGTGTTGTTAAGGAGAAACCTTGTGTGCACCTTGTGCTCTGCACTGAGGTAATGGGACAAGATCTGCCAGGATCCTAATTCGTGAAAATTCAAATTAATTACAAAGGAGAGTCTGAATTGAGAAAGAAGTCACAACAGTTCTCTACTAAGAAACAACCACCCGGGGAAGTGTTTTCCCACGTTCAACAGCAGAGGCATACAGAGGCCACCATATCTGTGACAGATGAAAGCCATTACAAACTGACATCAGACCTTGACAACAGCATCCACACCATGCTGGTTTGGCAGACAAGCAATATGCAAGAGTCAGGGCCTGCACACAATGTGTTAGCAAGCTCCTAAAGCCAGGCAATATGTGGCAGAGTCATACTCTTTGCCAGAAGGCTCTGAGAGGCCCTTGTGTGAAACACAACAGGTAAAGCCCAAGTCACAACGAAGACCTCCTAGATGTTGGAGACGCCAGGACCATGAGATGTTGTGTTAGAGTTGTTATTACTATAACGAAACACCATGAAGGAAGTAACCACAGAGGAAAGGGCCTTAGGTTTAGGCTTTCACACCATTGCTCATCACTGAAGGAAGTTAGGACAGACAGGGCAAGAACCTGGAAGCAGAAACTGAAGAGGAAGCCATAGCTTTATTCCTCATGGCTTGCTCGACCTGCTCGACCACAATGGGCTGGCCCCTCTTCCGTCACTCACTAATTAAGAAAATTCCCAATAGGCTTGCTTATAGCCCAACACTACAGAGGCAATTTCTCAGCTGAGGTTCCTCCCCTCTGGTAACTCTATCAAGCTGACAGAAAACCAACCAGGACAGACTTCCACTGAAACCTGTGGGGGGTCATGTGTGTGGTAGAGAAGAATTATCCAAGATTATTGGGGAGCAGATGTTTCAGTAGAAATTCAAGATGTCAAGCATGGCGCTTCGGGGTTTAGCGTTTATTTTTCTACTGGATTTCATTCTTGTTTCCCTCAGTCATGTTTTGCTGGGGTCATGTTCCTCCCCTCCAGAAGGACGATGAATATTTCTCTGTATCATTGTAACCTGGAAGGGGCCAACTGCTACTTGACTTTACAAGTGCACATAGTTAAGAGCTTGCCTTTAATCTCAGAAGAGACTCTGGGTTTTTGAGGAGTTCTGGGACTATTAGAGATGATGGGCAAATTAATGTGTTTTGAATTGTGAAATGAATATGAAACTAACTCTAAAAGCCAAGGGTAGACTGTGGGAGATTGTGTTGTTTCATTGTAAATATTTGTCCCACCCACTGGTTTAATAAAAAGCGCTGATTGGCCAAAGGCAGGCAGGAAGTGTGGGCGGAGCTACCAGACTAAGAAAACTCTGAGAACAGGAAGCACAGAGCAGAACGCCAGGGAGAACCCGGAAGAAGCAGAGGACAGCCATGCTGCTGTGAGAAAAGGTACCGAGCCGCATGGCTGAACAGGATAAGTCATGGGATAGATGAGGGGTAGAGAGCTAGCAAGTTATATGCCTGGGCCTTAGGCTGAACAGCCAAAAACTATTTTAAGCATCTGTATGTGTCTCTGTGGGCCTGTGGGTCTGCAGATCAAAACCTTGAGGTTAGGCCCAAAAGTTCCGGCCAGAAACCACCTACTACAGTAGACTATATCTTGGATTTAAATGTTTGGGTGAGTTGGGTGTGGTAGAGGCAAGTAGATTTCTATGAGTTCAAGGCCAGTCTGTTCCATATATCTGGTTCCAGGCCTGCCAGAGCTGCATGGTTAGATTCTGTCTCAAAAATAAATATAGAATGTTTGGGTGTGAGGTTGACAAGGGGTGGACTCATCATGATTGTAAGTTTCATTGTAATCTTGACTGGTGAGAATTGCCTAAAAGACATAATAATAAGGCAGAGATGGGGAGGGTGGGGGGACAGTGTTTAGAGAGATTTCACCAGGGATGCACCATGCACAGGTCTTTCTTATACTGAGTATTGTGTTACAAGGAAAGTAGCTGCCTGCTGAAAAATCATGCATCATTTCTATGTTAGCAGTCACACCCCAGACTCAAATAGTATATAAAGCAAAGACTGTTTATTAATATTTTAGCATGCATATGGGGTCAACATCTATTCAAAATGGTGATGACCCCTAGAGGAGTATACAGGCTCCTTTTAAACACAGCTAAGTGGAGTGTCAGGTACAGTTAATTTATCTCAAATGATTGCTTAAGCAAATAGCAGTTATATTATTATACTTTTAATTGGCTGAGGTTTAATCTTACCATTTTTAGATGTACTTACAGAAGCTGGGGCAAAGGCTGGATGTGATTCAGAAGGGGGCTGGGTTTATCCTTGAGACACTGTGAGGTTGAGTTAGGCCTTGTGTTTGTTCCCTCTCTCAGAGAGGCCTTGCACTGATTTTCCTTTTACTGAGTATTTTCTTGTAAGAAAGTAGCTTTCTGCCTAAAAACAAAAAGAAAAAAGAATGTATCATGTCTGTATTAGCAGTTAATACTGTACAGTGTTGTGAGAAGAGAAGCATGTACGGGTAACTTCATTTGGTTAAGATCTTTTGGTTGGGGCTTTGTTTTTACTTAAAAACATATTCTGTGCTAGTGAGATGATTCATGGGGTAAAGGTGCTTGCTACCAAGGCTGATGACCTGAGTGTGATCCTCAGAAACCACATGGTAGAAAGAACAAAAGCCACTCCTGTGAGTTGCCCTATGGAAGTTACATGTGACACATATGTAGTCTCACACATATATACATGCCAATAAATATATAAATGAATTTTAAAATTGAAAAATCATGTCTGAATAACGTTGCTCTGCCTCACTTGAAGTGTCCCAATGAATTCTAGCATTACGAATGCTTTTCTGAGTATCAAATAGAATATATGAAATTGAAAAAATAATATATTGGGGCCTGAGGTGATGCTGTCCTTTTTCTTTGAAAAACATATTTTCCTCTTTATTATTTTTTATTTAAAAAGTCCTTTTTTTCTATGTATCCCCCTGCTCCCCCTCCCTTCCCTCCTGCCAATCCCTCCAAGTCAGCCTTTAGCCTCCCCCCCATCCCCCATCCCTTCCCCAAAAAGGGCAAGAAGTCCCAAAGTGGGTCAGCTCACATGGCACATCCACTCCAGGCAAGTGTGATTTCCTCATCCCAAAATCAAGGCTGGGTTAGGTGCTCCTCTGCAGGGAATGGGCTCCTAGGTGCCAGCCCACACACAGGAACTCAGTTGGATCCCACCCCTCCAGGCTTCACATACTGCTCATGCCAACTGACAGTTGCCTACCCTTGGAGGGCCTCCTTTTCCTGATGGTTCCCCAAGTGGCTGCTCTTGATTCAGTAAGCTCCCCAGTGCTACAGCCAGCCATCTCTGTGGAATTCATCCTCATAATTCCTATTTCCTTGCTAATACAGACTCCCTCCACCTCCACCACTCTCAGCTAGACCAGGAGCTCAGCCCAGTGCTCAGCCTCTCTGCCTCCACTTCTACAGATCTCTACTTCCACTTCTATTCATTGTTGGGTGTAGGTTCTGTGATGACAATGAGGGTGGCTATTCATTTGATTCTAGGGGATGTCCTGCTTAGACATCCCCTCCACTATTGGTTGGAGATCTAGCCAGGAACATCCTGTGAGTTCTTGGAGGTTTCCCTAGCACCCAGTCTCTTTCCAACTCCACATTGGCTTCCTCTATTGAGATATCCATCTTATTTTTGCTCCCCCTTTGTTGCTCCTCTCACTCAGCCATCTCCTTCACTCATGATTTGTTCCCACCTCCCCTTGCTTGCTCCCCATTATGATCCCAATTTACTCAGGAGATCTTCTCTATTTACCCTTCCCAGGGGGATCCCTTCTGTTACCTAGATGTTCGGGGGTTGTGGTTTGCAGCCTGGATATTTGCTTTATGTCTAAAATCCACTTATGAGTGAGTAAGTACACCTCATGTCTATCTTTCTGGGCCTGTGTTACCTCACTCAGAATGATGCTCTCCAAATCCATCCATTTGCCTGCAAATATTAGGATGTCTTTTTCTTTTTTTTTTTTTTTTTACTGCTGAGTAGTACTTCATTGTGTAAATGTACCAAAATTTGTTAATCCATTCTTCAGTTGAGGGGCATCTAGGTTGTTTCCAGGCTCTGGCTACTATGAATAGTGCTGCTATGAACATAGTTGAGCTAATGTCTTTGGGGTACAAATGTGCATCCTTTAGGGTATATGCCCAAAAGTGGTATTGCTAGATCACTGGGGAGACTGATTCCCAGTTTTCTGAGGAACCACTATCTGCATTCCAGAGTGGCTGTACAAGTTTACCCTCTCACCAGCAATGGAGGAGTGTTCCCCTTGCTCCACATTCCCTTCAGCATAGGCTGTCATCTGTGTTTTTGATCTTAGCCATTCTGACAGGTGTAAGGTGGTATCTCATTTCTCTCATGGCTAAAGATACTGAGCAATTTTTTAAGTGCCTTTCAGCCATTTGTATTCTTCTGTTGAGAATTCCCTTTTTAGCTCTGGACCCCATTTTTAATTGGGCTATTTAGGTTTGGGGGCTCTAGTTTCTTGAGTTCTCTATATATTTTAGGGATCAGTCCTCTGCCAGATGTAGGGTTGGTGAAGATCTTTTCCCATTCTATGGCTGTCATTTTGTCTTATTGACTGTGTCCTTTGCCTTACAGAAGCTTCTCAGTTTCAAGAGATTCCCACTTATTGATTGTTGATCTTAGTGTCTGTGTTACTGGTGTTATATTTAGGAAGTGGTCTCCTGTGCCAATGAGTTGGAGGGTATTTCCCTCTTTCTTTTCTATAAAGTTCAGTGTAGCTGGATTTATGTTGAGGCCTTTGATCCACTTGAATTTGAGTTTTGTGCAGGGTGATAAGTTTGGATCTAATTGCATTCTTCTACATGCTACCATCCAGTTATGCCAACACCACTTGTTGAAGATACTTTCTTTTTTCCATTGAATAGTTTTGGCCTCTTTGTCAAAAATCAGGTGTTCATAGGTGTGTGGGTTAATGTTGGGGTCTTCAATTCAATTCCATTGATCCACAAATCTGTTTTTATGCCAGTACCAGGCTGTTTTTATTACTGTAGCTCTATAGTATAGCTCGAAGTCAGGGACGGTGATTCCTCCTAAAGTTCTTTTATTGAGCAGGATTGTTTTGGCAATCCTGGGTTTCCTGTTTTTCTTTATGAAGTTGAGTATTGTTCCTTCAAGGTCTGTAAAAAAAATTGTGTTGGGATTTTTAGGGGAATTGCATTGAATCTGGAAATTGCTTTTGGTAAAATTGCTATTTTTACTGTGTTGATCCTACCTATTCAGGAGCATGGGAGAGCTTTCCACTTTCTAATATCCTCTTCAATTTTTTTCTTCAGTGACTTAAGGTTTCTGTCAAACAGGTCTAATACTTCTTGGGTAAGATTTATGCCAAAATTAAATGCTATTTGTAGCTATTATAAAGAGTGATGTTTCCTTTTATCCTTGGTGTATAGGAGGGCTATTGAATTTTTTTAGTTAATCTTGTACCCTGTTACATTGCTGTAGGTGTTTATCAGCTGAAAGAGTTCCCTAATAGAATTTTGAGGGTCATTTATTTATACAATCATATCATCTGCAAATAATGATAGTCTGACTTCTTCCTTTCCAGTTTGTATCCCCTTCATCTCCTTTTGTTCTCTTATTGCTTTAGCTAAAACTTTGAGAACTGTATTGAACAGATTAGGAGAGAGAGGGCAGCCTTGTCTTGTTCCTGATTTTAGTGAGATTGCTTTGAGTGTTTCTCCATTTAGTTTGATGTTGGCTGTCAGCTTTCTGTATATCACATTTATTATATTTAGGTGGCTTCCCTGTATTCCTGATCTCTCTAGGACTTTTATCATGATGGAGTGAGTGTTGGATTTTGTCAAAGGCTTTTTCAGCATCTAATGAGATTGTCATATGGTTTTTTTTTTCTTTCAGTTTGTTTATATCATGGATGACATTCACAATTTTTTGTATGTTGAACCATCCCTGCATCTTTGGGATGAAGCCTATTTGATCATGGTGGATGATTTTTTTTGATATGTTGTTAGATTCAGTTTGCTAGAATTTTATTGAGTATTTTTACATCAATGATCATGAGGGAGATTGGTCTGTAATTCTCTTTCTTTGTTGCATCTTTGAGTGGCTTGGGAATGATGGTGATTGTGGCCTCATAAAAAGAGTTTGGCAATGTTCCTTCAGTTTCTACTGTATGTAGCAGTTTGAGGAGTATTGGTATTAGCTCTTCTTTGAATATCTGGTAGAATTCTGCACTGAAGCCATCTGGTCCTGGACTTTTTTTACTTGGGAGATTTCAATAACAGCTTCAATGTCCTTTGGAGTTCTAGGTCTGGTTAGGTCATTTATCTGATCTTGATTTAATTTTGGTAAGTGGTACCTTCCCAGAAAGCTGTCCATTCATTTTATGTTTTCCATTTTAGTGCAGTATAGATTTTCAATATGTGACCTGATAATTCTTTGGATTTCCTGGATGTCTGTTGTTATGTCCCCCTTTTCATTTCTGGCTTTGTTAATTTGGATACTCTCTCTCATGCTTTTTGGTTAGTTTGGACAAGGGTTTATCTATCTTGTTGACTTTCTCAAAGAACCAACTCTTTGATTCATTGATTCTTTTATTGTTATCTTTGCTTCTACTATATTCATTTCAGCCCTAAGTTTGATTATTTCCTGCTGTCTACTCCTTCTGCGTGAGTTTGTTTCTAATTGTTCTAAAGCCCTCAGCTGTGCAGTTAGGTCTCTTATGTGAGATTTCTCTATGTTTTTCATATAGTCATCTTGTGCTATGAGTTTTCCTCTTAACAATGCTTTCATTGTGACCCATAAATTTGGGTATGCTTTGAATTCATTTTCTTTAAATTCTAGAAGTCTTTGACTTCTTTTCTTAATTTCTTCATTGGCCCAGAGGTGGTTCAATGGAGAGATGTTCAGTTTCCATTAATTTGTAGGCTTTCTGTGATTTTTATTGTTGTTGAACTCTAACTTTAAGCCATAGTGGTCTGATATGATACAAGGAGTTATTCCCATTTTTTTGTATCTAGTGATATTTGCTTTATGACCTAGTATGTGGTCAGTTTTACAGAAAATCTCATAGGGTACTGAAAAATATATAAATTCCTTAATGTCTGAGTGGAAGGTTCTGTATATATCTATTAAGTCCATTTGGATCATAACATCTGTCAGATTCCTTATTTCTCTGTTGAGTGTCTGTCTGGTTGACCTATCCAAAGGTGAAAGTGGAGTACTGAAGTCTCCCTCTATAAATGTGTGAGGTTTGATGTGAGGTTTAAGCTTTAATAGTGTTTCTTTTACATATGTAGTTGCCCTTGTGTTAGGGGCATACTCAGGATTGAGACTTCATCTTGGTGAATTTTTCCTGAGATGAATAAGTAATGTCCATCCTGGTCTCTTTTGATTGATTTTAGTTTGAAGTCTATTTTGTTAGATATTAGGATGGCCATACCAACTTGTTTCTTAGGACCATTAGATTGGAAAATCTTTTCCCAACCCTTTACTCTGAGCGTGTTTGTCTTCGAAGTTGAGGTGTGCTTCTTGTATGCAACAGAAGGATGGCTTCTGTTTTTGTATCTATCATGTTAAGGTGTGTCTTTTTATAGGTGAATTGAGTCCAATGATATTAAGGGATATTAATGATCAATGATTGTTATTTCCTGGTTTTTTGGTGGTAGCTTGTGTGTATTTCCTTTCTTTGTATGTTTTCTTTTTTTTCCTGTGGGACAATCAATTGTTTGTGGTTTCATGGGTGTATCTGGTTTTCTTAGGTTGGAGTTTTCCCTCTAGTGCTTTCTGTAGGGCTGGATTTGTGGATAGGTATTGTTTACATCTGGTTTTGTCGTGAAATATCTTGTTTACTCCATCTATGGTGATTGACAGTTTTTCTGGGTTGGCAGCCAGGCTCTTTTAGTGTCTGTATAACATCAGACCAGGACCTTCTTACTTTCATTGTTTCCACAGAATAGTCATGTGATATTGTGGTGGGTCTGTCTTTGTAGATAATTTGGCCTTTTCCCTTTGCAGCTCTTAGTATTTTTTTCTTTCTTCTGTAGGTTTAGTGATTTGATTTTTATGTGGTGAGCAGACTTTTTTGGGGAGGTCTAGTCTATTTGGTGTTCTATAAGCTTCTTGTATCTTTATAGGAATTTCCTTCTTTAGATTGGGAAAGTTTTCTTCTATGATTTTGTTGAATATATTTTCTGTGCCTTTGAGCTGGTATCTTCTCCTTCTTCAATTCCAATTATTCTCAGGTTTGGTCTTTTCATGGTGTCCCAGATTTCCTGGACCTTTGTATTACGACTTTTTTGTTTTAGTGTTTTCTTTAACTGACTATTTCCACTATTGAATCTTCCACTCCAGAGATTCTTTCTTCTATCTCTTGCATTCTGTTGGTTATGCTTGCATCTGTAGATCCTGTTCATTTCTTTAGGTTTTCTACTTTCAGCTTTGCCTTGGTTTGTGCCTTCTTTATTGCTTCTACTTCAATTTTTACTTTGTGGGATGTTTCTTTCACCTGTTTGTTTTCTTTTTCTTGGTTTTCTTTATTTTCTTTCAGGAATTTGTTGGTCTCTTCCAATTTTTTTGTTTGTATTTTCTTCTATTTTTTTAAGGTAGTTTTTTATAACCTCTTTTAAAGCTTCTGTTATCTTTATAAGGTTGTTTTTAAGGTCGTTTCCTTCTGTTTCCTCTTCTTTGTTATGCTCAGGTCTTGATGTTGTAGAACACCAGCTTCTTCTGGTGGTGTCTTGTTCTTTATATTGTCATATGTATTCTTGCACTGGCATCTGTCCATCGCTTCCTCAGTTCACTTTAGTCAGCTCTTAGTCAGTTGTGTGCCCCGGGGCTGTGTGTCTCCAGTAATTGCAGGGGCTGCTCTTAGTTGGCTCTTGGTTGGCTGTAGGTCAAGGAGCTGTGGGCCTACAGTTGTCACAGAGATCCTTCTTATTTGGCTCTTAGTCAGCTGTGGACCAGGAGGCTTCAGGGTCTCCAGTTGTCAGTGTGTGATGATGCAGATTGTGGTTTGGACGAGGTTTTGTCTGTGGGATGTGCCTCCAGCTGTGTTTCGCTGGGGACTGGGCTTGGGGAGGGCTCTCCCAGATTTCTTTGGTTTAGAATGAAGCTGCATATGGTTCGGGTGCTGGAGGCAGTGCTCTGGGGCAGAGTTCAGAGTCCACAGTCTCTGCTTGGCCTGAAGGTCAAGGTGCCAATCACCTCTTAGTCAGCTATGGACCAGGAGGCTTCAGGGTCTCTAGCTGTGGTGTGTGATCACTGTCCTTCTCTTGAGTTGCCATGCTAGGTGGTTGGGACAGCATCAGTCTCATATCACCTTTACTAATCAGAGACTTAGAGACTTTTTAACTTTAGAGAATTCTGACTTTAGCTAAAACAAGTAAATTTGCCCCAACTTAGCTCTTCCTCAGAACTCATAGGACAACTTCTGGACAAGTGAACTTCTGTGTTTGTACTTTTTTGTTCATATGTCCTAACTTAGACCACAGGACAGCCCAGACCCTGGAACTTCACACCAGGAAAAGACAGTAAAGCTCCCGACAAACCCTCTTCTTCTGCCTCTAACTAACTCTTAACGTTTTGGTTCCGTCATATGTTAAGTCACAAAGCTGTGATAGCAGCATCTAGGGACCTGCAGGCATCTAAACACAGAGAGCAATTCTTTATCCCCAAAGGAACTGGCATGACAAAGGCTTTGGAGACCAAACCAATGTAGACCACTACCCATGTCCCAAACTAGCCTCTGTAGGGAGCACACCGTTGTGTGCCATAGTAGTGACAATGAAATGCTACACCAAAACTTGAGGCCTGTGACAAGAGCCTGTAATCACAGATTTCTGGAGTAGGAGGGTCAGGAGTTCAAGACCAACTTGAGTAAGCAAGCCCTTGTCTCAAACTAAGAGAAAAAGGGGGAAGTTTGTTTGGGCTTTTTTTTTTTTTTTTTTTTTTTTTTTTTTTTTTTTTTTTTTTTTTTGTAATGTAGTTATAGTGTAGTGCTAATGCATGTGCCTAGCATTGTTAGGCCCTGGGTTCAGTCCTCAGCATCATGAAAAAGAAACAGTGATAAAGAAATATTAGACTGTGGCTGAAGAGATGGCTTGGCTGTTGAGAGGGATTGCTGCTCAATCACAAGGACTGGCACTGGGATCCTGGCACCCATGTCAGATGGCTCATAAACACCTGTCACTCCAGCTTCAAGATCCAAGATTCTTTTCTGGCTTCCATTGGCACCTATACAGACACACACAAAATAAATACACACACATACATACGTACATACATACATAATACATGCATGCATACATATATACATACATAAAATCAAGTAAGGTAAAGTCTCTTTTAAATGGGCAATGGGCTGTCTTTGGAACTAAAGAACAGATGACAGACCGGAATTTATATCTGAAAATGCAGGCTTCCATACTTAGGAGCCTCATAACACGATCTTCAAAATATCCGGAAATAACTAAAACTTGCTTGATGCATGAATGATTGGTAAAGTTACAGCAGCTCTCAGTAGGAGAGACAGTCAACAGACGGCCATCCAGAAATGACCAGATGTGAACCCTGTCAGACAAGAATTTGAGTGCAGCCATTCTGACGTGCCCTTGAAGTGAAAGCAGAACTCTCAGGTTTGAGTGGTGCAACTGGATGCATAGCAAATACAGCAACACACTAATTAACACATTATTGATAGCAAACGTATTTTAAGTATTTTTAAAATAATAAAAACCATCTATTTTGTAACTGCAAAAGTTATGAACCAGAAATAACTCTAATAAAAAATATATGAGATCTTTTAAATAAAATAAAAATATTAAAATGCCTTCTTTAATGAGGGTTTTTTAAAGTTTTGTGTGTATGGGAATTTTGCCTGCATGTATGTGTGTGTATCATACAGTACCACAGAGAGTGTTGGATCCCCCTGAAACAGTTGTGAGTGATCATGTGGGTGAGTGATGGAAACTGAACCCAGGTCCTCTGGAAGAGTAGCTGACTTGCTTACCTATGGTACCTGCCCTACTCACCCCACTCCCTCTTGAGATGAGATCTTACTCTGTAGCCTTTTGCTGGCTGTAGAGCTCTCTGTGTAAATTAGACTGGCCTCAAACACAGGAATCCAAGTACTTCTACCTCCCAAGTATTGGGATTAAAGGTGTGCACATCATGCCAGATCTGAAGATCTTGTTTTAAAAAGAGTAGATTAGAAAATCTGGAGGAAATACTCTGTTTATGGTTGGGGATATTTGATATTTTGATTATTTTAGTTCTCAAAAAATTGAATCTAAATAGAGTTAGTGTGCAGATACCTTAGGGAATGGTGGGTCTAATGCGAGAGCCAGCCTGGACTGTGTGCTTGCTAGAGCCTCATCATTTCATGGAGACCCTATTATGACTCTCCTCTAGTCAGAGAAAAGGAATGACAAGGTTGTTCTTCTTTACATTGTTTAATAAGAATGTATCAGCATTTACAGTACATAGTTTTAAGAGAAATAAAAATAAAAGAAACAAAAATGTTTTTTTCTTGTCTTTTCTCATCCAACTCAATGTGCACACACATGTGCACACATGCACACACACACACACACACACACACACACACACATCCATCAGTGTGCACAGCTCTAAAGGCTAATAAAGTCTTACAGCTTATATTCTATATAAAGTATATATAATATCAGTTCTAGTAGCCACACCTAAAAATGCATCCCTTATCTAGATCTACTGTGTTGGGCTCTCCTATCTATTTTTATAACCTATTTCTACCTCCACTCTTATTTTCTGAGACAGGTACCTGCTGCAGATTATCCTTTTGTACGCTGTATATATTTGTCATTGTAAATATTGGTTTAATAAAACACTGATTGGTCAAGTAGCTAGACAGGAAGTCAAGGCGGAGTAACCAGACTAGGAGAATTCTGGGAAGCGGAGGACCAGAGCATCAGATGACAATAAGATGCAGTGGGGGGAAGATGAGAAGGCTGCATAGAGCAGAAAGTTACCAAGTCATGTAGCTAAGCATAAATAGAAATATGGGTTGACTTGTATAAGAACTAGCAAGAAATAAGCCTGAGCCATAGGCCAAGCAGCTTGTAATTAATATAAGACTTTGTGTGATTATTCGGGACTGTGGATCTGGACCTTAGAGCTAGGCTGTGCCAGAAAGTTCTGTCTATCTCCAGAAAAGAAAACTCTGACTCAGGGGATTTTATTTATTTACCTCAGCTCAATCACTAAGTGACTAAGTTGGGAATAAAACCCAAGCCAGCCCTGCAAAAACCCAGGCTTCTGCTACACCACTGCCTCTCTTCTGAGAAAGAGACAGTGGAAAGAATTCCTCTGGCTCATCTCAGGGAATGGGATACTGTGTCAGTAGGAGGATTTTCTAGCCAAAAATCTTGTTGCCTGTAATGATTCATGTTTAGATCATGTTCCTTGAGAGTAGGGGAAGATATTTGTAAGCAGCTGGCTTTAACATCTGAGAGATGTAAGTATGGTCCTCAAGAGAACAGGCCAAGCAGATGGCAGGAAGTCTCAGAGGTCATGGCAATTGCCTGTTTTTTCCACACAGCTAAAATGTCAAGCCTTGTTGAAATTTCCTTCCCACTGCCCATCCAGGCATGGTAGGCGTGCAGTTCCAATATGCGGGAGGCTAAGGCAAGAAGTATGTGAGTTAAAGGCCAGCCTGGGCTTTAGGTTAGATCCTATCTTTAAAAAGAACCATAAAACAAAAAACAAACAAACAAACAAAAAAACACTTAGAGATTTAGAATACTTTTGATTTCAGTAATTTTTTTTTTTTGAGGGGGGTGGTTCTCACTGAACCTGAGCTCACAACTTCAACTAAACCACCTGGTCAGTGAACTCTAGGGATCTTGCCTATCCTTGAAACCCTCCACACTCCTGTTTCTCCAGTTCCAGCTAATAGATGATGTTATAGAAGCACACTCTATATCTGGTTTTTATGTGGTTGCTGGGAATTCAAACTCAGGTCCTCATAATTACACAACCAGCACTCTACCCTCCAAGCCATCTTCATTCCTACCAATATATTTTTCAAAGGCTTAATCTGTCACATTCTTTACTCTGTTATGATTAAAAACTTCATGTTTTTAGGCTGAAGGATTAGCTCAGTAGTAAAGAGCACCTGTTTCCCTTGGAGAGAAATTGGAAGTCAATTCCCAACACCCATATGGCAGCTCACAACTGTCTATAATTTCAATCCCAGGAGATTCAATGCCCTTTTCTGGCCCCAGTGGGCGCCAGGCATTCATGTGGTACATACACATAGGTATATGAAGTCAAAACACTCATACACATAAATAATATAAATAAATAAATAAAATAAAACTTCATTGAACTATTACTTGAGATAACTTGTATCCATGTCCCCAGGCTATGAACATTCATATTTGGCTCTAGAACAACCTCTTATTTGCACCTGAGGTTAATGCCATGTTCACATGGTAACACAGCATTTAAAGAGGAAATCATAGACCATACGTCTTCTCCTTTCCTCCACTTTGTCATGAAAGCTAATCACACAGATAGTTACAAAGACCTTGATCTGAAACATTTGTACAAATACTAGAACAAAAACTCATTAACCATTACTAAGTTTTTGTCTATAGAAGAGTTAAGAACTGCCTTACTGAATGTGGCTGGAAGCTAATTTACTTTTAAAAATTGGAGTAAGCAGGCAGAGGCAAGAGGATTACCATGAGTTTGAAGCCAGCCTTGACTACACAGCAAGTTTCAGGCCAGCCAGAGCTACTTCACTATGAGACCTTGTCTTTAAATGAATGTTTAACTTTATTCCTGGAGCATGGCTCAACAGTGAAGAGCAATTATTGCTCTCACAAGAGAACCTGAATTCAGTTCCCAGCACCTACATCAGGAAGGTCACAACCTCCTGTAACTCCAGCTCCAGGGGAGCCAACACCCTTCTGACCTCTGTGGGCACCCAAACACATATAATTAATAAAATAAATTATTTTATTATTGCAAACAGGGAAAGTTAAGCCAAACAAAATATTCTTGCCATTTCCTCCCCAAATATCCTCCCTTGTCCCCTCCCCTTAGAAAATGCTAATTAAATTGCCCTGTGCCAAAACATATAAGATATTATGATGGAATTGTTTATAGTTAAAACAATTTAGTAGCATAGAACAACTCATATTTGTTTAAGGTTCGTTTAATTTTTAGGCTAGGCATGGTGGTTAATGCCTTTAATCCCAGCACTTAGGAGGCAGAGATAGGTAGGTCTCTGAGTTCAAGGCCAGCCTGGTCTACAGAGTGAGTTCCAGGACAGTCAGGACTGCACTGGAATACTCCTATATGTATGAATGTGAGTATGGGTTTCCTAATGTAAGTGCAGTGCCTTCTAAGGCTAGAAGAGCACCTTGGACTGGAGTTATAGACAATGTGAGTGTCCCAGAGTGGGTAACAGGAACCTAGCTCTGGTCCTCTGCCAGAGCAGTGTGGGTTCTGAATGTCTGAGCAACCTCTCCTGACCTGAAACAACTCATATTCAGGGATGAGATGTTTTGGGGTTTGTTTAGTTTGCTTTTTCTTTTTCTGTTTGACAGCTGGATGGAAAAAAAAATCTTCTAGCACATTTTTTCAAGTCATCATAACTAATATTCTAAGGAACATTTGCTAATTTTGAATTGCAAATGAAAACTGAGCCTAACAAAATGTATGTCCAGCTGCCAGGTACTGCACACCCCTTTCTCCCTGAAGACGGAACTCCACAGTCTCATCCCCAGACCTGAGTACCCTGTAGCTTGAACAAATAGGTCTGAAGGATTGGGCTTGTTTTTACTTTACCATTCCAATGGAGATAGGAAGTGTATCTTTTTATTCTGAAGAATAAACTTGCCTGTTAAATACAGCCTCCTCTGCATCAACCAAGTGATAAACCTATCTGGGACACGGAAAACATCAGCAAAAGTTGAAAAAGGAATATGAAGCCGAGCACAGAGCCCTCTTAGGTAGACGTGTATTTGCTTCACTGTACATCTCTTTCTCCTTAAAGTCAGTAGCATAACTGTCTGAGTTTGGGAGTTCTTCTCACTGCATATGGCTCTCTCATTCTCAAGCCAAGATTATGAGAACCACCAAATGACCAAATCAGCCATCCAAGTCCAGCCTCCCACTTTGGATTCTGAATGAGACTCCCGTCATACAGGTACGGTGGGACAGGGGGACGGAAAGTTCTCTCCTTGTCATTTGATACCCACAATAGCTCTTCCATTCACAGAGAAATCACCTCTGGTCTCTTCTGTGGACTGTTGTTGTTATTATTATTATTTGTTCCTTGATTGTTTTGCTAGCTGGTGGATTTTGTTTTTTGTTTGTTTTTTTTTTTTTTTTTTACAAGAGTTTATGTATGTAGCTGAAAATAACCTTGAATTTCTGATCCTCTTGCCTCTGCCACCTGTGTACTGGATTACTGAAGGATGCAACCACACCTGGTTTATGCAGTGTTGGGGATCTAGCCCTGTCTTACATTCACACTGGGCAAGCACACTACCAACTGAGCTACATCCCCAGCCCCCAAAGAGAAATCTTAAAGCAGATTACAGGACAGTGGAAGATTTTATCATTCTGGGTTAATGGACGACTCCAAGGGAACAAAGCAAAAATATGACCAGCGTGTGTGTGTGTGTGTGTGTGTGTGTGTGTGTGTGTGTGTGTGTGTGTGTGTGTGATTTAAAGGTTTTTAACATACCCAGCACTGTTCCCCCCTCTTCTCTCTTCCCAGTCATGCCCCAGTTTTTCCCCACCCACCCCCCTATCCATTCCTCAGAGAGGGTAAGGACTCCCAGGGTGCAATCTTGCATATCCAGTTGAGATAGGACCAAGCCCCTTCCCCCCAGTATCAAGACTAAGCAAGGTGTTCCTCTGTAGAGAATGGGCTCCAAGAATCCAGTTCATGCATTAGGGATAAATCCTGGTCTCATTGCCCGAGGCCCCACAAACTGTCCACACCATTCGATCGTTAATCCACATACAATGGGCTAGTTCAGCCCGTGCAGTTTCCCCAGCTGCTAAGACCAGCCTTTATGGTGAAGTGTCTGATGATCACAGGAAGCCTCTGGCTCTCAAGAAGTTTGTCATTAGGAAGAACAAATTGACGAAGCCTTGCTAAATGTGTGGTAAGAATCACTATATAGGTTATCATTGTTGACCATAAAATATCCTAGCTTTTTCCCAGGACCTTCTCAAGGCTGAATCAAAATATATATATATAATAGATGGGAAGAGGAGACGGACAGCTGACAGGATCTGGGTCACGGGACTGGCTAGAGTTTATAGGCACTGCTCCAGACCGCAGTCACATGGCACAGACTCCAAGAGTGCTGCTGAGCAAATGCATATCTGAATTTTAAAATGATGGGTTCTAGAGAGAAGGCTGCTCTGTTCTGTTCTGTTTCTTCCTCCGTGGCTCTAACCTGGCTATCAGGAAGAAGGATGGGAGTCAGGATCCCTCAGTGTCTCAGACAAGTGGTAACCAGGGTTTTTCACACCAAAGTGTGACTACTGTACCTGCCTCAAACCTCACAGCAGGAAAATGAAAAAGAAACAAAGTACAGCATAGGGTACAGTTGGTCACAGGAACAGCAGTGTGGAAAGATCTACTGGTGTTTAATGTTCCTAGAGCTTTTAAAATCTGAATGGCAGTTCCTTTATGTTCTCTGAAAATGTGTCAAAACATGCTCTGCCTAGAGGCTAACACTTTGCATAACCCTAGGTAAAAGTATTAACTTTTTTTAGGTAGCTCTCAGTTAACTGTCTCACCCATTGCTCTATTTGCAGTGCACTAAATAAACCTGTCTTCTCAAACAAAAACAAAAGTGTTAGCATTTTTTAGTGTGTGAGTGGGTGCACATACCCATGAGGGCACATGTGGGGACCAGGGAGTAATGTGACATGTCTTCCTTGGCTTCCTGACACCTTACTTTTTGTTTTGTTTTTTATATTTTTTTATTTTTTAAAAAAGAAAGTCTTTCCCCCCCCATGTATCCCCCTCCATTCCCTCCTCTCAATCCCTCTCAGTCAGCCTTCAGTCCCCCCCCCACCCCTCATCCCCTCCCCCAAAAGGGCAAGAAGTCCCAAGGTGGGTCAGCTCAGCACGGTACAACCACTCCAGGCAAGTCCGATTTCCTCAACCCAAAGTCAAGGCTGGGTTAGGTGTTCCTCTGCAGGGAATGGGCTCCAAGGTGTCAGCCCACACACAGGAACACAGTCTGACCCCACCCCTTGAGGCTCTACATACTGCCCATGCCAATGGACAGTTGCCTACCCTTCAAGGGCCTAGCTCCTTTTCCTGATGGTTCCCCAGTGGCTGTTCTTGATGCAGTGAACTCTCTAGAGCTCCAGCCAGCCATCTCTGTTACTTTTTGAAAAAAATCTTACTCCTGATGTGGGAATGTTTTTTTTTTATATGCTGTGCATATTAATCTTTAAATAAAAGACTATTTTGGCCATGGCAGGCACCGTAGAAGTAGGCGGGGGAATCAGAATAGTTAGAAGGAGGGCAGAGTCAGATCAGATTGAGCCAACCCCCCCCCAAAAAAAAAACACCATATAAAAAACACAAGTAAGCCACGGGCCACGTGGAAGACAGATTAATAAAAATAAGTTGAGTTAAAATAAAAAACGTAGCTAACAATGTGCCTAAGCCATGGGCCAAACAGCATAAAGTTAATATAAGCATCTAAGTCATATTGGGGGCTCTAAGCAGTGGCGAGTGGCTAATCAGTCTGAGACAGCAGGTGAGTGAGTGGGTCTGGACCTTTGGCCAGACAGGGTCAGAAACCTTTTTGTAACATACTCCAGTCCCATGTACTGGGCTGTAGGTGCCTGTATGCCATGGTCAGCTTTTATATAGGTGCCGGGAACCAGAGCCATCTCTCCAGCCCACAATCAGAATCTTCTGACACAATGATCCAAGCTCATTTCAGCTAGAGCTGTGAGTGGATGCTGGAGTCTGGAGTGCAGGGTGGGAGGGGGGCTTCTAGGCACTTGAGGCCCTCAACAAAGATTTGTTTGTACAGAGATGAATGGAGTGGATAGTAACAAAAAAAAAAAAAAAAAAAAAAAAAAAGCATTTATTAAGAGAGAAAGACCAAGAGCGGAAGTCAGGCTGGAGGCAGATCAAAGACCAAGTCCCTTTGTTTCTTTATAGGTCCTATGCATAGCACTCTCTTCCTGCACTCTAGTAGATCTGGCTTAGTTCTCCCTCAGTTCTGGTTGGGGGAGGGGGTCTCTTCTTTTTCTCTGTCTCTGCTTTCTTCCCTATGCTGATTGCAAAATCTCTCTCTGCCCCACATCTCCTCCACAACGCCAATGAGCCTGTGTGCGACTCATAAGGAAGCAAGGTTGAGGTTACAAAGATGGATAGGAAAGCCAAGAACCTAAATTTGTAGTTCATGGGGATGAGATTTTTAAAAGTCTGTGGTCCTTCCTATGAAGAGGTCTTGTGTAAATTTCTCACAACAAATGTCATCCGAGTCCAGGTTAATAATTAGAAATGCAACTCCTATGGGTCGGTGTGCCAGAATGCTGTAAATAACGGTCCCCAAACCTTAGCCAGTGGTCACTCAGGAATCAGGGTTATAATGGATGTAGCATCCATAGCCCAGTCTTGGAGAGTCCCTTCAGTCGGTCTGGGACAAGTGCAGCAGTCTGCAACAGAGCAAGGAGTCCAGACACAATCATTCATGTAGCCCTTGTATTTGTGAGAACCGTTAGACTCTTCTGATGTGGGAATGCCTTTCTGTATGCTGTGAATATCAATCTTTAAATAAAGGAGCTGTTTGGGGCCATGACAGGCACCATAGAAGAAGTAGGAGGAGAAATCAGAGCATAGGTAGGAGAAGCAGGTCGGAGTCAGACAGATCCAGCAAGCCACCCAAGGAGCAACATGTAAGGAACACAGGTGAGCCACAGGCCACGTGGCAGACAGATTAATAGAAATGGGTTGATTTAAGATGTAAGAGCAATGTGCCTGAGCCATAGGCCAAACAGCATAAAGTTAATATAAGCATCTGAATCATTTCTGGGGGCCTGAGCAGCGTTGGCTGGCAGCAAATGGGTCTGGTGCGGTAGGTCTGTGGGTCTGGGCCTCTGTCCACACGGGACCAAGAAACCCCCCCCCCCACTACACTCTTCAGAGCAAAGGAACCTAAAGCTCACCTCTCCTCTGTTTAAAGAAATTGTCACAACTTCTGCAAAGTGTTTCATTATCATCTTTCCCAAAATAGCACCTAAGAAACACAGCAGCATCACCATCTGTGGTGTGGCTTCTCCTGGGGAAATGTCAAATCGCCAAAGAAAGGACCCACCAAGTCTAGCCTGGAGGAGTACTAAGTTTAACGGGGGTTATTTCCAGGAGCATGGCAGACTCCTCCCTGGTCGGCAGGTAATAAAGACACTGGACTTCCAAGATGGCCGGCTTCTTCCTCACTCTTCTGACTGAGACAAAAGTTGCCTGCTTAAAACAAAAGTGTGTAGGCTTTTTCTCCAGTCAGTAGGGCCCCCTGCTGATGTGCTGGATCAGTTTCAAGGCTGGATCAGGACGTATTACATAATAGTTGAGGACCAATCAGTCACCCTGTCTTCAAACTGACCAGCCTAAAAGAGACTGGATTTTTGGCTTCCCAAGGCTTGTGGGGGTCTTTGCCTATGTGGGGTGTTGTATGTGAGTGTTTCCTCTCCCTCAATGAAGGCCTTTCTGTCAAGGCCCTTGTAAGGTAACAGTTACATCACCAAAAAAGGCCCAACCCAGGACAATTAACAAAAACCACATCACTGGAGTTCTTCCCCATCCCTAGTCCAACTTCCGAAGCCTATAAAATATAGAACCTGACCCAGGACCACAGTGTGCAACTGGGTGCATGTAGTGTGTAGAACCTCAGATATGGGTCTGGGGACATCCAACTCCCTTCAAGCAAGAATGTTAATAGCATTTTTACTGTAGACCTGCCTGATATTTTATTGTTATATTTCATTATGATGCCTACAGGGCCATGGTATTCCACGCTGTTACTGCCTAGAGGTCTGTCTCCCCAGTACTGGGATTATAAGCATACATAACTACCCCTGGCTTTTATATGTAGCTTCTGGAGATTGAAATCAGGTTCTTCATGTTGGCAACACAAGCTGCTTGCCAACTGCTCTATTCTCATCCCTCCTTCTGTTTTTATGGCTAAGAAATGTAAGGCCCATGGAAGTCAATGGCTTTTAAGAGAGTTACCTATTAGAAAGCCAAATGCTGTCTGCGAATCCAGAGATGCTGCTTTTCCCAGACCATTATTTTTAATGATCTAACGAGTAAGAGATGGGAATTACCACATGGCAAATCCCTGCGAGCTATCATCTCCAATTAATCCCCACAGCTAACACGGACACTGGAAATGGCTGACCAGCTGCCAACATTCTCTCTTATCATCTACTACCCAGTTGAAAGATACGGTTCTTGGGCTCTGTTTCTTGGAAAACAGAAAATTGTACAAGTTGCATGTGCTGTGTGACTAGGCTATACACAAATGAAGTATTTGCCTGGAGGCTGCATTCATGTACGCCGTATCTTTAGTACTAGCAGACCACAGTTAAGAAACTAACATAAACTGAATCGTTTCTTAATTTTGAGATATGAAAAAAGATAAATATTTCATTGACTCTAGGCACCCAGTTTTGCATACTTGTGCAGATAAGATAATCCCTTGAGTCCAGAGACCAGTCTAGACAATTCAGTGTCTCAAATAAATAAATAAATAAAAGTTTCTGACTACAAAGCAAGCTGGGCGTAGTAATCCCAGAACTGGGGAAGCTGAGGTAGGGGATTGTTGAGTCTGAAACCAACTTGGGCTCTATAGTAAGACCTAGTCTTTTTAAAAAAAATTAAATGAATAAAATTTGAATAAAAATTCATATATTTCACATGATAAAAATGATTAAATAAAACAGAACCCATAAGAGATTTTTTTTTAAAAAATGTATTTGATTTTATGAGCATTGGTGGGAATGTATCAGTTTCTCTGGAACTTAAGTTGCAGACAGTTGTGAGCTGCCATGTCGGAGCTGAGCTTTGAACCTGGTCCTCTGGAAGAATAGCCAGTGCTTTTATCCACTGAACCATCTTTCCAGCCCCCATGAGAGTTTTTAATACACATAAGCATCCAATGAATAGATGCATGAAGTTCAACCCCCACTATGCACAGCTTGAATAATGAAAACTTCTCATGTAGATGAACTTGAAAATATGCTCAACACTCCTGGCTTTGATGAGTAATTCATAAACATTGTCAACTTGTTCAGGGTGGTGAATGAGAAAGATCAAAAGAAGCAAGCATCATGAATATTTCACGAGAAAACTAACGGCCTTTGAAAAAGCTGTTTCAACTGTATAAAGGTTTTTTATTTTAAAGTTAAGTTTGCTCATTCATGTAGTAGAGCTTTTAGAACTAGATCAGTTTTTTTCCACGCATGCCTGTTTTTTAAAAATGTGATTGGGAGCACAGGCCATGTATTTAGTCACAGGGACATTATCTATTTATTCCAATGCTTCTACTGTCTGCTCAGGCAGTCATAATGTCTTCAACAGATACTTAGCCAATGATGATGCTTGACCACTAGAAAATAAAATTAAGCATTGAAGGGTGTCTGCACAGAGGAGAAGCACACATGGGACAGGCACAAACAAACCAACACAATGGGATAAGTGCTATGAGAATTCGGGCATGAGTCCCAGAGAGAAGGGAATTATTGAGGACAGTTTCCAAGAGGCAATAACACTTAATGGCATTCTTAGTGAGTGAGCAGGGGTCAGCCAGGAAAGCAGTGGGACATTGGGACAATACGATAGCTCTGCAAGGTCATGGCAAGAGAAGACAGAGAACATACTTGAAACTACAAATAGCAAGAAGTGGTTACAGATGAGAGCTGAGGAAAGGCAGATAAGACGGGCCACCAAAACATAGACTATAGGTGGCCATAGATACAATAAGAAAGGCCTTCTGTACAAAATGATGATGATGATAATTCTGAAACCAAAAAAAAAAAAAAATGATCAAATGCCTACAACAGTGGTTACTATCAGAAGAAAACAAAGAGCATAAGTATCTGACTTTTGTGAGATGTCCTGGTAATTCAGGAGAGGATTGTGGGTAGAAATAGATACACCTCCCTGCTAAGGAAGGATTTGGGAGTACCATATAGGTATGGCACTAACCATGTACTCAAGTGTAACATTAGGTTTCTGGCCCTGGCTAGGCCCACAGTCCAGATCTACCTGCAGCTGCTTCCCCCCCCCCAAAAAAAATGACTCAGGTGCTTATATGAATTTCATGCTGTTTGGCCTATGACTCAGGCATATTGCTAGCTAGCTCTTTCATCTTATTTCAACCCATTTTCAATTATCTGTCCTGCCACATGGCCCATGGCTCACCTGTGTTCCCTTACATGTTGCTTCCTCGGACAGCTGAATGGATCTCTCTCTGACTCTGCCCTCCTTCTCCTACCTATGCTCTGATTTCCCTGCCTACTTTTTCTATGGTGCCTGCCATGGCCAAAACAGTCCTTTATTCATAGCGTATAGACATCCCACATCACTCAGGTGGCCCAAGATGCTGTGTTCCAGTGATACAAAATGAAGAATGAAGTGATAGGAAATAAGGAGTTTTGAAAAACAGGCTGTCTCCCTGAGCTGCCCTTCTAGAGCCCCAAGTTCACCAAGAAAACCATGCAAGCACCACCATCTTCTGGCCGCCTCTGTACTCTAGCCTGTGTGAGTGAAACTAAACCAACAGCATGTTTGCGTTACAGCATCTGGGGGTCTTCTTAGAACTGTGAGCTGGACATGAATTGATCCGAATGGGCAACTATAACAGAGCCTCATTAAGAGGAGTTGGGAGCCACAGGTAGAGCTGAAGTTGTCAGACATGAATACAAGTGTGTCTTGTTCCATTTTTTATTTTGTTCTTTTTGGAGGGGTTGTTTGTTTGTTTGTTTGTTTGTTTGTTTGTTTGTTTGTTTGAGACAGAAAATATGTATAGCCTGGGATGGTCTTGAACTCATAATCTTACTGCTATAACCTCCCTGGTTCTGGGATTCCAGATGTGTCTTTCTATTGCTTTGATAAAAGATGAAACATCATAATCAGAAGAAACGTGGGGAGGAAAGAGTTTATTTCATGCCCAGTTCCATACAACACTTTATCATTAAAAACAGTGAGGGCAGGAACGCAAGCAGGGCAGTAACCTGGAGGCAGGAGCTGATGCAGAGGCCATGGAGGGTGCTGCTTGCTGGCTTGCTCCTCATGGCTCATTCAGCTTGCTTTCTTATAGAATCCAGGACCACCAGTCCAGAGATAGAGCCACCCACAATGGCCAGGGCCCTCCCCCATCAGTTACTAATGAAGAAAAAGCCCTACAGGCTGGGCTACAGCCAGCTCTTATGGAGAATAACCTTCCTAACTGAGGTTGCCTCTTTCCAGGTGACTTTAGCTTGTGTGGAGTTGACCTATCCAGCACAAGGTACATGCCTTTATGCCCAACTTGGGCATTTGTTGCAATGTAAGAGAATAAGTTGATGTAATGGTTGTCAATTTGATTGGGTCTAGCATCAACTAAAAGACACATCTTTGAATGGGTCTGTGAGGATATTTCCTGGAAGCATTAACTGAGGGAGAAGGCCCTTCCCGGGAGTGGCTCCATCTTCCAGAGGTGGTCCAGGTATAAGAATGGCTGTGCTATATTTGTCTTGTAAGTATGTATGTAAATATGTGTTTTCCATTTCTCCTTCTAGAAACTGTCCTTGTGTCTAGTTCTATTTGCATAAGGACAAGAACCAAATTGAAACCTGCTATTCCTAGGGGTGTGATTTGGGCTCTAGTTTCCCTCAGGGGTTAACTATTCTAAATATGCACTTGCTGATAGACACAGCAATGTGAGTAGAATATGTATTCCTTGTTCTGTTTTTGGTGTATGAGTCCATATGTATATATGTATGCATGTATTTGTACATGGATGTGTTTGTATATTTGTGTGCATGTTTGAGGACACACTTGTATATACAGGTGTGTGTATGCACATCTGTACACATCCATGTGGAGGCTATGGAACAACCCTCAAGTATCATACTTCAGATGTCCCACATCTTTTATTATAAGGTCCCTCGTGGTATGGAACTTTGTCAAGTTAGGCTAGAGTGGCCTGCCAAAAAGCTTCCAGGATCTGTCATTTCTATCTCTGCCTTCTATCTCGTCACCATTGGAATTACAAGCTCACAGCGCTATCCTGGGTTTTCACATGACTTTTGAGAAGCTAAACTCAGTCCTTTGAACTTACAACCTTTGGGCTTTACCAGCTGAATCACCTCCTGAGCCCATTTCTTGTGAAAGCTACGGGGAAAAGCACAAGACCTCAGAAGAATTCTGTGCTTTTTGTGGGTACTCTGGGCTCTGACCCAAGACTCTGGCAGGCTGAAGTCACCTGACCTCTGGCTGTAGGATTAGCGGAGGAACAGTTGGAGAAGCAACGGAATCATTTGAAATGGGATACTCTGGCTTGTCTTGCTTTCAGATCCGAGGCAGCTGGAGCATCTTGGCTAATCTCAAATGCTAGAAATAATGTGCTATTTGTCACTTCGGTCCCAGCCAAGGGTCACACAGAAGCTAAAATAAATTGTAAAAGCCGTTTTCGTGAGTGGCTTAACTTTATTCACATGAGAACTCAAAGGACTGGCAAAGACTTCCTCGTACATTTCTTCTGAAGGGTTGACTTAGTTCAGTGGCGCACAGAGTGGGTTGGGGATGTGTGTTGACAGAGACCGGGAGCTTGTTATTACTCTTCATCATCAATAATTAAGTTTAATTTTAACCTGGTATCCTGAACAGTATTATTTGCTAGGGAACAAACCTAAGGCTCATTAGCTGACAAGCTTTCGGCAGCCCACAAGAACAGCATCTCTAGAAAACACAGGACAGACCTAGTGCTGTAGTATGTCAAGCATTGTGAGTGTGGGTCAGAGATGCTGGAGGTGCCAAAAATGGCATTCCATGACAGTAACAGCAGTGGAAGCTCAGGGCAAACAGCGGTCACTCCCTGGAGTGTGGCATGGCCCCTCAGTATTGGTAGGACCTCACGAGAAGCCACATAAGGAGAACCGTGATCAGGACAACGGTGAAGTTGAGAAACAGCTCCTGGGTAGACCGCTCCATCTTCTGAGTTTCTGCGTGAGAACTCAACACAGACTTCTGAGACACACCAAGGACCTCTGGCTTGTCCTCCCTTCCTAACAAAGTGAGAGAGACAACATGGGAGATAAGTGAATGTTCCTGGAATGCATCCAGTCTTCCTTCAAATGAAAATTAAGTGATGTGAAAGAGGAGAATGGTTTTGCTGACTGTCCAACATTCCCCTCGAGATTATACATTGACCTAGTTCCCAATATCTAAAAATGTGGCTGTGTTTGGAGATAGGGTCTTCCAAGAGGTCACTAAGTTAAGATGAGGTCACTGTCATAGGTAGCTTCAACATCAACTTGACATAGACCCGGAGTCACCTGGGAAGAAAGATGATTCTTTCAACTGAATGATTCCTCCACATTCACATTAGGAGTCTTACAACTGCCTATAACTCTAGCTCTGGTGGAATCTAATGCCCCTGGCCTTCTTGAGCACTTACACTTATGTACATATACTCCCACACAAATACATACACATAGTTAAAAGTAATAAAAATAGATGTTAAATAATAAAAATAAATATTTTTTAAGACAGGGTTTTACTTCTTTGTAGATCAGGATGGCCTCAAACTCACAGAGATCCACCTGCCTCTGTCTCCTGAGTTCTGGGATTAAAGGCATGCACCACCATCGCCCAATAAAAATGAAGCTTCACACACACACACACACACACACAAATAGGAAGATAGTTGAACATGTTAGGGGAAGCAAGTCAGTAATCGGTGTTCCTTCATGGTCTCTGCTTCAGTTTCTGCCTCTGAGTTCCTGCCCTGAGTTTCTGTCATGGCCTTCTTCCAGGATAGACTATACCTGTCAGCTAAAAATGAATTATTTTATATTATGTTGCTTTTGGTCAGTGTTTTACTACAAAAAGAGAAGCAAACCGGATCAGTTACTATAGTGAGCCCTAATTCAGTCTGACTGGACCTAAGGAGAAGTTAGGACACAGGTGTTGTAGAGGGAGGGTAAGGCAGAGACACAGATGATGGCCATTCTCAGTCCACAGAGCAAAGCCTTAAAGGAACCAGCCTTGCTGACACTCTGGTCTCCAGCATCTGACCTCAGATTTCATTTGAAGTTAAGTAGCCACTCAGGGCTGGCAGCTTACCTTGGTGATTTTAGACTCACCAAACTTCACAATTATATAAGCCACTCTCTCAAACATACATACACAGAGAGAGAGAGAGAGAGAGAGAGAGAGAGAGAGAGAGAGAGAGAGAGAGAGATCTGTTTCTCTGAAAAGCATGGACGAATAAAAATACAAATACAGCCTAGTTTCTCTTCCTGCCAGCGTCCCAGACCAATATTTTAATTTTGTATTAATTGCATTGTTTTAGGCAAGAAAAAAACACATTTTTCACTCTTCATTTTCTGCATAGCTGTATATACATGTTTACTATATTGTTTGGAATCAAGCAGGAACATCAAAACAGAAAAAAAAATATGGTTTAGCATTGCTCTTTCTTTGGATCACATTTAGGACTAGGATAACATCATCCTTCATATTTAAAGCTTCCCTAGGTCTACATCCAACCTTAGCGAAAGGGACAAATATCTTCAACAGCTGCATGGCTTTGTGCAAGCCTACGCTGGCCCGAAGCCTGCAGGGTTGAGCAGAAGTCTCTCACACAACAGGCACTCAGTCCAAAGAACAAGTGTTAACCTCATGAGCATTTATGTTTCAACAAGGGCTTGTGCCAGTTATTTTTAGTCAAGCTCAGGATGTGCCTAGACTGTAAACATTTCAGACAGCAAAGATGATATCTTCAGCGTGCATACAGATTGTTCACACAGGGAAAGTACACTCCAAGAGTGTAGGCAACACTGTCAGTCAGATTACTAATTTTGGTGAAGTAGTGAAATATGGTTTATATGAGCAAAAAAAAATTTAAAACTTCTGTATTTTGTGCAATTTAGGTAGATACTATTATTGTAGGACAAAATTCTATCGTGGAAAGAAAAGGTTTAGATAAAAAGGGTGTTTGGTTTGCAAAAGATTAACGCTCAAGAGTCCAAAGCTTTGTAGCAACCTTTAGGCCTGACTGTTGTATCATCAATGTACCAAATCATTAATTGCATAGATATCAGCAGAATAATCAACTGTTATTATGTAATTGTTAGTATAATACATCGGTTCACACAATATTATGCCAATGAACAGATTATAAGATTTCATTTTAAAAAATAGCCAATGATGACTAATTTATGTTTTATTTCCTTTTAATTCTTAATTTTTATTATATTTATGTCTGCATTTAGGGCAGGTACACATGTGTGTCACAGTACACATGCAGAGGTCGGAGAACAACTTTCAGGACTTGGTTCTCTCTTATCTGGGAAACCTTAGGGGTGGAAGTTTTTAACCTTGGCAACCAGTGCATTTGTCGGTTGGGCCATCTTGCCAGCCCCTCCCTTCTCATCCTGCTCTTAGCATGATGTAAACTGTTAACTGAGTGAAAATCTTTATGCAAAGCAGAAAAAAATGAGTGGGTAACAGAAGAGAAAGAATGTTCATGAGTATGAGGAGAGAGAAGGGAGCATGTTAGATGAAGTACTTGCAGCAAAGGAATCCTGAATATGGCCCCATAGGACTGTAGCTGGGAAGAACCGGTACTGACCAATGAAGTTTGGTATTCACATACATTTGAATGCTTCAAGGTAAGGAAAACACATGACATACTCTAGCTACACAGCACAGGATGGATGGATCTCACAACATAACTGTGGGATGAAGGAAGGATTTACAAGAGTAGCGGAGAATGTGACTCCATTTACTAAAGTCAAGAGCAGAGAGCTTAATGGTGTTGCTTAGGAACACAGATACAAAGAATGGACAAGTTCCACACTTAGGGGCAGAGGCAGAAGGGAAATGATAGGAAAGGGAGTCTGGGGCACCACTAATAGACTGTTTCTTGGTAAATGATTGTTACATTTATGTTTATAATAATTTTTTAGCTTCTTAGCTTTTTGCTTTTTTCATGTTTTTTCCAGCCTCTCTGAGTTGACAGGCTCAGCACACTCTTCCCTTTCCTACGGCCTAGTCTCTACTACTTCTCAGACTCGGATGGCAACCTTAAATGTTTGTTGTTCTGTGTATTTTTAAATGAATAAAGCACCAATCCGATGATCTCCCATTGGGTGCAATTCTATCAAGGCGCATGACAGCTGAAAGCTGGGATCTTTCTCTTTCACCCACCCACACCCTTTAGGAAGAATGAGCAAAGTGAGGTAGTTATTCAACAGTCACTGTTCTGTTTCTCACCTATGAGCCCACACACGAGCTTTGACTTCCTTTTATCGCCTCTCTATGAGCCAAAATGGTTGTCTCATGCACGAACCAAAGCCTTACAAACCAGGAGAAAATTGTACAAGAAGTTTAAGATTGATTTTTTTCTATAATATTAGAAAAAATGTAAAATTAGAAAAAGAGAAAATACATACCAGAGAAAAACAAGAATAGATATTCACTTTATAGCTTAAAAAAAATGTCCTATATGACCATTACCTGTTCCATTGAGAAATATAAGCATTTAGTTAACATTTTTATTTGAAAATTACCTACACAGAGAGACCGAGAGATTGCTAAGTACAAAATCATGTTGTTACCTGAAGTGGGACAAGAACACACCCAGGCTGCCTTAGACCTTTCCTCCTTGTGTCCAGCTCCAGCTGTCTCCTCTGCTGTCTGAGCTCCTGGACTCTGGGCAGGGCCTAAAGTAGTCTGAGGGAGGTGGCAATCACTGTGATGTCACTGGTGAAACATGTCAAAGAGACAGGCTCCAGAGGTTCCAGCCGATTGGTGTTCAGGGGGACATGGAAATGTGTTGACTAAGTCTTTGCTCTTTGGCAAAGGAGAAAATGAATTAACAACATAGGTTTGCAAGAACTCTTGTTCCCAGCTGACTTTTGGTGCAATGATGTGGGATTTAAAGCCATCTTTTCCCACTTTAGAAATGTCTTTACTACATCTGAAGAGATGCAAGAGTGCTAGACCAATTTTAACAAATTGCTGCACGTAGCTGACTCAACCTGTGAAGCTGTAAAAATGTAATTTTATTTCCTCACCCATATCTTTAAATGTTTGAGGCATGAAGAGTTTTCTGCCTTGTCACCACACTTCCCACACCTTCAAATTCTCCTTCAAAACTGACTTTTGTTCTAGCAATGGAAGTTAGCCACAGCCTCTACCCATCACCTGCTGCACATAACTTTCCAGCTAAGCAATGCACAGCCAGTTCACACGTTCAGCTGGTTTCTCCCTAAACACAGTCACAGCTTGTATCTGTGTTAGTTATACTAGCATAGCCATAAAATAGCCAGCAAAATGAGTCATTTGGCTAAACGGGGGTTGGAAGTAGACCTGGTCAAAACCAGTGAGAATGGGAGGTCTAAACTAGATAGAAATATCTAGACTAGATCCTTTTTATTTCCTTTGTGTTGTGTTTTATGTGTATGTATATTTTGCCTGCATGTGAGCATGTGCACCACATGTATGCTGTGCTCAGGGAGGGTGAACGAGGGCATCAAGCAGTCCCAGACAACTGTCAGACACCATGTGGGTACTGGGATTTGAACCCCAGGCCAGTGGTAGAGCATTCGGTATTCTTAACCTCTGAGCCATCTGGCCAGCCCATGGAATATATGTTAAAGGAATAAAATGACATAATTTTCAACCACAGACACAGGCTCAAATCAGACAAAGATGAGTTTGTAACAAATCGGATGTTGGGAGGTAAGGGAAGCCTCTAATATGTTTAAATGAACTTCAAAATCATCAGCTGGGGAATTTAACCAAGACTCCGGTAATTGTGCTGCTCAGTAAATCCATCCTTATAGACAGGAGGGTAAATCTCCCCTTAAGGATTCCCAGTTAGGCTTAATAAAAACAAGACACTCCCAGAAGGCAGGAGCAAACACAATTCTCTGCATACTTATATTCACGGTCAAGCTCCTCACCATCCCTACCTCCCCAGAGGCATTAATGAAAGGATTTTCCATTCCATTTTTTCATTTCAACATAAGCCCATTGAAGGGTAATCTAATTACAACATTCTGTCGCCACTTGTCTTGTAAAATGATTGCTTGCTGAAGTGACAGATAGAGAATGTTAATTATAGCACAATCGAAGGTTGGCTGTTATCTGTTGCCATCTGGCAAACTCTAGCTGTAGTCAGATTTCTGTCTTTTGCCTCCCTCCAAGCTCATGCCAGATTGTTTCAAATGTAGGGACTGTTTTCCTGGTCGCCAAGCCACAGATGTCCTTTTCCTACCCACTCGAAATTATTGTTTGTCCCTTTAAAAAGAAACACTTTCATGGAGCATATTAAGAACAAATAACTGCATAAGAAATTTAAATTCCCAGTGGGTAAAGGTGATTGCCACCAAGTCTGGGAACCTGAGTTCAATCCCCAGGATCCACATGGTTGAAGAGATTCAACTCCCATGTGTCCATTCACAATATTCACATATTGTGAGGCAGAGGCAGGCAAATCTCTGGGAGTTTGAGGCCAGCCTGGTCTACACAGTGAGTTCCAGAACAGTCAGGATTACACAGAGAAACCCGGTTTTGAAATAATAATAATAATAATAATAACAATAATAATAATAATAATAATAATAATGTAAACAAATATAAAATAATTTTGAAGAAAATTACCATTGGTATCACTATAGGTAAAAACAAATGCACCCCATGCTTTATGATACTGGCTCTTGTGGCTTATTAGTATTGCTCACATATCAACCTCTTAGTAAAAAGCTGTTTTGCCTGTCAGTAGTAGGACATAAGTAAGCAATCTTTGACAATATATTTATGCCTACTATTCTAAGACTTAGTCAAGGGCCAGAAATGTCATGAAACTAGCGTTTGGCTTGACAGTGGGCTTGAAGCTGTATCATGTGCATGTTCAGGGATAAAATACCTTATACTTGGGATTCAGCACTGAGCCCCTGTTCCCGGTTAGCTATTAAGCTAACTGGTTCTGCTTACTTACCACTTCCATCTGGATTTTTGAAAATGATGAAATACATCAGCCCTGCAATGCCACAAGACCATTCATTGATGGGGAGATGCTCCAAGGCCTTCATGAATGGCAATGAGTTCCCTGCACATGGAAGTGGTGAGCACCGACACCACGCACCTCCCTCATCACCACCATCTCATCTCTGGCAATTCCTGAAGCTTCTGGGGAAGAAAACAGCAGCCTTCTATGACTCCCCCTTTCTTATTCATGAAGACAAGCCCAGAGAAAACAGAAACCCACTTCTCAAAGCTCCCTTGGAGTGTTTATTGCCATAATCATCTGGTAAGACCTACTCTTTGGGCACAAGGAAGCCTAAGCAAAGGTCATAAAGATGCCTGAATCAGGGTCTAGGCAGAACTGCCAACTCAAACAGGAAGCCTAAGCCTCCTCAGAGAAACCACTGTCATAAAAGGTGGCATGGTAAAGTAGAAAATAGAGTCACAAAAACCTGCATCTGTATTCTGAATTTCCCACTTCCTAAGTAACATTAGGAAAATTACCCTCAGGGTCGGCAAGATGGCTCAGTGCATAAGGGTTCTTGCTGACAATCCCTAGGACCCACAGGGGTGTGAGAAAGAACTGACTCTCTTGTCCTCTGACCTCCACATGCACATCGTCACACTTTTGTAAATAAATAAATAAAAGCATTGAGAATTCTCTCTTAAAATGTGTATGCATTTAGAATCCACTTCACAAGTTGTATAAAAATCATCTGCTTTCTTCCCCGCACTGAGAAGAATTAATGCTATTCCAGTGTGAATGAATGAAAGGAGCACAGGGATGCCCATCTGTGAGTGAAGGGGGTTGTTTGTCAGTGACAAGGAACCCCTTTCTCTAGCTCTTCTGGCCGTCAGAGAACAAGCTGAGTGGTGTTTAGTATACGTGAGGGTTAATCTTGACTGCCAACTGGTCTGTATTTGAAATCACCTATGAGGTACATCGCTGGGCCTGTCCATAAGTGTGTCTTGAGAGAGATCTGACTGAGGAGGGAAGGTGGCACTGTCCCATGCGCTGGAATTCCAGAGTTAATAAAAAGGAAGAGACCCCATGAACATTGATCTATCTGCTTCCTGACCACAGAATCAACTCCCACCACGTTTCCCTTGCCATGCTGAATCCTATTGTGAAGATACAATCCGAAACAAACTCTTCCTTCTGTGGTGGTGTTTGTCAAGGATTTTGTCTAAGCAATGAGGAAGGTCACTATTACACAAACAAACATCCATACACCACACCTTTCTAACTTGGGCCTGGCAGAACAGCTCCCTCAAAGAAAAATGGCAAGAGGAAGGGGGAGGTGCATTCTGACTTTAATGAAGTGGTGACTCATGAATACACTGTCATCATTCACAACCAGACCTCTAGAGTTGACTCCAAGAAGCACACCCCAGGTGTACTCACAGAATCTAGAATTTGCCATGAAAGAAACGGGGACTTCAGATGGGTGCATTAATACAGGCTCAACAAAACTCTCTAGGCAGGAAGAGAGGAAGGGGAAATATTTCATATTGTTTACACGAATGTTGGTTCATCAACAGACGAATGGATAAAGGAGCTGGCTGCACCCCACAGTGGAAGACTAGGCATCCTAGGGAGCCCTGTCACTTGTGACAACATGGATGAACACTGCTAAATGAAGCTGAGCGGAGAGAACCTGGATGTGTGTTGTTGTTTATGTGTGGAACCTGAGCTAACCCCCCCCCCACACACACACACAAATAAATTCATTAACCAGAGTACAGTAGTGATCACAGAGGCCCCGGGATGTGGGGGGTGATTCCCTCTTCACGACACAGAGGGAGCAATGTAGCTGTACTGTGAGTATTTGAGATCTACTATGGAGCATGATGGATGCAGTCAGAATGGGAATATGCGAAACTGCTAGAGTTTATTAGGGTTTTCTAGAGAAACAGAACCAATTATATCCAGATATAGAATCATAAGTTCACATATGTAGATATAGATAAGGTACAAAGAGATGAATCTGCTTATGCTGACTGCCTAGAATTTCCCCAAGGAGTGGATGATACATATGTTTATAGGGTGGAATAATTATATCAGGCTAATGAACATATCCATCACTGAAAAGTACTTGTTTTTTTCAAGACAGGACTTTTCTGTATGGCCCTGGAACTAGGCTCTGTTCATGTCAGAAGGCTGAAAAGTGATACCCACATTCCTTTGAGAAGAACAGAAGCTACACGTTGGCACTGGCTTCCTTGTCCTCTGCAGTTTTTTAACCAAACTCCCAACCCACTAGCCTGTGCCACTCACCTTTAGAGAAGGTCTTCCAGTCAGAGTCACTATCCTCATCAATCCCCTCCACAGACACATCTATACGTGTGATTCACTAATCCTAAGCACTTCTCTAGCCCAGTCAAGGCAGCAACCAGGACCAAGCACCATGGACAGGAAGATTCAAGTACTCTCACTACAGAAAGCACTTTTTAGAGCTGAATATAATGATAAAACCTTTAGTCCAGCACTTGGGAGGCAGAGGCAGGCAGTTCTCTGAATTTAAGGCCAGCCTGGTCTACAGAGCAGTTCCAGGGCTACACAGTAAAGCCCTGTCTTGAAAAAAAAAAACAAGTACTTTTCAGTGATGGATATGCTCATTAACTTGATATAATTATTTCACCCTGGATCCTGATATCATTTTGCACCCTGTAAAAATACTCAACTATACATTGTCAGTTTATAATAGAACTTTTAAAAATTAAAAAGGGAAAAGTTTAAAGTCAGGTGTGGTGGCATACACCTGTAATCCTAAGGAGGAGCTAGAGTCCAAGGCTAGCCTCTGCTACGTAGTGATTTTGAAGCCAACCTGGGGTACATTCAAACCTGTCTCAAAATCTCAAAAGAGCCAAAGTGATGGGAGAGAGGGAAATGTGGGGGGAAGAGGAAGAAGGGACGGTGCTGGATGAGAAAGAGCCGTGGGTAATAACTCCAAAATGCCTTATTCAACAGTTAGCCTCAACAGTGTGTTACACTGACTTGGAGAGACAATCCCTGTATGTGTGTGACATCTAGAAGACCTCAGCGTATCCACCAACCCAGAAATGTATGTTCTTACTGATGTGTCTTGGCACCTAGCAGATCATCTGACGTTCATACAGACTCAAGAGCAGCCACTGAGAGGCCAGAGTTGAGACAATAGCAACACTCACTCCTGAGCACGTGTGAGCTGTGCCATGAGGCTTCTGGAACTACAGGGAACATTCTAGGGATGAGGTCTTGCCTAAGAAGTAGAAGCAAAAAGCAAAAAATGATGTGTGTCCTCTTTCTACTGACTTAAGTTGGTGAGGTTAACATCATTTGCCTTAGAGCCAATTAAATTTCTTTTTTCCCTAGAATAGAATATTTTTTTCTCTGTAATAAAATTATGCCAACAAACGGCTTTCTCTTAGCACACTGGACAGCTACTTGAAGTTTAAAAAAAAAAAAAAAAAAAAAAGCAGCCAAAATGTATTTACTACTAAAATAATACCATCTGCCCTCCAGACTTTTCTGGATTTCAGACTGGCTTTGTTATTCTTTATGGTAGGAAATAAGAATTCAGCAAGGCTTTGATATGCTGTTATTGAACAATTTCTGGAGATTCTAGCCAGACACATCTACTGGAAACATCCTGTTCCTTATTGAATCTGATTCACAAAATTTCATGGACTGCCTCCTGAGAATCTGTCAGTCGTCATAATATGATTGCAGGTTCGGCAAGACTAGTGGGGATCAGACAAAATTGCTCATTGTTCCTGTGGAAGAGTTCATTTGGATTTCAGCCTCTAGCCGTTAAGGCAGAGAGAACACTCATGGCATTTCATGAAAAATCTCTGCTCCCTGGAAATAAGAAGAAACCAAAGTACCAGTTACAAAGCTACAGAAGAAGGTTTACAGGATACAAGCTACAGGCCACATTCTCTTTTGGCTTAGGGACAGGGCTTCTCAGAGAGCAGTAGGGCGCATACTCAATAGGCCAGAGAGTGACCTAACTTTCTATACCTTTACAGTAAAAAGCAAATGTGGAGTTGCTACCAGCTGCTAATATTGTAAGAATTTGGGGAGTTTATGCCAGGGAGTTGGGTCAGACATAATCTAGCTTGCATTTCACTGATACTTGCCTCCTTTTGCCATTATCAAATAGAACCTACCAATAAACACACACACACACACCACTAATCACATCTGTGCTTTCATGGGAGCTCATTGTGTTAACAAACATCAAATCAGCTAATAATACCTTCCTCTTTTTCTATTCTGTTTCTCATTTGCTAGATGTTACAGCATCCTGCAGGATGTGAAATCAGTCATCTATCCCTCCCACCAAAGACCAATGTAGATACCAGACCATCTCACTGTACCCTCTGTGGACAGAAAGATCTGTCAAATACATCCTTCATTTGCTTTAGGCATAACCTATGCCTATATAGTACCCTTTCTCAAGCAACACCTTTGCTGGATCCCACAGCTTTGGACCAGAGGAGTTATCAAAGTTATAGTCACTTCTGGATACACTGGGGGTTGCGAGTGTGAAAATGCCCCTCTCTCCATATCTGCTCCCTATGAAGCAGGACTGCATTAGTCAGGTTCTATAAATAACCTTCAATAGGTGCATAAAGAGATTTATTACAGGGGTTGGTTCCAAAGACTCTAGAGACCAAGATATCTCACAATATACCATCTAGGATCTGGAGAACAAGGAAGCTAGAGGTGTGGTTCAGTCTGAGTTTGAAGAACTGAGAACCAAAGAAACCAATGCCCTAAGTCCCAGAGTCAAAGGGACTAAGAATTAGAAAGTCCTAAGTCAGGAGAGGACAGGTACTGCTTCCCCACACTCCTATTCTACTCAGGCCCCTGGTGGACTCACAAGACCTCGTAAACTGATGAGGGCAATCTTCTTACTCAGTTTACCTCCTCCAAGAGTAATCTCTGCTAGAAGCATGATAGACTCGCCCAGCAGCTTTCTAGCCTGACACAGCCATCCTGAGTACTAGGGAACACTACCTTCCCTCCACTCCAGGGTCTGCACAGACACGCGTTCAGTTCATAAGGAAGTCCAGCAGGGAATACACAGAGGTGATGATGGGTGCCTCTTTTCTTCTCTCAGGATGAGCTCTCTTTCAGGAAATGCCGTTACTCCAAGACTAGTTAACTTCCCTAGGGCCTGTTCTGTTAGTGCCTGAGACTGCACTCCAGACTCGAGCTGAGACCTCATCACATCAGCATCTTTGCACAGACCTCGAAATAAGTCATGTGTTCTGCCAGTGAACTTTCAACTGGATTCCCGGTAGAAAGAGGCTCTCTGTTTTCCAGATGAAAAGCATCCCGCTTCTTATGTCATTGGTTTCTCATAGCTCGCAGATTAGGTTCCAAATCTCCTAAGGCAGCATCCTTCCATAACCGACTTCCATTCTTACTGCCTTCTCATTATTGCAACTTGAAGTTTCTTAGACTTTGTTCATGTTTGACTGCTCTTCTCTGTGAGAGCATCCTCCTATACACTCAACAGCACCAATGCAGGTATGATGATTAACATGCAGACTGATTTCAGGTGCTGCGTTCCCTGATCACTGGGGCCAGGATGGAGTCTATGCAGCTCTAAACACCACTGAGGTCACCATAGAGTCAGCGCCATCACCCCCACTTTTCGGGACTGTATCTCTCACCCCTGAACATTAGTCATGAAATAGAGTGTAGTAAACAGTCTCTAAGTTTGCTACATGAAGAGGCCAGCGAGATGGCTCAGTGGTTGAGAGCACTGGTTCTTCTGAGGATCTGGGTTCAATTCCCAGCATCTATACCAGGCAGCTCACACCAGTCCTAGGAGAATCTGACACTCTCCGCACAGATATACATGAAAGCTATATACCAATGCACATAAAATAAAGTAAAAATAATAATTTTTAAAAACATATATGAAAATGTATTAACTAACAACTGTTCAATTCTGGGGAGTTTGGTTTGTATAAAATATTACAAGCTGCCTGTGACCGTTCATACTTCAAACCCGAGGTCTTAGAAGGTGAGGGCAGGAGGATCAAGTTTATGTAGCTGCAGCTACATAGTGAGTTCAAGGGCAGCTTGGAATGTGTGAGAGTCTATAGTGGGGGGGGGGGAGTAAGGGGTGGGGTTAAAAGAGAAAAGAAAATGCCCCAGTCTTTCACCACTTTAAGTTCAGAAATGATTGCGATGTTTACAAGAGCTATATAGTAACCTGGACAACTCGGAATGTCTTGATCTAAGAATAGCATGTCCTAGGCATCCCACCGCTCACCAGCTGACAGCTGTTTGTCAGCTTGCCACGCATACGGACAGCTTTCTCTACTACTGAAGCTGAGCAACAACATGTGTAGATTTTCTTTGTTTGAAAACTAACAATGGAGGTGGTGCATGCCTTTAGTTCCCGCACTGAAACGGGTGGATTGAGAGTCTTCAGAGTGAGTTCGAAGGACAGTCAGGGATGCACAGAGAAACCCTGTCTCAAAAAAGAGAAGAAGAAAGAGGTGGGAGAGGAGAAGAAGATAAAGAAGAGAAGGAGGAAGAGAAAAGAAACCTAAGAAGTTATAACGTTTTTTTAATAATAATTAAAACATTCCTAGTACACAATTACCAATTAAATGTTTCATTGTATCGCTTTGTCTTTCCTTAAATAAAAGTTAACGTGTTCTAGATAAAGCTGGAGTCCCTATGGAGCATACGTATGCAGTTCTGTGAGCCTTCCTGCTTCTCCCTGTATGAGCTTAGTGCATAATCCAAGTTCCAATAATTAACTTTCAAATCTGTCATCCAGGCTAGGGCAGCCCAGTAAGGTTTCCCGCTTCCTTCTCTGAAAGAGTTTTATAAATATATACATATATACATACATACGTGTGTGTGTGTGTGTGTGTGTGTGTGTGTGTGTGTATGGTGTTTTTGTTTTATATAACTGGACCATTAAACTATAAGGGTCTTCTGGCAATATGCCAGGATATTTTATTGTGTTGTTTAATACATTTGAGTGTTTTGCCTGCATTATGTGTATAAACCACATGTGTGCCTAGTGCCTGTGGAGTTCAAAAGAGAGTGTTGGGTCCTCTGGGAGTGAATTTCCAGATGATTGTGAGCCATTATGTGGGTGTTCTTTACCACTAAGCCACCTCTCCAGCCTCAGAAGAATTTTAAAAGATTTATTTACTCTCTCTCTCTCTCTCTCTCTCTCTCTCTCTCTCTCTCTCTCTCTGTGTGTGTGTGTGTGTGTGTGTGTGTATGTGTGTGTGTGTGTACACATACCCATACCCACAGAGGTTAGAAGAGGGTGTTAGATCCCCTGGGACTAGAGTTACAAGTGGTTGTGAGCTTCCGTGTGAGTGTTGGGAACAGAATAGCAACTACTCTCAATCACTGGGCAATTTTTTAGGCTTACAGTTTAATAGTTTCAGATGGATTTACATTATAGTAAATCTTGTAACACCTCCAAATATTAACAAATAGTAGAAAATCCGATGTGTTCCACCATGATGCTGAGATGGGCTTGAGTAAGGAGTCCCAGACCTTGTCTGATGAAATTCAACAACGGGACATCATGAAACTCTGTTTGAATTTCCCAAAGAACTAGGGAAGTTTGATACAACTTGATGATGGTGAAATCCAAAATGGATCATTTGGGGATGGGAGGCACTGATGAATGAATATCTTACAGCTCTCAAAACTGCAGGGCAGCTGCTATAGAGTTCTTCCAAGCTATAGAGTTTCTAAGACTTATCAGGAAGTCCTGATTGGCTTTAGAAGACGTTAGCAACTGCTGACATCATTTAGAATTTAGCAGGTGTTGAAAACATATGATATTCTAATTCCACCTATAGATAAAACATATCTTTATTTACTAAAGTTCTTCCATAAATCACTTCCCTTCATCAAATTCTTTTTTTCCACTAAAGAGGACTTTATCATGGGAATGCAGCTATATAAACTCAGGTTCAGGTACATTAAAGGCAGTCAAATGTGCCCTCATTCATTCATTCACTTCAAGTTTGGCAGTTTCCTTACATGGACCTCTGACTCTATGTCCATCTTGGTTCTGTATGTCCATCCACTGTGTGTAATGTATTTTTCATCGAAATTACTTTATGATATGCATCACTACATATATTATGTATTTATTCACAGAATCATACCCCAAAATCATGTTCTATGTGGTCAGTTCAAAGGATTTCAAGAGTACTTTCTCTCTACTCAATTTTTATTGGCACACCCACCCTCTAAACTAACCCAGACACATGACCCCTATTACAATAAGCTGTTTCGGTGAAGTTTCAGCACCTAAAATCAGACAAATTACAGTTGCAGTGAAGTCCTGAATCCACAGATATGTTCATTTCAAATCTGTTGGAAGAGTCTTTCAGAATCACAGACCTCTGAAGAAATGTCAGAATGGAGGGTTATGAGGAAAGGTCCCAATTCTCTACAGAAAAATAGATGCCCCAAAATAAATCTGAAGATGAGCATGGCAGCACACACCCTTAATCCCAGCACTCAGGAAGCAGAAGCAGATTGATGGTCTCCATGAGCCCAAGGCCAGCCTAGTCTACAGAGTGAGTTCCAGGATGTCCAGAACTAGGTGGAGAGATGTTATCCAAAACAAAACAAATCTAATACTAATAACAAAAAACAAACAGAAAAACCCTTGAGGATATTGAAATAATGTGGAAGTCCTTAGGGAAAATTAGCTAGGCACAGGATTGTACTAACAATAATTCATGACAAGGTTAATTAAGGGTTTTATTGAGGGCCAACGAGATGGCTCAGCAGACGAAGGCACTTGCTGCCAAGCCTGACAACCTGAGTTCTATCCCCAGGATCTACACAGTAGAAGAAGAGAAGCCAGTCCTGTAAGTTAGCCTCTAATCTCTACATACGCCCTATGATACATGCTCACACTAAATGAATAAATACAAATAGATATAATATTTTTTTAAAAAAATACTGAGGTTTTGTTCATTTCCTGTGGTGGAGTTAGGTAGTGAAACCACAGTCTTGTGTGTCCTGGTAAACACACACACACACTTAGTATTGTAAGAATTATTTACTGGAAATTTACTATACTAAGGGTTAATATTTGTTAAGGGGTTACATAAACACTCACTGATACAAAATTGAACTTTAAGGCAATTCCTGGAGAACTGAACTGTCCCAGGCTGTGGTGATTCAATCCCCCTCCAAGAACGCACACAGGAACAGGAAGGGCAGGCAGCAACCTGGTCTAACCTGGTCTTCAAAGAGGGCTGG
Organism: Phyllotis vaccarum; assembly: GCA_033318265.1. NCBI lineage: Eukaryota > Metazoa > Chordata > Mammalia > Rodentia > Cricetidae > Phyllotis > Phyllotis vaccarum. Next base: position 77,614,748 of record JARWLC010000012.1, read on the forward strand.
CCACACACCTACAGGCTCCTTAAAAACTTCAAAACCACACCTAGGTCTTGCTCAGAAGTACCTGAACCCGCTACATCTTCCCCTTTTGTCTAAATAAGTTTTAAACCTATGTGTAAGACTATATACAATAGAAATAATTATAAGGTAATGTCCAGAAAAGGGAAGAACAGTAACATAAACAAGGTCAAGCTACAACTAACAAACAACAAACATAAGGTATAGCTTAAATGTCTAAAATATTGGCTAGTGGAAAGATACAGGGATTATTTTAAAGCTGTTTATCTTGAATAATATGAATCTAATACCTGAATGTTCCTAGCTGAGATGTGAAACAGTAATAACCTTAGCTATCTAGTCTTTAACCCCATCAAAGACCTAAGAAGGAAAATCTATTACCTAATAAGCTGGAAGCACAAGAGAGTAGCTTCCAAGATTTAGGAGAGGACAGTGGCAGTCAGCTGCCTGGACAGTCATCTAGAGCTTTTTTGTAAAGGTGATGCATCTACCTTTTTTGGCTACAGGCCTAGGATATTTGACAGATCTCTTCAGAATCGGGGTATTTTGAGAAATCGTCTTATCTGGTCTTGGCAGGTTTCAGCAATCTCTTTTATCTTGCTCATCTGGGTTGGACAGTGTGCTTACTGTCAGCAGGTGAGGCAACAACAGGCCATTGTCCTCCAAGGAAGACAAACCCCTTGTGGAGTGTCCTTGACACCCAGCATCATCTGGTGAAAGGAGTCGTCCTGTCTCTCTGGCCGAATTCTGAGTAACAAAACATTAAACGCCATATTCTCTAGGCCTATGAAGCGACTGAAGACTCCTGTCTATGTGACATATTTTACTATGTATTTGAGAAGGCTAGACAATATGACTATTACATGGCAAGCCTGAGTGATCTGTAATCTGTAATTCTTATCATCTTAGAGACTGAAGTGTACATTGCAAAAATAGACAATCTATAAATGGGTTACAGTTTTGGATATGACTTTAAGTACGGCAATCATATAAACATTAAACGAAGGTAAATGTATAGTGTAAAATGACAACAGTATCCGAAACATATATCATTATACAAAATATCTAATCAGAAGTATACAAAACATCTTAGATATAATATATATGTATATTATGACTGGTATAATTAAACAGAGGTAGAAATTGTATAGCGGAAATGACAGCAATATGCTTACTATGCATTAGTGTGCAAAATATTTTAAACAGAGGTAGAAGCACATGCAAAATATGGCAATTACAGATTTAATTTTGTATCAATATACAAATTATCTTAGACATATAAAATAATTATACATTTGAATTTGTACCAATATACAAATTATCTCAAGCAGACATATAAAATAATTTCACACTTATATCAATATATAAGAATTTATATCAGTGTAAATTGTCTATGGCTCATAATTGGCAGATAATTGTTTATACTTGGGTATAATAATAATCTACCTGTATCTGTCCCATCTATTCCCCTTTCTCTTGTTAAACCCTACACTTGGCTTTCAGCGTCGTTGTGCCCAGATTCTGGATCACATGTTCTGTTTCACTGTGATCTTATTAAATTTGTTCCTTTCTTTGCAGTATTTCCCATAAAATGCTAGCTCGTCCTGTTTACTGCATTTTGATGTTTCATTAGCATGTGTTAGATACACGTGATAATGGGTTTCAGTATGACCTGTAGCATGAAGGGCAAAGAGATCAGGACTGTGTGGCCTTGCTGTCTAGCCATTTAACTTGACTTTTTTTTGCTTCTTTATAAAGTGGAGGTTGGACAAGATAACCTTTCAAATCACCTCCAGAGCTACGGATTCGTGCAAATTTAAGATAGAAATAATTCCATAGAGTTAAAAATAAAGAGAATAGATTTTTAGCTTAAATTATGTAGTTTTATCACTAAGCTTAATTTTTTACATTTATATTATCATGGATACATGAACTATCCTCTCTCTCCTCTCAAAAATTAACAGGTTTTTTTAATTTAAATTTTTTGTATTTTTAAATTTTTAATTGTGTGTGTGTTTGTGTGTACACACATCCATGCAGGGAGAGAAGTATCTGATCTCACTCAAGCTGGAGTTAGAAGCAACTGTGACCCATTGAACATGAAAAGCTCAACTCTGGTCCTCAGTAAGAGCAGTATGTACTCTTTCCAATTCCCAAACAGACAGTTCTCATTCAGATGTTTCCTCTGATGCACCTTTTTGTTAATTTTCTCTAAATATAAGGCATGATGCCATCAGGGAATAAAAAGGGAGGCTGGCAAGATGGCCCTGTGGTTATGCTGAAAACCTAAGTTCAGCAGACAGTAGCGGCACAGGTTTTAAAGCAAGCACTTGGGAGGCAGAGGCAGGTGGACCTCTGAGTTTGAAGCCAGCCTGATCTACAGAGTGAGTTCTGAAACAGCCAAGGCCACACAGAGAAATCTGCCTTGAAAAAAAAAAATAAGAGAAAATCTGAGTTCAGTAGCTGAACTCATGGAGAAAGAAGCAATAGACTCCAAAATCACCCACTGACTGCCATGCCCATGCCCAGGCCATGGCACCACACCACAAACAAAATAAACAATCAGTAAATAAACTACATAAGTGATTTAAAAACTCATAAATGTGTACAAGTCAAGGAGACAAGTAACAAAATATTAATATTACATAACTGCTGTTTTCTTCTTATTTTTCCTTTGTAACACTCTCTCCTTTCCCAACATTTATACTTATTACTCTTGTAATTAAGAAGTTCATACTATGCACAGGGCATGCACGGGTCTGTACTAGGTCCTCTGTGTTGTAGAAGATTATTTTAACTAGACAAAGGTATGTTACATTTGCTTATGCTGCAGAAAATTACTTTAACTGTGTAAACGGGTGTTGTTTTGTAATACAATTGGTTAACAATGTAAGGATGTGTGCTTAATTATAAAAATACATGTTGCATCTGTTTCCCCTTGCCTGCCTAAGGCACTGATTTATCTAATAAAAAGCTGAATGACCAATAGCTAAGCAGAAGAGGGATAGTAGGGCTGATGGGCAGAGAGAATAAACTCATATTTATTAAGAAATCTAGGCTCGGGAGAGAAAAGAAGGAAGACCAGAAGAAGGAGGAGGGGAGGGACCCCCCAAGACAAGAAGTCAGGTAGATGCCAGTCAACCAAACAGACACGGAGCAGCGAAAGTCCAGTTCACAGATGGAAGGTAAAAAGCCTTCCGGCAAAACATAGATAAAGAGAAACAGGTTAATCTAAGCTAAAGAGCTAGCCAGAAATGTGCCTAAGCTTGGCCAAGCACTCGGAAGACCTCTGCATATGTATTATGGCCTCCACTTTTAGTGATTTTATGGACTCCTGAGTGTGTGCGCAAGTGGGTCTCTGATTCCTGTGCCTGCTCTTGGGCCCTTTGCCGTCCGCTTGTTTATCTTGTCCAAAGTGATAGGTTTTGTTCTATCTTATTGTATTTTATTTTGTTATATGTTTTAAAAAAATAAATGACTGAATGAATGCCTAGCTACTAGGATAAAGGTTAACAACTGAACTGTCGTGTATACCTGCCGGGAGAGGAGAAATCAGTTTTCTCCAATAGAGTAACCCTAGGTACACCAACCGCTCTAGGACAAGCCTCATGTTCAGGAATAGCTGACCAATATTGAATGGAATCCACATGGATGTGTGTGTGTGTGTGGAAGGACTGGGACGATGTCATGCTATTTACAAAATGTTAGTTGTGATGAGTCACACCAGAAACACCCCTGTCTCACCCTCAGTCCTAGAGGACAGAAATCCATTTGGTTAAAAAGTTTGTGTGGAAATATCTTCTGCTGTAATTTCAGTCTGCTGTGCCCAAATTGGCTATGGAAATTTATTCTGCTTGTTAAAAAAAAAAATGACAACAAAGCCATAGTTTAATCTCTGATAACCACGTCAAATATTCATGAAAGGAAGCTCTGGTTTTTGTCAGGAGTGAACTCTTTTCTGTAATGAGTTGAGGCACAAGTGTCTTTGAAAAAAAAATTCTCTAATGTTTTTCAATAATTGGTAGAATTGAGGGTTTTTGTTTTTTTTTGTTTTGTTTTGTTTTTTTTTTTTTTTTGCCTTTGAAGAGGGTTGCTAGATCTCCATCCCTGTCTGCTTTTCTTTATAACTCAGTTTCTTTCAAGGTTCTGACATTTTAGGACTTATAAAATGAGTAGGATGTGTATATATGTATGTGTTCCCATTGAGTGGCCCATTTTGAAGAGAGAAGTACAGTAAATGAAGTAATACATAATAAAGTTTATGGTGAATATGCAAAAGGAAAGAAATGGATTGTTTATAAAAGAAGGAATTAGTTTGAATTTGTTTGTTGGGGAAAATGTCTTTAATAAGAGATAATACTGCATATGCCAAACCCAGGCCAGTGGATAACTCACAGAAAGTTGTAGGCTAGCCTTGACTACATGAGGCTCTGCCTCAAAAAATAAGTAAATAAAAATAGAATCATGTCACAAAAATAATTAAAAAACAAGAAATGTATCAAAGAATGTGATCAGTAAAGGAGAGACCAGAGTGAGTGGCATGTTATTGTTGTTTATTATAAATATATTAATATATAATATTATAAATATAATATATAAAATATATTAATGTCTCTAAATAGTAAAACCAGTTCTTTTTTAAGAGTCTCATGCAGAGAGATAACTGAAAGGTAGGGGGGAGGGGGCTATGCAGAGTCGGAGTCTGGTAGAAGCCTGATGCAAAGGAAACTTCCATGAGTCTACAAGGATGGCCCCAGCTAGAAATCCTGGCAGCAATGGATGCATACCCTGAACCGCCATTCCCTGTGATCAGATTGGTGACTACTCCAGCTGTCATCAGAGAGCCTGCATCCAGTGACTGATGGAGGCAGATTCAGAGACCCACAGCCAAACACTGGGCCCCACTCAGGGAGTCCTGCTGAGGAGAGGGAGGGATTGTGGGAAACAAGGGGGTCAGGAACATCATAGGAAAATCCACAGAAACCACTAGTCTGGCTCATGGGAACTCACAGAGTCGGAACCAACGACCAGGAAGCCTGTATGGGACCAGCCTAGGCCTCCTGCATATATGTGACAGTTGTGTAGCTTTGTCTGTATATGGGAACTCCTGGCAATGGGAGCAAGGGCTGTCTCCAGTGCTTTGACTGGCTCTTAGGAACCTACTCCTCATGCTGGGTTGCCTTGCCCCGCCTGAATACAGAGGGAGATGCTTGGTCTCATGGCAGCTTGATATCCCATGCTTTGCTGATGTTCGTGGGAAGCCTGACCCTTTCTGAGAGATTACCAAAGAGGGATGGATCGAGGGAGGAGGGGATGGGAGGAGATGAGGGAGGAGAGGCTGCAGTTGGGATATAAAATAAATTAATAGATAAATAAAAGAGTCTCATGTAGTTCAGGCTAGCTTCAAACTCCAAATGCAGCTGAGGATGACCTTGAGTTCCTAACGCTCTTGTGCCTCCCAAGAGTGAGAATTGAGAGTGTGCTCCACCATACCCAGAAAAAAACAAATTAGCAAATAAATATTTTTAAGTAGGAGAATGCGAGTCCATCTCTTCACACACATACACACACATATGCACACTCCCACACACGTACACAGGCGCGCACGCATGCACACTCCCACACACATTCACACGCACACACACACACACACGCATGTACGCACTCACTCACGCACCTATGTAATCTGTTCCTCCCTAAACCACTACAAATCGGTCAAAAATTTGCTGCAGGTTTTGAGTCACTGAAAAACAACCAATTTAAGAATTTCTCTCCCAGCTGCTTGTAACTTTGTTTTTCTTTCTGTCTCTGCCTAGACGCTCTGAGAAACGGTGTGTGCTGCTTTGTAAGGCTTCCCTTGGCTTGTATTTCCATTTTTGTGTGCTCTAACCTTGCTATGTCCCTTGGCAGGTGCCAGCATTACGATCTGATCTACCCAGCCAAAGACATTCCCCACTCAAACCTAGGCCTATAGCAGATGGTGAGGGCCAAACCACACCCGGAGCTGGTGGATTACATTTCCACAGAGGTCTCCGGAACAGCTGTGTTCCTTAGATCAAAACAATAAGAAATGCAAACCCTCATGTCTTCCTCAGAAACCTGGATCAGTGCAGTCATGAATGTTAGCTACCCCACAGGCCTTCCTATGCAGCAAATGCACATGTCCTCAGAAGAGCTGCTGAGGTATGGGATGGCAGATGTCAGTGTAGGAGAAGGAGGCCTTCACAGGAGGGAGTCTGCAGGAATCAAGGGAGGGCACTGGGATCCTATAGGGCTGCAGTTACAGTCAGCTGTGAATCAAAAGGTGTGGGCTCTGGGAACCAAACTCAGGTCCTTGCAGAAACAGGAAACACCAGGCTCTGAGCCATCCCTCCTGTCTGGAAACTGATCTTGCAGACCTTTCCTTGACCCATCCAAACTGTCCGTATATCTGCACTTTGATGGATTTCTTATAACACAGCACTGTAGTCACTTGGTTGCACTCTTTATTATAAGACTTGGTTTTTCAAGAGCGGAGGGTGAATCTTGCTTATCTCTCTACGCAGGCATGTTGATGGTATGGTTCTTATTTTGTTTTGTTTGCTTGTTTTTCAATCATCCATTTAACAGGGTTGAGTACTTAGTATGTGCACTGGATTGGGCTTTGGGAACAGAGCAGTGAACAATGTCTGAGTCTTCCCCGCCCTCACACTCACAATCTGTTGAGGATTGCAAACAATTAAAATAAGTATGGTGTGTGCAGTGACAGAGATGAGGACACTGTGGGAGCAAACAAAAGGAGTCAACTGATGTTCAGAAAAAGGCTTCTGGACTAAGGATTCTTCCTGGAAAAGCAAAGATTGAATAGCCGTTGAGAAGGAAATAAGAAAAGCATACCCCAGAAAGGACGAGTCTGAAGAACATAATAAAGGAGGGATGAAGGAAGAAGAGAGAAAGGAATCAAAAGATGAAGAAGAGAGAGGATGAAGCAGAGGGAGAGGGGAGGAGAGGGGAGGGGAGGGGACCACCTTGTCTTGTTATACACCATACTTCTTGTTCCAGGAAATGACCTCATTGCTACAGGCCACCTGCTAGTCTGTTTATTTGAAAGCTCATTTCAAAATATAAGATTTTATTTATTTTTATTTTATGTGTATGATATTTGCCTGCCTGTATATATGTGCACCATGTATGTGCAGTATCTAAATGGGCCAGAAGAGGGCAGTTGTGAGATGCCACATGGGTACTGTGCACCATGTACATGCAGTATCTAAATGGGCCAGAAGAGGGCAGTTGTGAGATGCCACATGGGTACTGGGAATAATCCTCTGATAAAGCAGCCAGCACTCTCAACTGGTAAGCCATCTCTCCAGGCCCTGTAAGACCATAGACTACTAGCTGAAAAAAGCATGTAGCACCAAGCTCTAGCCCTCTTAGTCTACAAATATGAGCAGCAAAGTACACAAAAGTCATGAATCGTTGCTTCTCTTTTATCTGTCATCTTGCAAAGCATCCCCATCCCTGTCCAGTTGGAGCCCCATAAAACAGACTCATTTTACTGGAACAGACCGTGACACTGAGGTTCCAGTGGGATTAGCAGCTGATAGAGCAGGAGCCAGGCCCTCTGGTGACTCCCAGAACTGTCACACCTTAGCTAGCTACCCAAGTCACATCAGCAGGAACAGCGCCAGCAGGAGGTGACTCCTCTTCCAAAACTCCTTCCAGAAAGCAAGAGCACTCTGACACCTGATAGGGACCGACCACTAACCACCCACAGCCCAATTAAATGAATATTTGTGCTAAGTGACACATTTGCCGGTAGCCTGGGGAACTGGAATGACAGGCGTGTGCTTAGTCTTCATTTGATATCAAATTGTAGGTCATCCTTGTTGCAAAGTCTTAGGGGGGAAATGTTAATTTTATCTGTATAGACTGTAAACTGTTTATAAAAGTTTCAGTGTAAAACTACAGTTCTAAAAACAGAGCTGAAAGCCATAACTGGGCTCGATGGCATAGTCTTGCAATTCTGGTGACCCATGTGACTTGAGGCAGGTGGATTTATTTAAGTTGAGGATGTGCCTCATCTTTGAGTGAAGTCAAGGCCAATTAAGGCAATTTAGTGAGAACTTGTCACCACATAAACCAATTTTAAAAGTGTGGAGATGTAGCTCAGTGGACGAGCTACCTAGGACGTATAAGATCCTTAAATTCCAACACTAGTAAAAGAAAAAAGAAAGAAACTACAAAATGGGGAAAATAGTAACTGGATGTAAAAAAAAAAAAAAAAGAAGAAGAAAATATTCAGTGTTCAGGAATAGAAGGTCAACAGGGAGATTAAAAACCCAACCCACAAAAAAAGGCAAAGGATATAAGTAGGCAACTCACAAAAAATAATGGCCAAATGACACATGGACATGATCATTGTTAATTAATATGCACAATAAGGCAATGAGATAATCTTTCAACTAACCAGATTTATAGACATTTAAAAGTCTAACCATTGAAGTATTGATAGACCAACAAAGTCCTTTATTTTTTTAAGGGAATCAGACAATATGTAATAAAGCTAGAAAATGTTTATGGAGAGGGTTCCTCTCCCACATATATAGTATGTACATAAAGGAACATATGTGTAGAACGGTGTGTATTAGGGGAGTCTGAAGTATCGTTTGCCATCAAAACAAAAGAACCAAGAGCTCATATTTGGAATGTTATTACTCTATGCTACCATTTCTATATGTTTAAAATACTTATAGCCCAGCGTGGTAACACGTGCCTGTCATCCTAGCACTCGAGAGGAAAAGACAGGAGATTTGCATGTTGCAATGAGTGACGAGCTAGCCAGAGCTATATAGCAAGACTCTACTTTTAAAAAATCAAATAACTACATGATGTTAATACTCACATAAAGCAAACCTTTTAAAAGGATGGGCTAAATGTAAGATTCTGATAATGGCGACCACGAGGAGATGATTAGGAGAAAATAAGAACTTCAAATTCATGAGGCTCTTTTTCCTTAATTCCTCCCCCCAAAAAATTAAATAAATTCTCTAAAGTATTTTACTTCTTGAATCTGAAGTAAATAATAATAAATGGAAAATAAATAAGCAAATCAATTAATGTTGAATGGGCAAATACAGTAAGGAATGAAGAAGGTAGGCCCTCTGGCTGGAATAATAGGGTGTCCACACAAACGTTATTCAATTCTATCTAATGGCTAATGGAATCTTGCTAAGAGTCAGATAGAAAACTGGACAGATGACTGTTTAATATGCTCCTAAAAATAGCATTTGATGAGTCAAAGGAACACTGTTTCCCTGGACACCTTTGTTTTGACCACAGTGTCAGAGCTCAGTATTTGAGGGAAATGGAGTCAGGCCATTGGAACGCAGCCCTCTTTGGAAGCATACATGTTGTAAACACCATCCTGAGAGGAACCCCTTATGCATTTCACCATGAGGAAGGTGTGTCAGAGCAGAATATTGCAGCAGGCAGAAGTATTCTAACTGTGAACTTTGATGGCTTAAGGTCACTCACCGTTGCTTCCCACTTCAAATCCTGTGGGGGGACACTCACCACTTGATAATGGAAAAATATTATTTTGCTAGCCAGATCTCATGTGAGAGGTCTGTACATTTTCCTAGGCTCAGGTCTCAGAAGACAGGATGTCTCAAACACCACATCTGCCATTTCAGCTAAGGCCTGGGGGCCTGAATTTTATAAATTGTTGAGTTCATTTCAACAAAGTGCTTACATGCTTCGGAAAGCTGTCACAAGGCTTCTCAGCATGCCAGGCAACTTTTAATGATCTGTTTATATAACCTCTGCCTGGGGCTGTAAAAGAAGCCTGGGCCCTGGATTTGCAGGATGTTTTATGAGGCTTTGTTCTGCTTTGTTCAAATATAGATGAGGAGTTACACTAAGAATAATCTTAATTCTTAGCACATCATCTTCATCAGCCCATGCACATCTCTCTCATTTTTATCTCTTTTTATTATTCCTCCAAAGTTCATCACATATGACAGAGCTCCTCACATTACTTTAGAAGTTCAGTGTTGTGCTTACACCTTGGTCTATTCCTTGTTTGCTTGAACATCACTTACAAGGCATGTCTCTTCTTGTATTACCTCCAAGTTTCCATTTCATTCTTTATCCACCATGTGTTGATTACCATTCTCTTATGCAATTATTACTGCTGTTGTCGATGGAAAAATATTTTTCTATATTATTTTCAAGTGTGCTCTTACCAGCTGAGGGAAGAGCAGCATGTGTTCTTAGTAGCTGACCTTGGGTCTAGACATCTTGCCAAATATAGATGGATTTTTCTTTGGGCCACTAGCTCACAAATAATAACATAGAGACTTGTTAATTATGAAAGCTCGGTCTATAGCTTAGGCTTGTTCCTAAATAGCTCTTATAATTTAAACTAACCCATTTCTATTCATCTACTTTATACTATGTGGCTTTTTACCTTTTGTTCATTTTGTATGTCTGACTCCCTCCATGTCTTGTTGGCTCCTCTCTGTCTGGCAATCATCTCTTCCTACTTCCTCTCTGTGCCTGGAAATCTGCCCTACACCTCTTGTCTAGCTATTGGCTATTCAGCTCTTTATTAAACCAATCACAGCAATATATCTTGACATAATGTACAAATATCCCACAACAGCCCAACATTTAATTTGTTCTAATAGGTAAGCATGCTAAGAAGGCTTGGTGTTCTGTCTTTATATCACATTTTACATCATTTATGCCTGTTTGTTTTAGCACTGGCCAAGACCTGCATCATACTGGATATAATGTTGTAAGGATTACCGGCACATAACAGTCACGTGATATAAGAATTCCTGGCACATGGCAGCCACCCATGTGGTTAAACCCAACATGGTGCCCGCAGAAAGTACTGCATACAGAGGGCATGCCCCTAGGTGTGGCTATGTAAATCTGTGTCCACACCACTCTCTTAAAAGGAGCCACCAGGTGAAAGTCTGTCTCTTTCTCTTCTGCTTCCCTCCCTCGTACCTGCTCAGCAATTCCCCTGAATAAACTCTAGTGTGACATCTGGTAGTGTGTCTGATCTCGCATACGAAACCAACAAATGTAATATTCAACAAGGGTATTCACTGACCTGAAAGACCGTTAGGAATTCTAACATCCACCTTGTGGGATCACTTGTTACACTTTGAAAAATGTCTAGGGTGTGTAAGAAAGAGAGAACACCCATGTGTGTGCATGCACACGTGTGTACGTGACACAGTACATGTGTGGTCAAAGGATAACTTACAGGAACCAGTATTTTCCTTCTAACACATGGATCCTTGGTATCAAACTCAAGTTGTTAGTTTTGACAGCAAGTGCTTGTAGCTGCTGAACCATCTCATAAGCCCCCGTGAGGGACCTCTATGATATGACTATGATAGAGCCACACAATGCTGTAATACACAGCTGCAAAAGGAAATGATGGAGACTTCCTTTTGGTTTTGGGGGGGTTTTTTTGTTTTGTTTTTTTGTTTTTTGTTTTTTTGTTTTTGTTTTGTTTTGTTTTGTTTTGGGTTTTTTTTTGTTTTTTTTTTTTTTTTGCTGTGGAATACTCCTGGGACATAGTGTTTAATTTTTTTAAAGGTTAAACCATAAAATAATTGTTTCTTTTTGCTTGTTTTGTGAGACAGAGTCCCACTGTGTAGCCCTGGCTTTCTGCCTGACCTGGAACTCACTGTGCAGACCAGTCTGGCCTCAAACTCAGATACCTACCCACTTTTGCCTCCCGAGTGCTGAGATTAAAGGCATGCAGCATCATTTCCAGAGAATGAATATGTCTTAACAGCTCATAAGATTTCAAACCCCCCATAGTTAGGAAATTGCTAACTTCCTTTTCAAAATGTAATAAGAGGTGCTGGGAGATCTCAACACACATGCTAACCAGGTGCTGGGGTGTCTTCCGCTTCACTGTTAAACCTGAGAATCCACAATTGTCCAGTTAAAGCAAGCTGTATTTGGGTGGCACCAAGGACTGGCTAGCCCACTACCCTAAATTGGGACTTGAGAGGGCAGCCCCTGCTGGCCTCTTGATGCCCTTTTTATAGGAGAGATAGGGTGTTCACTGGGGAGAGAGTTGGCTGTTATACATTGTTAGAAAAATACAATGAAAGAGAAGAACAGGTGAGGATGTTATATCAGGGGAATGGGTGAAAGTTTGGTGTTTACATTGGATCTAAAAAAACAGGAAGTTAATCTTAATCACAAATAGAAATCATAATTTTCAAGGGCTTGACACAGGACAAGCAGAAACTTACTCTTGACTTCCTTAACTGAAAACAGAACCCTTAACCTGCAAGGTATGGTGTGCCTGTTTGGGTGTCACATTAACAAAGGTCTCCACCTTTGTTAACCGGGCTGGGGCATATGACCAAGATGACACGGTCACTTAGCTTAGATGAAGGGCCGCCAGATTTGCCTCCTGCCTTCTCCCCTCTAGGTGACTCCACACAAACACTAAATGGTTCATTTGAGGTGTGTGAGGTGTTTGCAGCCCAACCTGGGAGAATATGGCGCCTCTAAAAAAATACATACATACATACATACATACATACATACATACATACATACATACATACAAACAAACATACATACATACATAAACATACATACATACATACATACATACATACATACATACATACATACATACATACATACATACATACATACATACATACATTTTAAGATGATTAAAATTTCAGGGCCCTCTTGTCCTGTGTGGTAATGCAGGATTGGGGTGGAAAGGCTTCATTTAAAATGAGTGGTTTAATCTGACCCAAGGAAAGCTGGGCTTCTGGTGTCCCAGGTTACCCAGCTGTCTCCCAGGAACTCAGCACTGCTACATGGAATACATGCAGACTTCCCCAAGGGCTCTGAGATTTGAGATCTCAGTGCCTGCACCAAAGGGAGCCAGGCCCCTGACGATCTGGGGAGCAGGGACAGTCTGAGTGGAGAGGCATTAAAAATGTCAGCCCATCTTGTGTGTCTGATGTCGGGTATCAGGAGAGAGGGAGGGGGGACGGCAGGCGACCCCCCCCCCCCAGCACCAATTCCCAGTTTAACGACCGGAAAAGGAAGCGAACACGAATGGGATTTTAACAAATCTGTCTGTCCTGGCAGGGGATGGCAGAGCCCAATTTGGGGAAATCAGTAGCCACTACAGAATTACACCCGTTGTTAATTATCGCCATGGTAAGGACAGGATTCCGCCGAACAAAGTCCTTGAAGGCTTCTGGTTATTTTCCAAAATTTGTATCTCAACGCTGCCACCAAGCGTTCAGTGCCCCTCACTTCTCAAACCTCTGCGGCACAGCTGAAAGGGAAGCTGTTTAACCCTGGGTGGTAAGGGTCAAACTTCTCTGCTTGGGAAAATGTCTATGATGTACTTTTGAGTGGGCACGAGGGGTGGGGGGTGGGGGGATAAGTTACAAAAGAGTATTATGTGATGTATGTGTGCAAACTTTTTTCATATGTGTGCATGCTAAAAAGAAAAGAAAAAAACTGACACAGGCCTGAAAATATAGCTCAGGAGTAAAGCCTTTGCCAAGGATGCCTGAGATCTCACTTCCCCAGGACTTGGGGAATGAGGGTGGGCGTCGTTAATACAGTTGGGCTGTATTTTAAGCCACCAGGTTTAGGGTAGTGTTTTCCTTTAGGAAATGAATATACTAACCATCTGTGACCAACACACTCTTGTAAGCGGGTGGGTAAAGGAACTATCAAAACATCCCTAAATCCTGTCTACCAGAGATAATAATCACCAATTATCTGTAGAGCCAATTTCTCTCTCTCTCTCTCTCTCTCTCTCTCTCTCTCTCTCTCTCTCTCTCTCTCTCTCTTTCTCTGTCTGTGTGTGTGTGTGTGTGTCTGTCCGTTTGTCTGCCTCTCAGTCTCTGTCTCTTCTCTCTGTCTCTGTGTGTGATCTCTGTCTCTGTGTGTGTCTCTGTCTCTCTCTCTCTCTCTCTCTCTCTCTCTCTCTCTCTCTCTCTCTCTCTCTCTCTCTCTCGGGGTGTATGTGTGTTGTCCTAGGAACCAGGGCTTTGGGAATGCTACATGAGTACTCCACCCCAGCTCCATCCCCAGTAGATTCTTCAAGCACTGGAAAGAATTGGTCGGGTGGGAAACCTATCCATCAGTTTCAAAGCTCTGCAGGCTGGACAATGGCTAGGAGGCAAAAACTGACCATGCAGAGAGAGACAGAGAGCATGAAACTAACCCGAAACAGGAACACAATAAAACAGAATGTCACTGGGGTTGAAAATATATTTTGTTTTCACTTCAAAAAAAAAAAAAAAAGACTAAAATTTCCATTGGGCCAAAACTGAAATTACACTCTTGACAGGAAATGTTATTGCTATGGCAATAAAGCACAAATAATTATTAATCTTCACCAGAGAAGATTTTTCTGGCGTTGTACTTTTAAAGAGGAGTGATCATATTTTTCAAATTTGATAGTTTGATAAGTGTAAGTCAGTCTGATGACATAAAATGACCTTATAGCTAACAAAGTTTCTAGGGTTTTCTTTTTCTTTCTCCTTTTCAGTCTGGAAGGCACCAGAAAGCTGCCCTAGATAAGCTGAGAACATATCCCCTTTAGAATAGGTTAGCTTAAAGTCATTACAAATAGTCTCCACGGCAGGTCTTGATGTGGGCACACTTGCCCTTCAGAAATATCTCTTCTGAAAATGTGGGTTATCTCTACAATGCTCAGAGTATAAGGATGCATCCCTGGGGCAAACCAGAGATTTTGACACAGAGGTGAATGAGAGTTGTTTTTGTTTGAGAACTGAATATTTTGTGATTGCTTGACTGTACTGCCAAAGGCAGGACTGCCAGACAGCAGCTGATATTAGTCAATCTGAGCAGTGAACCCTCAAATAACTCCTTGCTGTCCGAGTCTAGCTGACACCTTAAGAGATAAAGTCTAAATCATGCACAAATTAAAAGGCTTAGCTGGGAACAGTGGTGCACAACTGTAACTCCAGAATTCCAGAGGATGAAGTAGGAAGGTCACAAGATCAAGGCCAGCCTGGGCTACATAATGAGAACCTATCTGGGCCAGGGAGATGCACTAAATATTAGGGTATGCATAGTGCCCAAGCAAACCAGCCAGGTTAGGCCATTCTCTCTCTAGCAGAAGACCAATGGAAATCTAAGCAAATGTGCAGTTCTACAGGTCTCATGCCAGAAAGCAAAGGCATTCTCTGAAATACTGGAAGGCTTTTGAATGATGATATGACATCCTAGAGAGTGACATGCCATGCCACTGATACAAAAGCAAGACCAAGAGCCCTCTTGAGTCTTTAGAGGTCTCAGGGGGAAGATAAGGGTCGCTATGGAGAACTCTTTACTTATAAAGACAATGTGTTCTAGAATAATTCGTTAGTAAAATACAATAGAAACATGCCCCTGTTTTATGGGGCGGCTTATACTTTATTCTACATCACTCTGAGCTTCCTTTATTTTTGAATCTTCTCCGTTGCTGTTGATACCAAAACAACCGGTTATCTCAGATAACAAGGGAAGTGACAAGATTGGGAAGCTTGAAATAACTGAGGTGTAAGGAAGGAATGTGACACCAAGTCCGGAGGCTGAGCTGCCGTACATACAGCACAATAGCCCCAGATATTCTCAGAGGGGCAGTAACCTGGAGCACTTAGCTCTTAATGGCCATAGGACAAGTTTTCTCTTACCCCAGACTCACCAGCAGGGGGCAGTCAGGACGGCACATGCTGGAGCTCATGGCATCTAGAACTGGGCTCTGTGTTCTCAGAGCCAGAGAGCCAGAAGAGGTCTCTGAGAGTCGGCCCCTCAGTTCAGTCTGTGAATTCCAACTCTCTCTGTTTTCAATATTTTAATGAAGTCTCAGAATTTAATACGGAAACACCTAAGTGACTATGACTAGTGTTTTCAATAGCTGCCAAGATTTGTGAGAAGTTGTATGTTCAGTGTGCATCTGTGTATTCACATATGCATGTGTGGGAGCAAATGCTCATGCTTGTGTATTCACAAGACACCCAGTATTTTTTTTCCATTTCTGCCAGTTCCTTTGCTTAGGCTGGGTCTCTCACTGAGCCTGGATCTCACACATCGGCTAGTCTAGCTAAGCAGCTTGACTTGGGGAATTCCCCATCTCCACCTCTCTGTTCCCTGAGTTAGAACTGGGGCACCATATTCTCACCCAGATTTTCCTTGATTCTGGGGATCCAAACTTACACTTTATAGCAAGCACTTTACCCACTCTGAACCATCTCCCAAGTTCCAAACTCACAGCTTGTCTTTCAGGTTCCTGAGGTTTAAGAGTACTCATTAGTGAAAGACCCCCGGGGGTTAGGGACCCCCGAAATGGACCTTTCCTCGGAAGGAGACCCCATGACCCAAGGAAGACCGAGCCACAGATCAGCTGCAAACAGCACGAGGTTTTATTGAATAACGCAGGACCTGCGGGCTACCGAGCCATTTGGGATGGTTGGCGCGCCCAGCCCTCTGTTTAGGGCCTTTTTATAGGGTTAGGGAAGCAAAATCGTGCGTACAGAGGCAAAGGTGAAGTTACAAAGTTTCCATTGGCTGGTTTGAATGAAATCGCCCGTTGAGGGGTGAGGGGTGAGGGCCCCCAGGTTGCCATCCGGCCTGACCAAGCAACCTGGTTATCACCCGCCCCCAGGCCTGCTGTTTCTTTTGTTCTTTATCTTTTTTTTGGAATTCTTTCCCTGATCAGGCTGGGCCTGATCCCATAGCTAAGTAACTGCTTCTCCTCCCTTCCCCCTCTGCCCAGCTGACATATATTGTGAAAGTTACCTGACTACATTCTCTTGTCTTTATCTCAAGCATCTTACGGAGTTAATCTTTACTGTCTTGTTAATATGTCTTAGGGAGGTTTACTTGCAACGCGCTGCTGTTAACTCTACTTCTTGGGGAGGGGGCCTTACATTCCCCCATTTTCTTTTCTGAATATCTCTAATCTTAGAGATGACTCTTTATCTAGTGTCTACTTTTTTGACAGCAAATTAACTCTATGGGAAGCCCTTATTACGCTTGTGAGGGCTTCTGCTCTCGGATCCCCTGGTGGGCACACGGGGGCAGATGGGCAGGGTCAATGGTGGGTATGTCCTAAGGTTCTAATCTTGCCCCCAGCAGGCACAGGTCCGGGTACAGGCTAGGCCACCAGGTCCACTGGAGATGGTGGGAAAAGTGTCCTCAGTCTCAGATATCACCTGCCTGCTCAATCGATTGGTGAAGGCTCTTCTCTAGGGGACTGTCGCTGCACACGGAGCTTGAGGGAATTACCAGTTCTTTGTACAGTCCATCAGTCCTCAGGATCTAAGCAGCAATGCCATGAGGTCAGAAGGACTTGGTAGGGTCTCTTCTAGCGAGGTTTAAAAGTCCGATGCTGGTGTCACTGGACGTAGACGAGGTCTCTCACTTGGTAGCGATGTGGGGTCTCATCTCTCTGGGGCTGGTAAAGGTCTGAGAGCTGCTTTTATAAAGAATGTTATACATTAGCCAGGGCCTGCAACCTAGCAGACAAGGGGGTTACACCAGAGATGGTTCCCAGATCCAAAAAGTATTAGCAGAAGGAGTATTGAGCTCAGAAAAGGGTATAGGGCAGGAGCATCACCCAAACTCTGTGGCCAGTCTCCAGGGTTAATTTGCTTAAGGTTTCTACCTGTCCTGAACTTTGGGGTACAATAAAGTTTTTAATCAATCTCTAACATCTTGGCTAGTCCCCTAACTTCTTGGCTACTCACCTAACTTACCTGGGCCGCGGACCCTATCTTTTACCAAAAAGTCCAAACCAAGGAAAAATTTGCAAGGTTTATCAAGCGTCTTTCACCAGGAGTGAAACACCATCAGGAAGGACTGGAGCTGAGGCCGAGAGCAAGGTCTTCTTGATCTGGTCAAAAGTCTCTTGCTGTTCTTTCCCCATCTATAGGCGGGGCATAGGGGGACCGCCAAGGCTGCGAAACCCGGAATCTAGAGCCTACAGAATCTAGCAGTTTCCAGGAACTCTCTCCGGCTCTTTTGGCTCTCAGGGGGAGGCATCCGAGTGACAGTTCTCTTTTTGGACTCTGTTAGCCATCTCTTACCGTCTTGAAGGGTCAGGAATGTCACCTCAGGTCGGCATATCTGGGCCTTCTTAGCAGAGGCCTGGTGTCCCAGTTTGGCCAGTTTAACGAGCAGTTTCTCAGTCCCTTCTCGGCACTGTTCCACGGTGGAGGCTGCAAGCAATGAGTACTGCAACGGAGTTAGTTACCTTGATGCAGGGCCTCATCGAAGATGGTAGGAGAGTTCTTGAAGCCCTGAGGCAGTCTAGTCCAGGTGCGCTGTCCTGAGAATCCGTTCTTTGGGTCTGTCTACTCAAAGGCAAACAGGGGCTGGCTGGACTCATGGAGACGCAGACAGAAGAAGGCATCTTTTTAATCTAAGACAGTGTAAATGTCTATACCACTCGGCTGTTGACTTCTCTCAGGTCTCAGGCTTCTTAATGGGCAGCAATTCTGACTGACATGGTTTCAGGATTTTCTGTTCCAGCAGCCTCTGTGTGGGATTTGATCCCTTTCTTGGCATCTTTGCTCAAATCTGACTCGCAGGGGTGTGGCTGAAGGTTTCACCACAGGGGACCACTGGATCGCCAGCCTTGGTCTAGCCGTTTCTACTCATGCCTCCCCTCCGGGAAGGCCTGAATTGGTTACAGCAGGCTTGCTGACTAGAGGGTTAGTGAATTCTACCTTGGGCCCCTGGGGGTTAAAGGTGATCTTTGCCCCCAGTTTGGTAAGCAAGTCTCTCTCTCTATACACATCTCGCTTCTGCTGTTCTCCTCTCTCTCTCCCAAAACACTTTCTAGCCTCTCTAACTAAGTCTCAAGGCCATATCTTGTAAGCCACCCATTTTCTGAAACTTTCTTTGAATACCTATTGCTGACTGTTTTATAAAGGACTTTCTTAACGCCCCCCTATTCTTCCGATTCTAGAGCAAACAGTGTACCTCTCTGATAGACCTTTATTAGCCTCACTAAAAACTCAGAGGGGAATTTATCAGACTTTTACATCTCTTTTTCTTACCTTGGCCAGATTAATTGGTGCATCAGAGCCTGGCGACAGAGTTAACAGGTGTCTCCTACCTTCTCAATGGGACTGCGTCGGGGTGGCGTCCGAGCTGAGGGCCAGTTTCCAAGCTGCTAATAAGATCCGATCTTTTTCCTCAGGGGTAAAGAGATTCTCCCAAGTAGGCTGATAAGAGAACATAGTTTAACAGGAGTGCCGGCAACGCCCTTAGGTGGCCCGGCTCTCTCCGGCTCCGGGCCTCACTCTCAGTGGCCCCAGGGGGATGCCTATAACGGGTGGAGGAGGAGCCTCTGTGGGTCCTGTCGGATCTGAGACTCCCGGTAGGCAGAGGACTTCAAGGGAAAGTCAAGCTGCTCTACCAGGTACCCCAGGAGCCTTGGAAGCATCTACCAGGTTCAAGCTGCTCCGACCCAGGCTAGTCTCAGCGACCTCAGATAGGGGCCCAGGGGGAGGGAGCTGGTCACGGCGGAAGTGCCCATCGGCCCCATTCCCGGTCCCACCCGCGTGCGCGCGCCCCGCGGCCGGAGATGCGCCGGTCTGGTGGAGGGGGCTGAATCTTCTGCAGCTGACACTACCGCCCGACTCCGCGCTCTCGGCTCTGCCCTCGGAGGAGCAGCGTAACCGCGGCACACCGCCCCGCCCCCGCCCGCGCCATCTTCTCTAACCCGGCCTTCCCAGCCGTTCTGGAGCCGGTTGCGGCGCCGCCATGGCAGAAGTGCGCGTGCGGCAGCCCGTCGCAGGCCAGACCCCCATCTCCGGCTCCGCCTGCGCGCGCCCGAAAGCGCGCAACCTCTGCGGCCGGAGACGCGCGCAGGTGGACGGGTCTGCGCCGGCTAGGCTGACCCGTGTGCCCGGCACCTGCGAGCGTGGTCACGCCGCAGGAGGGGCGGGGCGGCCCGGCTCTTCCCGCCCGAGCCATGCGACCCGACCTCCCATGTGCGCGCGCGAGCCCCGCCGCGGGGGCAGCGGAGGAGAGGCGGGAGGAGGGAGGGGGTGGTGAGGAGAGCGCGGCGAACTATCGGCCTCCTGCTTCTTCGGCCCCGGGATTCGGCGAATGCTGCTGCCAAGGGGGGAGCTGTAACATTCGGGGGCGGGGTGGTTATCATCTGTCCTATGATTTTAAGACTGAGTAAGGTTAGTAGAACAGACAAAGATACACTCAAACACAGAACACTCAAACACAGAACAAAGGCGCTGCGCGGCTTCGGCCTAAAACCGAAAGCAAAACCTCAAACGGAGACCTGGGGGGGGGCCCGGATTCCCCCCCCTCTCCTACCAAAACCACGTATCCTTCTGATACGGGCTGAGCTTCAAAGGACTGCCACTCCAAAGCGAGCTCTATGTCCCGAAGGACCCAAATGTCCCGCCCGGCGGGACTACAAATGCCTCTAGAACGTCTTCTAGGGCTGCGAGGGAGAAGTTCTGAGCTCGTCAGCCCCTTCTGGCCCCCGCCAAGTACAAATGGATCCGACCGAACCCCAAACCAAACGCGTGCGCAAATACACAGGACACAAGTTCAAACACGGCTACAAACAACGCAGATTCACAGAAAACAAGTTCAGACACAGCCACAGACAATGAACAAAACGCTGGCCAGCTTACCTCCTGACAGTGAGTCGGTGGTCCCTGAGTGGGGGTCTCAAATCCCGGAAGAGCCCCCAAATGAAAGACCCCCGGGGGTTAGGGACCCCCGAAATGGACCTTTCCTCGGAAGGAGACCCCATGACCCAAGGAAGACCGAGCCACAGATCAGCTGCAAACAGCACGAGGTTTTATTGAATAACGCAGGACCTGCGGGCTACCGAGCCATTTGGGATGGTTGGCGCGCCCAGCCCTCTGTTTAGGGCCTTTTTATAGGGTTAGGGAAGCAAAATCGTGCGTACAGAGGCAAAGGTGAAGTTACAAAGTTTCCATTGGCTGGTTTGAATGAAATCGCCCGTTGAGGGGTGAGGGGTGAGGGCCCCCAGGTTGCCATCCGGCCTGACCAAGCAACCTGGTTATCACCCGCCCCCAGGCCTGCTGTTTCTTTTGTTCTTTATCTTTTTTTTGGAATTCTTTCCCTGATCAGGCTGGGCCTGATCCCATAGCTAAGTAACTGCTTCTCCTCCCTTCCCCCTCTGCCCAGCTGACATATATTGTGAAAGTTACCTGACTACATTCTCTTGTCTTTATCTCAAGCATCTTACGGAGTTAATCTTTACTGTCTTGTTAATATGTCTTAGGGAGGTTTACTTGCAACGCGCTGCTGTTAACTCTACTTCTTGGGGAGGGGGCCTTACATTAGCAAGTCTAATACTCTCAAGTGGCTGTATGTGGGCACTCAGTGACAACAAGACTTAATGTTTAAGTTCAAATTCCCTTCTTTCTAATAAGACTTTTGAGTATCTAGATAAGGACTTTTTCCCCCCTGGTGGCACTGAGAATCAAACCCTTGGTTTTACACATGCTAGGTTAGTGTTCTACCACTGAGCTACATCTTCAAGTCCAAGACTTTGGGGTGTTTTTGTTTGCTTGTTTAGAGAAACAGACTATGTCCCAGTCAGGCCTTGAGCTCCTGATCCTCTTGCCTTAAACTCCCAAGTGCTGGGATTATGTCTTAGGGTTTTATTGCAGTGAAGAGATACCATAACCGTGGCAATTCTTATAAATGAAAATACCAGAGTGGCTTACAGATCAGAGCTTTAGCTTTTTATCATCATGGTGAGATGCAGGCAGACATGGTGCTAGAAGAGACCAGAGTTCACATCTTGACCTGCAGGCAACAAGAGTCTGAGATACACTGGCCAGACTTGAGCTTCTGAGACCTCAAAGCCCATCTCCACAGTTACACACTTCCTCCATCAAGGTCATACATACAAGGTCACACCTCCTATGACACCACTCCCTACAATCCAAATATTCAAACACATGAGTCTATGGGAACCACACCTACTCAAACCACCATAGATTCTAAGCGTGCGACTAAGAAAGGCTAAGTTTTTTTGAATGTTACAAACAAAACAAAGAAACAACATCACAGCTGAGTCATTTTTACTTTCTGCTTACATTGCTGGTTTTACTATTTCAACAATGGTAGACAATACGAGTGTTATAACTTTCCATGTCAGTACACCATACTGAATAAAAATACAGGCCCAAGGCTAAAGAGAAGACGATAGAGTTCTGTAAGTTCTTTAAGCCTTATGACCGAAGGATGCGCTGAAATGCCTCTTCTCCTGACCCACGCACACAGGAGGACATATTCTGTTCTACACCCCTATTAAATTTGAACTGCACATTTGATTTTATTTGACTACTGAAAGATAACGTGAATCTTGTCAGTCCTGGATAGTATTTAAGAGCCAGGATAGTGTTTTTATGGTTTCTTTTCTTTTCCCATGCCAACTGCATTGACCTGTGTTCCAGAGGAACAACAACTTGAAGCAGCCTCACAATGAGATGACAGCATGGTCAAAACTTAAATCTGTAATATGTAAAACAATAAGGTATTTATTATTGTTTGTTATGGCAGCAGAAGCTAATCTAGGTGACTGATACAGACGTAGTTTCCTCGTTTTGTTAGAAAGGATGTAATTTTTTATTAAGATATTATAAAGCTTAAAAAATACATGCTTTTGAAAGACTTATTACACTACCAGACACATGTCTTCTGCAACAATAAAGACTACCAGAGGACTGGGGGTGTTGCAGTTAGTAGGGTGCCCAGAGTTAAATTCCCAGTACCCCATAAAATCGGGTATGGTGGTTCACAGGAAGCATCCTAGCACACTGAGTGTGGAGAGACGAGAATCAATGTAATTCTCAGGAGCTCAGCAAGTCCAAAGTCAGCCTGATATTCATGAGACTCTGTCAGTTTTATTTAATTTGATTTAAAAAAATCCTTTTTTTTTTTTTTTTTTTTTTTTTAAGACAAGGTCTGTGTTGTCTTATGGACAGAACCTAGAACTGTCTGGGAGCCTCTGGGCATGTCTGTGGGGTTAGTTTAGCTGCATTAATTGAAATGGAAAAATCTGCCACTGTAGGGGGCACCATTCCCTGCGAAGGACCTGGAACTGTAGAAATGGAGAAAGAGGGATGAGGAACAGCAGGCGTTCAAGCTCTGCTTCTTGACTAATGTGATGTGACAGCTGTTTCAAGCTCTGGCCTACACTGCTCTGCCATGATGGACTGTACCATGGGCCGTGAGTGAGAACAAATGGTATTATCACAGCAGCATGTAAAGAAGACAAGATCTTACTAGTCACCCAGCCCAGGCTGACCCCAAACTCACATCCCTTGTACCTAAGCCCCCTTAGCACACACATGCACCACACTCAGCTTTTCTTAAGTTTGTAATGAAGGAACAAACAAATCTCCCACTGCTCAAACAGCCAATAAAATGGTTTTTCTCCATTTAGATCCACATGTTCTCACATCCAAATACAGTCACTTTCACTAATGTATGTCAACCCTAGTGGTCATAATTTCCCCTCTATTTGATTTATCATTTCTCAAAAGCATATATATGTTCATTCTAATAAGAAATAAAACCTACCAATCTAGGCTTAGGTTTTTTCCAAGCAAGAAGAGCAAGTGTGTCCTGAATAGCTATTAGAATTCTTTTTTCTGCCCCATTTTAGCTGATGCTGACACTGAGCCTTCTCAGGAGAGATTAATATTGTCCTGAATAATAAACCACCCTTTGGTTTCTTCCATCATAGAACAATTACTCTGTAGCCAAATGAAAACTGGTCTTTACAAGTTGGGGACCTTACATAACAGGGGAAAACCATGTGAGCCAACAAAGTGTTTATTGTGTTTTCTTGAAGGTTCAATGTGCTGTTGTGTTGAGTATTTAAAAAGCTGGTTCTTAGATTCCTCACCACATTTGAGATATATAGATTATAGAGAGAGTCCAAGGCATGTCTCATTCCATCCACCCTGGCTGTCCTAACAAAATTATCCTGGACTGGGTGGTTTAAAAACAACAGAAATTGATTGTTTACAGTGGCAGAGACTTAGCATCTGTACACTGGGTATCCAGTGAGAGCCGGTTCCCTGGTGTTTAAATGGCCAGTTTCTACTATTTCCATCAGACATAACCAGTAAGGCAACTCCCTGAAGCGTCTTTTATAAAGGTACCAATTCCACTCAGGATTCTGCCATCGGGGTCTACAGGCCTACCAAGACCCCAAACACCATCACATCAGGGATCGGTTCCAAACACTCCAGCTGCCACAAACACCTGCAAGGTCTTATAATTAAGAGGATACCAAATTCACCTGAATTGCTAACAAGGCAAATTAATAATGCAAGACAGAAGGTAGACCTCCAGTTCAGTGTTTTCACACTCTGCCCATATTCCTAACCTACAATAAATGCATCAAACCTAGCAGAACAGTGCTCCTACTTAACTGCTCCAGGTTCAAGCCTCAAAAACTTTAGATGCATGTGTTACTATATATATGAAGGCATGTGAAGCAGCCGTGGAAAAACACCAGACACCCAGCAGACAAAATGAACACCTAAGGTTTGAGAAGGTGGGACTTCACAGGGCAACTTGCCACACTGGCTCTGCACGTCTAAGTTTGAACTCTGGCCTCACTAGGCAAACAGTGACTGGTGACAGGTGATGAAGTAAAAACCATTTGAAAACATCCAAATGTGTGTTGATGCTCAGTTGGAGGCAACAAATATTCAAAGTCTTTCATATTAGCTTTGTTCTCACCATCCTTTAAATTTCCATCCCCGTGATTATCTGTGCTTTGAATTGATTGTTAGAAGACCGCATTGTTTAAACCAAGGAATAAATTACATGGTGAAAATCTTTACGGTAGCAGATAAAGCCTCATGGTATCAAATCATACAGGTCAAGATGCTGAAGGATGGGTGATACTTTGCTGCTCAGATGAGGTTCATCCTCTGAAGTACCATTTATATATGCTGTCAGACGTCCAAATACACCCTCTATGTGACTCCTGGAGGGCTGTGTGCTCAGCATTACCTAATTTCCTCATAAACCTCTTGCTTTTTAATCAGCTAAGTGGCTCTCTGCTGAATTTCTCCCATTATTGATATATTGTGAGTGCTGAAGCTATGCCCAGAAACTAAGTAATTCAAAGTGGATGGAATGGCACATTCCCATAATTATGATAGAAAAGAGAATCGTGCCTGGGCATACAGAAGAACTTGAGACAAATGTTTACATTAAATCTTCCTTAAAGGACAGGCTCTGGTGCTGCAGAGAAAATGACCCTCCCAAGACAGGCTTTTCCACAGAAACCTTCCCAGCAGCCCTGATGTGACAGCTGGCTCAGCATCTCAGATGTGAACTCCCTTACTTCCCACTGCCTGGGGCCCAGATGCTGGCCACGGGTTACAAAACTGATTCCGTTTGCACCTTAGGCATCAACCCCCATGTGAGTGAAATGTCTCCACAACTGTTAACTGGAGACAATCCCTGTTGAGGGCAGTCCTGATAATATGCTTTTTAAAACACACACCAGAGGGTTAAGGCAGTATACATCTTTAACCCCAGCACATGAGCATGCAGAAGCTAGTATCTCTGGGAGTTAAAAAGCAGACATAATACACAGTGAGACCTGACAGTGAGACTCTGTCTGAAACAAAACCAAGATCCGCCAGGCTAAGAATAGTAAGATGGCTCCATGAAGTGTAGACATGAGTTCCTATGTTCAGATCTGAAACTCCCACATAAAAACTGGGTGTGGTCCCAACCGGCTGTAACCTCAGGTCTGGGAGACAGAGATGGGTAAATCCTGGGGCTTTACTGGCCAGCGAGTCCAGATGAAATAGTGAGTTCCAGGTTCAGAGAGAGGCCCTGTTTTAAAAAATGTGAAGAGCAATACACATGGACGCCTGATGTCAATCTCTGACCTCTACTCACAAAGGGGCACACACAGGCAGACAGATATGTGCACAAAACACACACACCTTCATATTCATTCTTCCTCCCTCCTTCCCTCCCGCCCTCCCTTCCTCCCTCCCCAAGAACTCTTTTTAAAATCCTTTAACAAATAGTGAAGTGATAAAAAGTTAGATTGCTTGTTGTTACAAGTAGTCCTGGTGCCCACTACAATTATTAAATTCCGCTTGCTAGAAACCCCTGTGATTAAATATATACTAACTGCACGTCAGACATCTGGTATCAGGGGAGATATGGTACCTGCCCATCCAAAGACAGTGTTAACAATGCCATCAGCAAAGTCCCTTCTCTCCAGTCACCACAATCTAGTTGCATAGTATATCCACACGGGGGAGCCAACGAGCAATTCTCCAGACCGTTTAGTCAGTTTGAATGGGTCCACAGCTGTTGGTGTTTCGGGAGGCTCTAGAGTCTAGAACCTTTGGAAATGTGGCCCACCTGGCAATGATGGGAGGCGAAAAGCAAAAAATCATTGAAAACAATTTTAAATAGATTGTGGAGAATAAGAGCCTATTTCATTCAGAAATTTAACACTCATTGTGGGCATTTAAATGTATAAAACTGTAGCCAGGTGTGCTGGCAAGTCTCTAAGTTTGAAACCAATCTGGTCCAGGATGGCCAGGATATACAGAGAAACCTTGTCTCAAAATACAAAAAAAAAAAATCAAACAAACAAACAAAACCCTACAAACCACTGATTGCTACAAAGAACCCATGTCCCCACTCAGTCCCAGATCAGCCCCCAAGCAGGTATGTTTGTCTTGTGTCACAGGACATCTGGTTCATTTAATATCTACAATGGAAAGTAAGCATGATGCTGGACAGCTGTAACCCTGGCAGGCAGGAGGATCAGCAGTTCAAAGTCAGCCTGGGCCAGAGAGTAAGACAGTCTCACAAAAACAAGAGCTAAAAGGTGGCTCAATGCATGTGAGGAGCAGAGTTCGAATCCCCACAATCCACATATTGCAATGGGATGTTGTAACCCCTGCATTCCTATGGTAAATAGGAAGACTGAATGTTGGTTTCTCTCATGAGATCAGACATGCACTACCAGCGCCACACTAGAGTTTACTCAGGGGAGTTGCCGGGTGAGTACAAGAGCAGAGAAGCAGAAGAAAAAAAGAGACAGACTTTCACATGGTATCTATCTCCTTTTTAGAGTGGGCACAGATTTATGTAGCCATGCCCAGGGGCGTGCCCTCTGTAAGAGCGATGTTCTGCCACTGCCGTGTTGGGTTTACCACGTGCCCACGACATGCCAGGAATTCTTATCTCACCCAGTGCTGTTGGGTTATCAGATTAGCACGTTTACTGTTACCATGTGCTAGGAGGAATCCTTACACTGAAGACCCTTCCAAAAGCTTGTGGGTCAGCTATGCATCAGGGAACAGCCACAGGGAACAGCCAAGACTCTGCCTCACACAAGGTAGAAGGCATGAACTGACAGCTGAGGCTGTTCTCTGGCCTCCATCACACCCACACATATGTGAGTGAATACATACACACATCATATACATAACATATAACACACAGACAGACATGAATGCATACATACAGGTAAGGTTCTGAAACAGGTTAATCTCAAACAGACACACAGTGTGATTCTATTTCCATGAGTTTAAAGTCTTTTAATAATACGAACACTTACCCCAAATTTCTTTATTATACTTATACAAAAAAATTTACATAGTTTTCTGAAGGTGACATTCTTGTGGCTGACATTATGCTGAGGCTACATGTTGACACTGTACTAAGGAACTGTCAGAAACCTCGGAGCATTGTAAACTGTGGGAAGAAGGAAGGCGGCCTTCCAGGAATCCAGGATGCACACTTCCTGGAAAATGATTAACATTGTATTTTTGTTTTAATGATAATATATTTTTAAACCAGGGACAGTAACCAAGTTCTTGTCCTGCTGTGAGAACTCACAACAGGTTAATTTTCTAAACTGTGGCTTAGTGGGATGAAGTCAATGCGAATATTCCTGGGCATCTGAGATGTTTCTAAAAGGGTGACAGGAGCAGATTTACGTACAGAACTCTCAATGTATGGTGTGGGGCTGAATGTGAGGAAGCCCAACGTAAAAGCCTTTGAGAGCAGGTTGCCCTGAAACTCAGAACACAGGAGCAAGTGTGTCTG
The DNA here is from genome assembly GCA_033318265.1 of Phyllotis vaccarum. Taxonomy (NCBI): domain Eukaryota; kingdom Metazoa; phylum Chordata; class Mammalia; order Rodentia; family Cricetidae; genus Phyllotis; species Phyllotis vaccarum. The sequence goes on from JARWLC010000012.1 coordinate 77,642,906, forward strand.
TTGAAGAGCAGGTGACGATGGAGGAGAGAGATTTGTTATAAAAGACAAAAGAACACAATTGGGAGAGAATTCCTGGATGTCTGCACCCCTCAGCTGCTTTCAAAGTAGTCCCATATTATCTTGAGAGTTCTCAAATGCTGCCCCACCCATTTTCCCCACCACAGGCCATCAGGGACCAGGTATCATGGGTATGGCCCATGGACAGTGACTGCTCCCACAGAACAAACCGGAATCTTATTGCACAATCATCCCAGACTGTCTCAACCCCTAACTACCTGACCAGCCCTGAGGCCGGGTCCTCTATTCTTCCGTCCCTTCCTACATGTGTCCCTGAGACCCCAGCAAGAAGTCTGCACATTTCCCTGACACTGACTGGTACTAGCACTCAATACACAAAAACACTACCCTTGGGCTCTGCTCTATTTAGTATTTCTAGTTTGGAACCATTGGTCAGTGTTCCTTTCTAAAATTTAACCATGGCAACGCAGAGGGCATTCACTCTGGGGCCGATGTCTCCTCAGATGGGTCCTTGGCAGTGGCAGGCTCTGTTCCCTCCTGCTGACACGTGGGAATCTGTGGTCTGGCCAACTACAAGACTGCAGAGGGGGTCTCTGAGAGACCCCTCTCCTCAAGCTTCAGTCCCAAGTTGTCGATCCCGATGCTGGTGACAGGGGGCACACTGCTTTCTGCTGGCTCTGCCGTGCGTGTTGGTGTGGAACAGTACAAGATGAAGCCCGCCATGATGACAGTGAATGACAGGATGTAGAGCCCTGAAAACTGGAAGGGGAAAACAGTCAGTCTCTCTCACAGCATCGTGCTATGGCCTGTTGTCACTGCTTTTTGAGATCTACCTTCACAGTCTCTGGAAGCTGTCAAAGGAGATGCCAACACCCCCAGACGGCCCCTGTACACTGGTGGATACTGAGCTCAGACAAGAGCACCTTGCTTGACAGTTAGCTGGATCCTTGGATCTTTTTAATTGGTTTGGTTGTGACAGTCTTATGTAGCCCAGGTAGATCTCAAACTCATTAGTGAGTTTGACCAAAGCAGACCGTGACTGTATGATCCTCCACCCACCTCCAAGTGCTTTGGGCCACCACATCTGGTTTATACAATACTGGTCATTTGATCCAAAGCCTTACGCATACTAGGCCACTACACTACCAACTGACCCATAATCCTGATCAGATACTTGGGCCTTTAGGAACAACCTCTTTGCCTTTCTCTATGGAGATTCACATATTTGTTGTATGGTGTTTCTGGCCCAGACTTTTGGGCCTAGCCTCAACGTTTGGATCTGCAGACTGGCAGACCTGAAGTCCCACAGAGTCACACAGATGCTTACATTAATTTTATGATAACTGGCATAGGGCCCAGGCATATAACTTGCTAACTCTTTACCCTTAAACTAACCCATGATTTTTATCCTGTTCAGCCACACAGCTCGGTACCTTTTCTCAGAGCAGCACAGTTGTCCTCTGCACCTGCTGGCTTCTCTGTGGCATTTCTGCGGTCTCTGTTCCCCGAGTTTTCTTAGTCTGGTAGCCCCGCCCATACTTCCTGTGTGTCTTTGGCCAATCAGTATTTTTTATTAAACTAGTAGGCGGGACAGTTATTTACAATGTAACATCATAAATCCCCTACACATACTGGATCCCATCCAAAAAAAAAAGCACTCTCACAAAATGGAATAATTTCTTGGCCAGCATGTACACCATGAGAAAGCCCGGCTTATGGTACTGTTAGCTAACACCAGACCATCTGCTCAGGACTTTCTCAGCCTACACTATTTCAGTGAATTTTATCTGAGCAAACTTCAGATTTCCAGAGCTAAAAAGAGTCAGGACATTTTTCTTAGGAGAGTCTGAAGTCCAGTAGGGTGACCAGGACAAAGACAGTAAAGGGATTGGTTCCCACAGGAGGTTGCTGCTTCTGCTCTCCAGAAAGACCAATGTGGGAGGAGCCTATGATGGCAGAGGACCAGAAAGATGGAGGGAGTTTTGGTCCCTAACCTGCTCTTTCTTTTCCTTCATTTTTATTTTCTGTGTACGGATGTCTTGCCTGCATGTGTGTCTGTGTACATCTATGCAGGGCCTGCATAGGCCAGAGTAAATCCCTTGGGGATGGAGGTACAGCCAGTTGTGAGCAATCATGGGTGCTGCGAAGTGAATCTGGGGCCTCTGGAAGAACAGTCAATGTTCAGCTAGAGAATCTCTCTCCAATCCCTTCCACCTATTCTTTTTAAGACTGAAAATGATCGCCCAGGGCAGAATGCCGGAGGAGAGAACACCAGTCCACTGGCCATGTAATCCTCAAACGGCATCCTGATATACCCCAAGTTAAATATACTGAATAATTTGTATATCTGGTCTTATTTGAAACAATAAAAAATTGTCCCAAAAGTTCAATTTTAAACTGTGGTTTCAGTTACCCACAATCTGTAAGGATGGGCCCAGCACAATAAGACATTGTTTTGTTTTGTTTTAGAGGTGTTGTTGTTTTGAGACAAATTTTCATATAGTATAGACTGTCCCTGAACTCACTAAGTGCCAGGATTATAGTCATGAAACATCACACCTAACTTAATCTTCATCTTCCTAAGAACCGGAATGGCCTCCCAAGACAAGGCAGCCTTCCCTGGATTAGGTGATGATATAAGCCCAGTGACGCCCTGGAGCACACATGTACCCACACTGTAATCCCAGGTCTTGGGAGGCAAAGGCAGTGGACTTGAGATTTCAAGACCATCCTGGACTACATAGAAAGACTCCTATCAAAATTAAATGAATAAATTAAATATGGTCTAGAGAGATGGCTCAGCAGTTAAGAGCACTTGCTGCTCTTTTAGAAGACCAGAATTTGGTTCCCAACACCATGTCAGACACTTTACAACCAAATGTAACTCCAGCTCCAAGGGATGCAGCATTCCCTCCTGACCTCCTCAGGAACACACACCTGGCAGGCACACAAAGGGATGGACACACAAATGTACACACACGTACAAAATGCATTTTAAAACGACATAAAATAACAACAAAAGCCAATGATAATGTCAAGCTGAGCAAATGGCTCATTTTCCTACCATGAGCCTTTAAGTCTTACATCTTGTATTTAACACGATGCCCAGCACATCAGTAGGGTCTACTATTGATAGAGAGGGAAATGACTCAGAGACCATAATAAGAAGCTAAAGCTATTTAATGTGCCCTCAACCTTTTTCTCCTTTAAGACTGAATCTTATTATGGTACTCAAGCTGGTCTGCACTTCTTGGATTCAGGTAATTCTGCCTCAGATTCCCAAATAGCTGAGATTATATG